>JARYHS010008074.1:369756732-370196544 GCA_031002005.1 Vandiemenella viatica | reverse complement strand
TTGGACAGATGGTAGGAAAAGTTTTCAAAGTTCTGCACTTGTTGGAGAGAGTGATGTGGGGATGCAGGGGGAAGTAAAGGAATTGGGTTACAAAACTTTGGTGAGACCATTGCTCGAATATGGTAGTGTAGTATGGGACCCTCATTTTACGTATCAAATACAGGAGTTGAAGAGGGTGCAAAGAAGGGCTGCTAGATTTGTTTCTGGAAATTATCGCAGAATGCAATCAGTGACGGATATGATAAAGGAGCTGAAATGGGATTCATTGCAAGACAGGAGGAGGATGAGGAGGGTCATGGGAGTGTACAGGGCATATACTGGCGATGAGGAATGGAAAGGTATTGCAATAGGTATGAAAAGTAGTGCATAGAAGGGAAAAGATGACCTTGACCACAAGCTGGCACTTGATTTCAGGCACAAGGGTATGGGAAGATTCTCTTTTTTAGGTAAGGGTGTCAGGGATTGGAATGAGTTACCAAGAGAAATGATGAATAATTTACCGAAAACTTTGAAAGTCTTTAAAGATAAAATTTTTAGAGGGCAAATGTAGGTGGGTGCAGGATAGGGGGAAGATGGGTGTGTAGGGAAATTGCCATCGGAGCCTGTCCTCCATTGCAATTAAAATAATAATAATAATAAAAACAGACGGGTGTCTACACCACAGCTGAGGAGGGATCTTGGTGTCTGGATACGTCTTCAGTAAAATGAGAGAAAAAAAAGAAAATCTGTGCCCAAGAATAAAGCGGGATCGGAGCCAAACAGTACAGCTAAACGGTACAATTGTTAATATTGTTATTAACTGAGAGTGGTATGTTTGATGACTGGGAGCCAATCAGCGAGCTAGGGCTTCCCTGGTAAGGTGGGAGACAAGAGGCGCCTTGGTGGCGTCGACAAGCATAGACGATTCTTGGTGGTACCTGTCTTGAGGGGAAGTTCGGCCACGCAGTCTCGCCCACAGCCAGGAACATCAATCAGCTGTCTAGTGGCAGTCAGCCCACCGACCATACAACTAGATTCGTCTACAACGGTAATGACAATTCAGGAAAGAGAAACATTTGCATCGACATTTGTGCTCTAGTGAACACCTTGAGATAGACACTCTTGCTCTACAGAGAAACTTAATGTACCTTTGTGTTTTGAAAAGAAAATTATATTTGTTAAATTTTGTAAAGTAAAAAAAATATTCAACTATTTTATTTGCGATTTTCAAAAACACTGCATTTTTAAAGTTCAAATTTAATGTTTTTTTGGGGTAGCGCGTCAATTGGATGAGAATCTTTAGGGAAGCTTCCACTCATTCATCTTCAAATTTATTGTTTCTTAAGTACACACTTGTGGTGCGAACAATGCACTAACGTTTTCTTCGACATTGTTTAAAAGAGAGAGTCGTTAATACTGGCTACAAAACAGCATTTGCAATATGAGGTAATTTATTGATTGACGAGTCGTTGATAAAAGACTGGTTGCTCCCAAAAGAAGGATTCTAAAAGGTTTCCTGGACTCCATGTTCAGATAGCATGATGTTAATAAATGAATTGGAGTGCACAGTTTGGGTGATTCAGCATATAACTCCAACCAGTTGCCATACGGTTGGTCACCGATACCTTAATTTACGCTTTAACCAACACGAGACAACATTATGATATCACGCTCATACATTTCTCTTCCGGCTTATGCTTATGGCTTTACAACCTCGTCGACGTCGAGGTCATTATAGGCGGTAAAGGATTGGGACAAGGAACGTAAAGGAATTCGACCATGGCCTTATTGAAAGAATTATCCCGGAATTCACCTGGAGTGATTTGGGGAAACCATGGAAAACCCAAATTTGGATACCCGGACAGGGATTCGAACCCACGTCCTCCCGAATGCGAGGACAGGTTTTCTCTTCAGGGATATTTTCAAAGTGAAAGCCTAAAACTTTTCGCTTTATCTTCTGACTTTATAGTCTGAGCTGACACAGCATACAAGGAAAACTAATTTGTTCAGTAAGTTTTCGGACATTTACCAAAAGAATTCTTTGTTTGTGTTCTCACGGAGACTCCCACGTTTTAAAAAGAAGTTGTACGTTAAATCAGGGAGCAGTACTATTGGACATAGGGTGCTCTTAATATTGGTTCGAACCAAATTTAGAATATTTATTTGGATTACCAGTTTAAATCAGTAGAATACAACTCAAATTTTTCTATACCATCAGGGTCTTTACCAATTTAATTTATCTTACCGTTCTTTTTAAGTAATTTTCATTGCTTTAATGGTTTTGTTATTCCCTAGCTTGTTTCTTTTTTTCTAGATTTAATAATTCATTCTGTACTAATTTTCGTGTTGAAAGTAGAGCACTGCCTGTAACTAGTGTTGAGCTGAACATGTGGAGATGGAATCAATGATTTGGTGACTTGTCTAATTGTGGTTAATCATACGTTCAAGTGGACTACAAGTAACCGGGAAGCTCAAAATTTAACGTCCTCAACACCTACAGTAAGTGTTATCCCTCTTTGTCTACGAAAGATGAATGTTAAAACTCTCTTCTTTTTCTGAAAATTACTAATCAAAAAGATATAATCGTCCAAAACGCAACAGCATTAGTGTAGCGTGTAATAAATGATACATGATATTATTAAGTAAGAAGGTAATATTTTACTAGTCATGGACCACAGGTATTTTTTTTTCTAAAGTATTTTTGAAACAAGAAAATACTGACATCTTGGTATAGTACATGATGCCGAACACGAGGGAGTACTTTCAATCCGACAATCACGTAAACGAAGTCCCAAATTATAGTCTACACTCAGCAAGTTTCATGAAACTGACGATACAAACCTAAGACAAAAAGCGATTTTTTTCCATTAATAGATACATTAGCAGACAAAGTTCATAGCCATTCTTAGAAAATTACTAGGTGATATCTGCGACTTCGTACGAGTGGATTAAGAATTTCTTTGCCAGAATTGAATATATAAAGTCGTTGGTAACGAAGGATTGGTCCCAAATAACACCGAGTTGGCATAATATGACAGGAAAGCTATCACTATATCATGCTACCGTTGAACCTGTCTCTTGAGGAGAATCAATTTATAATATATTTAAAAACAGAAAAACGAACGAAGGTGAGGGGATGTGAAAGGGGGGGGGGGGTGGAGGGTTAACTAAGGGCAGGTTTATTTCAGATTGGTCTTTTCTTCTTTCTTCAGCATGAGCATTCGATTCTTGGGTTACAATAACTATAGTGCTCGCGCTTTGCCAGAGCTACAATTAAGGTCAGTTTACGCTTGAAAGGCATGTCAAAAAAGAAGGCAAAATAAACTGGTGCCAGAAACATTTAAGCAGACATAAAGTAATAGGACAGAGAATATCTATATCTACACTAAATAATACGTTTTTTCTCTAAACGAAATTTATTAACAAATTATACACTAACATAATGAGCAAGAAGCACACCTTGAGCAACCGACGTAACATTACAGACTAACACACACATCCGTCTCTCTGTCACCATTCGATAAGTTCTCAAAATTTTGTCATACCGAAAAAAAAGTCTTGTGCCCACCCTACAGATTTTCTTGTCAAATTCCGTCAATATTGGCAGAGGCATTTAGTCGTCAAAACCAAACTTAAAGACAGAGACTTACTTCTTCATTTATAGTATTATTACTGCAGATCACATACACACTGACTGCAAATCACCCCTGTGGGACCAATATAATGTAAAAAACTGTACACCTACAGCATTGCAAGACTACCTACGATTTTCCTCGCATTGCACCCCTAAATTTGTGATATGTCCAGTTTAACATTCAATCCGAATAACCGACGGTCCAGGCGCGACACTTACGATAAAAACAATTTTTAAAAATGTTTGCCTCCACGGAGATTTGAAAAGGGGGCCACGATCCAAACATCTGCAGCTTTAACCACTGTGCTACCCGACCGCTGTACCGAAAGGCAATACAGAGACATAGACATTCAACGCGTCTGTCTATCACCGTTTAGTAATTTTTCGAAATTATAAGACAACATGTATTATTTAAACAGATGATTTTTCAACCAAATGTAGACAGTATTTTCTCCTTGTTTCAAAGGATAAGTGTGTAAAGTTTCATCGAGATCGGATGAAAACTGTGGATTTGTATGAAGAACAATCAAACATACATTCATCTTTATATATGTAGATTTATGGAAGTTGAATTGTGGAGGCTAGTCGATCAAATAGAAATGAGCGGTCTGGATGTTCCTAATGGAATCAAATGACCCGTTTTGCAGCAAAACATGTTTAGGTTAATATATTGTCTCCGACTTCTTTATTTTTGGTATCCACTAAGGTTTCCTCATATAAATTCGCTAGGCACTAATATTGATCCTGTATTCTCGGATAATAATTGATAATTATACCAGAAATATATTTCTTATAGTTTTCGCAAATGTGAAAATAAAATTTCTGGAATGGCAGTTAATATTTTCGGCCCTCAATTTCTGTGATGAAATTTTCGATAGTGCAGCGGGGAAGACCTTGACCGAGGCAATGGCAATGAATCCTCGCCAAGCCCATAAAAACCGGGTGGGTATCTTTCCAGCTCCCACCCCGCAGGACCGACAATTTATGAAGCTGTAAATAGAGTTCCAACTTTCCGACAGTTTACAAAAAACTGTATGAGACGAAATGAATCGTCGATACCAGGGCATATTTCAACTCGGGCCAAATGCATTTGTGTAAAGAGCTGCGCCAGGTATGCGTATCAAAAGTAAAGCAAAATATCAAGAACAGTCGAGAACTGCACAGCATCCAATTCTGGTAAGCATACTACATTTATGCAGACTACCATGCAGAGAATTATTCATCCACCTGTAATATAGTCAGCAGGCTCTTATAATTGTTTGCCTTCCCTTTGAAGTCTCCAGTTGATAACATCTAATGTTGGCCGTCCACTTCATCGATAGAATAATCTTTTGGTAACTTACGTGATAATATATATATATATATATATATAATTTGTGGAAGCTAACTGGAATAGTCCTGTAAGGATTTCATACACAGCAATGGTTTCCGGTTTCCAGAACGCAATTGTTACCGAGTTACCTGATATCGTGTATTTAATAGAAGACAGGACTTCTAACGTTTCCCTCTTAGGCGCAACGCTAAAATGCTTTGGGGTGTAAGGGTTTGGGAGAGGGCCTTTTCCAACCAAATGTCAACCTCTCCTTCACGTGGTGCACCCTGTTTGCACGGACGAGGCTCTGGCGACTGAAAGATTCCCGGTATAAGGAATCACCCACTGCTTGCCAACGGCCTCTGAAAGGAGGGCGGAAGAGCGGGGATTGGTTCAGGGCACCCTCTTGCCCTTGGGGTTGGAAACGGCCCCTAAAGGCGGATGAATCAGAAATGATCAACGGCATAGGGATGCAGAAGGCAACGGGAAACCACTGCATTAAAGACCCAAAGGGTATCCCGAGGACATGTAATCCTCTCAAATTACATATATCATGATGGCTTCTTCCTGGGTAAAATATTCCGGAGGTAAAATAGTCCCCCAATCGGATCTCCGGGTGGGGACTGCTCAGGGAGGAGTCATCAGAATGGATAGAAACATTCTACGAGTCGGAGCGTGGAATGTTAGAAGTCTGAATAGGGCAGGTAGGTTAGAAAACTTAAAAAGGGAGATGGAACAACTTAAGTTAGATGTTGTTGGGATTAGTGAGATTAAATGGAAGGACGCACAGGATTTCTGGTCTGGGGAACACAGGATAATTAGCACACAAGCTGTCAATGGAGTCACTGGTGTAGGATTTGTAATGAACAAGGAAGTAGGGAAACGGGTGAGTTATTATGAACAGTTTAGTGACAGGATTATTTTGATGAGGTTAGAAACTAAGCCCGTCCCAACCACATTAGTACAAGTGTATATGCCAACATCACAGGAAGATGACGAAGAAATAGAAAAAATATACGCTGAAATTGAACAATTAATTCAATATGTGAAGGGGGAGGAAAATCTAATAATCATGGGTGATTGGAATGCAATAGTGGGAGAAGGAAAAGATGGGAATACTGTAGGAAGTTTTGGTCTAGGAGAAAGAAATGAACGAGGAAGCAGGTTGCTAGAATTTTGTGAAAGATATAAGTTAGTAGTGGCAAACACACTGTTTAAGAACCATGCAAGAAGAATTTACACGTGGAAACGTCCTGGGGACACAGGCAGATATCAGCTAGATTATATCATGGTCAAACAGAGATTCAGAAATCAAGTTCTAGACTTTAAAGCGTACCCAGGAGCAGACATAGACTCTGACCATAATTTGATAATAATGGAGTGCAGGCTGAAATTTAAGCGAATAAGGAAGCAGTATAAGCAGAACAGACTGGAAGTGAATAAACTGAAACAATCTAGCACTAGAGAAAAATTTGCAGAAATAATAGACTTGGGTCTAAGAAGTAACTCCGAAAGGAGCTCAACCGAGGACGAATGGAATGCATTAAAGACCGAGATAATGAAAGCTGATAAAGAAACATTAGGCTTTAGGGAACAATCTGCCCGAAAACAATGGATCACAGAAGAAATTTTGGAGCTGATGGATCAGAGGATGCACAGGATGCACAGGATGAAGCAGGAAGAGAGCAGTACAGGCAATTTAGAAATCAAATAAATAGGAAATGCAAAATAGCAAAAGAAAAATGGCTACAACAAAAGTGTGAAGAAGTAGAAAAGGAAATGGTCGTAGGTAAAGTAGATGTTGCTTACAGAAAGATCAAACAGAATTTTGGAGAAATGAAGAAAAGAGGTATGAACATTAAAGCTGACGATGGGAAACCTCTTTTAAGCTCAGAAGATAGAGCTAACCGATGGAAAGAATACATTGAGAAACTTTATGATGGGGACGACTTGAACAATAGTGTAATGGAAAAGGAAGATGATGTCTGACATTGATGACTTAGGAGATCCTGTTTTGAGGACAGAATTTAATAAAGCTCTGAATGACTTGAAAGCAAATAAGGCAGTTGGAATTGATGAGATCCCTGCAGAACTTCTTAAATCCCTAGGAGAGGAAGGAATCGAAAGATTATTCAAGGTGATATCAAAAAGTTATGAAACAGGAGAAATTCCAACTGATTTTAATAAAAATATCATGTTCACACTTCCAAAGAAAGCACAAGCCGACAAATGTGAGAATTATCGCACCATTAGTCTAACATCACATGCTTCAAAATTACTGACCAGAGTAATATACAGAAGAATGGAAAGGGTAGTTGAAGAGATAGTAGGTGAAGATCAGTTTGGGTTTAGGAAAAATCGCGGTACAAGGGAAGCAATTCTGTCGTTAAGACTAATACTTGAAGGGCGGATCAAGAAAAACAAAGATACTTTTATGGCATTTGTTGATTTAGAAAAAGCTTTTGATAATGTTAGGTGGGACAAGATGTTCAAAATTTTAAAGAAGTCAGGTCTAAAGTATCGAGATAGAAGAATACTCTATAAACTATATAAGAATCAAGTGGCTATAATAAAAGTAGAGAATCACGAGAGACATGCATCAGTTAAAAAGGGTGTGAGACAAGGTTGTAGTCTATCCCCGTTAATATTCAACTTGTATGTAGAAGAAGCAATGAAGAAAGTCAAAGAAAAATTTCGATGTGGCATAAGTTTTCAGGGAGAAAAAATCAGTATGCTACGATTTGCTGATGACATTGTCTTGTTAGCAGAGAGGGCTGAGGATATTGAGAAGTTACTGAATGGCATGAACAAAATACTAAAGGAAGATTTTGGACTGAATATAAATCAAAGCAAGACAAAAGTGATGAAATGTAGCAGAAATGATACCAATACTAGTAGGTTAAATATAAAAATAGGATCGGACGCGATAGGAGAAGTAAGCGAATTCTGTTACTTGGGAAGTAAAATTACATCCGATGGCCGAAGCAGGAATGATGTCAAAAACAGAATAGCACTAGCAAAAAGAGCTTTCATGAAAAAGAGAAACCTTTTAGTTTCAAATATTGATCTAGGAATTAGAAAGAACTTTTTAAAACTCTTTGTGTGGACCACAGCTCTTTATGGTAGCGAAACGTGGACTTTAGGAATACCGGAAAGAAAGAAAATTGAAGCATTTGAAATGTGGTGCTACAGAAGAATGCTGAAAATTAAGTGGACAGACAAAGTAAGAAATGAACGAGTTTTGGAAATGATGGGTGAGAAAAGAAGTTTGTGGAAGAAGCTTACGGAAAGAAGAGACAGGCTGGTAGGTCATATTTTGAGACATGCTGGATTGGTTAACTTGTTAGTGGAGGGAACAGTCGAAGGTAAGAACTGTAGAGGAAGACAGAGATTAGAATATATGAAACAGATTAATTGAGGACGTGGGCTGTAAGGTGTATGTAGAAATGAAGAGGTTAGCACAGGATAGGAAAGGATGGAGGATTGCATCAAACCAGTCGAAAGAATGACGACAAAAAAAAAAAAAAAAAAAATGCTTTATACATAGACGAAGATACGTTCCAGGTGATGTGCACTTCATGTTGTGGGTGGAATTTATAAATCGTTTAAATGGAAATCCATCTATAGATGGGAAAATATGTTTGGCAAAGCACCCTGCTTCGTAATAAGTGTACGTTTTAAAAATGAAATACACAGTATAAAAATACCTTACTCCTTTTACGAAATCAGTCAAGTTTTACCATTATTCAGACATTCCTTCTACCATTGCTATTGTGTGCCATGACTTTCTGTTTTTTTCGTTCAATCATATTTGCTGTTATTAGGCGCTTATGATACAGCAGCTCTTTTTCTACACGTCTACTTACGCCCTATGTACATTTTGTTTTAAATTATTGTTGTATATTGTTCAACACCTCCATCGATAACCTATTATTCGTACTGTTCATAATCACCTACAAATGAAACCTGTTTCACTTCCTTACGCCTGAAATGAAGCGTTAATTTATAATAATTCCCTACCACACATCAGTTCTATTTCGCTCATTCGTTCAACAGGTCCTCTGCGTTTCCACTCTATCTTCCATTTCGAGTAATAATAATCACGTGTGATAACGAGGTGATTATTAATATATTTCCATATTGATAAAACCACCGAACAATATTATTTGAACATTCAAGTAACATTCAGATGAACACGGACAAAAGAGATGTAAAAGAGTGCAAGGGTAGAGTTGTTGACAATTATGTTCAGTTTTGGATAGTACCCTAAGGCTACCTGGCCTTAATGGTCGGTTTCGCGAAAGCGGCAGGGCAGTCGGCATATCTTTTATGATTAGATAAGCGACGAACAAAACAGATCTCCTGTTCAACAGCTCGTGACAAAACACCTGTTCGTGACGTACCAATTACAACTAGCCGTGACGCGGTTGGCATCATTATTGTTTAATTTTCAGCGTACGGCGAATGAGTAGCGAGAGGGGGAGAAGCTTATTGTGGATTGGTTAGAACATTCAGTGAGACAGCTAAGTAGAGGTAGAGATCACCTTTCTACTGCTACCGTAACTTCGTCTCTAGTCTTGTGGCCACTCTTGCCCATCTCAACACTTGAGATGGGCAAGACTTCATATGCGGTCTTGCAAAGGGCAGGAGGCCAAATCCAACTTTATCTCCGATCTTGCATGAGGCAAGATCACAGCTTCTGCAGCATGCTCGGGGAATGCACTGCAGAGTTCTATAAGTCTACGATTAACTGCTATAATTCGTATCAACGAATACGACTGGGCAGAGCATAGCTCGATCCAGATATTAATTTTACAGTGCAGCACAAGGTTCTGAAGAGAGTCAGTATGCTGTGAAGTGGTAAATGTGGCCATTGTTCTACTCACGAACAGTATGCACAATTTTCACCGAACTGATATAGGCACTTAGTAGATTTGATATTTGCCTTAGTTAACTTATGATGATCATGATCTGTGTAGTAGGTTTTTCTTTATGTGTAACCATGTTATATGATATAAACTTTTTAATGTTACTAATTTTGAGAGTAGAATAAATTCAGTCTCTAATTATATAAATAAACCTCTGCAGCTTATTAATATTGATAACTAGCAGAGTTCCCGGCGTTGCCTGGTATAGCTGGCATAGATTTACTCGTACACTATTTTTATTCACGCAATGAGAAACATGTATACAAAGTTTTATAAAATTCGCGCCAACCATTTTCTGAATTAAAACAAACCTAGATTCACCCGGCCCATACCAAGAAATGGGTGGATTGAAGTTTATTTACAAGTACATTATTTTCATTCGTTAGAAAAGATTCATGTGTATCAAGCTTCATTAATTTGGTAGCAAACATTTCCTATACTAAACTAAACAATGATTCAGGCGCCAGGTCCAAGAATGGGTTGGGTTGGATACTTTGATACGGAATGTCAGTTTTAATAACTTCTCCTAATGTTGTTGCTCGAAAATCGAAACATGGACCATACGCACATTAATTCAAAACCACAGACATAAAAATAGATATTTTTGGAAATACTACGATATCCGAGTTGGTGAAATTTGATGGAAATTTAGTGGTTGATTCTTAAATATCCTGACGAGATAAATCGAAAATAAAGTTTTGTTTTTTGTTCTTTGTTTTTGATATCTCGCTTAGTTCTCGAGATATCGAATTTTAACCGCCACAACTAAGAAGAAAACAAAACACATATTGTGCATGTTCACCGTGTAATTCCTATTGCGATTTTTTTCTGGTCCAGGCAGCATGTCAACCTGACCAGTTTTGAGATACAAAGAGAGGTATCAAAAATGGTATTCTTTACTTTCGATTTCTCTCGTCGAGTTTAGAAGAATTCATCAAATATGACGTTGGTGAATTTTTTTTGTATGATCCACGCAGCTTGTTAATCTAACCACCATAATTCTGAGATACGATATCTCGATAAATAAGAGAGGTATCAAAAAAATGTTATTCTTTAATTTCGATTTGTGTCGTCGAGATATATATGAATCGACCATAGAATTTGTCAAATTTCAGTGGCTCGGGTATCGTAGGATCCCCCAGATTTTGAATGAATTTTCAGAATTTGAAAGTTTGGGGTCAAAGTTAAATTTTAAGGTATGTCTTAAGACGTTACGACGCATTTATTTTACGAATACTCAAGCATTACCTGAAAATTTCTTATTCCATTCGACTAAGTTTTCACAGTATCAACATTAGGTTTGCCTCAATATGCAGTTGGATCTGAAAATTTTCTGATTGTGCTACTCTATCTGATGCTGGAGCTCAAAATTAAAATCTGCTCCGTACCTGTACAGATGAACATCGAGTATTCAGAATTATATCTGAAGTATTTAGAACTAAGCGAGAAACGAAAAAAAAATTCTTCTCTTTTGATTTGTCTCATGGAGTTATAAATTGCGACACCACGGTTAAGAAACTGCATTACTACATTACTAAACAACGCTAGATTATCTTAGAAATTGACATTTGATTCAATTGCGAAGTGAATGAATATACTTTTTGCCCGATATTTTATCTCCGCGGAGTCGGCCTTTTATACAAATATCAAAAGTGAATCCAGAATAATATGGAACACTAATACTGATGGCCAGAGACATTGTAGTTGTACTGCTAGAGATCGTGGTTAGAGAAAATCTCTGTTGTTTTTTGGTTACTGCTTTCTCACATTCAATACGGCTATCTATGGCATTTAAAACTAAATATCTCCAATTAATGGAACGAATATTTCAAGTCTTGTTTAGCGTGGAATATGCAACATCTCGTATTAACTGCTTTTGATGCTTTCATTATAGGTTATGGTCAGAGACATTGTAGTTGTGTGCTAAGTGCGAAGTATGCCACACCTAGCGGCTCCAGCTTTGGTATTTGTCACCACACGTTGAAAATTTCATCTAATGTTCCGTCGTTATGTACCATAGTATCATAAGACATACCAAACAACTGAATTGATATTCTAAGTTTAAAAAAAGTTGTAAACCTCATCGAAATCTAGTAAGTAGTTTCTGAGTTTTTATTTCACAAATTTATCGGTTTTCGTTTTATAGATATAGATAGATAATAACCCTGCAATTAATTAAAAAAAGTAGCTATTAAATCATCAAGGTGGCAAGGCCACGTTTTATGGAAGGAACAAGAAAAAAATTTATCTATTTTATTTCATGAAAGAATTTGAGCATAAATTCTAGAATTTGGATTATTTCCCTCGAGACTTTAATTTAACAGAGATATATTACAATAATTTCTCCACTGCTTTCATTATTAAATGTTTAATCTTGACTTGATAATTCAGAAAGGCAACTTCTTTCACTTCACTCAAGCAATGTTTTCAGTTTATTCACGTTTCAGTCATTTTTTTCTTATTGCTATTTTCAGAATGCATTTTTTTTTTTTATTGTGATACTCTGTGTGCAGCCATACATCAATAATACATGTGTCATAGTTCTATAAAAGTTTGCAATGGTTTTCATGTCATGCAGTCTTCTTCATAACCAAATTAGCGTTACAAAATATCTATCTACTTAGCAGTTTCGAAATCTGAAACTGCACAGAACGTTGTTCCATATTTCCAGTATGGAGTAAGTAAAAGAGACACTAATAGGAGTAGCGCATTGTAAATGGGTTGGCAGATGTCCAGTAGTGACATAGTATGTGAAGAGAGCACCCCTCTGCCCAACCAGTGCGGGAGAAACTGTGCCTCCATTACGTTAAGTGTATGCATTGTGTTATCCATTTTATACATGTTGAAGAGAAGGAATGTGATAATAAGGCAAAAAATAACAACAAAATATTATTCGATACTTTTAAAGACAGAAAGTAAAAAAAAATAAACGATTAATGGCTTAAACTTAAAAGGAGCTTTTACCTATTTTCCAAATGTGAGAGTACACACAGTTTCAGTTTGTAGTTCAAAGCTATCGGAAAAATACGGAATCAGATGTCTTAAAAATAGCAGGATGTGACATTGTACCTTATCTTGAAATATTATTTAAATTGATTCTTGATACTTGCTGCTTACCAGAGGATTGGAAAAGTGCGATAGTAGTGCCAGTACATAAAATTATAGGCCAATTAGCTTGACGTCAGTGGTAGGTAAATTAATGGATATATTGATATACAACCACATCAGAAATATATGTGAGGAGCGTAAGTGGTTTTCAAGTAGGCAACATGGGTTTAGGCAAGGATATTCATGTGAATCTCAGTTGGTGGGATATATGCAAGATATTTCGGATGAAATGGACGAGTGAGCTCAAATTGATAGTGTAGCACTAGATCTTTCAAAGGCTTTTAACAGAGTGAGCCATAAAATGGCAGTAAATAAGGTAAAGTCTATTGGAATGGATCAGAAAAGGATTTGCTGGATAGAAGAATTTTTGAAAGGTAGAAAACAGTAAGTTAGGTTAGGAAATGCGGTATCAAAAGAAGTGGAAGTAAAAATGTGAGTGCCACATGGTAGCGTATTGGGACCATTTCTATTTGTTATTCTAATGAATAATTGTGTTGATTGTTTACTATATAAATTAGATTGTTTGCAGATGGAATAATGCTATATAAAAGGATCAAAACGGTTGAGCAATTGTAAACAGTTGCAGGGTGATCTAGACAGGATATCTAGTTGGATTGGTAAGCAAGGGATGAAGATAAATGCAAAGAAGAGTCAGCTTATTAGATACACAAACAAAAAACTAAAAGTTTATTATGATTATAAGGTGGGGAAGGGATTGCTTATTGAAGACTTTAAATGTAAATATCTTGGCATTACATTTGATAACAAGCTTAATTGGGCAGATCAGATCGGACAAGTAGTAGAAAAAGGTTTCAAAATTATGCATTTTTTGGAGAGGGTGATGAGGGGATGTACGAGAGAAGTAAAGGAATTGGGTTACAAAACTTTGGTCAGGCCATTGCTTGAATATGGTAGTGTAGTATGGGACCCACATTTTGAGTATCAAATACAGGAGTTGGAGAAGGTGCAAAGAAGGGCTGATAGATTGGTTTCTGAAAATTATCGCAGAATGCAATCAGTAACATATATGATAAAAGAGCTGGAATGGGACTCATTGGAAGACAGAAGGAGGGTGAAGAGGGTGATGGGAGTGTACAAGGCGTATATTGGTGATGAGGCATGGAAAGATATTGGTATAAGAATTGAAAGTAATGCCTGGAAGGGAAAGATGACCATGACCACAAGCTGGCATTCAATTTCAGTACAAGAGTGTAGGAAGATTCTTTTTTTAGGTAAGGGTGTCAGGGATTGGAATAAGTTACCAAGCGAAATGATGAATAATTGCCAAAAACGTTGAAAGAATTGAAAGTTAAAATTTGTAAAGGGAAAATGTAGGTGGACGCAGAAAAGTGGGAAGATGGGTGTTTAGGGAAATTGCCACCGGAGCATGCGCTCCATTGCAATTTAATTTAATTTAATTTAAAAATTTAACTTCACCACCCTATGTCGTACTGCAATTGAGAATTTTCTTGAGACTTTTCTTTACATTATCTTGGGCGTAACAAATTTTCCGGGGGTGAGATATCAAACAATCATCAATAGTAACGACAGTAGTTTTTTGTTATTGTTGTTTTTTGTTTTCTTTACGATGGTCGGACTCGCGCATGGAAAGATGGGGATAATTTTAGTAATAACCCAGGCTCGAGGTACTGGAACGGTAAGGATATGTATGTACAAGAATGTTATGTCATCTTGAACTTGTGTTTTGGCTACATTAACTCCGTTTCTCATTTATCAGTTACCGTATTTCATTTATGATGCATTCATTTAAATGTATAGGTCTAAGTGCATAATAAAAAAATGACGGAGTGGATTGCATCAGAAAGCAAGAACAAAAATGTCAACAATAACAAAGAAAGATGAAACCATCGAAATTTTTTCCAATACAAACCTATAAAATTAAAAAGCGCTTTGGAAACGCCGCTTGTCAAATAACTACTATATTAGCAGTAGTAAAAAACAAAACAAATGTGTGTTAATTTGAATGAAAATTTTTATTCAAACCCCTTTACAAAAGCTGTTTTGAATTTTCTGGTTTGTATAATAATGGTGGATTGAAATAACCTCATTTTGCCCATAGTAACTGCAACGCTCTCTTAATTTATTTACTACTGGAAAATGTAATAGTTCGTTTCACCAGACCTTTTCAGAAAAGTCTAATACAAACTAAATTACGTTAAATTTAACAGATACTTGAGTTCTATCTTTGCATAGTATGATATACCTCTGAGCTCATACACCGAGTCGGACCACAATTTAATAATTAAGAAGTTTAAGCTGAAATTTTAGAGCGTAGGTAAGAAACCCAAAACGAAGAAAGTGAAAGTGATGAAAATAAAAACATAAAAAATAACTGTAGACATTGTCAACAAAATATAAGAAAAACATCCATTTAAGGTAAGAACATGAAGGTAAAAGCAACTCGCTGAACAAAGAATTAAAAAAAAAAAGTGAACAGAAAGTTGGAAATAAGGAAAGCAGGAATCAAGAAGCCATGGGTTACAGAAGTACTGAAATTTGTGGGTAAGAATTACAATTGAATGAGAATTTTAGAAATTAATGAATGGAAAGCAAAAAAAGTCAGAGGAAACTGGCTGGATGAGATAAATGGTTAGTAGGCCTAAGTAAAAGATTATGGGTACAATAGAAGCATATATGAGAAGGTCAAGGATATCAGGAAACTAAAGATACGATTCATTTTATCCAATTTTCATAATTCATATAAGAATTGCATCGTTGTAGAAAAACGGTGAGTAATAATAAGCATTATTTAAAAGAGGGTTAAGTCAAGGCACGTAATATTCAATTTGTATGTAGATTGAGAAGGAAATAAAGTAAAATAAATAGTGGAATAAAGATTCAAGGAGAAAGAAATCTTAGGCTGGTATTCTCAGATATAATTTTGATGGGCTGGCAAGAGAAATTACGGAATACAATTAAGAGTTAATTTAGATAGTAATTAGGATTTACTGCAAAGGTTATGGAGTCCAGTGGCCTGATAAAGTTTGATACGGTTGCAAGTAAAAGTGGTTGAAAGAAGAATATTTAAGTATTTTTGGGATTTGATGGTGGTCGATATGGTGATCATTAGAGCCGGAAAAGGACTGCGTGCAAGGAAGGAGAAAGATTCTGTCATGAATACATGAAGGAATCAGCCTTGCAAACGCCTTGAGTGATTTTTGAAAACTAGAGAAAACTGATTTTTGGAATGGCTGGACCAACTCTGATACTCCCGAATAGCTGGACCGAGTGTTAACCAATTACTGCACTGGCATTCTCTTTTCCTCCTTCCTCTTTACTTGTTAATACCGTATTAATTTATTCACTCGATTCTCTCATTCGGCCTCTAAACTCCAATTCTCTTTCAGACATTTTCATTTCTCACTCTATTTCTTCTCTTTTTTCTATCATGCTTGTCAGTAGCTTCATTTCACTGGTTTAAAATTTAGTTATCTTTCTTAGCCATACTCCGAGTTTCTGCTACGTAAGTTAGTGCAGAAGCATAGGACATTATGTATATTATTCCCTCACAATATGTTGGCACTTCTTCCATATCAGATTTCTTATACTGTCATCGAATAAATTCTCATCGTGCTGGTCTCCTTGTCAAACATTGTATTTCGCATTAATTAATTTCCCAAACAGCTGTATCAGGAGGGAGGCACTGTGAGGCAGCATAGCCGCCTGTGTGGACGACATACTAGCTATACACCGTCGGAGTACTATGTCTCCTTCTCCACCTGTTTGAGTTGAAAACCTCTGTTCTAACGTATCATACTTAGTGAGTTTCCTCTGAGAAGTAGGCTCTTACCCTCTTAATAATAAAATTTTGGCTGGAGTGGGGGTTGGACGGGCGAGGGAACATTTCTATTGACGGATAGGAGGGCGTGAGAACTTTAATTTTGATGGAAGGGGGTTTGGGAACCCTTAAGCTAAAGCTTTCCATAATTTTGAGTTTTACAGTCGTTCACAACTCTTTCCTGGCTTAATATTGCCTTGTTGTTTTACACACCGATTTTCGTCTTATATTGCTTAATATTCTCCGTCTACACCTCCAATTACTCTCTTACTTCATTACTACCTTCACTTCACCTTAAAATACCATTAATTTCAGGTCCCTGACTCCACGTGTTTCTTTTGGCTCCTGCAAAATTTAATCTAAAACAGTTATAAATAACAGTGTTGACAACGCACTTCCTTGCCGTAGTACTGTTTATTTTCTGTTGCATTCCATGATCTGCTCTTGGCTGTGAATGCTGCAGGATAAATTGTAAATTTTAAAAAAATTAGACGTTTAAAACGTTTATTTTACATATAAATACGTTGAAACCTATCATTTTGCTTAAATGTCTCAAAATTTTAAAAGTCGTTCCAAAGGAAATCTTTTATTAAAGGGATTTTTGTTTAAAAAATTTGTAATTCAAGCTACACAACTCACTCCACGTAATTCAAGTATAATGGTACTGCTGCCACTACAGCATTATAAAATATAATAAAAGATAAAAGTTTGGACTGTATGAATGCAGTATTACATAATTTCCCTGCAGTATGCGGTAATGGAAGCAACCTGGCCGGGGTATTAGAAGATTAACGTGATGATGTTCGACCGCCACGAATTCTAATTCTGCCATCAGTGTTTAAAATGTTGTAACGGAACGCACTTCCCTGTCAGAGGTACAGTACATACTCAAAGGTCACAATAATATAACAGACATTGGCATAAAGCTTCCGCAGTCCAGACGGATGCTGGTGTAAATTCGCTCCCTAGACAGTGATCCTCTTCAACAAACTGAGTCGCCGATTTAACTTCGAGAAATATATTGTTACAAGACCACTGAAATTTCATTAAACTAGAGGGATTACTTCAAAGATTTTCATGTTAGAGAAATGATTGTTACAAACGTGACAATAAGCTTACTACCGAGTCTTGTGGTGACCTCGCATTCGGGAGAACGCGGTTTCAAATCCACGGCAGGACATCCAGATTTCGTTTGGTTTATTATTATTTTTTTTTAAGTAGGTTTTCTAAATCACTCCAGGCGAATGAAGGGAAAATTCCTTCAGAAGGCCATAGCGTAATTCTTTCATATTCATTGTCACAATTCCTTTTCTGCCTCTAGTGTCCCAGACGAGGTGTAAAGCCACAAAAAAGTAAGAAGACATTTGACTGTCTGTATTTAACAAATAAATAATGCAAATATATTTATTTCCTGTGAAACAGCTATATCAGGTTTTTACAGGACTAATGGATTTACTTAATAATAAAACAGTATACTCTCCGTCTTCAACCAGGAAATTGGTTGAGACATGCCGCAGAAATCGTATTGGGCCAGAAACTGCCTACCTGACTTGAATACGTCTAACGCTCATCTTCAGTCACTTCCTGATCGCCGAGCAGACAACATCGTCTCGCGAGCGTGTTAGCCAGTGAAACTTGTTTGCTTCTGAGTATGCTGTATAGTGTGGAATACATGACTGAACTTTGTGAGTTAACTACAACGCGAGTTTTAGTGTCGTTATAATTTCTTCTAGTCTCACATATACGACAATAAATTAAATAATTTCCACCATGTATGATGGAGATTATGGACAAGATAGTCAGACATTTGTTCATGCAACTAGTACAAACGTGATATGTTCTAATGTAGGTGAAGTTATTGGTGCAACGCTAAACTCAGTGCTAAATATTGACAGTTCAACAAGACCCATGACAATAGCAGAAGATTACCAACAAATCTCAGAGATCCAGATGACGCAGAAGCTACCAACAATGCAGAAAAATTGCCTCGAGTTGTCGTCGACAAGAAACAACACCGTGTACCCACTCTAACGGCTGCTAGAACAGGCATCAACATGACACCACCTACTACAGCAGTAAGTAACCATCGAACTAATTTCAAGGCAGAGAAAAGACTAACGAACAAATACGCAAGGAAAAAAATGTTGTCCAGCTGCATATCATGTCGATAGGTAGAATGATTTGTAAAGAAAGGGAATAGTAACAAAGAACATGGCCAATATTACTGCAGCTGGACGCAATCGAATTAAAATTGATAAAATGTCTGCACGGAGCACAAATTCCCTAGTACAGATCAGAATATTTCCAAACAACAATATGGATACTTATATAGCTGCCTCCTTAACAACTCGACAGGGAATCATACGGAACGTAGATACTTCATTAACTGGGAAGTGATAGTTTGTGACGTGCAAGTCGTACGAATTAAACTCTTTACCAAGCAAACAAACGAAGGAGGGACCGGGCCGAACAGAGAAGACCAATAATAGTCTGTGCCGTTACATTCAAGACACAATGACGCCCGAACTACGTCCTAATACATGGTGCATGATGCCCTGTCGAAAAATACGTCGAATCGGTACATGCTATCACTGTTTGAGATATGGTCACAGTAGCAACCACTATCGAAGCCAGATCAGATGTAGTTATTGCACAGGGAATCACTGCAGTATTGAGTGTGCAAACGCAGGACAACCAACATATGTGCACTGTAAAGGGCCGCAGATTGAAGCTGCCCACAGTACATAAAACAACAACTAACACGAAAAAAATAATGGCCAATGACGTTATATCCTACAGGGAAGCATTGGCAAGTTTGGAACAAAGAATCTACGCCTCAGTGACTGCCGAACACCATGCGCACAGAAGTGGAAACATAGCTCATAATCAAGAAAATAACGTCATCTTACACGGACACTACCAGTCGCGGTCTCTAATAGTTCGGTATCCCTTCCTGTGACTCCACAGGCACCGCAGAAGTAGCAAATACAACATAGAAAGCCTGCGTATCAACATCAGATACCTGAAAACTTGCCGGAAAATAGACGCAGCGAAACCAGGTTAATGGCTAAGAATAACCAATGCCACTCCCACGGGAACGTCGCTCAAATTCCTCAGGAACTGTTTTGTGGAGTCACCTACACTCCCGATGGTCCCTATCACCTACTACAACCCCTACAGAGACAGCTAATGATGCTTTAATTGAAAAAAATTAGCATATAATCTTCTGGATACTTCAGATGGCACATGCCGGCAATTTGACACATAAAATCAAGAAATTATTCGCCAACATGTTACTAGAAAGCAATCAAGGATTAATTACTAATAGCCAACTGGGTTGGAAGTAAACCTATTCCAAGAAAATTATGGCTCAAGGACGACGTACCAAAATGCTGCAATAGAACGCCCACTCACTAAGATCCAATAAGGAAAGCTTAGAACAGGCACCTAGAGTGTACGTTGTGGAAATTTAAACAGTAGCGAAAACACGGCTAAAACCATGGGGACCGGACCGAACAGAGAAGAGCAATAACAGTCTGTGCCGTCACATTCAAGGCACAATGACGCCCGAACTACGTGGTAATAATGGTGCAAGATGTCCGGTCGAATCGGTACTACAATGCTATCACAGCATTAGAATTAAAGGTTACAGCATTAGAATTAAATGTTACAGCGCTTTCCGATGCGATCGTGAGGATGGCTATGCAGGAACAACCGTCTTGTTCCGACTGGGTATGTCGCACAACGCAGTGCAACTAGACATCACAGGGCTACCATCGAAACCTATGCTACCTCTCAAAGAATTAAGAATACCTGGCTGGTGACGGTATACAGACCCGCCACTATGAACCTAACGAATCCCCAAATATTAAGGCGGTTACAACAATTAACTGACCCATATACCCATCACTGGTGACTTCAACGGCCACAACAGTGCTTGGGGGAGCAAGAAAACATACCGGCTAGACCATATCATACTTGAAGCAAAACCTAGTGATATTCAATGACGGTTCAGCTATAAGAATTATTAACCCACCCGAACGGAAACCAGCTCTAACATCCTCGAACATCGCAACGTTGTTCGAGCACAGAGCGGTCCTTGAGCCTGCTACCAAATTCTGATTACTATAAATTTAAAACAACTTAACAAAAACTTCAGGCTACGTCAGATTATAACTGGAATATCAGTTAGGCAAGTTGTAGTAGATACGCAAAAAGTGCTGGAATACGGTTACCCATCCTGGACGAGACTGGTGAGACAGAGGAAGATTAAAACAACCTTATCCGGAATATTCTTAAAAATCCTAAACAACGTCTGGAACAAAAGAATACAGATTGTGGGGTTAAAAACTCTCTGAATAATCCCGATCCTGAAGCCAGGGAAAAACTCGCAACAACTGCAACCTACAGACCAATTGCGCTACTGCCATGAGCGTACAAATTACCGGAGAGCATGGTGAAGAACAGGATTGAGTGGTTTGTCGAACATAATAGCATTCTACCAGATCTGCAGTGGGCGTTCAAACGCGGAAGATGCCTCGTTATAAGGCTTAACATATATATCTACTCCTGCCTAGCGCAAATCGTTCGCTGATGGCCCTCTACACTGATATATACAGTGCAAATCCCAACGTCAATCTCAACCTACTGGCGGAGAAGATGCAGAACATCAACTTCTCTGCAGCCTTTACGCAAACCCTCATTTCTCCGCTGGAGAACAGAATACTCGTCATCATAAAACATAAAGGCTTGATGATAGTATCGCAACACACAAGCCAGGGTCTTCCGCAAGGATCAATAATATCACTTATCCTCTTTAATGTATATACAAGTGACCTTGCTAAAATACTACCCAGGGCAATATTTATATTGCAATATGCTGATGACATATGCCTGTACACAGAAGGCGAAACCCTGATGGAATGTATAAACTTGCTCAGTACAACGATGGAAAGGCTAAAGACATGGTTACAGGAGAAAGGAATGTAAATTTCACAAGACAAATGAGTGGTCATTATATATACAAGACGTAGAACACAACAAATGGCATCTGTACGATTAGGACCATATACATTCCCAAACAAAAGGGTGATCAATTACCTGGGGGTGCATATAGACCACAAACTTAACTGAGCCACACACATAAAATACGTAATCAATAAATGTGAGTAGGTGATCAACCAGCTGCGGGTAACTAGTGGAGAACAGATCCAAAACCGTTCCTGCTCCTTTACAGAGCCCTGGTGCGATTAGTGATTGACTATGGATTCCTCTGCTACAGCTCTACAGCTGAAACTCTGCTCTATTATTTATTTATTTATTTATTTTCCCATATAAAACATATCCCAGCACCTAGTATCTAATCTGGTCCCCTTATTTCCATTATTTAACATGTATATATATTTATATCTTATATATCTAAGGTATTCACTTTATAAACAATGAAGGCAAGAAAATTTTGAAGGCAATACCAAATTGATAAAATCAAATATAAGGCACTACGCATATGTTTCGGCACAATGCACTCTACACCCCCTAATGCACTCTTGGAACCACCGTTGAACATTCTCCGATATTACTTATGTGGTAAATTTATATTAAAGACTATGCAGTTACAAAAGAACCCCTTACTTGATGCATTGGAGACGATGGCGAGAAGAGCCACCATAGATAGTTACTCGAGGATGCACAAAATACCGCTATTTCTCACGTCTTACACGGACTTAGTTCAATACCAACCGTTAATTTTATCCCTGCTTCGAATGTCCATATAAAACAATCCTGACTAAAATTGAGGTGAAATTGGATATACCATTTACCGTAAGCACGCTTAGGAACATAAGCCTTCTGTTGGAATCGGAAACTCTTGCACAACATGAAAATTGTGTCCACATTTATACCGATGCGACGGCTCAGAGACCGGTAGCACGCTAGGGAGTGTCTTTTTGGATAAGAATGCGCGAATCGAGGCAAACTATACGCTCCATAGGGACTCTTCCCCAAACACCTACATCGCATCAATTTACGGAACACACCAAATTGCACCTGTGATGGAATCAGCGAATGAGAACCAAATCACCTCTTATTTGCTTGTATGGAGAAATGGCGAAAGTGTACGCAATTTACACAGGAACTTGTGGGACTAGGGTTACAGCTACCACTAAATGTGACCCACTTCCTGGTCTTGGAAGATGTCGCCGTCTATCAAGCAACAATTAAATCCTGGAAGAAAACAATATCAGGATATAATACAATACTGGGACCTTAAATCTCTCTAATAATAAGAACAATAATTGCTGTTAATAACTCGCCTTGGTCAACCACGAAACTTGCTCTCTAACCTAAGTTAACGTGAAATTGACACTAAAACCGAAAATCCAAAGATAATATGTCCGCAAACAGTGGCAAAGCGTGAATACTGCATCTTTAAAGAAACAATCAATTCTTACATTGTAATGCGCTAATTTTTAAGGCATTATCGTACCTTGCACTCCCGCTTCATTTCATGTTGTCTTCGTTGTTGTTGTTAATCCATGTACATGTATATATATATATGATTAACATCAGTATATATATATATATACATTTCGCATGTAGTTTGTTCGACAACCTAGAGGAAAAATTGTGACTACCTGCGTCTTCCGCCTCTGCCATGATCACCATCCTATATATATATACTGATGTTAATCTTATAATGTTTTCTGGCTGCCGGATGCCAATAAAATAATTTAAAAAAAAAACGCTCATCTCAGAAGTATTGTTACAGAAAGTAGAGTAAGTGAACAGTATGAACACTTATTACTTATAACGACTACCATACTAAGGTGTTGGATAGCTTGCATCAACATGTTTATGGCACCTTTAACATAACCTCTCCGCCTCCATGCCTACCGCTCTATCATTTTTTGAGGCAGATTACCTTGATTTTTTTCAGTGTTAACTGTAAAATTTTCCTGTAACATATCAGAACGGCCCATAATACATTTCCCATGCAGTTTGTTCGACAACCTAGAGGCAAAATTGTGACTACCTGCGTCTTCCGCCTCTGCCATGATCACTATCCTGCTGGTGGAAATGAAGGGTCGCCATCCACCTGCATACTTACCTATGTGATAAGCGTATAGTTTGCATGTGTAACGTGTAAGCTAGGAGGTACCATCCAGCATTTCCCTGTTTAATTAGAAGAAAGAGCTGACCAGGCTTGAAACTGGGCTCTTTGTATCTCCGCAGTCCAGTGTGGTTACGCTTTAAACTCTTCAGGGACGTTGGCAAGGATGTTTACGTTTGCTCCTAAGCTCAATTTCTCTGCTATTGAATCAACTAGTACAAATGTAAGCTCTATTACAAGGCGTGTAAAGGAGAGTGGGTGACTGTACACAAGCAGAGAAACTGAACTTGGAGTAATCGTACACGTTTTAGCCAGTGTCCCTGATGAGGTTAAGGCGTACGGTCACACTGATGCGTTATACAGGGTGTTACAAAAAGGTACGGCCAAACTTTCAGGAAACATTCCTCACACACAAACAAATAAAATATGTTATGTGGACATGTGTCCGGAAATGCTTACTTTCCATGTTAGAGCTCATTTTATTACTTCTCTTCAAATCACATTAAACATGGAATGGAAACACACAGCAACAGAACGTACCAGCGTGACTTCAAACACTTTGTTACAGAAAATGTTCAAAATGTCCTCCGTTAGCGAGGATACATGCATCCACCCTCCGTCGCATGGAATCCCTGATGCGCTGATGCAGCCCTGGAGAATGGCGTATTGTATCACAGCCGTCCACAATACGAGCACGAAGAGTCTCTACATTTGGTACCGGGGTTGCGTAGACAAGGGCTTTCAAATGCCCCCATAAATGGAAGTCAAGAGGGTGGCGGTGAATCGAGGAAGTACAGTACATACTAACAAAACTAAAATGAGCTCTAACATGGAAAGTAAGCGTTTCCGGACATATGTCCACATAACATATTATCTTTATTTGTGTGTGAGGAATGTTTCCTGAAAGTTTGGCCGTACCTTTTTGTAACACCCTGTAGATTCGACTAATATTACTGGAAAGGACAACTCGTATAAGTTTGCAGAAAGACCCATACAGCCCAATAATCATTATTAGGAGACGATTAAAGAGCGCTCAATAGAGGAAATGAAATATTCATTTTCAACTCTTACGGCCATGTCTACGAATATAGGCCTGCCAGATTTTTTCGATTTTTTACGGAATTTTCGTCCTGTCAACTATTCAGTCAATATCAAGGACGATTTACTCTAATTAACCTAAACTAGATGGATGTAATAGGTTGAAAGAAGCACAGGCACATTTGTAGCAATATCTTTCTGATATCAATTCATGTATGCTGACACATAGTGTATCGATATCACTGTGATATGTGGTGCTGCTATCTAACGGTAACGTGATTTTAGCCCTTGCCAAAATTTCGGTTGTATAATTTTTACAATTTTAACAGACAAAAATATACGAAAAGCTACTTACTGTATAAAAAACGCTCCGTGATATATGGCGCTGCTATCCAATCAATCCTTAGCGACGTCAGCTAAACCTAACCTCTTAGTTCTGAACTCTCACATATGCGTGACATCAATATTTAATATTTTCGACATTTAAGGATAAAATTCCGATAGTTTCATTCTTAATTTATGATGTCACTAAAGCGAAGACATTAATAATTAAAATGATACCTCATTTACCTATTTTGATTATTTATGAAGGGGGATATGTGAATCGTGACAAAAAGTTTTAGAAATTCCGCAAAATACCTAACTTCAAATATGATTTGCTCAAAGTGGAGACCTTAATCTTTAAAATGATACATCATTTATTGATTTCGGTCAGGTATCAAGGGAGAGAAATGGCTCGTCGAAAAAAAAAGGCTCGTTTTAGAAATACTGATACTTTTTCTCTTTAAGTGTTGAATTCCGAAAAATTAGTTTCATAAAATATGCGGTGACCATAGCGGAGACATTTATCGGTTTCGGATAAGTTTGAAGGGAATTAATGGCTTGAATTGAAAAACACTTTTAGAAATAATATATGATGATCAGGATAGTATATGATTCCATCTGACTGCGGGCCATCCTAGCTTCGAGCTATGGTTTAAGCTCTCATCATATCATCTGGTCTGTCAGTAAGGGTGAAAAAACTTTTACAAATGCTTGAGTTCTGTGTACGGAGCTGATTAGTGTTGCCCAAAATCGGTCTTGGTCTTGCATTTTTGCAAGACCAAGACCAAGACCAGGTGTATTGATGCAAGACCAAGACCGGCCAAGTCTGGTCTTGTTCTTGCATTTGGGTAACACTAGTGTTGCCCAAAATCGGTCTTGGTCTTGCATTTTTGCAAGACCAAGACCAAGACCAGGTGTATTGATGCAAGACCAAGACCGGCCAAGTCCTGGTCTTGTTCTTGCATTTGGGCAACACTAGAGCTGATTAAGCAAAATGCTTGAATACGGTAGTGGTATTCTTTAATCGTATGTGTGATACTTTATGTTCCCATCTGAAACAATTTCCGTTGTCATTTTCATACATCCTTTAGACTGTTATTTCAGTTCGCAGTTGAATTTCGTGTTTAGTCGATCTGTCAGTTTTTTCTTTGTGTGAAAGGAAAAGATTGACAAGCATACGTTAACGGCGGGGAGGGTAGGGGAGGTGGAGGAAGAATGTGGACTGACGGTAAGGACACTCCTATTTGTTTTATTTCATTTCAGTTCTTAGAATTCCTGTTTATAAGCAGTACGATCCTTAAGTTTATTATTTATTATTATTATTGTTATTACTCCGCGATTCACTAAAAGTGTTTGGCGGAGGGTGTATTGCACCTATCCGAAAGCGTAATAGTTTGGAAGGGATATACGGGACATGTCAGGTGGCGCCCATGAGCTATTGTGAGGAACCATCCCGGCATTCGCCTGGAGTGATACGGGAAAACCCAGATCAGGATGGCCGGAGTGATTTATCGAGAACTACTGCTGTCGGATTTTAAGTTTAGTCGCCAGATAAATCCTTTCTATTCCATTCCCTAATCGGTCGTGGAAAAAATGAGTACATAAATGAATTGGTTCTGACCCTGATTTCTCTTATCATACTTTCGCGGACACTCCTAGATTTGAATGTTGCTGGTAGAAATATTTGTTTGCTTTCATTCCGATATAAGTCAGTCGTGAATTTTTCCATTAGTTTCTGTTGAGAGCAACGCCTTCGGTGTTCCAGGTCTTCCCAGCCTAACTCCTTCAACATCGCACTTACGCTTTCCCTGATATATATATATATCGGGGGGCTCTTCTGTGGACTTGCTATAATTCCTCCATTAACCCCTTTTGATGGGGATTCCATTCAGAACAAGATTATTCTACGTGAGGATGCACCAGAGCTTCGTAAGAAATCGATTTAACTTACGGTGTAAATTGTTTTAAATTACGACCTATTAATCGAAGCGTATGATTTGCTTTCCCAATTACCATCTCGATATGCTCATTCCACGAAAAATTATTTCCTTCAATGCACAATCATGTCTAAAGATTTATTTGTGAATTCATTCAAGTTTATATGTAACAGGAGGTACGTATCCTTATCCATCCGTACCGAGTTTTTTGCGATGTTATTGCATAAATTTGAATGGGACCACGAATTCCGTTTACGGTATCAAGCTTTACTACATTGGCTACTTTTCCTCTGTGTTTTTTCAGAGATAAATCTTAGCATGACACAGCCTTCATTCATGATTCTAATTACGTATAATGAAACCAACTATTGTTCAGTTAGTGAAAGCTCAGCTGAGCAACAATCAAAGAACTGAAAGGACTATAGAATTAGAAACAGAACGGATCGCGTAAAAAGAACGCCTCTTACGGACTGAAATGAAACAAACGAGACCGTCTGAATGGGTCTTGAGCAGTACGGACCGTTTTCTGCACGGCTGCGGGCCCGCCGGCTTGTGCGGCGGCTGCTGCGGCCTTGTCTGCGGAGGCCGCGGCCGCCGAGCTGCTCGTCTTCTTGGGACGCAGCAGACCGAGCGCCGACTTTCGCGACGGTGGCGCCGCCGCAGCCACCTCGGCGTTCTCCGCTGGTGTCACCGCGTCCCGGTGGTGGTAGGAGTGCCTGCAAACACAACGCCGTCACACACTTCGATATTGTCAGTGCAGCTTTCTTTCGTGTTTTGAATATTAAAGAGCAATAAGAGCATGACATAATGGAATGTGGTCAAATAGCCCTAAAAATATTGAATAGTAATAAGGTAAATACGCAGTCAGAAATTCCTATAAATAGTATTGCGTCATTAAAATTCAAATGATCGCTTTCAGATAGTTTACCTCTTGGTACAGAAAGAAACGATGTCCAATAAATGTGTAAACCAGCGCTTGTGTCAGAGTTTGAAATGGCATCACGCAAGAACTACAGCAGCAATTTGGAGAGTGCTTTTTAAATTTTTAGAATTGTGATCCGGATTAAAACTTGCGAAATAGCTTTAGAACTGTGGAAAGGAGCAAGAAATTAAAATCTTTTCGAGATGGAAAAAATATGGGAGACCTATCACTCATATATGAAATTAGCAATTCTTTCAAGAAAAATTGACAAAAGATCACACTGTTTCTCTTAGAATTTTTTTTGACTTTGTTTGTATAGTTCCTAATTTTCACGAACTGCAGTAGATTAACGAATACGTGAACCAAATGAAATAAACATAAGTAATATTTAATTTACTGCAAACATCTTTGCGCTTGAAAAGACAATAGCAAGAAACCCTTACCGACGAATAGGACAACGTCCGGCTAAATAGTGCCAACGAAAATTACTGCTGTTAATTCAGTAATTGACGGTTCGTAAAAAAAAAAAAAAAAAAAAAAAAAAAATTGAATTCTCTTTGGTTTTCATTCCTACCAAAATAAATTTTTTATTTTCAGTTGTTTATTGGTGTGTCTACCCGTACGTACTTCAATGTGAAAGTTACGTAATGTGAAAGTATCAGCATCATAGTTTTTGTTTTCCCGTTTTTATTATAATAAAAAGAAAACTTTTCTATTACCTTTAAATACGTCTCATCTGTAGTAACTATACGAAATTGTATTTTTTTTTTTACACACACATCAAGGGCCACGCGTATGAAACAGCAGGCAACAGCGTAGCCCACTGCCCACAAGCAGAAAAAGTTATATTATTCACAGCTAGTCGCACTACTCCTGGCAGACGCTTTACAAAAAGTAATAATAATAACAATAAGCTCTCACGAGAAGCGACAGAAGCCAGCACTGGGACGATAGCGTGATAAGCGTCACTGAAAAAAGAAAGTTGGGGAAATGGCATCGCGTGATGCAAGTCAATGTTTGGCTGAAATAATGAAAGATAATTTGTGCCCTCCCCTCAACGGGCAGAATATTTTTTCTTGTAGTTTGGAAGACACAGAAAACATTACTCTCGCTTGAGTCAACGTGGGTAACTGGGCTCTTCCGATGCATTCATAGACCTCTCAGTAGCGTACGACACCGTATATAGGCAGGGATTAATTTGTAAACTGGCGAGGGAAGTACCTTCCAAACAATTTGATGAATAACGCTATTAAACAATATGCTTGCGGGGAGGACCTACCAGGTAGTAATTGGAAACATCAAAAGCGGAATTAAAAGATTAAAGACTCCCTAAGGGCTCTGAACTAGCCCCTCTTTTGTTGAAACTCTACATCTAGGACTTACCAGAAACAACTTCTCGTAAGTTTGGATACGTGGACGACTGGACAGTTGCATAAATTCAAGGCAGAAGATTCAACATTGACATATGATGTAGAAATTTTGAGCCAATATTATCGTAGCTTGAGACTCAAGTAAAACAGAGGTTACCTGCTTCCATCTGAACAGCAAGGAGTATCACAGAGAACTGAAAGTGATCTTCGAGGGAAAACAACTTAGTCACAGCAAGATACCTATATGTCTTGGCGTAAAGGCAATTACATACAAGGAACATTCGAATAAACTCTTACGCAAATTAAAAACTTCAATAATATCATCCACAAACTTGCTGGCACTGCCTGCGGGTATCTGGGTATGTCTGGACTCGATTGCAGAATATACCTCTGCGGTATGGATCAACAGCGCCCACACACAACTAAACAGCACCCTGCGCATTGTTTCTGCCACGCTAAGATTGAAGACAACATACTGGTTGCCTACTCAGAACCACATTGTCATGACCTCTTAGCTAATGAATATGTAAAACTGATTAAAAATCCTACACAGCTGACTAGCCGGGACCTCGACTACTCCTTTCAAGTAACAGACAAAAGTCAAGAAGACCTATACGTATAACATGGGCTTCACCATCATAGAGCCATAGAAAGACAGATTGGAAGAGTCCTCACTATCAAACAACCTGCTTTCTGCAGCAACAGAATAATTGAGAAATATTAATTTTAATTTTTGACAATCGAGTTTCTGGTAATCTGAAAGTAATCAAAGTATTTTGTAACAGATGTGGTGTACTTTTGTGTGACCATACGATAAATAAATAAATAGTAGATGACTAGGTGGCGGGATATGTCTACGAGTCACGGTGCCTCCCTAAAGTTACAGTGGGAGACGGGACTCTTCTTCCGGGTAACAGCTGGAGCAGACGACGCTCTCTCCCTAGCCAAAATCGGGTACTGTAAGCCTGCAGCCATTCTCGAGGAGATCAAAAGGCGACCTATCTGTTCCAGTGCGGAACAAACAGAACTTGACAGTCACCTGTCAAGTGTTACTAATTGTAAGTCAGCTGCAGATACAGTTGACCTCTGATTCTGACTTCAGATTAAGCCAGACACTTGCACTGACAGAAATGCGACTACCTAAGTCCATAATGCAACGATCAGCTGATCACAGCTGGAATCCCTTGATATCTGCAATGCAATTTGTAGCGGTTTCTAGAATGATCTCAGGACACAATAAGAGTGTACAAAAGTAGTGCGTTTTCAACCACAACGGCAAACCCGGTAACTACCTGAAGTTAATAGAAGAACTAGCTTTAGGCACCTTTTACGTAATGTAGATTCTCCATAAGTGATTTTAAATTTGCGCAATGAATATTAGCACTGTGTCTTTTGTAACTTAGATATCCATCGAAATATCCACTCCCATTAATAAATCTTAATTAATAATGATTATAAAATTACCGATGTACAAACGGTCATTGCATTTATACAAAAAAATGCCGTTAAGTAAGGGAACAAAAAATGAAACCTACATACTGTCAAAATTTTACGCAGGTTTTGTCATTAGTAATATACAGATGTCATTATTTTCACAGAAACGGATCAAATTCTCTGAGACAGAAAGATTTGCAATGATGGCTTTAGGAATCCCCAAAAGACAGAATTTCTAAACAAAAACTTTTCACCAAGGCAATCCTTTTACAATAGCTTGAGGGGAAGAAAAGTAAAACCGAAAAAATTCTCCCCATTTAAAGTTAGTTCTAGGGATGATTAATTAAAAGGTGAAATGCACCAATTAAAATAAATAGGATAACATGAGCTGAGTTGGATAAATCATATTTTTTTCCTTCACTGGCGTCTTCTTACTCCATCCAGCACTGAAATTTGGGTCATTGCGTGTACCTATTTTCAATCAAGAAAGGAAATAAAATGAATCCTAGACAGTATACAAGATCTGATTCGCTGAAAGACACTATTGGACTCTTTTAGGTATGAATTTCAATGTTTAGTCAACGATTTAATATATTGGTAAGCACAGCAAGGAAGATATCATACAATATACTTTTAACAAACTTTTTTTTGTGATATGCGGTATTTACCATTTGAACGTTCTCAGAGATGGGCCACATGCACAAGCTGGCAACATCCACGCCCAGATTCTGAAAACAAGTGAAGGGTTGAGCATAAAATTCCGTGATATGTCCAGCAGAACATTATTTTCGAATTCACGGATGTGCTTCATGTTCCCATCCAGAACTAAAACGTGTTGAGTCCACAAATGATATAAACAATTACATGTCACATACAAATCATATGTCCACATTGCTATACGAAAGCTGTGTGGTAACTTGGAAAGAGAGTGTAATTTGTAGATGGTTAAGGATTTGGTTGTTAGTTGATTCATTTACGAAAACGAGCTTTTAGTAAGGATAGAATGACTACCTTGCTCTTCAAATATTAACGCACACTGCTTCTTCCACTCAGATTTTATCCAGATACAGTCTTCACATTTTAACACAGCTTTCCTCAAATTGATTTACGGTGATGCAGAGAAAACACAATTTAACGAAAAATTTAAGAGATAAATGTTGTTCGTTTTTATGTGCTATCTGAAATTGTATAAATCACTTGTGGACACCTGGTACATGTATGGCTTCACCTTAAATCATTAGTGTTTGTGAAAATTACAGCACCATGAAAAAATGCAGATAATCATTCAAATGTTATAAGTTATCTAAATCATGATATGAAATAAAAGTGGTATAATAATAATATCTATAATACTAATAATTCCGTGTGGTCGTAATGACCTGGTGACAGGGTTTCTATTGAATGCGCATTCCACCCCGTCTTAACCTAACCAGGCAATCCTACGGGATACATGGGACCTACGGTTTAACGTGGAATCCGAACTACGGAATCGTTTTGGAGTACTTCATAATACATAGCAAGTTGTGCCAGAGGTGAAGGTCGGGTCAAGGGCCTATGGAAGTCCCCGCCGAGACAAGCATTGAACCTGGGACCTGTAGATACCGAGTAAGACACCTTAACCACTGAGTCACCACACCGATCAATAAAAATGGTGAGAACTGTAATTACTTATGTCTGTTCGGAAAGGAAGACAGCTAAAATATCGTTTTTCTTTGAATAAACAGACTGCAGCCTAGAAGCCACACGCCAGTACTGAAGCGGGCACAGGGTCGCCGTTAGGGAGAGGATGGAGGGGGGGGGGGGGGTAAACGAGGCAAATGAATCAGGGGTCTGCTGGCTGAGGGGAGAGGGGGCGATGATCAACCCAGAATCCGCCATTGTCGCCCGGGCAGTGGTAGGGCCCGAGAATCCTAGCGCAGGCCCTGAGCGGGCATAGCGACATGAGTAAGTGTCCTAGAATCCAAAGATCCATCAGCTAAATAGGGACTCTGAACGCAGATAATGAACGTATTGGTCTACGACAAGTTTTATTTTCCTACCGCGAAATTGCTGCCCGTATTTAACTTTTTAGTCGTGACATGATACGCTGTTATTGAAAATATTGCTTAAGTGTTGGAAAGCTGGCCAAAGCACATTTCAGAGAGGCATTACGTTAACAGATCTGATGGTAAAGTTCCACCCGCTTTCTGTCTTACTGTCGAGTCATCTAGACATTATAAGATATTAAAATCGCGGAAGTTTGTTTTAAGGAAGGAGACTCATGATTTCTGATCTGACGACATAATTAGGGCACTCTTCTGTGATGTCAGCAGAGCTTCTAAGAGGCATATACATCAGAGAGGGGCAAAGCGTATCTGGTGGCGGTCATTTGAAGACCTTGGCTGGGCAAAGGGGTGGACATTCCCATCCCTGGCCCCTAGCACGAGACAATAGAACAGAGATAGGTCCGTTTACCTTAATTTTAGTTTCGCTGGTTGTATGTCGCGAGCCGGATGGCAGCCGCGCCATCGCATGATGTTATATCATAAGTATTACCACAGACCTCGATGTTTATCTAAGTAGTTGATGGTCAGGAAATGTCTGAAGTTAAGTAATTGTCAGATTTCGTCATAGAATCTTTGTGTGTTTTGCGCAATTTGTAAATTAATGGGTAGCAAATTGAATTACATATTTTCATAGCTAAATAATTTATTTTATCCCTTTTTAAAATTAAAAACTCAAGTTATGATTAGTTTTAACATCCATGTTGCGCCAAAATCAATAATTAATCAATAATTACCAAACAAATAAATCGTAGATTACAATCGTTATAAAACTTTGTGTCTTAACATAGGACTCAAAATCATGTACGTTCCCATAGGGTCGCTGCGTTTGGAACAGGTCGAGAAATTTCCAGAACACTGTGTCTTGCAAATACTTCCTAAGGACACACTCTCAAATTCAATGCCGCGATGTGTATGTGTTATACGCTTCAAATTTCGTTCTGATTCTTTCGTGGAGCTTTAATCTTCAGAAACACTACTATATTAGATGAGATCATGTGTGTGTGTTTGAAACGTTCATGTGAGTCAAATGATTATCTAGAAAAATTAGAACATTAAACTTGCTTTATAACCAGTCGATAGTGGTAGCAATCGTAAGTATTATTTTCAGTTTTAAGCCATTTATAATATAGAAGTAAATTTGTTAATAATAGTTTTTAGCCCATCGATAAACTTGCAAGGCCAATAAATTGTAAAGAAAAAAGTCGTGTGTTCACTGTACTAAGAGAAATAAGGGAATTTAAATCAAATGTTTGTTACGCATAATTATATTGTGATGGCTAACAAATAAGAAACTCATTTGTACAGTACTGTCCAATACGGAAGGAATGTGCATGCTAACTATATCGACCGCGCAGAAAAGTAACTGTTGTTGACTAGGTGTGAATAATTAAATATCTAAAGATCCTTGAGACGTATCTTGGTCTCGGCCGGGATTTTCTCGGATCTTCAACTTTGACAAAGCTTTGATTTGTTCATGGAGAATACGTTAAGACGATCCGTGGTTCCGTTTCCAAGCGTTTCCGGAAGGCTAAAAATGTCGCATCTTCTCCCATCACCTGGGATGGTACATTACATAATATGTCATAGACCATGCAATAGTCACCTGCAAATAAGAGGGATAGTGGACAATGGTAGCCGCCTGCGACTGTGGAAACATAGCATTCCGGAACATGTTGTATGTATATGTGTTTTAACAGCAGAACAGGGAATACCATACCAATAAATAATACAAGGAAGACGAACTTTTCACATACTGATTGAACGGGAATTATGGTGATCTATAGATACCACTTGCAACCTAGCTCTCAACCAGCCAAAGAAGGGTTCTTGATACCCAGAAACAGACTCAATTGGTAGCAACAGTTGACAGAGCAATGATCCTCCCTGAAGAAGGGAATCAAGAGATCTAATTAGTGACGTAATAGAAAAATATCAAATCCTGGAAGTTCCGATGGGCCGAAGGAGAGAACCCCCCGTTTCTGAATCATCTCCTGAGGAAGGTTAGGTTCTCTGAAGTGGCTGCTTCGGTAGTAAAAGTGGTAAAATGTCAGAAGTGTTTACAGCGAGAAATATAGAGTCAAAAGAGTTGTGACAAAAGTATTTACTTTGATGATGTGTATGTGTATGTCTGTGTGTTTGAATAGAACGTATATAGAAGCGAATAGGTGTGTACGTATGTGTAGATATGTGCATCCGTATATGTATATGTGACCTGCATGGATATACATTTTTATACCTTACTTAATTATTAATAATCATCTAATTATATAAGCTCATGTATGTATGTATATATATATATATACTGTATATGTACATACGTGTGTGCAGCAGATCACTTGTGTTTGTGTATCGTAATAGCCTCGAGTCTTCTATCGTGCATAATGGTGGTTGCGTGTCGGTAACAGTGGGGGTGTAGGAGAAATGGCGGTTGAAAGTGGTTAACCTATATAAGAGTAGACGTGTCCCTACATTTGTCTTTGAAGTCACAACTATCTAGCGCAGACCACTGGTAATTGTGTGTGGTGGTAGCCTCAGGTCTCCCAACGTGCACTATGGTGATTACATATCGGTTGCTACAGGGGTGTGGGAGATATGGTGGTTGAAAATGGTCTGCCTTGGAATTTCCATATGTCGATTAAAGTGACATAAAAAATCATAGGAATCTTCTAGAATGTACTAGAATCTTCTTTAATGTACTAAAACATTCTAGAATTTTATTGAATAATGTTCTAGAACACGACACATTCTTCAGCTATTTAAGTTATTAACAAATTTAAATAATTTATATGCAACATATTTAGTATGTGAACCGATTTAGACGGGGCTTTTCTCATATCAGCTATTTTATCATATCTGTTACTGCGATAATTTCCAGAAACAAATCTAGCAGCCGTTTCGTGCAGCCTCACCAACTCTTGTATTGGATACTCAGAATGAGGGTCCCACACTACACTACTACATTCAAGCAATGGTCTGACCAAAGTTTTGTAACCGAATTCCTTTACTTCCCTCTTATATTCCCTTTTCATTCTCTCCAACAAGTGCAGAATTTTTATACCTTTTCCTGTCACCTGCCAAATGTATCCTGCCCAGTTAAGCTTGTTATCAAATGTAATGCCAAGATATTCTTTCCCTACTTTATATTCATAATTAACCTTTTATTTTCTTTATTTGTGTATCTAATAAGCAGACTCTTCTTAGCATTTACCTTCATCCCCAACTAGATACTCTGTCCAGATCACCCTGCAACTGTTTACAGTCCTCAATCGTTTAGATCCTTCTATATAGCATTATGTCATCAGCTGGCAATCTAATTTCAGATAGTAAACAATCAACACAATTATTCATTAGAATAATGTATAGCAATGGTCCCAATACGCTACCCTGCGGCACTCCCATTTTTACTTCCACTTCTTTTGATACCGCAATTCCTACCCTAACTTTTTGTTTTCAAAATTTTAAAAAATTCTTATACCCAGCAAATCACTTTCTCATCCACTCCAATAGTTTTTAACTTATTTACTACCATTTTTGGGTTACTCTGTCAAACGCCTTTGACAGATCTAGTGCTACACTATCAATTTGTCCTCCCTTGTCCATTTCATCTGAAATATCTTGCATATATCCCACCAAGTGAGATTCACATGAATATCCTTGCCTGAACCCATGTTGCCTGCTTACGTTCCTCACATATATTTCTGATGTGGTTGCATATCAATCTTTCCATTAATTTACCTACCACTGTTGTCAAACTGATTGGCCTTTAATTTTCGACTCTATTTCTCACCCCTCCTTTATGTACCGGTACTAATATCGCACTTTTCCAGTCCTGTGGTAAGCAGCAAGTATCCGGACTCAATTTAAATAATATTTCAAGATAAGGTAGAATGTAACATCCGGCTATCTTTATATATTATATTCACCAGCCCCTTTATATTTTTTTAGCTTTCTTATTTCCTTCTTGATTTCCTGTGGAGGATTTTCAAATTTTTTAGTATCTTCATTTCTAATCGTATTGTTAAGCTCGTTCTCCGAATTAGACCATCCCGTTTCTGATTCATTGTCCCTAGTGTTCTCCCTAAACCAGTTACTTAAAATCTCTGCCTTTTTCAAATCATCAGTAACTTCTTCTCCATCCATATCTATAAGCGTCTCTACACCCTCCCTTCCCCTCAGTTTCCTGATATAGCCATACAAGTTTCTAGATGCACCAATCAATGGTCCATCTGCACTAACAATACTCTTCATAAACAAATCTTTAGCCACCCTCTCAGTTATTATTAATTCCTTGTTTAGTATATTCCATACTACCCTGCTGTCTCTTAACTCTGTTATGTTCTCTTCGTACCAACCTCTTTAATCTCCTCACTTTTCTATTATAGTACACAGGTTCTCTATTTCTCTTTCTTTTGTGCTTTGGAATAAATTTTTCTTATCCATTTCTTATTATCTCGTTGAACTTTTCTCACCTTGACTCCTCTGTACTTATGCCTTCCTTCCATTTGCTAAACATTCTCTGAAATCTCTCTTCAAACTCGAAATCTATGCATTTTTATAATTGTACCTATTTCCCCCTTCAATTTTGGCTGCTGGTTCGCTGAATCCTCTAATAGCCATCAGAACTGCTTCATGGTCACTTATTCCTTCGGTTACTTGACACCCCACAAGGTTATCATCAGGCTTTATTAGGAATATATCCAAAATATTTTGTCCCCTGGTGTTTTGCTCTACCACTTGTGCAAATCTCCTACCTTATTAAGTTATTTGCAAATCTTTGTTCCCTTGTTTTATTAATCTTATTTCCTTCCCAGTTTACACCTGGTAAACTTAAATCCCCACCAACAATGATAATTCTATTCTCACCTCTGAAATCTGAGAATGAATTTAATTTCTCCCCAAGAGCCTCATCTTCATGTGTGATTCTTCCACTGCGATAAGCAGTTAACACTCCGAATTTTTCTTTTTTATTACCCCAGAATCTACCACAAGTAACTCACGGTCTTGATCTATGAACGCCAGTTAACTGTGGTTTTTTTTGCTAACTACTATGAAAACTTCTCCATCAATTGCTCCTCTATCTCTGCGGTACACTCTGTAACCATCAGGAAAAACCTCACTGTCTAGTATTTCTTCTTTTAACCAACTGTCTACCCCAACTATTACTTGTGGTTCGTGTATCTCTATTAAGTTTGCAAATTCGATTAGTTTGTTCAGTTCACCACTAATACCCTTATTATTGACTTTATATTTTCAGCACTAACCTCCTCTTTCCCAGTTTTACCCGAGTCAGTTATTGTTTCAGCAACTTCATCTATTTCTTTAACATCTGTGGTTTTGCCCATCATGGATATGCAGGCAGCACTGAACAACACAAGGGAGGACACTATAGGCTGATACATCCGCAAATACCAACAACACAGTGGTATTTAAAAAAAAATATGGCGGAAAAAAGTTGTATCCATAATATCGAGGTTAAAATTTAATCACGGTAGATTCATAAACCACTTGCACAAAATACATTTAGTAAACTCCCCGTTGTGTCATTGCAACGGGGAGTCGAAGGTTGATAAGAACCACCTCTTTTTCAGAGGTAGGAATTTAATAGATGAATCAGACACGCTCTGAAACGATTTAAAACAATGGGATATAAGGTACCCGGTCAGTGTGTCATCTCCTTGCGCTAGGAAAGTTCTCAATATATCAGAGGATGGTGCGCTTCGTTACAAGGAACAACACAGAAATATAACTGGGTGGAACCCATGGTACTAGATGTTGTAAACTGTTATCATTTACAGAACATTAGGTTTTTACTATTTTACTGTTAAAATTTTAATTGAAATGATCGATTCAAAGTTCTAGTTTATAATATTGTTACTGTTAAATCTCTGACTTAATTCTTTTGTAACGTTTTTTGTACATTTAATGTTCCAATAACTATGAACTAAACTTGAAATGTTAACAGTGACATATGTATAAGAGTATTAGGTAAGCATTTATGTCAATTTGCGTATTTATTTATATATACTAAACGTAACGTCCGCTGACTGTATATCCAATAGGCCAAGTGTTAATAAAATAAAATAAAATAAAAAAACGAGCAATTCTTATATATATATATTTTGAATCTCGGAAACGACTCTAACGATTTGGATGACATTTCATATTTAGATAACGTTTTGCCTTTTAAGTTTGTCTAAATAGGTGCCTTCCCTGCAAAAACGCAATTTTATAAAATACGAACATTTTTTTGTATTTAATCTCGGAAACAGCTCTAACGCCATCTCGTAGACGTTTTAGGAACGAGAAAGCTTATTGATAGTAAGTTTCTCTTTGGTTACAACAAGGAATTCTTATATCTTAAAACGAACAATTCTTACATAACAGCTGACCCATGCGAATATTTCGCACAGTATAATAATGTGGAAATATACAAATACCAATATATTTATTAGTGAAAAGTACTTTATTTTGAAGAGTAGTAATAAATATCAGCATTATTGTGAAAAGTCGTTATCATTAAATACTACATGTTCAGTTGTAAAACATTTAAAAAGTATATATTTGAAAGTAGATATTGGCTTTGGCAAATTTTTTTTATTTTTTTTTATTTTTTTTTTTTTATTTTTTTTTAGAACTTCTGTTCATAACTTTTACGAAAAAAATATTAGCAGTTATAATGTTATCGTTGAATTTTTGACCGTATGTGTCTTTAACACAAACATAAATATTAATTGTAATATTGTTGTAGGCCATGTTCCGCAGTTGTTGCATAAATATTTTTGAATAAAAATCCGTCTTCTAACAACTGTTTTTTATTGACTTGTATCTACCAGACGCGTTTCGCCCTTGTGGAGTGGGGCATCGTCAGTGGCTATAAATAATTATATAAATTATGTACATTAATTGTACATTAATTATATACATATGTTCATGCTTTAAAATTTTAACGTCTGTATGTTCAATCTGCTATAATTATTCTATATATTGTTTTATAGTATCCGTGTTCAAAAGATTGTAACCATAGAGATAATTTAGTATTAAGAAGTGAATTTATGTTTGAACACGGATACTATAAAACAATATATAGAATAATTATAGCAGATTGAACATACAGACGTTAAAATTTTAAAGCATGAACATATGTATATAATTAATGTACATAATTTATATAATTATTTATAGCCACTGACGATGCCCCACTCCACAAGGGCGAAACGCGTCTGGTAGATACAAGTCAATAAAAAACAGTTGTTAGAAGACGGATTTTTATTCAAAAATATAAATATTAATTGAATCTACAAACGCGGGAAAAGCATGTACAGGTGTCCATACGAAAAAACAGGTTCTAGTGAAAACAATCCTTGAAGCGTCTGACCTTGTTATTAATTAATTTACTTTTATTGAGAATTGTTTTCTTATCATTTGGAAAATCACGGTTGGATCGGAAGTTGTGAGATTAATGCGAGGTATAAGCATACTTTTGTCGGAGTGAATGAATTTAGCACTGATGATGTACTCGTCTAAATGAATTACCATTAATATTGCACCATTGATTAATCTCTGAGTAGTATTAAGATTTCTATTTAACATATTAAAAACGGCTCTTAACTCATCTATTAGTAATTTCACGTACCAGTAAGTTTACCGATGTTTGTTAAGCTTCTCTTTGTTCAGAGCAAGGAATTGTTCCATTAAAAATGCATAGGAAGGCTTCAAGAAAAACGTTTAACTTTAGTCAAATTTCACGAGAAATCTTGCGTGTTAACAAACATGTTGAATCAAAATCGAAAGATGTCGAGAAAAGATAGTTCACCCAGGTACTATCACTATATTTAAGCAATGGCCTCACCAAAGTTACGAAACCAAATTCCCTTACTTCTCTGGTACACCTCCTCATCACTCTACCCAACCAGTGAAGAATTTTGAAACCTCTTGCTACTGAATGTCCATTGTGTCTTGCCCAGTTGTGATATGCAAGGTGTCTACAGTTCAAGCTTTCAAAAACGGAATTGTTTTCCCACCTTAATCATAATCAACCTTCAGCCTTTATCCGTGTACTAATAAACTGAATCTTCTTGGCATTTATCTTCACACCATGTTGACCTAATCAAATAGGTATCCCGTCCAGATCACCCAGCTGCTTACAGTCTTCTACCAGTTTGATCATATTATACAGCATTATCTGCAAACAACCTCACTTCTGATAGTAAACAATCAACACAATTATTCATTAGAATAATGAATTGCAATAGTCCCAATTCGCTATCCTGTGGCACTCCCATTTTCATTTCCACTTCTTTTGATACTAACTTCCTACCCTAACTTTTTGAGTTTTACCTTTTAAGAATTCTTCTACATTGCAAATAACTTTTTCATCCACTCCCATAGTTTTTACCTCATTTACCAGCATTTTATGGCTCATTCTGTCAAAAGCCATTGTAAGATCTATTGCTACAATTATCTATTTGAGCTCCCTTGTCCACATCATCCGAAATCTCTTACGTATAGCCTAGTAACTGAGATTCGCATTAATATCTTCGCCAAAAGCCATGTTGTTGACTTATAAACCAGTTACGTTCCTCATAGATTTTTCTGATGTAGTTGCATATTAATCTCTTTATTAGTTTTTCCCACCACTGATGTCAAACTGATTAGCTTCTATTTTTCGACCCTATTTGTCACTCCTCCTTTATGGACCGGTACTACTATCGAACTTTTACAGTCCTCTGGTGATCAGCAATTATCCAGATTTAAATAACATTTCAAGATGAGCTACAATGTCAAATTGTGGTATCTATAAGACATCTGCAGTAATATTATTCTTTATGCGTTTTTAGATTTCTTAATTTCTTCATGGTTTCCTCAGGATGAATTTCAAATTTTTTAGTCTGCTTATTTCTAATTGTGGGTTCACCATATTTATATTGCGACATAGGTATAAAAAAAAACACGAGCGAATTCAAATGCAACATTTTGTGAAAATTTCAAAGAAATCGATGAAAAACTTTCGGAGATTTGAAATTAGTTACAAACGAACATTTACATTTTTATATGCGTAGGTAATGAAATGACTTTTCTAGTGGTACACAACCAACATTTTCATTTTTTTTTAACTTCGATTTCTTATATATTGTGACCAATTACTACCAACGGTATAACAATTAGATACCTTAAGTGTTCCCATGTTAGAATCACCTTTCTCCTAAAATTGGAATAATATTAGCTTCTAAGGCCCGTCAAAAATGCCAGATTGAACGTAATGTTTTGACAAATCATTTTATTCCCAATTGCTTAACTAAACACAGTTGTTATCAAATAGCGATTATAACCCCGATGTGGTAATGTTGCGCATATTTCCATTGTATTTACTTTACTATTGTGCTACAGTTGAAAATACTTACATGTGTCTGAAATAATAACGCAAATAATATTGCGTCCTTGAAAACAAAAGCAAAATAAATCTCAGCAACTAAAGTTATTCCACGTAATATTTTTTTTAAAATCCTGATCCAAGAATATTTTTGAATAAAAATCCGTCTTTTAACAACTGTTTTTATTTTTAACTTTCATCTACCAGACGCGTTTCGCCCTTCTGGAGTGGGGCATCGTCAGTGGCTATAAATAACATAATATTTTGATCATATTTGTGTATGCAAATCTAGTACATTAATTATATACAAATATTCATGCTGTAATATTGTATCATCTGTAGGTTCAGTCTGTTATACTTATTCTATATATTGTTTTCATAGTATCTGTGTTCAAACATAAATTCACTTCTTAATACTAAATTATCTGTATGGTTACAAGCTTTATTTACATAAACTCTACTTACTAAAAATTGTAGTGGCTAGCACATGTCAGTCCGGAACAGCACCTTCCGCATTTTTCTGCACCGTTGTTCCTTCCTACAGTTTACCATTATCTCCTTTTATATTGTTCACTTCACTTTATTTTATTTAATTTTCTGTTAAATTGCACTTTTTACTACACCAAACTAGTTATTGTGTGTAAGTCGATGTGTTTGTTTTGTATATACAGTTATACCAACCTATTTCCGTTGTTTACTGTTTTTTTTCACTCTATGTTAAACTATATCTTTTTATTATTATTATTATTATTATTATTTTAACTATTATTTGAACTATTATTTGTGATTTGTGAGTGATTGTGTTGGTTTACATTTGTTATGGTGTTTTCTGTTGCTTTGTATAGTGTTTTGTTTGTTAAATTTGTGAATTCATTTAGGACAGTTTTTCCCTGTGTAATGGCTTTGTGAATTTGATAACTTTCTTGCACTGTTAATAATTGTTTCCTGTGGTTGTTGATTTTTAGAATTTTCATGTCTGTGTGTATAGTTGTGGGTGGATGATTGTTATCTAATAAATGCTCGGCATATGTCGAATGGTTTGTGCATTTTATGGCTCTGATGTGTTCCTTGTACCTAGTGTTGAAGTTCCTAGCTGTTTGACCTATATATATTGCTTGGCACTGTTGGCAAGTCAGTTGGTATATTCCTGACTGTTGGAATTGGTCAGTTTCAGTGTTGGTATTTAGATGGTTATGTATTGTGTTATTTGTTCTAAGTGCCATTTGAATACCTTGCTTTTTGAATATATTGCTTATCCTGTGTGTATGTTTGTTGATGTATGACATTGTGTACCATTGCTTATTAGATTGGTTCTGGATACTGGTGTGTACTGTGTTGAGTGATATCTGTTTGTGTGCTTTGTTCATGATTTTATTATTTAGTTGTTTAATTAATTTTTCTGTGTAACCATTATTCTTAGCAATTTGTACGATTGTTTTATATTCTGTGGTATACTCATTTTTAGTTAGTGGTATGTTGTTTAATCTGTGTAGCATATGTCTGAGTGCTGCCTGTTTATGGTGTTGAGGATGGTTGGATGTATTGTGTATTATGGTATCAGTGTATGTGGGTTTTCTGTAAATGCTGAATGTATGTAATTGATCTTTCTTGTTAACTGTTATGTCAAGGAAGTTGAGTTTATTATTTTTCTCCATCTCTATTGTAAATTTAATATTTTTATGAACATTATTTATTTCGTTGTGGAACTGAGAGATATTTTGTTGTGATTCATCTATTAGACAAAGAATGTCATCTACATACCTATACCAATAAATTATATTATATTTTGTGTGTCTGAAAATGTGGTGTTCAATATGATCCATAAAAATGTCTGCTACGATACCTGATACTGGGGATCCCATGGGTAGTCCTTCATTTTGAATGTAGTATTTATTATTAAATTGGAAGTAGTTTTGTGATGTGATGAGCTTTAGTATTTCTACTATTTCTTTGATGTGAGTATTGGGAACTTTGTTGTGTGTTGAAAGATTATTCTGTATGATATCAATTGTTTCACTGATTGGGATGACCGAGAACATATTTACTACATCGAATGATACTAGCTTTGCGGTGTGGGGTATCTGTATTGTGTCTATATTGTGTATTAACTGTGTAGTGTTCTTGATTGTTCTGTCATTATGGTATGTATAATTTTGAGTTAGGAAATCATGTGTGAACCTGCTTAGTTGGTATGTTGGTGCATTCCTGAAGTTAATTACTGGTCTCATGGGTGAATCATTTTTGTGTATTTTCGGTTGACCTCTGAGATTGGGGGCCTTTGGATTTTTGGAGGGGAAATACTGTTTTTGCCAGTCTTTTAGAATGTGTGTTATGGTTTTTAAACATTTCTTCATGTTGTTATTGAATCTGTTTGTGGGGTCTGATTTTAATGTTGACAAAATATAATATAATTTATTGGTATAGGTATGTAGATGACATTCTTTGTCTCATAGATGAATCACAACAAAATATCTCTCAGTTCCACAACGAAATAAATAATGTTCATAAAAATATTAAATTTACAATAGAGATGGAGAAAAATAATAAACTCAACTTCCTTGACATAACAGTTAACAAGAAAGATCAATTACATACATTCAGCATTTACAGAAAACCCACATACACTGATACCATAATACACAATACATCCAACCATCCTCAACACCATAAACAGGCAGCACTCAGACATATGCTACACAGATTAAACAACATACCACTAACTAAAAATGAGTATACCACAGAATATAAAACAATCGTACAAATTGCTAAGAATAATGGTTACACAGAAAAATTAATTAAACAACTAAATAATAAAATCATGAACAAAGCACACAAACAGATATCACTCAACACAGTACACACCAGTATCCAGAACCAATCTAATAAGCAATGGTACACAATGTCATACATCAACAAACATACACACAGGATAAGCAATATATTCAAAAAGCAAGGTATTCAAATAGCACTTAGAACAAATAACACAATACATAACCATCTAAATACCAACACTGAAACTGACCAATTCCAACAGTCAGGAATATACCAACTGACTTGCCAACAGTGCCAAGCAATATATATAGGTCAAACAGCTAGGAACTTCAACACTAGGTACAAGGAACACATCAGAGCCATAAAATGCACAAACCATTCGACATATGCCGAGCATTTATTAGATAACAATCATCCACCCACAACTATACACACAGACATGAAAATTCTAAAAATCAACAACCACAGGAAACAATTATTAACAGTGCAAGAAAGTTATCAAATTCACAAAGCCATTACACAGGGAAAAACTGTCCTAAATGAATTCACAAATTTAACAAACAAAACACTATACAAAGCAACAGAAAACACCATAACAAATGTAAACCAACACAATCACTCACAAATCACAAATAATAGTTCAAATAATAGTTAAAATAATAATAATAATAATAATAATAAAAGATATAGTTTAACATAGAGTGAAAAAAACAGTAAACAACGGAAATAGGTTGGTATAACTGTATATACAAAACAAACACATCGACTTACACACAATAACTAGTTTGGTGTAGTAAAAAGTGCAATTTAACAGAAAATTAAATAAAATAAAGTGAAGTGAACAATATAAAAGGAGATAATGGTAAACTGTAGGAAGGAACAACGGTGCAGAAAAATGCGGAAGGTGCTGTTCCGGACTGACATGTGCTAGCCACTACAATTTTTAGTAAGTAGAGTTTATGTAAATAAAGCTTGTAACCATACAGATAATTTAGTATTGAGAAGTGAATTTATGTTTGAACACAGATACTATGAAAACAATATATAGAATAAGTATAACAGACTGAACCTACAGATGATACAATATTACAGCATGAATATTTGTATATAATTAATGTACTAGATTTGCATACACAAATATGATCAAAATATTATGTTATTTATAGCCACTGACGATGCCCCACTCCAGAAGGGCGAAACGCGTCTGGTAGATGAAAGTTAAAAATAAAAACAGTTGTTAAAAGACGGATTTTTATTCAAAAATATTTATGCAACAACTGTGGAACATGGCCTACAACAAAGTTAATCTGATCCAAGAATATTAATATTTTTATTTAATTGAAATACATACATTCCTTTCAGTATTTTGGCATTTCATTTCTTCAAGGATGCTTATCTAAATAGAATTTTTATTAAATACTGCACGTAACACCATTACACGTTTTCCAAAATAGAAAATAAAGATAAGTACAGAACCTATATACAGGGAGATGAAGAGGTTAACGAGGCAAGTTAGAACACTACAAGGTTAAGAGACAGCAACATGTAAACAAGCAAATAATAAAAGCAAAGAGGGAAGCTAAAGCTGCTTATGAAGAATACCATGGGTACTGGGCGGCCATGGAACGATGCATCTAGGAATTTCTATGTCCGTGTTAGAAAGCTGAACGGAAGGTATTCAGACAGTGGTAGATAAGAATGGAAAAGAAGTTATTTGGGATTTGGAAATATCCGAGATATTGAGTGACTAATGTAATGAGACTATTACAGACTATCATCCTGGGAAAGGATGGAATAAATCAGAAGAGTCTCTTTAAAGAATAAATAAGGACTCTAAAAAATTCTAAATAGATTCTCAGGAAATTATGAAGGAACTCAGAAAGTTAAATCAGCGAAAAAGGACCAGTGTAGATAAAATTACTACAGATGTATTAAAAATAGTGGGACACGATATTGTGGTGGGGGCAGAAATGTTGAAGGCTTGAAGCGGAAATAACTTTGCATAAAATTTGATAATAAACTCAACTGGGCTGGACACATTGGGAAAGTAGTAAGAAAACGTCACAAAATCCTTCATTTATTAGAGAGAGTGATGAGAGAATGTACCGGAGAAGTTGAGGAATTGGGTTACAACACTTTGGTCAAACCACTGATTGAATATGATGGCGTAGTTTGCGACCTACATTCTTTTCCCCTTCAAATACAGAAGTTGGAGAGTGTGCAAGGGAGACTAGGGATAAAACGATACCATTGAGGTATCGATACTTTTACTCGATACTGTATCGGTCGTAAAGTATCGATACTTATTCGGTATCCATTGAAAAGTATCGATACCTACTCACCGAGCGGGGTGGTGTAACGGTTAGCGTTCTCATCTCGCATTCGGGAGGACGGCGGTTCGAATCCCCGTCCGGGCATCCAGATTTGGGTTTTCCATGGTTTCCCAAATCACTCCAGGCAAATGCCGGGATGCTTCCTTCAAAAGGCCATGGCCGAATTCCTTCCAATTCCTTGCCCCCATCCTTGCACCCCATCCTTTCCCGTCTCTAAAGACCTCGATGTTAAAAAGAGACGTAAAGCAGTTAAAAAAAAAAAAAAAGATATTTACTCGTATCAATTGATTTTTCCTAGTGAATTTGGAGTAAATGAAAAAACAGTATCTAATAAGTATTGATAGTCTTTATTGACATAAAAGTATATATATTTATTAGACGAAAGATATTTGTTACATTTTCACCTTACTGATTGTTATAGGACTAATTCCGACTAGGACAAAAGCGTTTTGTTAGTAGTGATTAATTTCTAAGCTCATAAAAATAACGGTTTGAAAGGAGAATTCTGGGAAGTCATTTGTTTTGCCGAGGCTTAACTAAATGGGATTGATATGTAGTAACGCTCAGTGCAGTTCCTTGTTCCTTACGCTCTATTAAAAACATTCTGTTGTTACAGTGGTGTACGTTGCATAGATCGCTATAAATGTGGAACTATTAACATGACGTATATGAAAAAAACTTGGATTATATTTTTAAAATTTAAATTACTCGTACCCGCTACTGTAACTTCAAATGCCTGTTGTCATTGTTGCCCTAGACTAAATTTCAATCTCATCAAAATTTCCGCTAACATTGCGGCTCGAAAATTAAAACTTTCGTATTACATGTCAATGGACAAAGATTTTAAGGAAAATCACTAAACCGAAAGAATATAAGTGAATAAAAAGCAATTATTAATTAATATGTTAATTTAAACGCAATAGATAATTTTGTTTCAGAGTTTTAGCAATTCATATGCTTTACTAAATAGAACTGTTATTAGTTAACTCTCGTAACCTCTACTATGTAGTGACATTTCTGGCCGTTGTCAATCCAGCATCCACGATGACTAAGCTTAACCTTTCATCAGTACTAATGAAAACTGATCAAAGACTAACAAAGACTTCGAAAACTGTACTTATGGCGCAAGATACATTGAAGCTTGGAATCTGAAAACAGAATGAAAAAAAAAGAAGATAATTAAAGCTTTCGAGAACGTTGAAAATTAAGTGGATGGAGAAAGAAATGAATAATTTCAGTTCACCAAGTTGAAGAAACAAGTTTTAGATGAAGTTGTGTCACAGTTGCGGGATTGCTGAATTGTTAACAGAGGCAATAGAAATAACTGAGGGAAAAACGTTAAGCTAATGATAGAAAAAGTAGGATTTAATGCGTATGCGAAGAAGAAGATATTAGAATGATCTTGTCCTCTCACAACAAACAAGATTTGTTTACTTTTTTAAAATTTCTAGGAGTAGCGAATATAGCCAAAACGTCTATCAACAAATGTGCTGCAGTGTGTTTCAAAGAATGTAATTTTTGCAACGGAAGCGAAGTGGTAAACGAGTGTGCAGGTTGTAAGCGGCTAGCGCATAAACAGGAGAGCTTCTAAACGAGCAGAATACGGAGCAGCTTCCATAATGAAGGCGGCAGTCTATACCAGCCTGTTTGTCCGTTTCAGTAACCGCACTGTGAAATGAATATGCAACAGCGCGTGCAGATTAAACAGAGTACAGGAACACGCCGTGCATTGTGCACTCACTTCAACTAATGTAGATTGTTTGCCTAGGATACATGCACCAGGCTAAAATAAACTAATCAGTTTGTGATACGAAGTTACCTATTTTTATGAATCATATTGTAAAAATTGTATATACAGTTTTCATTTGTAGAGAGTTAAATTTTTATGCTGCCTAACACTTTTCCAATTTCTTAACGGCTGTGTGGATAGAGAGCCGCAAAATGTTAGATGAAAATAGAGAATAACTGCATTTAAATGAATCCGACTTTATTAGTTTTCTAATTTTAGGAAAATATGATACAAGTTACTATATTAATATAAATAATCTAGCAGATACCAAAATTTATCTGTAATTAAAATGTTAGAATCATCTCTCAATATTGATTCTTTTTGGCCTTATACCTCGTCGAGGACGATGTCATTAAAGAGGATAAGTGACAAGGATGGGGAAGGAATTTCAACATGGTCTTTTGACGGAATCAGTGGCATTTGCCTGGAGTGATTTCGGGAAACCATGTGAAACCGGTTTTGCCGGATGGTGATTTGGTCCTACCCAGACGCCAAACCCCAGATTTGCCATTTACTTACTGGGATCGGTTAAAGTAATCGCAGTAGTGATGCGTAAATTGAAAACTGTTTGACCGAACATATGCTGAAGCATAACACAACTTACTTTCTTGACCTAACAATATCTTTCAGATCAAGGAAATGTCATTTTGCACAAAACACGTAAGCTGAAGGTTGTGCTAAGTAATTCGTAATTCTAGAAACACTCTGATTTAGCGATTGTAAATAAAGAAATACGAAAGATATGAAAATTACTGTTACAAAACTTTAAATTTTGAATAAAATAAGTGGAATGGCTTTAAGCGTTTTAACAGCAAACGAAATACAGCAAAAAAAAAAAAAATGAAAAAAAAAAAAATTAAAAAAGTAGCAACTTTGCTAATATGGGTTTCATGTCTCCTAACTATGGTACATGTCTTTCTTAGTGGATTAAAAAAAAGTCAGAACAGATTGAAGGAGTTGCCACAACTATTGTTTAACATACAGATGGAGCACAAAATAATACGAACACCTGTGAAAAAGTATGGCGTATTTCATACCTGCAGTACAGCCGCGCCATCTCCAACAGAAGTCTGCCACCTAGTGAGCGTGAAGAGGAAGGTATCAGTCTCTCAACATGCGTCTATCGAACTGTCTGTGATAAGTTGAAATGTCAGACGTGTCAGAATTCCAAAGAGGAATGATTGTCGGAGCGCGGTTAAGTGGAGCATCGGTTACGGAAACATCAAACGTTTTGGGGTTTGCAAGGAGTACGGTATCAGCCATTATAACAGCGTACACGTAAGACGGCGTCTTCAAAGCGCAACAGTGGTCGAAAGTCAAAGCTTACTTAGAGGGATAGACGGGTGTTTGTATTATTTTGTCCTTTCCCTGTATAACTCTGTAGAGAAGAGTTGAAAATGCTCGTGTTCACAAATGCTTCGTGAATGATGTCAACAATGCTCAGATCCAAACAATTAGAAACCGATCTGGTGGAAGTGCTTAAAAGTGTTTCAAGACGTCGTTTTGATCCTTAACCTATGAGTGTGAGAAGGGCAGTATACCATTATACAAAGCTAAAGAACATGAAAACTCAATGGAGTGATGAAACAAAGATGACTGAAAAGATTGGTTTTCTTTTTATTATGGACAGACATGGAAGATATATTTCCTTGAGAAAATCAGAAGATCTTTCGAAAGCTCAACAAAGAGGTTGTGTACAGTTTCTACGACCTCTTGAAGGTGTTTAAATGAGTTAAATATTCAAGACCAACCTCAGAATACCTATAACATTGACGAAGTGGGTTTCTAATGAACAACATGTCCATGAAAGTGGTTAGTGAAATGGGCAAGAGAGAAGTTACATCACTGAAAAATCTAGAACGAGGGAAAAACACAACAGCAGTTGTCTGTTGCAGTGCCAGTGGAGTATTTATTCGCCCATTCATTATCTTCAAAGATAAAAGAATGAACGTAGTATACAAGCATGGAGTACCTCCTGGCAGTCAAGTTGAAATGTAAATGTGTTTAATACTTTTATGGTGACTATTAAAGACTTTAGAAGCCTAATACATGTATTATAAAGCAGCAAATTATGTCATCCAAATAGCCCAACGCGCGGTGCAAATAGCCATACACTTTTTGAAATTTCATTTTTATGCAGCGTTTTGCTAAACTATTTTTTCTAATAAATGCATTTACTATTAAGTTATCTCTTGGCTTTAATAGTTGCACAACATTCAGAGCGAAATTTCTATATTATGTTAAATGTGATAACATGCACTGGTTAAACAGTATAAGACTTCAATCTCGAAATAATCAAAATAGGCCCACCTTACACTGTCCAAAAACTACAACTTTCCTGTAAGCGTTAGGAGATTACATATTACCGTAAATTCTAAAAGAATGTTCGGGGCAGCAGTTTTGTAAATAAAATGAGGAGTTTGATTTTTTTTAGGATTTTCGACAAAAGTTCGTAGAGGTCATAGATTAAAAAAAAAAAAAAAACTTTATGGAATTGGGGGTTTTGCCAAATTTTATTTGATACCATGAAGAGGATCTAAAGAAACATTTTCCTTCAATCTATTACTAAACCATATTTTTTTTATCCCTCAAGATTCTCAAAATTTTGTTTTAATCTTCTTAAGAACTGAGGTAGCACCGTGTCAGATCTCAAAATTCGGAAGTTATAAGGCTGAAACAGGCAGAAAAAAGAGAATCAATAAGGGTTACATCTATTTCTATTTAAGTGAGGGAATCCCAGAAAAGGATCCAATAGATAAGGAGATAAAGTGTAACGGCTGACATATAATCCACAATAATATCCACAAAACAGTAAAATAAATTCGCTGAAAGTGTCCAGGGGGAGGATAAAATAATACAAACACCTGTCTATACCTATCAGTAAGCTTTGACTTTCGATCACTGTTGCGCTTTGATGACGCCGTCTTACCCTCTTTCGTGTACGCTGTCATAACAGCTGATACCGTGCTCTTTGCAAACCTCAAAAGGTTTGATGTTTCCGTAACCGATGCTCCACTTAACCGCGCTCCGACAATCATTCCTCTTTGAAATTCTGACAGGTCTGACATTTCAACTTATCACAGACAGTTCGATAGACGCATGCAACGCAGGTGACTGCTGTTGAGAGACTGATACCTTCCTCTTCACGCTCACTAAGTGGCAGACTTCTGTTGCAGGTGACGCGGCTGTACTGCAGGTATGAAATACGTCATACTTTTTCACAGGTGTTCGTATTATTTTGCCCTCCATCTGTACAATGAGAGTACTACAGCACCCAGGATGAAGAGTGTGATGGGAGTGTGCAAGTCGTATATGGGTGACGACACGTGGAAAAATGTTGGTGGAAGAATTAAGAATGGTGTATCGAAGGGAAAAGATGACCATGACCACAAGCTGGCACTAGATTTCAGGTATCAGGGTATGGGAAAATTTTCTTTGGCAGGTGAGGGAATCAGGAATTGGGACAAGGGGATTGATAAATAATGGTGAATAATTTACCAAAACCACGGAAAGAATTTAAAATTAAAATTCGTAGACTGCAAAATTAGTCGGGTACAAGAAAAAGGGAAAAGGGTTGTGTATGGAAATTGGCACAGGAACATGCGCTCCATCAAAATTACATTAAATTAAACTTGATAGGAACAAATCTTTCCGGAAGTCTTTTAAATGACCGAAAACACACGCGAATAGTGTCAGGCTGTTAGAGAAACCTTTTCGCGTCCTAGTGCAGTGTTCAGTGTTAAATTTCAGTGTTAAATGTCACTGACGTCGTACCAGTAAGCTATTCGCAAGATCAATGGTAGACAACTAACGGTTGTTATCGTAACTGGTTCTAACAATGCCTTTCAGTTTTTATGTTTCAGATACAATTTGCCGTTCGGAAAATTGGGTTTAGTTCCTGGGTGTACACTATTTACTGGTTACAATTTGCAGTCTTTTGCCATGAATCAGCTATTGAAGTCGTTTGGTTGAATCAACGACTGTAGGCGTAAAAATAACTGTTTAGTCTATTTACGATAAAGTGACCAATCGTCTTCCTATAGGAAGGACAGTCCTCCTTTTGTAGGTTCTGTCCTTCCTCAAAAAGTGTCCTACCTGTCCTCCTTTTCGATATTTTAAAGCTAATCTGTTAATCTCTGTATTCAGAGATGCTACGACGAACTATTAAGATTATGCTGCGATTATGAAACGCATGCGCTGGACAGAAGAGAACTTTCTTTCTCAGTGAATTTTACACGCCAGGTAAGAATAATTAATGTTTTATTAATTCATTGATTCAATTTTATACAACCCTGTTTTCAATACAAGTGTAAAATAATTTAAATGTAGATTTAGTAAAGTTTAATCACTTTTGTTATTAAAGTTTTAGTTTTAATTATTAATTTTATTTATTCATAATGTGCTTACATCGTTCGTGGAGCTATACATTTTATTTTTAATTTCATTTAGGAGTAAAAAAATTTAGGAAAGAGGAAATGCCATTTTTACTATTAATTGAAAAAGGAATTTCCATTCCTCATATCAAAGAGAGACCCCATTGTTTTCTGCAATGTTTTGGACTAGCGAGAAATCAAGATTGGATGTTGATATCTTAGCTTCAGCACTTATCGTAAAATTCAAAATAAAGGATATTTCTTGCTCCAAAATTTCCAATATATTACTAGAAAATGATTTATTCGCAAAAAATATTCATTCAATGGAAAAATACTCGTTTAATTAAAAAATTAAAAAGAATGTAAGCATAATTAGTGTATTTTTGTTTGAATTAAAAATGTTTCATTTATTTACCGTGTACTTGTTTTAAAATTTGTTCGTCGTCCTTTTCATTGTAAAAAATTGGTCACTTTATTTACGAGTGATGCTGAGTGCTGAATAGGAGTCGTTTAAAAATCCTGGTGTCCACGACTCAGGGAAGAAGGCGTTGAAAGTGACTACAACGGGTCGTCTTGATATAAAATATCAACAATAAGAACAATGTGATCATCAACAAAAATGCTCTATCATAAACTTTCCACGTGGTTTCAAATATTGAAATTAAACATGTTGAGATTCAGACCTTATTTTCCTTAGCTGCTTTAATAAGACGGATAAGTCACAGAAACCTTGTTATTGAAATTAAATGCTATGTGACGATACCTTTTCAATGGTTTTAAGAAAAACTGAATTATAGGAATTAACTTGATACTTTTACAGATTTCGTGGTCAAATAAACCGTAAAATTCATCAATCTAAGACACATTAAAAATATTGGTTTAGAACTGTGGGAATAGAATTGCCTAACTGCGACTGATAATGTTTTGGGTATGGCGAAAGCAGCATTGCGTGAAATTCATGCATAAGATTTACACATTTTTTGAAGAAATGGGACTGTTTCACGAGAGAAGTGATAATTACAGCAATATTGACACAATTGTGATACAAGATAATATTAACTGATGTAGTAATATTATAAACGAAGTGGTGTCCCATCCATTGCCTTTAAAACTAATGATTTATTTTATTTATTTATTTATTTATCAATCTTGTTCCATGGATCCCTGCTGAGGAAGTACCTCTGGGATGTGAAACGTGTCATTGTTGATACATATACACATGATATGAGTCATATCATAGTAAATATATATATATATATATATACATTTTTACAAATACAAGAAATAATAATAAACATACATTTTTGCAACTGAGTTTTGCTAACGTCATAATGAGTACAATTAATTATTTTCTTCAAATTCTTGAATGGAGTAGAAGGAGTTGCCAATAAGATAATCTCTAAGTTTTTGTTTGAATACATCTTTATTATCTGAAAGCTGTTTTATACGATTAGGTAGTTTATTAAACAGATGTATCCCAGAATAATTAACTCCTCTTTGTACTAATGACAGAGATGTTTGTGTTTTATGCAAGTTATTTCTGTTTCTTGTATTGAAACTGTGTACCTGTGAATTAGGTGTAAACAGGTTAAAATTTTCTATGACAAAGCTCATGAGAGAATATATATACTGAGAATACATTGTAAGAATATTGAGTTTCTTAAAGAGTTGTCTGCAAGAAGTTCTTGGTTTTACCCTACACAGAAACCTAATAGCTCTTTTCTGTGCTATGAAAACTTTTTTACTTTGTGAAGAGTTTCCCCAAAAAATTATGCCATATGACATTACTGAATGAAAATATGAGGAGTACACCTGTTTCATTACTTCTAGATCTGCTGTTAGAGAAAGTGTTCGTATTGCGAAGGTGGCACTACTTAACTTTGCCAGTAGTGTAGTGATATGATCATGCCAACAGAGTTTCTGATCTATTTTAATACCAAGAAATTTTATACTCTCTGTTTCTAAGATTTTGTTGTTTTTATAGTTTATACATATATCTGGCTGTGCATAGTTTTTCGTTTTAAAACTAATATAATGTGTTTTTTCAAAATTTAATTTTAATGAATTTGCCTTAAACCAATTTGCTACTACTCTAAGTACTTCATTTACATTAAATTCTATAGTACTGTTTGGTGTTTTACGCTCAGTCAGGTTAGTGTCATCTGCAAATAAAACACTCTTAACTTTGTCGGATAAATTTCCAGGAAGGTAATTGATGTATAACAGAAAGAGGAGGGGACCTAAGACAGAGCCTTGTGGAATTCCGTGTTTTATTTTCTCCCAGTCTGATGAAGCATCTTTACTTATTTTAGAATCAAAAATTGAAACTTTTTGCATTCGGCTTTCAATGTATGATTTAAACCATTTACCTGCGGTCCCAAAAATACCATAGTATTCCATTTTTTTCAAAAGTAATTCATGATTTACACAGTCAAATGCTTTTGCAAGATCACAAAATATTCCTACAGGATTCATTTTATTATTCAGTTCCTCAAATGTGTTATTTAAAAATGAATATATAGCCATTTCTATGGATGATCCTTTTTTGAACCCAAATTGTGAATTAGTTAGGATATTATAGTGTGTAACATGTTTTATTACTCTACTATACATGACTTTTTCAAAAACCTTTGAGAATGTTGAAAGTAATGAAATGGGACGATAGTTGTCTACACATGTTACGTCTCCTTTTTTAAATAATGGTTTTACAACAGCATATTTTAGTCTATCGGGAAAAACACCTTGTATTAAGGATTCATTACAAATGTGAGCAAGTACATGACTGATACAGTCTGAACATCTTTTCAGTAATTTACTTGAAATATTGTCATAGCTGGAAGAATTTTTAGGTTTTAATTGTTTAATGATTTTATTTATTTCTGAGACTGTTACTGGTGGCAATTTCATCTCCACAAAGCTATTTGGGAAAGCAGTCTCAAGAAGCCTTAGAGCACTATGTGGGGATTGCTTTTCTATGCCTAATTTATCTACTACTGACGTAAAATGTTTGTTAAATATTTCACAAACCTCCCCTACTTCGCTATACACCTGTCCATTTTGTTCTATTTTTATGTCTTTAGAGTGATTTACAGTTTTTCCTGTTTCAGTCTTTATTATATTCCATATTGTTCTCATTTTATTGTCTGAATTTTCTATTTTCGCTGATATGTACTTGTTCTTGGCCTTCCTTATTACATTTCTTAGTATTTTAGAATAAAGTTTATAGTGAACTTTCAGCGCATAGTTATCTGATTCTCTCATTTTTAAATAAAGGTCCCTCTTTGTTTTACTAGAGATTCTAATACCCTTTGTTATCCATCCCATGCCCAGTTCATTGTTTGGAGTGTTGAGAATTTTCCTTTTTTTGAAACTACCTTCAAAAAGTGTTAGAAATATATTCAGAAAGGAATCAAATTTCGCATTAACACCCTGCGCATTATATACTTCTAACCAGTTTTCATTGTTTAAGGTATCTATGAAGTGTTTTATATTATTTTCACTAATATTTCTTCTATAAACCCAGCTTTTCTTTATCTGTTTAACAGATATCAGATATCCCGTAACACATCTCCTACAGCTCTAGCACAATTTTTGTGACGATGGTTTGATCGTTGGGCTTCCAGAATTAAATTTATTTTATTTTATTCCGTTATTGACTATGTGAACACACACTGTCACTGAATTATATTTAATAGCAGATTCGTGTTACATCAGCTGTTTATTTATATATTGAATATATTAATTGCCAAAGATTATTCTACAATATACGTAAATCAAATTAAATTTTATGATTAAATGCAACGTAAATGCTTCTTGCCAATCATATAATATCGTGCATCATTCAACTTAACATTATGTGCATCACGATTTATTATATCAGTAGTGTAAGCCAGTGACCGATTTTTGCTTACTGTCACGGGTCTAGAATAGTTCAGTTTTTAGGGTCAAAGGTTATGCAGATTGATTTGATCTGGCTAAATACAAACTTGATCTGTATTTCGCCCTAAGGGTTCCTGTGCACAATTTGAATAAAACCTCTTGCGCCTGAAGAACTTAAAGTATTAACAGACATATTAAAAACTAAACAACGTATAATTACTTCAAACATAATGGTTTCTAGACTTGAACAGGCTGAAATACAAACTTGATTTTTACTTGGCCCTAAAGGTTCAATTTCCAAAATTTGATGAATTTCTATTTTGTTTAAAGAGACTGGGATCATCCATCGCAGCAACAATTTCTTCGAAAGCATCACGCTGTTCTTGTTTCAGGCTGGACAAACATTCATAATGTAATCTTTGGTCATCGTGTCCGTAGCGGCCATAGATATTAGTACAGATTCCAGGTTGGGCGTTATTTAATAATTAAGCAATTAATTAATTGGTATATTAGTGGTTTAGGCAACATATCTGAAGTCTGACGTTCACTTTATATAACCTAATAACTCACGAACAAAGACCATTAAACAAAGTGGTCAGTAAAACACGTAAAAACAAAAAAATAGTAATATATAAACTTTGGTCAAGCAGTAACATTAGCGGAAGTTAATTAAATGGAAATTTAGCCTAGGCGGCAATGACAATTTGCATTCCTTGTTAGAGCAGAGACCAAGAGTATTTAAGTTTTTTTAAAGTTTTTTATGTTGCTTTCATTAGTGACATGTTTCAGAAACTAGTTCCACGTTTTTTTAAACTATTTCCATTTTTTTAAAGAATGAAATACTACGGAAAGCAATTTTAATTTACGTTATTGTAGCAATTATTTTCGTAGCATTTGCTTAGCATTTAAACTGTGCACATAACCTCTAATTTCTACTAATATCTCTGGTGGCTATTATTTTGCGATGGAAGACCGGCTTGTGACGTCATCGTTCTGAAGTCAATAGCTATCGCGATGAGTGAGCTTACGAAATTATACAATTGACTAGTGTAAACTCGTGACCGTTTTTTGCGTATTGTCACGGGTCTAGAACAGTTATAGTTTTTTGGGTCAAAGTTTGTGATCAGACTAAATACGAACTTGTCCTGTGTTTCACCCTTAAGATGAATAAAATCTCTTGCGCGTGAAGAACCCTTAAGAATTAATAGACTTATTAACGACAGACAGGGACAATTGTGGTATCGTAAAATAGTTTCAATGGCCATAGACTGGAACTTGCTGAAATATGAACTTGTATTTGACCCTAAAAGGGCTAGTGTGAAAAGTACGGCCAGTAGAAAAAGCTGTTAATTCGGGTTGAAAATACGGCTAGCTGCTTCTTTGCTACTTATTCTTTAAGGAAAAGTGTACCCGAAAGCCGTAAAATATGTAGCAAAGTTGTAATTCACGCCAAAACATACGATTACGCACATTACTGCTTAAGAGTTAATAGACATCTTGAGCCACCTTTGACGTTTTTGTCGAATTCGCGTACACTTTTTCTTGAATACTAATGCCTAAGGAGTGCGAAGATTGGCGAAGATTGTAGTTAGGCTAAAACGCAACCTTGACCAAATTGACAGCTGAAACTTTTTGCTACATTACAATGGACGAGGAATTACAGCTCATTGAGCTTTATTTTATAACAATTTTATTTAGGTAAGCTACTAAATAGACATCAATTGCCAGAACAGTCCGTTAAACCCGTCATTTTTGACGGGCTTTGTGGCTAGTTAAAATTAATTATTTCATTAAAAACTAATTGTTGTTTTAAAGCAGAGGAAATTTATAGTCAATGATTTGGTCAAGATTGTAAACGTAAGTACTTTGAAAACCTGAAATTTTCGTCAGAAACACAGTTGTTGGGTTACCTGCCGAGGAGCCGCCTGGCCGCGGCGACGGGTGAGTTACTGTTGCTGCCGGCGTTGCCGCCTGCGCCGCCGCTGGAGCTGGGGCCGCCGGACGAGCCGCCAGCGGCGCTGCTGGAGGCGGCGGCGGCCTGCGACGGCGCGCCCCCCGCGGCCGAGGAGGAGGGGCCCGCCGCCTCCGCCAGCTTGGAGTGCGACGAGCGGAACAGCCGCCGGAACGCCGCCGCCACCTTCTCTTTCGATCGAGACGACATGGGGGCGACCTGTGGATGCCAAATCAGCACAACGGTCGATTTTGTAAACAGTACAATACTGAGTGACCAATATATATATATATATGTGTGTGTGTGTGTGTGTGTGTGTGTGTGTGTGTGTGTGAGGTGACAGATGAAACCATTAAAATTAAAATGAATTACATCCTGTTTGAATCGAAGGATCTCTGCTGAAGAAACAGAGAAGAGTATGGTTGAAGAGAGAAAGAGAGAGATGTTTGAAAGAGCTTCAAACTTCAAATGGAAAGACAATTTTAGAAACATAACTATGTACGCTTTCAAGGCGGCAACTTTGTAGAAAAAACTTCTCTGGATTTTAGCCCCGTCACATTCGAATCATCTGCCGACGTTTCAGAAGCAATGAAATTTCATTACCATTGCAACAGGAATAAATATTTTAAGAGATATTTTATAGAAACAAATTCAGTTAAATATTTATGTATATATGGACGAGCAAGCTTTGAAGGTAATAGACGATTTAATTATAAAATTATGTTATCTGTATACATTCAATACCACTCCTATGAGAGCGATATTAAATTCTGCTTAGGATTTGTTTAATTTAAAAAATGAGTGTGGTTTAGGGCCTTCTGTCAGCATCATTCTATATATACTGCTGAATTAACAACTATAGACATTCCGGGCGGCTCTAGTTTAACTCCTAATGCGTTTACACTCTGTTCTTAAATCATTATAATGTGGTGTTTTGTTAACGCAATTCATGGCCGATCCAGTTACTATTTGTTGTGTGAGTGAAGACTTTACCGTCGTATCGATGCAACAAAATCCTGGACACCCGAGAGGATTTTGTTGCAGTTACTATTTCTTTGTAACGCTCCTAGATGTGTCCTCTATTTTAATGCATGACACTAATAAGCTTCAGAAAAAGTAAATCATCGGATTTTTTAAAAAGAAACATTTTACTAGGAAATAATTAAAAATCATGTAGTTTACCATGACAGTTCTATTGCACCAGTACTGTAGGAAACGTCAGCAGTTTTTAATTAACTCCATAAATGTGTTACAGAGGAACTGAACTGATCCATCTTATAGAGTATAGAGCTCTTGATGGAGGAAAAGACAAAATAAGAAACACCAATTCTTCTTTACAAATATGATTATTCCACATTTGATTATTTATGGCATCTACATTCCTTCAAAAGAATCCACAACACACCTTCAAAATGAATAGACGGCACCTAATAGCTTTTACCTCAACGCGAGAGAATATTCTAATCTTGAAAGTCCATTATCCAGTACTTCCCATCACTAGTCATGTGAGAAAATTGTATGCACACTCTGTCTACTTATTTTGACAGCCATTTTGTGATATCATAATACCAGCGGAGTTCTCGGTGTTGCTCGGTATAGTTGGCGTAGATTTATCCGTACACTATTTCTGTTCACTCAATGAAAAACATGTAAACCAAATTTCATAAAATTCGCGCAATTCATTTCCGAAATTAAAGCAAATCTAGGTTCACCCACCCCCTATCAAGAAAGGGGTGGCAGAGATCGTGATCAAAGAAAATCTCTGTTGTTTTTTCGTTATTAGTTTCTCGCGTTAAATACGGCCATCTGTGGCATTTAAAAACTGAATACCCCGAATTAAAGGAAAGAATATTTCAAGTTTTGTTTAATGTGGAGTATGCAAGAAAGTTATTATTGAAACTGCTTTTATTGTTTTAATTAAAGACTATGGTCAGAGACAGTGTAGTTGTGTGTTTAGTGCGGAATATGCAACTTGTAGTGGTACCATCTTTGGTATTTTTTAATTTTTTTTTACTTATTGCTATACGCCTCGTCGACGGCTAAGGTCATTAGAGGCAGGCTAGGACTGGGGACAAGGAACGGGAAGGAATTTGGCCACGGTCTTTTTGAAGGAAGCATCCCGGCATTCGCCTGGAGTGATTTTGGGAAACCATGGAAAACCCAAATCTGGATGCCCGGACGGGGATTCGAACCCGCGTCCTCCCGAATGCGTGCCAGAACACTAACCGTTACACCACCATGCTCGGTATCTTTTGTATTGCTCACCATACCTTCAGAATCTCATTTAATGCTCCGGCGTTATGTTAAGTTGAACAATAAGAAATACCAAACAGATCAACTGAGATTCTAAGCTTTCAAACGGTGAAAACCCCATCGAAATCTACTCAGCAGTTCCTGAGTTTTTCTTGCACAAAATTATTCGGTTTTCGTTTTATAGATAGAAAGAGGATAGGTATTGCATGTTGTTGGTTCTCTACCGTATATTTTAAAATTCTCCTCACCAGAATACAGATCGCCGTTCATCTATGGGTGCGTGCTATTAAGCATGAACTCTTATTTCATCCGTTTGTGCATATGGATTGCACGTCCATATGATGGTTGTTTTTCATTTTTCTAAGCTCACCTTGGAATCGACAACATTGATAAACATTGATTTCTTCATATGTGTAAGAATTCATCACTACCAGGAAACGTGCATATAAATACCGATGCGCATTAGTAACAGAAACATTAGCAAAACAAACTGAATCGGTTAAATGTTAAAACAACGAAATAGTACAATTAGTAGCCAGAGGGGAGGGTTCAAACTCAGCTCCTGGAAATATCAATTCTAACATTAAATTGTAAGTTGGAGGTACAAAGTATAACAACAACAGACGACATTTGTTATTATAAATAATACTAGCTTCAAGCCCGTCAAAAACGACGGTTTAAACGCAATATTCTGGCAGTTCATTTTTTTTTTTGCAGTTGGTTAATTATATGGAATTGTTATTACATAATACTAATGGCCTTGGTTTTGTAATGTTCTACATGTTTCACTTGCAGTTCACGTAACAATATAGCAGTAACTACTGAATTAATGACGACGGAAGTCTAGAACCAATAAAATTAAAAAAAATTAGGAATCCCGAAAACTTTTGCTATCTATGTAACATCAGTTTTATTCCCGGTCCATGCACAATTCAGCACGATACGTATGGAACTACTTTCAGCCGCATTAGTTAATACCTTTAGTAACATGGCGCTTATGAAACCAGTTTAAATGGTTTTTAAAACTGATTTCAGAGCTAATTATGCTGTAACAAAACGTATCAGTTGCGATTCTGGTCAACTTAGCCACAACCTCCACTCATACATTCGAAAATCATATCTTCTAATACCCTCATATGAATAACAACGGGAATCACCTATGGTGGAAGTCGGGAATTTATTCTGGAAAAGCTTATATGGAAAAGCGAATAACGATCATAATTAATGATATTTTCGTGATATGAATACCATACTGTGGTTAGATAATCGGAGTATTTGACTATAATTTATTTAAATAAATGCATTTTACTTTAAATGCCGGAAAGTATAATATCTGAGTCATACAATCGCGATTCGCACATTTCGTGTAAACTCTCTCTGAGTTTTTAATAAACCTCAATGTTTATCTTCTGCCAAAAACATTCCTAGGTTAGGTTTTAACCTAATTTTTATAACTGATACAGATAATTTAACGCAAACATGGAATATTCTTTCCCTTACATGGATTTCTGCATCTAGTTGTTGTAAATAAATAAAAAGCAACATGTAAATTTAAACGAACCTACGAATTGTAACTTTGTAACGTATTATTGAATCGCATTAATTTCTTTTATCGTTGCTCTTCGTATGTTTATACAGTTACTTCCAAAACAGAATATTACGTTTTATCTGGCAACGCAGTTACGTTATAGCAAAGACCATGAGAAATTAAAGTTTACTTTCATTAGCGACATGTTAGTGAAAGATACGTGTATCAAATATTAGAGGTGTCATCTATGATGGTAGTAGGAATTTATTCTGGAAAAGCTTGTAAGGAAAAACGAATAAGAATCATTTTTAATTATATCTTCCGTGATATGAGTACCTTACTCTGGTTAGATTATCGGAGTATTTGGTTAAGATTTTACACAAATAAATGCGTTTTACTTTAAATGATAGAGACTATAATTTCGAAAACGGATAACTGTTATTTATTTGACTGATACATTTCGCGATAATGTAGATTTCTCTAAGTTTTTAATAAACTCCATTGTTTCTTATCGTCTGCCAAAAAAAGTTCTTAGGTTATGGTTTAACTAAGTACTTATAACTGATTCAGATAAAATAGCGTAAATATTGAATACCCTTCTCCTTACATGAATTTCTGCATCCAGTTGTCTTAAATAAACAAAAAGCAACATGAAGGAACGAATGCAATATGGTGGCTGTTGAAAGGCTCGAACGTGACCGTTCTCTAGCCAATAGATATAGACGACGTGCGCAGTCTCCAGATTAGCATTTTATATAAGAAGATTCAAAGTTAAAAATAGCAACTGTAACTGTTATAATTGTAAGCAAGACCAAATTAATTAGTCAATAAGTCAAAGTCTTGTGAAATCACACGCCAAATTCCTTGTATGAAAATTTTTGTTGCAAATTTCCTGAAACTATGTAATGTGGTGTGACAGCGTCACCCACAATGAATATAATCAAATCATTATTAATTATATTCATATTTCCTTTTTTTTTTCCTTTTTATTATATTCAAGTTTATTAATTATTTAATCTTGGAACGTGTAAATGAATTATAAATAATGAGGGTTGTCTGGATAGGTTAAAATGTATGTTTAAAACCAGGGCGGCCAAAGGTATAGTTTATTATAAATTAATTTTTCTGTAAACGCATGGCTCAGAACGCTTAAATATTGAAGGCTAGAGACTGCCATTTCGACCGTTGAGGGTGGAACAATGGAGCAGGCGAGGCGACAAGGTGACGCCGGGCCAGCCCGGCTTGAGTCCCGTTGGAATTCGGTCAACGAACTACCCCACCTTGCCGCTATCCCGAAGGCCAAGTAGGAAACGCGCGAAGGAGTCAGCGAATGCGACGCGTGATATTAAACACGTGACGACGGGAATGTGTAGCTAGCCAATCCTGAACATTTATTGGGGGCTACAATACTAATTCCGTGGAGTTCTTTTGCATGTGGCGAGCAACTAGCCGAGGAAGAGGAAGGAGCCATTTTTGAGAACACTTCTGTCCAAGACGAGCTGGTGAGCGGACGTATCAGCCGATACGCTCTCTGATGATCATTGTGGTTGATCATTTCTTGCTTTGGGAAAGCGAGATGTTGAGTGGCGTGCTTACCATTATTCGGAAGTTATGCTAATAACGCGGTCGTAGCCGCTTGTTTAGCTTCCATTGCTGCAGTGGCATTGTGTTTGTCGCTCACCATCACGGCGATGATACTATGGTAATGTACCAGAAACGACGGTCACTATCCAGTGGATTTTTAACAGACTTATGTGCCCTTAAGCGACGCCTGGGTTAAGACTCTGCTCCCGCCACTTAAATTCTGAGCTAGCTGGATTTATATTCCAATTCAATTTTTTAAGCATCTTGCTGTTTGTTAATTCAATTTTGATGCTTTTCATTCACTTTATACGGCGCCCCCTGGTATTTTCCTTTGTACAGTAAAATGTTAGCTTCAATTTGATGGCCTGTGTTGCCATGTGATTTCAATGTTAACTTTGCTGTTTTTATTACTTGTTTGAGATATTTCATTCAGTTTTGTTTGCTTACTCCGGCGAATTGTAAACGTCGGGTATTGCTTGTTTTTGCTGATCTAATTGTGTTTAACGTAACGTTAATTACTACCCGACCTTGTAAGGCCATAAGACTCAATAAATGAGGTTTTATTTTGTGTCTGAAATTCATGGTTCTAGTTAGTAACCCATTAGATCCCCTTATAGCATCATTATTATATGTATTTTTCCATTTTTCAGGATTTAATTATAAATCCCCCCTCCCTTTTTATGCAACTGATATTCACATCTGGAGCACCCAAGATTGTGTTCTATTACAGTAATCAACAATTGAAAATTAACATGTGGGACCTAATTCATTCACTAGATATTAGGCTGTATAAATGAAAGGTAAAAAGAGAAATAATAAAAAAACAAAACTACCATGAGGCTGCTTCGAGCTACTCAAAACGTCCTCTGCGTTTCACTTCCATAAAATCAGTGAACATACCCTACAATTGAGGTATATGGCAAGGATGTTTGGTTGTTGGAGCTGAAGATCTTAAACTTCCAAGTTTTTGTGATTCTTATGGAATAAATCATCCAGGTTTTGATTTAAAAAAAAAAAGCAGTGTCTGAAAAGAGCGACTGGGAATTTACCCTATACCATTTGCCGGGAGGAAATGAATGCTTTGATTTATTACTTATTCGTCATTTTAGTTTATTATAGCATTATTTTATTTTTTGCTTTTCATGCATTCTTATTTTTGTTATAATAGGTCAAGTATATTTCGTATACTGTGTTCGGCATGAATATTATGATATATGGATTAGAAACAAAGTGTCAAGTCTTGTAATATTTCTATAAATGAATCGAGCCTCCTCATTATTAAAGTTGCCACATGGTTTTGCGGACGCCCTGTATTTCTTCCCGAATCGACGACACCCTTACAGTTTACAGCTGCGGTCTTACTACCACGTTTCCACAAATTCCAGAACCTATTTCATCTACGTTACCACTGGAACGACTCCGTCAAGCTTGGTAGGTACAGGTAATCGTTACGATTCCAACCGGAAGCGACTGAATACAGCCAGCCGTTCCTTCCCGAAGGAAGATGTTTCTTGTCAACAGTCATTTTATTATATGACACTAGCGTAAGCCCGTGAGTGTTGCCCGTGACCGTTTTTTGTGTATCGCCACGGATCAAGAATAAATCCAGTTCTTAGGATGAAAGACGTGACAAGTTGACCTGATCTGACAAAATACAAACTTGACCTGTGTTTCAGGGTGAATAAAATCTCTTGAGCTTGTAGATCTCAGCAGCATTAATAGCGGTAGGCATTAAAAATGAACAGGGACGATAGCACAATCGTATAACTGCTTAAATACAAACTTGACTTGTATTTGACAGTTAAAGTTCAGTCTGCAAAATTTTAAAAAATCTTGTTTGCTTCGAAAGCATCACTTGTTGAGACTGGGCAAACACTCGAAACCACTGATCATAGTATATATAACGGCCAGAGAACTTAATACACATTCCACATTATTACTGTACAGTTGAGCAACTCCGAAGAAATGAGTTGCCAGAATAGTTGATTCGGTGATATATTTGGTCTGATGTCCACTTGGAATAACCTAATAACTCACGTACGGCGAACATGAAGAAAGACCATTAACGAAAGTTGTCAGTAAAACAGAGATTGGCAGGTCCGAGATTTTAAAGGAGTCGGGTCCGGATGTACATCCAGCGCTGCGGACCTGCATCCAGGTTACGTGTCCGGCGGACTTGTATGGGCCCGGCTCTACAATCGGGAGGGCGGAGTGTACGGCGGAACTGGATGTGTGCGGACCTACATCCAGGTTCCGTGTCCGGCGGACCTGTATGGGTCCGGTTCTACAATCGGGCGGGCGTAGTGTATGGCGGAACTGGATGTGTACGGACCTACATCCAAATACGTGTCCGGCGGACCTGTATGGGTCCGAACCTACAATCGAGCATATGGTGGATACAAATCCGACCAAGGAGAACTGCAGTATGAGTTATATCGTGTTCATCCATTAATTTATGAAATTAAAGAATATTAAGTCTGATAATTTTGTTTTATTTTTGTCTGAAACTCACAATTGTACGTAATATTATAAAATCACAGCATAATCGGATTTGATAATGATAGAGGTAAAAGTAAAATTTCTGTGGGCTTCTATAAGAATAAAATGAAATCATTTCTTAATAATATTTAAGTACTACTAAAAAAAAAAAAAATTAAATCGAAATTCTTTGTTAACTGTTCGTTTTATTTTTATTTAATTTATTTTTTACTAAAAATGAAATTATTCAAGACAACATTTTGAGATAATTATTGCCTTTCCAAAATATACCAGCTTAGGAAACCGTTTATTATAAATTAACAAAAAACAAAATTGCAAGTATAACTTATTTTAAATTGTGAGTGAGAAATTACGTGAGATTTGTTCTTATATTATGTATAGTGTTTTGCTCTGGATACTATGTGAAACTGTTTTGATTGTGTGAATAAAAAGTTGTCGTGAGTGCTAATTCGAGTGCGATACAATGCATATTAAACAGTAATATTTATATTTTGCCAGCTATTTTTGGTGCTTTCAAAATCTTTATTTTATTTTGTGCAATTTAAAAAACTTATAATTTCTTTGTAATTTTATTTAATAATATTTCTAATTTAGTTGAAAGTATTTTTAAGCAAGATTTAATTCTTAGTAATAATAACCGATTGTTTGAGCCATTGTTAGACGTTCTTGAAACGGCTGGATGTGAGGTTTTTTTTTTTCATTATCGGATTATAAAATATTGCTCTAAAAGCGGCCAGCAGAGTCGCTCGCAATAATGCCACATATTCATAATGATATATATTTTGCTAGCTGTTACCCGCGACTTCGTACGCGTGGATTTAGAATTTGATTGCTAGAATTGGATGTACAAAGCTGAAAATTATCTAAGATGTCCCAAACAACACTGAGTCGGCATAATATGACGGGAACGGCATCGATATACCATTCTACCTTCGAACCTGTCTCATGACTAAAACTGTTATTCATTTCAGGAAAAAAAGAATCCTGTTTCGTTCCTAAATATAAAAAGTATTTCCTTGTCATCGGTATACACATATAGTCGTCAAAGCGTAAAAAAAAAAGATGGAGACTAACTTTCGCATATACAATATTATTAGTTTAGATCACACAAAAACTACCTGTGGAACCAGTACACCGTGAATAAAGTAAACGTTTACGGCGCTATTCTACCGCCAAACATTTGCCAGAACATAGTATCCTTACAATAAAATCCTTGGCTTCTCTCAAACTATGAAAAACAATTCATAAAAATATTGGCACCCAGTGGGATTTGAAACCGAAGACACTCAGTAGTTTTCATAAGAAGCAAACTCGTTACCACTACGATATTCTACCATTTTTTTATTTTTTTTTGATACATATAACTGCTCATTATAAATACAGATAGATATTATGCGTTTGTCTTTCACAGTTCAGATAGTTTTCATAATTTAATGACAATATGTTCATAACTATACATAATATAGTATCCCATGTCGATCCTAATGTCAAACAGAATCTCCCTGTCAAATTTCATTACGATCGGAGTATCCGTTTAGCCCAAGAAACGTAACAAACAGACATAAAGACGGACAGTTACTTTCGCATTTATAATATTAGTATAGATATATGTATAATGTTCCTTGGAAACCCTACGAACCGTGTTGCTGCAATAAAGAGATGTTAAATGTATTTTCTGATTTGTCCTTAAGCCATCAGAATTGAGAAAGTTAAAAATTCTAGAGACTTTGTGATTAATCAAACTGAACGTTAAAAGTTTAATTATACTACAACGCATTAAAAATTACAAGTTAACTTATAAGTCCATTCTTATTTTTCACGTAAAACACTCCACACCTTAGAAGTATGAACCCGACCAATAAAAAAATTCTACCAGGTTTTAGCTACTCATTGACATTTAATAGTTATTGTAATTATCTACTAGTAGTCACACATTAAGAAATAATTTTTCATTTATAATCTCATCTTTAAACAGAACTGTAATCCAACCGTACAGTAAATGGCATTAAACTCTTCAGAACATAGATTTCAAATCGGAACTGTAATGAAAAATTGCGTTCCAGCTCCGCGTTGCAGGTCCGGCCGTAGTTCCACCTCCGGCCACGCGAGAACTGTGGCGCTGTTACAGGTCCGGCTGGATACAGATCCGACAAGCGCTCGGATGTACATCCATCCCTAGTGCAAGTGATACGGGTCCGCGGAACTGCATCCATCCGGACCTACCCATCTCTACAGTAAAATACCTAACAAGCAAATAAACCGTAATGCATAAACTATTGTCAAGCAACAACATTAGTAAAACTTTTAATTAAATTGAAATCTATCCTAAGCCGGAATGACAATTGGTAATTTAATTTTTTAAAGTTTTTTTTTTTTTTTAAGTTGATTTCATTAGCAACATGTCACTGAAAAGCAGATTCACGTTTTTTTTTTCATATGTAAAATTTATCGATTTTTTTTTACCTATGGAACGCTACGAAAAGCAAACTTAATGAATGTATTATGGACATTATTTAGCTATTAAATTGTTTACATGGCCACGAATTTCTTCTAATGGTATCTCTGGTGGCTTTTTTGCGAGCGAAGGCTGACACGTGACACCATTCTCCAGCCAATAGCTTTCGAGGTTAATGAATGAGTGAGCTTTCGAAATTATAAAGTAGATAGTATACCAAGCAAAAAGCGTTAAACGAAACTATCCCATTTTAAGGTCATTAGAAAAATCAGCCATAGCCGATTGGAGGAACATTCCTAACATTCGTCTGAAGTGATTCCGGGAAACGACGGAAAACGAATTACAAACGAATAAAATTGTGTTAATTTTCACAGAATGTGGGTGGAGTTATTATTGTGACTATTATTATTAATCAGTGCAGTTTAGCGTTATTACAGTTAAACGATAAACCGTTCAAACGAGTATTTTGTTAACTAAACACAAACACGAAATTTAAGAAATTTCATAGCGATTTTAATCGAGAAATGGAAATTTTTATGTTGCCATCTCCATAATTATGGTAAAGAACGAATGCAGAGTACCTTAGAATAGATTGAATCAGAATGACGTTGTCTTCATGAAGGTTCGTATGCGATTTAAATTTATGGTTTACCCTTACATCTGCAAGAATTTTGAGCTCATTTTTATTTAATTTGTGACGACTTTTACGTAAAATGTGAGTCGAGAACGTGAAGAGCATATTATATCTAAGCAATAAAGCCAAATCCCAAAAGGTTAGTACCATTTTTTGATATATGGAGAAAGTCGTGCAACTACGTTTTATGTATGGCTTTGGTTACTTGAACTTTCAGCTATGAGACACCACTTACTTCGCACATGACTGCAGGATGATTTATGTACTGCCTTCGGAAGAACAGGCTGCTGATGGACTATAATTAGTGCAGAGAGATATTTCTGTAGAGATAGCAGCGCGCTTCCGCGTGGCCTGAGAGTCGAAACGCGGCCGCGCCGCGGCGCTGCGTGCGCCCTACGAGCGCCAGAATGAGGCCGTTGTGTCAACCGGCAACGACAACAATCACGACGATTGTCACTGCCAAAGCAGCGGAGTTTATTTATTTTAATGGCTTTCGGCCTTGTCGGCCATAGAGCCCAGTTCATTACATTTTATAACAATTCAGTTTCTTTACATGTTCTTTTGTACATCAAGTTTACATTATTGATTATATACTATAATATGTCGACATGGAATCGGTTACATTATTAATATCTCTTATCTGCTTATCTGCGCAGTAAAGGGTTTAATATATAGTTAGTGGGGTTTTTGAACACTATAACTTAATTCTATTTTGCTCAGTATGAAGCCCTGTCTAGAAATCGATGGTGGTAAGGCGCTTGGACTATCGGGTGTATGGGGAAATTCATTTTGTTGCTTCCCCTTTCCTCTCACTTTTTATACATGTTAAGTTGTTTACGGCACCTGTGTGTTTATTTACGTTCTTGTACTTTCAATATTTAACCGTTCCTTCAGTGGGTGTGTAGTGATGTTCAGTTTTTCCACTAGGAATTTCTCTGCAAGTTGTATTATTCTAATGTAAATAGACATTTCGACAGCTTCTAATAGTAACACGTTAATTGGTGTAGATCTTAGTGTTCCTAGACATGTTCTGAGGCAGCGTTACTGCAAAGAGTCCAGTTTTTACAATGCGTCTTTTGTGCAGTTTGTGTAGAAGATCTATTAAGGATCTGGTCACTGATTTGTATAGGAGTAGAAGTGATTTAGTTTGGAATCCCCATCTTGTTCCCGCCACTGCTCTTAGGATGTTAAATCGCTTGTCCGATTTGGCTGTTATATGTTGGACATGTTCTCTCCACGTAAGGCGGATGTCTAATATCATTCCCAGAAAACAGCTCTGATTATTGAGAATGAGTAAGGTCCTAGTTGTATCCTGGGTACTTCGGGAATTTTCCGTTTTGAAAATATCACCACTGATGATTTCTCGTTCGATATGTCTTGTCCGTTATGGAAATTCCACTTAATTAACGCCCATATAGCTTCCTTCAACTGTTCAAAAACATCTGCTATTGTTGGGCTCCTAATGTATATTACTATGTCATCCGCAAATCAAAGGGTTAATATTCTGGGAGAAAAGATCTTATCTAAGTCACAAGTGTATATTAGATATAAGAGGGGACTTAATATCGCGCCTTGAGAGAGTCCAATGTACACCCAACGGGGGCCTACCAGTTCTCCCAAAGTTGAGATATATATGGCCCTTCCCGATATGAGAGAATGAATCCCTGTTACAAACTGATGTGGAATCCCCAAGTTGGAGGGTTTTTTGCATCAGAATATTAATTATGACATTATCATAAATTGATCAGTTTTCTAAAAGCATTGCTCCTAGATATTGTTTCCGTGTAAATTCAATGTTAATATCAGTAGTTAATAATGCTATGTTATCGAGTGCACTTTTTCCTTTCCTAAATCCAAATTGTGATGTCGGTAATAAGTTTTTCCTTTCTATCCACAATTCTAGCTTCTTTTTTATCATATGCTATAGAGTTTTGGACACACACGACATCAGGAAGATAGGTCTATAAGACCAGGGATGATTATGGTCTTTGTTGGGTTTCTGTATAGGTATAATAGCCTGTGTTCTCCACTCTATAGGGGTTGGGTGTTTCATCCATATTTCATTGAAATCTTTGTTAAATGCTGAAGGGCAGGGATAGGCAAGTTATATAACATCGAAGTCGTGATCGTGTCTGAGGATTGTTTAATATTTTGTTGAACTTGTCTAACTGTGAATGGAACGCAAAGTTCGTGTTCTGGGTTCAGAGAATATTTAAAGTTTTTATGGTTGACACTAACAGGTGCATTTTTGTTTTTGTTTTTTGTTTTTGCTTTAGCATCTATGCATGAGTTAAATGGATTCATACTTGCGGTGGAAGTTTTCCCGATTTTCAAGCATCTTATTTGATGCCAAATAGAACTCGTATTTGTATCTTTCCCTAGATTTTCACAGTATTTTTCCAGCTAAAACGTTTCAGTGTTCTCAGTGTTCGTTTGGTGCGTGCGCAGGTTTGTTTGAAGGTTAAATAATTTTCTAATTTCGGTTTCTTTCGATAATTTCTAAACGCTAATCTTCTTTTGGCATTTTTTTGGAGCATTCTATATTCCACCAAACTGTTGTAGGGTTTAAATTGAATTGATTGCATTTATCAGTTGTTTGTAGGTCTTCGTGCCCGACTTCTCAGTGAGAATACATCTAATTTCCTCCTCTAAGTATTGTTTGTGTAAAACCCAATCCGCTTTGCTAATGTTCCAGTGTTTTGTGGGATGTCCCTTCCACTCGAAGTTAGTATTGCAACCTATGGTGCGTTTAATAGATAAGTGATCAGATCCTAAACTGTCGTTCAGAGTTTGCCACGTAACTGCGGGTGGTATACTTGGGGAGCAAAGTGTTAGGTCTCGTATGTGGAGGAGACTTGTGAGGTCTTACATTAATTGTAGGGTTCATGGTTCGGAGGATTTAATAATCTGCTGAAGTGAATTTATTACCTGTGTTGGATCCACCGTACCATTGGTTCTGATCAGCTCAATCATAGATATTAATAAAGCCGTCAGTTTTTCTACCATTGGGGTTTCAGTCTCTTGGGTCTAGTGCCCTTCTGGCTGGTGATAGGTTTGCTGTGTTTCTGTCATTCTATGTGGGAGAGGTGGATAAGGATTGTGGGTTATAGGGTGACTTGGTCCGTTACTTCTCCACATTAAATTTTGGGGAATTCTAACTTCTTTGCCCGTTGAACTTAAGTTTGCTGTGCTAGTGTACGGCTGCAGTTGCTTTGATCAATAGTAACGTATTTGTTCTGGTTGGTGTACAGGTCGTTTGGGTTAGATTGTAGTACTGGATATCTCTCCCCACGGGGAGTAGCACGAGGGCTCTGGTTGGTCTGTGAGTGAGGCAAGGTTGTTAAAGGTGGGAATTTGGTGGGGCTGTTAAACCGAGGGCAAGGATTAGCTGCTATTTGGGAATAGAATCTGGTTTCAAATGTAGCTACAGCTTCGCTGTAGCTGACGTTGTTGTACACTATGTGCTGTTTGATTGCTTTTGCTTTTTGATAGTTAGGACATGAAAGGTCAGTTGCTAAGTGTTGACTTGAGTGAGCAGTTAGCATAAAGTGGTGGTGCTGTCTTGGGGCCTGAGTCGGCATTGTGGTCCGCCAAAGCAGCGGAGTTGTACCACTGCTACGTCGATCCAAAGGACACTGAATAACGTTGAGATACAGAAAACTTTCTTATTTCCAGTGAGAGATTTACGAGTGGAGTTTTCAGGATTAGTCACCATAATACAAAGTACACTGGTGTCCAAAATTAAAGTTAAAAAACGAAAATTTTGTAAGGTAACGTTTATTTTGCTACGAAACAGTATAAACAGGTGATAGTATAGTAGAAGCAATGTAAAGAATTTAGAATGTAAATAACTGCAACATGCATAACGGTATAGAAAAATGTTCTTCGTTTTTTACAACTTAACGGAATTGCACACACATTCCGACAACTGATCAACGTTCTCAGTGTGGGGTGTGACTATATCTGGAATCTCAAGTTGAGGCAATAACGCCCATTCTCCCTGCAGAGTGGTTGGTGCGTTCTGACGTGTGATGCAACTCGTCTCCCTAGTGTATCGCAGACATGGTCTATTGAATTCAAATTGGGAGAGCGAGTTGGCCACACCATGCGTGCAATACCTTCCGTTTCCAACAAAACGAGCATTTTCGTCCATCAATACGAAGTCTGGGCCAATAGCACCTCGCAACAACCACACATGAGGTCCCAAGATCTCATCACCATACCTGACAACAGTTAAACCTTGCCGATTCAACCATACCATTTCATGAAGAGGTGTTCGAGTGGTCAACATAATCACTGCCCACACCATAAGAGATTCTCTTCGATATCGGCCTCTTTACACAATATTTGGGTCCAGAAATAGTGTTCCACGTTCCATCCAGATACGAATCCGTTGAGAATCACTCTCAAGATCAACCGGGACTCATCTGAGAAAAGAACCGTCCAGATGGCATGTTGATGACACGTCTCTAGACGTTCCCTTCTGTGAAAACGCGTCAGGGGTACACGTACAGCAGGATACTCTGCCAAAGCCTTCTGTACACTGTTTGCCTCGATGCAACTGTTCCAGTGGAAGCTGAGAGGTCAGATGCCAGTTGCCGTGCAGTACTTAGGAGGTACCGTCTTGCCCTTACAGCCAAATAAAGGTCTTCTCTTTCTGATGCCACACGTGATCGGCCCTGCCCTCGTCTTCGGGATACAGTTTCGGTCTCGATAAATTGTGGGCACATCCGAGAAACAACAGAACGATTCACATGAATATATCGTGCCACATCAGTTTGAGACTGTCCTCCTACCATTCCTCCTATGGCCCTTCCCCGTAGAGTCTGCTAGGCGTCTTTTCTGTGCCATACTGCACTGTCTGTGAATATGTACAGAGCGATTGTGGATGTGGGACTACCCAGCAAACACTAACCCGTTTGATAGGTACCATCCTCCGTGCGAACACGATTGTATGGACATTTGTTGACCGTTTGTATGATTATATCGTGAATTAGGCACAGGACGGAGAAATAGCGGTTTGTTGTTTTAATTTTGGACGCCAGTGTAATAAGATACCGAAAGTTCCTCTCTAACTTCCTTTCTGAGTTATAAAGTATTGTACAAGTGCGTGTGTGTCAGTTCAAAAAATATAATTACGTTTGTTGTTCTAACTTTGCGTTTCGAAACTCAGCAGAGTGTCACTTGATAAGCCACCAACTAACAAAGTTGAAAGATGCACTACATATGTTGATTGTACAATACCACTGTTGAAAGACAGCTGTTTTCAACGGTTCTGTCTGATGATATTCAGTATTATTATCACCCACATGGTTGCCTTTTATCCCAATTACTAGCCTCAAAGCCCATCAAAAATCACGGGTCTAACGGAGTGTTCTGACAATTCATTTCCTTGCAGTTGTTTAACTAAATATAATTGTTATAAAATAAAGTTCAATATGATTTCTCGTTCCTTGTACTATAGTAAAGAGTTTCAGTTGTTAATTGGTCCAGGTTACATTTCAGCCTAACCTCAATCTTCGCTAATATTGCCGCTAGAAAATCAATACATTCCCTGCATCGCATGTATCTGTCATCATACACCGCGATGTAAACTTGATACAAAATTTTCACGGGTTCTTACATCTTTCCTTCTTATTATCTGTGACGAAGATCGAAGTTTTAATGGCTGACACAGCTTACATGCGACTGAAATAATAACCCTAGTGAAAATGAAGGATGATATAAATTAATTTTAAACAACTTACGTTATGCCACGTAATATTAGTATTAATTGTGGTTTAGGCCACATAGGTCGCGATCAATTTGGAACTTCTTTCATTCAATCCAAGTAATTATTTCAGTAAAAAAGCAACCAATAATTAATATGCCAATTTAAACGAAATACATACTTTTCTTTCAGTGTTCTGGAAATTCATTTCATAACAATTACTTAACTAAATGGAATTGTTACAAAATAAAGCTCAATGTAATTCTCGTGCCTTGCGCTGTAGCGAATGGTTTCCATTTTTATTCTGGTCCAGGTTGCATTTCAACCTAACCACATACTACGCTAAGCTAGCCGACAGAAAAAAAAATAGTTAAATTTCACGCATATTAATACATGCACTTTATCACATTTTAGCGGCAATAAAGCATCGCGATATAAATTTGACCAAAAATCATCACGGATCTTATATCTTTCTTTTTTGTTATCTATTATTCAGATCGATATTACAACCTTAAAATGGCTAATGCAGTTACATGCGGCTGAAATATATCATCAGTGAAAGTAGAGGAAATTAAAAATAAATTTTAACATCTTACGTCATGCCAGGTAATATTAGTTTTAATTGTAGTCTAGGCTGTATAGATGGCGATCAGTGTGGATGATTTAATGATTTAAGTAACAGAAAACTAGTGAAAATAATTTAAATTATTTAAAAAAAATTAAATTAATGATGCCCTCTGCTGTAACGTCAAGTTCCGGTTATAAAGCAATCTAATCAAAACTGCCACTAATCGAAAATTAAAGCTTTTGCTTATATATTTATTGCCACATATTTTAACGAATACTGTTAGTTCGCAACTAATAATTATTATGTTGATTTAAACGGAATACACACTTTCTTTCAGTGTTCTGACAACTAATTTATTCGCGGATGCTTAGCTAAATAGAACTGTTATTAAATAAGGTGCATAACCAACAACAACATGTAGTATGTTGACAACGAAGGCGAAATGCATAACGTCATAGCGTGACGTCATAGTGTGAGCTCACCGCGTGACAGGGCTATAACATGCCCAAACTTGCGTTTTATAGGTATATATTTCGTACGTAGTGTTTGTAAAGGATTACTTGAAATTGATTCAGTCCAATTAACGTACCTAACCCGTACGAGATACTCAAAACTACATAAACCTTATGGAAAAAATAGCAAGGGGCATAATAAGAAACGTAAATAAACGTTAAGACGTTAAACAAACGGACAGGAGAAAGAAGACGCAATGGATATCGACGAATATAAAGACCAGGACAACAAAAAGTAATGATGAGAAAGAGACAATAAATCTCAAGACAGACAAGTTATAGCCTCATTTTGCATGCGTGAGAAAGATTCCACGCTCGCGAGAGAGAATATGGTAGAGAAGAGGCTTGAAACAGAACATCTCTATCTGATAAACGGAAGATACAGATCTGATTCCATTGGTCCCAAGAAACCTATTACGATACTCTGAACTTAAACAAAAACGGGAGGGTGGTAGGTTTTAACGTAGGCCGTTTGCCTTCGCGAAAGATTCATCTTTTTCGATGATAAACTGGGCAGTTCCCTCCGTTAATCATACAATTCGCACAGTATTATCGTCGTTAGTCTCCTGAATCTCAACCTGTTGCCATCATGACTTCTTTTAGCAACACAGACGCACCCACACAACAAACATGGTCTTTTCTTTTTTGTTGTCCTTTGTCACTTTATCGTCATGGATACTGTATGGAATGACAGAACTGAGAGAACTAAGAACGGAAATAGGGAATTACTGAATAGACGTATACACACCTTCAGTTCAGATTGCTGTACAGATTGAGACTCAGTTATTTATGATACAAAACTGCGCTGTTAAACGAAGATGTGTGGGAGTCCTAAGGGTTGATCGGCAGCCTCACTAACAGTTGCAGGCACTCCTGTTTCATTCCACGACGGCGAAATATGCGGAATGTGCTATTGTAACACTCTGATTCTCGGATGGATAATCTCGGGGATAGCTCGGCGGAAGAAACTGACCTCGAAGTTTGCCTCAGCCAACCCGTTGGTCCCATTGGCTGTTGGGAAACTACAGGCTTAGCTCGAATGGAACCGGTGAGTTGTTCTAGAGTTTCTCCCTCTTACAGATCAGTTTACTAGTTTCCGACTCTGTGTGTGTGGGGGGGGGGGGGGGGGGGGGGAAGGGCGTTCACCTCGCCTGTCCGTTACCTGACAACAGATTTTAAGAAATACTGTTCACGACCGAATCTAGTCCGTTCTTGATTTAGAATAATTTCTTAGCTTTTCAAATGGGGATTAAATATTTTTATGTTTTAATTCCACCATAAAAAAATGGATGTCATTTTCTGTAAAACTCATGCCCGGATTAGTTAGTAGTTTTTTTTTTTTTTGCTTGGGTTTTACGCCTCGTCGACGGCAAAGTCATTAGAGGCTGTATGGGATTCGGGCAAGGAACGGGAAGGAATTCGGTCACGGCTTTTGAAGGAAGCATACCAGCATTCGCCTGGTGTGATTTGGGGAAACCATGAAAAACCCAAATCTGGATGCCCGGACGGGGATTCGAACCCGCGTCCTCCCGAATGCGAGACCAGAATAGTTATACCTTGTTCGGTTTCATCTGGCGTGTCAAGGTCATGTGCCTCTCGCCCCGCACCTCACATCACCACCCCCTCCAGTTGCCTTCCACTCCGAGAAAATCGCTGCCTGCAGGCAATGTCGTTGGTCGCAGTATTGTCGTGTTCATTCCGATACACAGTTATAAAACTCTGTAACTGAAATGGTGTCATATAGTTGTTACAATAGGTAACGGTCAAAAACAATTATTTTTGATATGTTTAATTTTTTTAAGACGCTAAAAAACTCTGAAGAGATGGTTAATATACTTTTTAGGGAACCGCAAAAAATGAAGGCAGAGGCGTGTGGCGTATCATTACGAAAAATGCAGTGTGTGTAGCGAATTCCAGGTGAGTGTTCCAGGGCCATACCTTTCTTCATGGATGACTTTCAGAAAGATTTAATTCGACGTTCCGTTCTAGAATTTTATGATCGAGATGAATATGCTACCACAAGAAAAATGAGGGAGGTACTGAAAGAGAAAATTAACTACACTGGAGGCATCACTTCTCTGCATAAATTATTAAAAGCAATCGACTTCAGATACAGAAAATAAATGAATAAATATCACTTTTATTTTAAAATTTAAACGACGTGTTTCGAGAATTGACTTCCACAGGGAACCAAACACATCTAAAAACTGGATTTAATCCTCAAAATGTCTTGCGTAACATTTAAAACTAAAAATAAGCAGTAAGTTTTATTCATTATATATAATAAAGTTTTATCTTTATTAAAATATGAAATTGTAGTTGGTAAACACCAAATTTGTTTGACATACGATTCTCTCATTTCCGTCACGACAAACAGTTAAAATGCTCGATTTTACTGAAGAAATCATCAAATTAGATGTAACATATTGTACCACATACGTTATGATGATGTTTTGCGCATGCGCGGCAGCTGTTTCCCCTTCGCCTGTAGAGGCTGGGGCAGCGGAGTGGGGATAGAGCAGAGTGGCCTTGACCCGCCTTTGCTATCTGAACATAGTAGTTTAGATTTAAAGCTTTTCTATTACAAGGTTTTTTCAAAATTGTAACTCTGCAAAATCAGCCATCATTCAACATAGGGAAGTAAAATTCAACTACGTGAATTCAAAGTGATGCACAAATTACTCGTAATACATTAATGCATTTGCATTTGCCATAACACTTACGGATGGTACATGGTAACATAATATTCACGTCGATTCAAGCAATACAAGATATTGGTTAATATTTTGACCTTCTTGTGACAATGCGTGCCCAACACAAGCCTATTGTGCTTTTAATATCTTATATCTTTAAACGAGCAATTCTTGCATATATATATATATTTCGGATTTCGGAAACGGCTGTGACGATTTGGATGAAATTTGGTATTTAGATAATGTTTTGACTTTTAAGATTACCTGAATAGTTGTCTTCCCTACTAAAAAGCGAGTTTACAAAATATGAACAATTTTGTCACTCCGTATATCGAAAACGGCACTAGCGCCATCTCGTAGACAATTCAGGTACCAGAAAGCCTACAAATAGATTTTCTTTGATTCCAAAGAATAAGTAAACGAACAGTTCTTGTATACTGGCTGACCCGTGGAAATATTAGCACTGCAAGTTCAATTGTAAAACATTTAAAAAGAAAGATAATTAAAAATTTATCAATGGTTTTATCAGAGGTGATAACTTTACAGAAACTTCTTTGAAATTAATATTACCGGTACCAGTTATAAAGTAATCATCGTTTACTTTTTGACTATAAATAGTGGTTGTTAGTTAGCCATTAAATACTACCACCTTAATTATAAAACATCTTTCGATTTCTGTTCATTATACAAGATTTCGAGTAGAGTTTGATAATAAAGTGCATAATTAAATATTAATACATCTACAAATTCCTGAAAAGCCGCGTGCGAGTGCACATACGAAAAAACGGGTTCTGATAAATAGAATCTTGCCTTTTGAATCGTCTGACCTTGTGCTTTATTGTTTATAACGAAGGTTACTTCTTATGGGAATTGTTTTATTATCATTTTGAAATGCTGATCAGAAGATGTGAGATTACTGCGAGGTATGAGCATAGTTTTATCGGAGTGAATAAATATAGCACAGATGATGTTCTATTGACGTCACAACCTGATGATGAATTCTCATAGTACTCGATGAAACATATCGAAAATAAATAATAAATTTTCTTGGTTTTCGAGATATAGCATGTCAAAAATCAGTTATAGGTATAGTTCCTTGTGCTTTTGGCGACGTTTCTTTTGGTCCAGACCGTATTTCAACCTAACAAAAACCACTAGGTACAAAATAAAACATTGAAAGTACATTTCCACCATATAGACATAGTGCTTTTTCTGGTCCAGGACGGATCTAATCCTAACCTCTTCACTTTTGAGATATAATATCCCCAGAACTAAGTGAGATTTGTCTCGACGAGTTTCATACGAATTCATCAAACTTGGCTATGGCAAAATTTGTCTTCTGGTTCAAGTCGCATTTCAACCAACCACGTCAATTTTGAGATACGATATCTCGAGAACTAAGCGAAATATTTAAAAAAATATATTTTTACCTTCAATTTTTCTCGTCGAGTTACATAAGAATCCATCATCAAGGGTTATCGTAGAATCCTTTGAATTACCACAAATCTCGCACCATTAATTAATACCAAACTGGCATTAAAATTTCTGTTTAACATATTAATAAATATATATATATATATATATATATATATTTAAAGCAATTTGTGAGGCCGTCTCGCAAATGGATCTAGCGATTTGGATGAAATTTCACATGTAGATAACGTTTTGATTTTCAAGTTTTTAACACGATTTTTATTTTTTTTTTTTTTAAAAAGGACCAACTTTTGTATTTGGTTTCTCGAAAACGGCTCTAACCTCATTACGTAGAAGGTTCAGGTACCAGTAAGCCTACTGATGTTAGTTAAACTTCTCTTTGGTTAACTGTGCACCTCAAAACGCCTAGGAAGCCTTCAAGCCTTATACTTTAATCAAACTTTACTCGAAATCTTGGATACTGAACAGAAATCGAAAGATACCGAGCGAAGATCGGTCACCCAGGTACTATAACTTGATACGAGACCACGCATGTAATATTGCGCTGGTGAACGAATAGGATAAATTCCCAAACCTGCAGATATAACACGCAATTCTTTATTCCGGTTGAATGTCTGAACTGACTGAAAAGTTCTCAATGATGTTGCAGCTAATATGTACCCACATTCTATGTGCTTCCCAAGAACAGATAGGAAATTTCTAAATTTGTGTTTGCTCGTAATCAGAAACTACAATTTTCTCTTGTTTCACTATAATTGGCATTCGAACTGTTTCCAAGAATACGAAATTGAGAAGAAACGTTGTAGTACCATCAAAATTATTAGATAAAACCATTAAAACTGCAGGATATATCACGACTTGAATTTGTCCTTTAATAATTACGAGAAAAAATGAATAAAAATTTCCACACATTAAATTTCCTATTATGTCAAATTGTTTTGCTCTAAATTACCAGGTTGACAAGAATAAGCTTAGTCAAACGGAACATGAGATCTTATACGGACTATTAAGTACTTACTATAAGGTAAGGCACGAAGTCAGTAGAGGTTCGAATTGGGGGCTGTATTCTCTATAGTATCAGGCTCCGTTCCCTTAACATGCAGAGGTGCAGAGGAGGCCCGAAGGTTTGACTTTATTTGAGTTGAGTTTGCCGTTGATTAGAGTGAGCTACGCGACCTGCCTCATCTATGCTTTTATAAACCTGTAAGCGAACTGTCCCTTTGACCAGGCATCACGCTAATACTACAGAACCAATCTAGACGGAGTTTTACAGTATATCTCACGAAGCTATACTGCATCTCGTATGAACACTCCTTTCAGAGATACCCAGCAAAGATCATGCTACAATACAGATAAACACATCATGCTGTGGTTTCTGTTACTATTGTTTTCTGACTACGTGACTTTGGTTAATTCTTTCTTCAATTTTCTGAAATTTGGTACGTTAGAATAAATTAAAAACTTTAATCAAACCACAACATTAAAAATAAAGTAACGAAACGGTAGAATTTAATTTACGGTAAACGCTACAAAGATACTACATAATAAACGAGTATGCTTTGGTAATAGAAGAAAAACTAACGCAAACGCATTACTGCGCACACCTGGTTCCGCCCGGCGAAGTAGCAGGAAAACTCTATTTAGGCTATATAAACTGTCGCAATGTAGAGCCACTTGATCGTTACGAACCTTAGAGCTGTCATTCACATTAATTAGTCACACATTAACATTTTACAGTCTTAAGGAGATTGCAGTCTTAAAGAGGTAATTAGGACTTTCAAAAATCACTAGGTTTCTGTAATGTGTGGCTCTAGCAAATATAGCTTCGATATCATTGTTTGAGATTACTAAGAGGAAGACCCATTTCGCACCCGTTCACTGGAATCCGTTGCAGTTAGGCTTGAAATGTGGCATGCGAAATTCACGGACGCCACTGAGGTAAAAGTATAAAGTTTCTCTTTATGTCATGGAAAGATTGTTTGATAATGAAGTTTATAAATTATTTCGCTCTCGTTTCCTCCTGCCTGTACTCTCAGGAGAAATAAAGTAAGTGGTCGAGAGCAAAACTAGTTAACCAGCAAATTTCTGTGCATATCGCTGCTAATTGAAAACCTATCTGTTTTACGTGATAAAAAGTTTTATAATGAAAGTGCCTATTTAAAGTGTTTCAAAACTAAAGCATGAAAATTAAAATAAAACCAATCGGCTGTTTTTGGGGACTGCCGACAGAAGTGAAAACATCAAACTAGGAATATCATACGCACAACACGTCATACTTATAGCTATAGATATACTAAATAATAATAATTCCGTGTGGTCGTAGTGACCTGGTGACAGTTTCTATTAGCTGCGAATGCCACCGCGGTCTTAACGACCTAAACCTAACCTGATAGTGCTACCAGTTACAGGGGTCCACAGTTTAACGTGGAATTCGAACCATGAAAGCGTTCTGGCGTACTTCACATTACACAGCAAGCTGTAATTTAATCTGTAATTTAATAATGGTGACAGTGAAATTGCTGTTAAGCAGTGAAAATAATTACAGATAAAGGCACGACAGCCAGGAAGAACGCGGAAACACGAACACAATTACAAAATTTCTGTAAAAAAATAATATAGAAAGTGAGACATAATATGGTAAGGGGAAAGATGTTCTGGATGTGCACGTGTCTTTCCTGTTACCATATGTCTAACCTTCTACATGATTTTTTTGGATAAATATTGTAATATGTGTTTGTGTTTTCGTGTTCGTCCTGACACTCCTGCCTTCATCTGTCATAAGTGGCATGTTATTTTCCCTATACTTGTTTTCAAATCTGTCATTTACAGTTGTATAAGTCTCACGGAAAGATATCTTGCAGGAAACAGTGGAAAGAGGACTTAGTGATACTAAAAAGATCATGAACAGTCATTTTTTCTGGCTTTACGCCTCATCCACGTCTAAGTCATTAGAGGCGGGAAAGGATGGGGGCAATGAACGGGCCAGGGCCTTTTTGAAGGAAGTATCCCAAAATTGGCCTGGAGTGATATGAGTAAACCATGGAAAACTCAAATCTGGATGTCCGGATTAATAGTCCTGTCTTGACCGCCATGTTGTTATACTGTTGTGGTGCCCAGTAGCTAATTAATAGGCTACTTATGTTGACGATCGCCACACTAAATTCGCAATACATGGATTGTCTGCTCTATCGTAGTACCTCAGTGATACAAGAAATTTCACGATGCATAAATTTACTACTTGAATATAGTCTTGCAATACAACAGTTGATGATAATCAACTTATTTCATCTAAAGACTGGCCGATGTTTTCACAAAAAACATACACAATACAGTAAAGTTTGGTCAAAATTGTGCATAGAAACAGCTTATGTAGTATGTAAGCAAATATGATACCTTTTATCCACATAAGTAAGACCGTTCTCGATCACACAGAGTCCAAACTCTTAACTGTGCTCGCCTTACACAAAAACTAACGAACGTGTTCCAGCGGAACCGCAAATTGCGATAGTTTCTTTAATAGGTTAACATATATAATAATTTTTATAATGATTACTATCATATTTATTGATGCCAAAATAGCAAATTTTAATCCATCTGAGAACGTATTAAGAAAAAAATAATAAACCAAATTCAACGAAACTTTCACAAAATGATGTCTTATATCATGGGTTAACATAGATGCTACTTTTCATCCCGTACAGTGTATGGGTTTTAATGAACTATAACACATTGATAATTAATGTACATACTAATTAGTTCCCATAGCAATCGTCATAATATCTATGCAAGCACAGAAAATCGTAGTGGTTGTTTTCACATTGTAGTTATTCTCATGTACAATAGTTCATTATTCGATAACACATGGCAATATTTGACTTTCATACGTGCTGATGATTAGTTTAAATTTTCAGAAGTATAACAGATCGTCTTTGCTATTAATTTAGTTAAGTTTATATACATTCAAATAGTAAAATCCGTTCGTACACGCTTGAGGCGACACCATCACTAATATTGCTTATAGAGAATAATACTGAACTTGGTCATACAAAACCACTGTTTCAAGTCGTTGCAGGAACAAATGACGTGCATGAACCCGTTTAAAACATTAGTTACAACCTAAATTCAGAAAGAAAGGATGACAATCAATCAATATATATATATATATTCCTATCGAACCAACAATTAATTAACAACACAAAACTCAAATTCCACAGGGACAAAGTTGCGGGTGAAGGTAGTATTTCATTAGTATGTTTTAAGAAAATTTCGACCATGGCATAAGATCCTGCGCTTTCAGAAATAATAATTCATCGTTTCTATCTGTCAACTCGAAAGTACTTGTTGCTGCGGTAGAGACATTAAATCGATTGACTAATTTTCGAGGTTTGCCGAGCACGCAGTCAAACAATGTGGCACACGCAAATAGTAGAATACGTCAATGACATTAATCTCTGAATCAAACATTAGAGAGACTCGTGTGATAACTAAAATGTGGAGTTACAGCGCTGGTGATAGTGCTTCACTGCCACGTAGCCTATTAGCGATGTAATAATTAGAAATAATAATGTATAAGACACAAAAGGTATTCACATGAAAAAGAGAGATCATAAAAACTATGTAGCCGTAACTAGACCACAAAATTTTGATTGCAAAGCCTGAAAATAACATGATAAATGTTTAAAATAACTCTTTGTAAGATGAATATAATTATTTAAAAAATGAAGATTGGATAAATGAGCCCCATAGTTTGAAATCTTTCAAAATTTCGAAATAAAACTTTTAAAGGCATAGTTTTAGGTACCATTGATTGCTGAAGAAGTAAAAATTCTTCTCAGATAGTAGATTTTGGGAGAGAGACATGTAATAACATTATGACCTGTCTGGTATAACCTTTTTCCAACTACAGAAGTTTGACATGTAGAAATACATTGTACTGTGTATTTTCGTCTAATGTAATTAATTCTTCAAAATAAGATGGTAGAAGAAAAATATTGTTATCACTCTAAATGTGGATATACCAATAAATATTTATATATTATTTAACTTAAATTCCCGAATCATTTAATTTTACCCTTTGCGCTTTTTTAATTCTTTCATTGTTCAGATAAATTATATAACATTTCTCTTGATAACTGATTCCAATAACTGTCATCGCTTCCTACTAAAACATTTTCTCACTCCATAATGTATGAAATCAAGTAGGCTACTAGTTTTAGCTTATGGACGTCTCTTATTTCTTCCTACTATTCTTAATCCGTCTATGAATATTCATTCAGACCTCATCTCCCTCTGCTTTATGAGATATTTTTCCTAACACGGTTCACAGAATACACTAGCAAATTTCACTCTCAGTTGCGCGTTTATAGTTTCTCCACCTCGCAGATTAATTTGCCTTACTTAGGATTATACAAGTGCGCACTTCTTATCTGCCTACCATCACACATATTAGAAGTGTTGTATAGGGATTACCTGAAATACTGTCTATTGGTGTAGCACTGTGTTGTGTGTCGTCTCATCCATGCTGCCTTCAATTTTGATTAATGATCGTTATAATTTCTGTATCCTTGTTTCGATTCCCTTATTTACACCTTTTCACTATAAATATTTTGTTTAACAACTTTTATACTAACTGTCTGGTGGCTCATTGGTCAAGGGGTCTGACTGGAGATCGAAAGGTCCCCAGTTTGAATCCCTGTCTCGGTGATGATTTTCATATGCCGTTAACTTGACCTTCATCTCTTACACAGCTGTAAAGTGAAGTACAAAGTGGTTCGAATTCTACGTTAAACTGGAGGTCCCCATTACCAAGTATGATTACCGGGTAAGGAGGAGAGGAAGTGGCCATTCTACCTCCTATAATAGGCTAAGTATACCTTTTTTTTAGGGAGGGTCCTAACAACCTTCGGGTTGAATACCAAGCTTTACTTTTTAATCTGGTATATATTATTTCTATTTTTTTTTTCACTAGGTATCTCCTTTCATACTTAACCGAAATCTATGAATGAGGTATCACTTTAAAGCTTATGGCCTCCACTTTTCTAACATCATATTTTAAGAAAGAAATTTTTCGGAATTCCACCCTTAAAAAGCAAAAATATAATTTTTTCAGTCATGTTTTTTTCCTCGAGAACAATATATCTCCCTTGATTACTAAACAAAATCGAGAAACGAGGAATTATTTTAAAGACTAATGTCTTCTATTTGGTTACATCATATTTTAAGAAAGGAATTTTTGGGAATACAACCTTTAAAGGGCAAAATTATTAATATTTTTCTGTCAAGAGACATTTATCTCTCTTGATACCAAAACAAAATTGATTAACGGGTTATCATTTTAAAGACTAAGGTCTTCGGTTTGGTCACATTATAGTTTAAGAAAGGAATTTTTCGGTATTCGACACTTATAGGGAGAAAGCATTAATATTTCTACAACACGTTTTTCTGTCACGTGACCCTTAAGGGCAAAAGTATTAGTATTTTCGCAAGGCATTTTTATGTCGCGAGCCATTTATATCCCTTGATATCTCACTGAAATCGATAAGCGAGGTATAATTCTAAAGATTAGGGTCTCCTATTTAGCAAAGGAATTTTTCGGAATTTGGCTCTTAAAGGGAACAAGTGTCATTGTTTCCATAATGTGCTTTTTTGCCATTTATATCTCTTGATACTTAATATAAATCGAGAAATGAGGTATAATTTTAAATATTAAAGTCTCCGCTTTGGTCACGCCACATTTAAGACAGAACTTTTTCCAAATTCGATCCTTAAAGGGCAATATCATCATCATTTCGAAAACGTGTGTTTTTTTTCCTAATCGCTTGATGACTAACTGAAATCGATAAATGGGTTATCATTTTAAAAACATAAAGTGTCCGCTTTGGTCGCATCTCATTTTATGGTCACACCACATTTAAGAAAGAACTTTTTCCAAATTCGATCCTTAAAGGGCAATATCATCATCATTTCGAAAACGTGTGTTTTTTTTTTCCTAATCGCTTGATGACTAACTGAAATCGATAAATGGGTTATCATTTTAAAAACATAAAGTGTCCGCTTTGGTCGCATCTCATTTTATGACTGGATTTTTTTGGAATCCGTTCCTTAAAGGACGAAAATATCAATATTATTTGTACAACGTGTTTTTTTTATTACTAGCCATTTATCTCATTCTATACCTAACCAAAATCAATAAATGACGTGTCGTTTAAAAGATTAAAGTCTCCAACTAGGTAAATTCATAAATGAAGACAGAAATTTTAAAGGGAAAAAGTAATAACTATGAAGGTCGCGCGTATGAGACAGTTCAGAGCCAAGTCCCTAGACAGCAGCAGCACATATCACAGAGATAACAATAACAGTTTTTTATACAATGAGTAACTTTTCGGGTGCATTTTTCAGTTACGGACACATTTCTGTTTTACTACATAATTCCAATGTAAACACTTTATTCCTGAAATCTCACAGGCTATGATCGCAGTAACAAATATCATATAGATATCGATATGATGTGTATATTTTGTTCAGGTCGGTTGTATTCTGTTAAGTTTAGTTACAGTTTGTCGTACATACAGAATTTTACATTTTTCTAATTGTTTCGTAATATGTTGTAAGTATTTTGATGCGTACATGTTACACTAAATAAATAAACAATTGCTACAAATGAGGCGAATCTACTTTTCATTCTATTACAAACATTCACCTTCTCTATTCATCGTATTTTATTGCCGAGATTTTCGCATGGGTCATCTAGTTCTAATATACTGTGATCGATGTTCATAAAAATTTGTAATAACGCATCAAAAATAGAGACATACAGCTCAAGTACTACATAAATATAGTGATTTTAAAATATGGTAAGTCTGACATAATACAACAGTTTTAGTAAAACTTCATTTTTATCATATTTTCAAGGTTTTGTTTCAGTTGTGTCTTTATACATGTGCGTTGAAGTCATAATTCGATTCTATTCCTTCTGCTTTCTTGCTTAAAAATGTACTATTATTACAATAGTCCATTAACTTTGTTTCTCATATGTGAGGTGTAAGGGGAAACGTAGACTTAAAAGAGTATGTTCATTCGGTTAGTATCTTATCAGGCAACAAGAAAGCATAATGCTTACGTCACCTGTGTCCTTCCGTTTGGCTGAGCGACGTATCTATCTATCTATCTATCTATCTATCTATCTATCTATCTATCTATATATATATATATATATATATATATATATATATATATAAAGATGAATGTATTTATGTTTGTTTGTTTGTATGTTTGTTTGTTTGTTGGTTGGTTTGTTTGTTCTTCATAAAAGGAATTTTCATCCGATCTCGATGAAACTTTGCACACTTATCCTTTGAAACAAGGAGAAAAATACTGTCTACATTTTCTTGAAAATTATCTGTATAAATAATACATTTTTGATTTCAGTTCTTAGAATTCTTGTGTGTAAACGCGTGGAACAGTCAGATCGTTCAGTTTATTCTTTCTCTCATTGCACTGCAATGTCTAAAGATTACACTTTTGTCAATGAATTCATTAATATTTAAAGTGTTATATATGTTTGTGGAAAAATGAAGATCCACAACTCGTATTCGGGAGGACGCCGGTTCGAATCCCCGTCAGGGCATACAGATTTGGGATTCCCAAATCACTCCAGGCGAATGCAGAGATGCTTCTCTCAAAATGCGTGGCTCAATTCCTTCCCGTTCCTTGAACCCAGTGCCATCCCGCCTCTAATGACCTCGATGTCGACGAGGCGTAAAGCCATAAGAAAAGAAAAAACCAGATCCACAATATCAAAATTCCAACATCAGAGAAGCTGCATAGTCAAAGAAGTCAAAAGACTAGAGAGCTGAAAACTGAACCGATGGTTTGATAAAAGAAACCCTCTTCTGGACTGCTTAGGACAGTACGGAAAATGGTACTGAACTGCGGCCTAAATTAACTGCCTAGCAAGCTTTTTGCGTGTGCGTGGGCCTGCGTGAGGAAGCAACACGTGCTGATAACTGGTTTGCGCCGTGTAATATTAAGCTGCTTTTCCGCTGCGCTGGCAAGTTTGTGCTCAGTGGACGGGTGCGTGATCGATACTTGAGCAGCGCGTCAGTTTAATGAAGTTCCTCTCCCAGAGACACTAGGCTAGCAATTACCAGCACGAGGGCAGGCGAGCGATATGAGCCTGCACAACAGCTGTCAGCAAGGCAAAATAACCACTCCACTCATCACTGCGCGTAACATGGTCACATGTTTCACTATCCCACATACCAGTATTATGACATATATTACTCACTGTATTAATATTATGGCTGATCATTGGTGAAGACCAAGAATTAATTGTCTGTGTTATTCCATCTATTTCTGGTTGGGGGAAATATCCCGACTCCGGCAGTCCTTTCCACCAGGCGAAAGTAATTCTGGGATGCAGAACAGTGAAACGAGCGCCAGTTGTTTATAGGTCCTAACACCTTGCTGCGGTTCATTACCTAAGCATTTTTAATGAATTTCGTCGTTCTCTTGTGCCCACTTTACAATAGCGATCGATATCTGCTATGCTAACAAGCGCCAAAGTACGGAGCAAGTAGATTGTATGGTCTCAACACCGCATATTCTGTGGGTTATTATTAGATTTTTGCACGTTGTGTTTGTTGACGACAGATATAATTACTAATTTAATTGCTGATGTAGCACACGCTACGGTGGCAGTTCACTTAGGCATCTAATAACCCCCTATTTTTTATTATCTTACATAATTTGAGTGCTGAATTCCTCCCCCACTTAGTTTTTAGATTTTTAATTGCAAATTCCTTCAGCGTTTTTGGTAAATTATTCAGTCACTTCACTTAGTAATTTGTTCCTATCCTATGACACACTGACCCACAAAAGAAATTTTTCCCACTCCGTTATGCATGACATCAAGTGCCAGCCTGTGCTAATGGTTATCTTTTCCCTTCCTTGCACTGTTTCTAATTCTTCGACCAATATCCTTCCAAGCCACATCACCACATATGCCTTGTACATTCCCAGCACTCTCTTAACCCCCGCCTCTCCCCCCTCTCTGTACTTCCAATGACATTCTAATTCAGCTCCTTTATCATATTAATTGCTGAATGGGTCTTGCGATAATTTCCACAAACAATTCTAGCTGCTCTTCTTTGCACGCCCTCCAACTCGTGTATTTGACACCCCCACTACACCACCATATTCAACCAATAGTTTGACCAAAGTTTTGTAATCCAGTTCCCTAACTTCTCTTATACATCTTCCCATCACTCTCTCCAGTAAATGAAGGACTTTGTATTTGTAACATTTTCCTACCCCTTGCCCAATGAGCTCTGCCAAGTTGAGTTTATTATCAAGGTTATACCAAGGTATTTGGATGCACGGCAGTGCACCCGCCAAGTCGAGTCAACGGCGGCACTGCCTACCCTTTTCTTGAAGCGATTCGGGCCATTTTTGAACCTCAATTTCTTCGGTTGTATTTATGCTATATGTCTCAAATTTCTGTTATGCACAGATATCAGCAATCTTAGCAAACGTACTTAATTTTATTATGTTACTGTTCTTAGTTTGTATGTTATTCGGATGCAAACTTCAGAGATTTTGTCACTCACTGACTGACTGACTGATGATCATCAAAATTCTAAGGCACTTCCCGTAGCCGTAGAAAGCTGAAATTTGGTACACAGATAAAATTTTACCCACATATTATAAGAAAAGTCTGAAACTTGTAAATTTTCATATACCTACCCACTTACCTACCGTTAACGTGAAATCGCTTTCTACCCTAATTACTTTATAAAGCTCAGATTTACACTGTAGAGTGAGCTTAATATGTTTAACTAAAGTGTTTAATTACACTTCTTTCCTTTTCTTACTTTTGAAGTTATTGAAATTCAAAATTTTATTTCGGCACAACACCCCGACATCAAAATTCCACTGTACTTCCAATAATCCTAGAAACAAGTAATTTGGTAGACATATATGGTTTCATCCCTAAATCATAACAAAAATCTGATATTGGAGTTTTTCCCCGTATTTATCTATATATAAAAACATGAATATTTGTTTGTTTATTTTTCATACAAATTCCACAGTTTTCATCCGATCTCGATGAAACTTTGCACACTTTTCCTTTGAAACATGGAGAAAAATACTGTCTATATTTGGTTGAACAATTTCTCGTCATATTGTCACGTAAATTTGAAAAATTACCGAAACGAACATAGACCGACGTTTAGGATGTGGAAGACTCTGTAGTTCCATATACTATTGTGGGCTGGTGGCCCGTTGGTTAACGCGCTTGCTTTCTAATGTTTGTACCGCCGAATCAAATCCCACTGGAGGCAAAGATTTTTAAAAATTGTTTTTGATCGTAAGAGTCACGCCTGGACCGTCGGTTATTCGGATTGAATGTTAAACTGTAGATATCACAAATTTAGGGTGCAATGCGAGGAAAATCGTTGGTAGTCTTGCAATGCTGTAGGTGTACACTTTTTTACGTTATATTGACCGGTCAGGGGTGATTCGCAGTCAGTGTGTGTGTGTGTGTGTGTGTGTGTGTGTGTGTGTGTGTGTGTGTGTGTGTGTGTGTGTGTGATCTGCAGTAATAATACCATAAATGCGGAAGTAAGTATCTGTCTTTTTGTTACGTTTTGACGACTAAATGCCTATACCGATATTGACGGAATTTGACAAGAAAATCTGTAGGGAGGGTACAGAACATTTTTTTTCGGTATGATTAACAGTTGTAGTCACCAAATTTTGAGAACTTATGGAATAGTGACGGAGATTCGGATGTGTGTGTTAGTCTGTAATGTTAGGTCGGTTGCTCAAGGTGTGCTTCTCGCGCATTATCTTAGTTAATAATTTGTTAATAAATTTCGTTTAGAGAAAAGAAAAACGTGTTATTTAGTATAGATGTAGATTTTCTCTGTCCTATAACTTTGCGTCTGCTTAAATGTTTCTGACACCAGTTTATTTTGTCTTCTTTTTTGACATGCCTTGCGGGTGTAAACCTAGCCTAAAGTGTAGCTAAAGTTATTAGAACCCAAGAATTGGATGCTCATGCTAAAGAAAGAAGAAAAGACCAAGCTGAATTAAAGCTGCCATTAGTTAAACACCCAACCCCCCTCCCCCAGACACACACACATATCCCCGAACCCCCGCACCTTCATTTGTTTTTAAATATGTTGGAAATTAATTCTCTTCATGAGACAGATTCGACGGGTTGAGCATACTGATTCATCCAGAACTAAGCAAACTGAGCAGAACTGAGCAAATCGAACTCTATAGTAAATAATACGATTTGTCTCTAAATGAAATTTAATAACAAATCATACACTAACAAATCGCGCGAGAAGCACAGCTTGAGCAACCGATGTATCATTACAAACTAACACACGTCACCATTCGATAAATTCTAAAAATTTCGTGGATACAACTGTTATTCATACCGAAATAAATATTTCCGGTGTCCTCAAATTTCTGTTATGCATAGATATCAGCAATCTTAGCAAACGTACAAAATTTTATTTCGGTACTGGTCTTAGTTCGGTTGTTGTTAGGATGCAAACTACATCGATTTTGTCACTCACTTACTCACTGACTGACTGATGATTATCAAAACTCTAAGGTACTTCCCGTAGCCGTGGAAAGTTGAAATTTGCTATACATATAAAATTTTACTCACATACCAACAAACTCTTAAATTTCCATATATCTACCCCATACCTACTCCTAACGTGAAATCGCTTCCTACCCTAATAACTTTATACACTTCAGATTTCAATTGTAGAGTGAGCTTACTAAGTTCAACTAATGTGTTAAATGTTACTTATTTGTAGGCTTGCCAGATTTCTGAATTTCAACCGGGACACTAGAATGCCCCCCCCCCCCCCCAGCGTCATGGGTATACAAGGGTCCACACCCTTGGTGGGTTTCAGAGTGTTTTAGAGGGTAGTTTATTCTCAATGCTATGAATATCTAATAAACGGTTAATGATCAGTAATTACTGATTAGGAACCTAAACCAGGGGTAATAATAAATTATACTAAAATACAAATTTAAATATTTTATTTCTTACATGTGAGTGTTTACAAATAAATGAAATAATTTGACTAAGTAAGATTGTGAGAAGAAACCCTTTGGATGAGGAATAACAATTTTAACAGTTTTTACATGTACTTTTTTTCATTGGTGAGCACTTTTTTTTTAGAAAGTCTTTTTTGGTTTTAATCTTGTTGTAAAAATCTTCACAAGTTAATCCGATATTAATTTTACATGTCATCAAGCCTTTAACTGTAGATTCCTTCATCAAACCTCCTGTCATCAGTCCATGCATTGTTCATCAAAGAAAATACCCTCTCAACTGGTGCTGATGTCCCAGGTAAGCAGAAGGCATACTCAACAATGTTGATCAGATTGGGGGCTTCTATCTGATTCTCCTTGAAGTGACGAAACAGCCTGAGCCATTTTTCTTCACTTGAAATAATCACATTTCTGGTGGCCGCCTCTTGCTTCCACTGTTCCCAGTTTGACTGCAAGTACTGCTTAGCAAGCACAACTTCGTCAAACAACTGATCATTGTTTATTTTCATATCGGGTACATCAAGAAGGCTTCTATTAATAGTGTCAGCAGAAGTTTCGGCGTTTTTCCAATCAACAGCATTTGTTTTGGTCAGATTGATCCATGAAAACTGTTCAGCGTTTCCAAAACTATTCTCCCAGAGGTCCAAGTATGCAATGCATCTTTCATAAAAGCCATCAAATTCTTCTTTCACACTAATTTGGACTTGCTCATCTAGATTCTTGTAGATGTTCTTTGCGGCCATTTATTTTTTCCACGACATCCCGATATCAAAATCCCACTGTACCTCCAGCCATCCCAGAAATAAGTAATTTGGTACACATATATTATTTCACCCCAATATCATGAGAAAAGTCTAATATTAGAGTATTTATTTAATTACAATCCCAAATACGAAAAATTCTGGCACATATTTGCGGCTTAATTGCTTTTCTCCCGCTGAAGCTACATGGCTGAGAATCTTTTAGTGCAAAGAGATAAGCAATTTTAAGTGAAATCATAAATCTTACTTTGGTCTTATGTTTAGTTTGGAAGTTAATAGTAATTTATTTATGGTGATAGTTAATCCAGCTGCAATCTGCGTTCCTCGGCTACTGGTCACATCATTATTGTTTTCAGAGATTGGGGCATTGTTGGTAAACGTATATTTATGTCTTAAAATCTGAAATGTTCCTATTAACCGATTTTCAAGAGGAATCATTACATTTGAGCGGCAATTCAGGATAAGCGATAAACTTACAAAAAGAAATGAGATCTCACAATAACAATTCTTGTAAAAATAGGCAAAGTCTCATGTTCGTGCAGTGACAAAAAGTTATGAGATCTTCCTCTGAACCAAGTCTACACTTTTCAGTGTATATTCACTTCACTTTATGAAACAAAAAGGTTTCTCTCGGTATCATAGATAATTTATTTAGGATAAAAAATCTGATGACTTGGCCATTATGCATGCCATGTTTTAGTTAACGTACACAAACTTATAAATACGTAAAGGCCAAGATTTCCATCGCTCTTTTTCGAATTTGGCAAGTATATATATTATGCCCTCAATTTAAGTTCAAATTATGACATGCATAATGGCCAAGTCATCAGATTTTTTATCCTAAATAAACGATCTATGATACTGAGAGAAACCTTTCTGTTTCATAAAGTGAAGTGAATATACACTGAAAATTGTAGACTTGGCTCAGAGAGATCTCATAACTTTCATAACTTTTTGTCACTGCACGAACACGAGACTTGGCCTATTTTTACAAGAATTGTTTTTGTGGGATTTATCTTTATATATAAAGATGAATGTATGTTTGTTTGTTTGTTTGTTCTTCATACAAATCCACAGTTTTCATCCGAAACTTTGCACACTTATCCTTTGAAACAAGGAGAAAAATACTGTCTACATTTGGTTGAAAAATTATCTGTATAAACAACACATGTCTCATAACTTCGAAATACAGCGATAGACAGACACGTAGGATATGGACGTCTCCGTAACATGTTTACGTATAGTGGTTTGGCAGCTCAGTGGTTAAAGCACTTGCTTATTAACGCCGTGGTCTCCGGTTCAAATCTCCGTGAAAACTAAGATTTTTAAAAATTGTTTTTCATCGTAAGAGTCAGGCCTGGGCCGTAGGTTATTCGGATTGAATTTTAAACTGTAGATATCACAAAGTTAGGGGTGCAATCTGAGGCAATTCGTAGGTAGTCTTGTAATACAGTAGATGTACACGTTTTTTACGTTATATTGATCCATCAGGGCGGAAGTAAGTCTTTGTCTTATGTTACATTTTGAGAATTAAATGGCTATTTCGATACTGACGGAATTTGACGAGAAAATCTGTAGAGAGGGCACTGGACTTTGTTTGTTCTTCACACAAATCAACAGTTGTCATCCCATCTCGATGAAACTTTGAATACTTATCCTTTGAAACAAGGAGAAAAATACTGTCTACATTTGGTTGAAAAATTTTCTGTATAAATAATACATGTTGTCTTATACTTTCGAAAAAATACTGTACGGCGATAGACAGACGCGTTGGATATAGTCGTCTCTGGACTGTTTTTCCATGTAGCGGTCAGACAGGTTAGTGGTTAAATCGCTTGCTTCCGAACAGGTTGGGGTCGTGGTCTCAGGTTCAAATCTCCGGAGGGGCAAAGATTTTTAAAAATTGTTTTTGATCGTAAGAGTCATGCCTGGGCCGTCGGTTGTTCAGATTGAATGTTAAAATGTAGATAACACAAAGTTAGGGGTGCAATGCGAGGCAAATCGTAGGTAGTCTTGCAATGCTGTAGGTGGGCACTTTTTTACGTTATAGTGATCCGTCAGGTATTGTTAGCAGTTAGTGTGTATGTGTGAACCGCAGTAATAATATTATAAAAACGGAAGTAAGTCTCTGTCTTTTTGTTACGTTTTGACGACGAAATGGCTATATCGATATTGATGGAATTTGATAAGAAAATCTGTATGAAGTGCACAGGACATTTTTTCCAGTATGATTAACAGTTGTAATCACGAAATTTTGAGACCTTATCGAATGATGACAGAAAAATGTTGGAAATTGATTCTCTTAAAGAGACAGGTTCGACGGTAGAGTGATAGCTTTCCTGTCATATTATGCCGAATCGATATTGTTTGGGACCAATCTTTCGTTACCAACAACTTTCTATATTCAATCCTGGAAAAAAAATTCTTAATCCACGCGACGAAGTCGCGGGTATGAGCTAGTACTTCACATTTACGTTTAAAATTTGCTGTCACAAGATTCATGTTTTTACCTGCCTGGCCTTCTGCGAGTGCCATCGAAGTGGTCTACTTTGCCTTGGAAAAATTGAGAATTCGGAGTAATTATCGGAAGTGCAAGCAGAATTCCTGGTAATTTTATTACTTTATAACATTAAACACGGTACCCATATTACACTCAAAAACTGGTAGCACATGAGTAACAAGTGGTCAAATGGAAATTATATTACAAGCTTTTCCTCCTAGTTAAAAACTAAAAAAAAAAAAAAACAGGAATGATGTTAAAAGCAAAATAGGACTAGCCAAAAGAGCCTTGATGAAAAAAGAAATCCTTTAGTTTTTAAAACTCTATGTATGGGGCACAGCACTTTATGGTAGCGAAGCGTGGACTTTGGGAATACCAGAAAGTTGAAGCAACTGAAATGTGGTGATACAGAAGAATGCTGAAAATTAAGTGGATAGACAAAGTACGAAATGAACTAGTTTTGGAAATGATGGGTGAGGAAAGAAGTTTGTGGAAGAAGTTTACAGAAAGAAGAGACAGGCTGGTAGGTCAAATTTTGAGACATAATGGATTGGTTAATTTGTTAGTGGAGGGAATAGTCGAAAGTAAGATCGTAGAGGAAGACAGAGATTAGAATATATGAAGCAGATAATCGAGGACTTGGTGTGTAGATATGAAGTGGTTAGCACAAGATAGGAAGGAATGGAGGATTGCATCAAACCAGTCGAAAGACTGATGACAAAAAAAAAAAAAAAAAAAAAAAATACCACTAGGAAACATTAAGCCGTATAGCAAAATAGAACGTCAATAAGTCTCCTTTTCCCCTTTCACAACATTTCTGCTCACTTTGTAATGAAAAGTCCTATATTAAACCACAGAGTATTAAAAAGAAATAAACAGAAAAATTTGATCAACTTTAGTTCATACTAATTATTTGAAATGTTGTGAACATAAAAATGATTTACATAATTACATAGAGGCAAAAAATGGAAATGAAACTTGAGGGAAATACAAACCCCAAAGAAGTTAAAGTCTTGAACCGAAATTTTATATACTGTACTATCTGCTACTGGTGCTGTACTATCCTAAATTAAGAAAGTAGGCTATGCTTAACTGTGGCCCTGATGAGTATCAGATTCTTGGGTTCTAATAACTTTAGCTCCTCGTGCTCTGCTAAAGCCACAATTAAAGTCTGATTTACGCCTGCAAGGCATGTAAAAAAGAAGACAGATGCTAGAAACTTTTAGGTAGACACAAAAAAATAGTATTGTGCAGAGCAAATCATCATATATACTAAATAATAAGTTTTCTCTGTAAACGAAATTTATTAACAGATCATACACTGACTGCGAGAGAAGTATAGCCTGAGTGACCGATGGAGCATTATAGACTTACACACGCATCCGTCTGTCTGTTACCATTCACTAAGTTATCAAAATTGCATTACAAATACTGTTATTCATCCCGAAAAAAGTATCCTGTGTCCTTCGTAAAGATATAAAGTATTTCCTTGTCAAATATCATCACTATCGGTATAGCCGTTTAGTCATCAAAACGAACATACAGACAGAGACTAACTTCCGCATTTGTAATATTATTAGTGTAGATCATACACAAAATTAGTGCAAGAGAAACAAAGCCTGAGCGATCAGTAATAGCATAAAATAGTAAATGCGTATGGCATTGTTGGCCGGGAGATCCAGAAGGATTGTTCGTTGTTCGGTCGCCTACGGTTTGCCAATCATTCGACCCCTGAATTGGTTGGACCTACAGTTTGACGTGGAATCCGAACAAAGGAACGTCCAAATATGGCTCATATGTCCAAAAGCAACTCTAAAAAATTCCTGACGCCACCGGGATTTAAACACGGGACCCAAGCCAGAAGTTTCGAAAGCAAGCGCTCTAACCGCTGAGCTACCAGACCTCTCTGTGGTGTGGCATTACAGGCGTACAAACGCTATGCCTCTGTCTGTCATCCTTCAGTTAGTTTTCGAAATTCCATCATAAAATATATCGTTTATACAGAAAGAGAGCACTGTTTCCTTTCCGATGGCAAATAGTATTTCCTTGTCAAATTTCATGTAGATCAGTTAAGTCGTTTACCCGTGAAAACGTAACAAACAGACAGAGTTACTTTCGCATATATAATATTGGTACAGATGACAAGATGTATATTAAGAGAAATGTTCGTTGTAATGTAAGAATTATATCGTGGTTACTGTTTGCGTATACGAGGGCGAATCAAAAAGTAAGTTACACTTCCAAGTTATGGCCATTTATAAAACCACCTATACACCGAGAGTGGTGGGTGAACGGTTAACGTTCTGGCCTCGCATTCGGGAGGACGCGGGTTCAAATCCCCGTCCGGGTATCCAGATTTTGGTTTTCCATGGTTTCCCAAATCACTCCAGGCGAATGCCGGGACGCTCCTTCAAAAAGGCTATGGCCGAATTCTGTACTGTTCCTTGTCCCCAGTCCCATCCTGCCTCTAACGACTTTAGCCGTCGACGAGGTGTAAAGCAATAAGTAAAAAAAAAAAAAAAAACGCATTTCTTTACTTGCTTTACGCAACCGGCTCAACGTTTCCGAAACGATGAGGAGGTGAAAGCAGCTGTCTCCAGGTGGTTACATAGTGCTGGAGGTGATTTATGTGCATCCGGAATCGAAAAGTTGGTTGACCGATCCGAGAAATGTTTACAGTCTCATGAGGATTATGTGGAAAAGTGAACTTACATTGTATGTTGTCATAGTCGTGTTACCTATGTGTAGATGGTATCATAAATGGCCATAACATGGAAGTGTAATTTCCTTTTTGATTCGCCCTCGTGGCAAAGTTTGGTAAGAGAAATTGACATGCTAACTAGTATCAGCACATGCTCAGTCATAAGAAGCATCATCATTGTAATTTTTTTTCGTCCTAGAGTAATTTGCACAACCGCCAGTTCTTTATTTCCATACGGAGTGTGGTGGGTGAACGGTTAACATTCTGGAATCGCATTCGGGAGGACGCCGGTTTGAATCCCCGTCCGGGCATCCAGATATTGGTTTTCAATGGCTTCCCCAAATCACACATTCAAAAGGCTATGGCCGAATTACTTCCAGTTCCTTGTCCCCAGTCCCACCCTGCCTCTAATGACCTCGACGTCGACGAGGCGTAAAGCTATAAGTAAAAAAAAAAGAAAGAAAATAAAAGTTTATCTCCATGTTCATCAGTGGTGACACATCGGGAGACATTGTGGAACTGCAGTACCCACTGTACTTCCAAACAAAATTATCCATACTAATCAGTTTGAAGAGTTTTACCCATTATTTCCTAATTGTACTGGAGATGCATAATTAAGCATTAATCCTAATGCCATTAATCAACTCCTCTTTCACGAAAAATAATAATAAAAATATTATAAAAATCTTTCTATGGAACTGTACTCTTTATATTCTATAGAAAAGTTTTACTATGACATTCTGGCATACAAAAGAAATAAATTCTGTGACTGTGAGTTTCAACAGCTTAAATTTTCAAAGTTGTCTCTGCAAAGGAATGTAATATTTTTAAAAAAAGGGAGTACAGCTCCAAATATTATAACAGCTCATCCTTATTATCAAAACTATCTTCTTGATTTCAAAATAACCCTGAAAGGTTAGGCCTATATTTTCAAAGCAGTACCCCCATTAATTTTAGTCACGAGCCGCCACTGATTTTCAGTTTTATATCTCACCTTACTAAAACGTCAGAGAATTAAACAAAATACAGGTTAGATCTTGATTTATTTGTTTCATTTTACAGACGTTCTAGACAGATTCCTTTTGTTCGTCAACTTTCTGTAATAATTATTGTGACGAACACGGATGAATAATTGCTTATAAACAACGTTAGGTCCGTACAATGCTTTTGAATTTAAGTTAGATAACATACATGTTTTTTTAACATAACTTCTAACGGAGTTAAGTGACTACAATTATTTTCACTCTTAAAAACTGTTTTACCTTCAACAGTTGAACGTAAAAGTAATTGATTTTAAGTATGATCGAGGATGACAAGGATATGTTTTGAAGAGATTACAGTACTGCGATAAACAAAACATTGTAAAAAAAAGAAAAAAAAAAGTTTTCGTTGCCCTCGCGTTTTCGCGCAGTCTTCGGTAAGACGGTTGTCAGCTGACGTCAGAGCAATCGACCAGCGCTGCCGGCCGTGTCAGCGGCTATTGGACAATCAGCGGCCGCATGAGATAGCCATCAGCCGCCGGCAACAAGCGATTGCATTCCGTCGAACCGTCCTCCCCGTCTCAAGCTGTGTCCACTACATTCTGGACTCGACCTACAGCTCTGAAATTCAATAATATAATTTACGTATGTACCAGAATATGTTTATACAGCTGTTGTCGATGGTGCCAATGTATTTAGAACTGTTCACGTCACTAGGACGCTAGTTTTCTGAAGAAAATAACAACCACTCTGTCTCGCTAAACTTTTGCCGAAGTGATGTTTGTATCTATGGTAAATAGAGTATATTACTTATTTACATCAGTGTATGGGAACTGAAATTGTCTTGGTTACGCAATACAATTTTCTCGAAAAGTTTTCCGAGATATTTTTCTGTACCAAAATATTTGAGGAGATAGTACATTCCCGTTTAACTGAAGTTCGAAATTCAATCTACAAAACATTTAGATTTTCAATTAGTTTTTTGTTTATCCGTTGTTCATGGAGAAGAGGAGAACAATCGTAGCTCTTCTTTTTCTTGAGGTGTTACAATTTGTCAAGGGCTGGGCTGTTAAGGTAAAGCTTTGAATTATTTTATGAAAGCAAATAGAAACGACTTTTCCATCTCCTATTTAAAGGCATCATCCCGCCATTCTTATAGGTGGTTGAACCGAGGACTTGGTGGACCGAGGACTTGGTGGAACCGAGGACTTGGACTTGGTGGAACCGAAGACGTGGTGGAACCGAAGGCGATGTGGAATCTAAGAAGAAAATTTAGCTGACCTCATCTGGTTTTGGAACCCAGAGGCATCTGATTAACCTTAAGCTTTGAACTACTTCCTGAGATAAGTTACCACTTTTTATGTAACATAAGTTTGGGTGGCCGATAGTAAATTTAATTTCCTCGGTTCTAAGGTAAGAAAGAGGTAACCGTTTTAGGATCTGCAACGCAAGGAGTTCTTCCACGACTGCTCAGCTAAACATAATTCGAGGCAGTTTCATATCTATCACGCGTAAGTGTTTAAAGAGCAAAACAATTCTTCTGGAATTAATGGGAAGTGGTAGCAACAGTGAAATTTAATGTCCAAACTCCAGAGGAAGCCATCCATATGACAAAAAATTACGTGGATGAATGAAAAACGGAGATCATGAGCAGATACAGATATGTACAGTATATTGGCCATTTTAAAAACGTTGAATCAAAAGCGTAAATGGGGAAAAAAATCATAAAGACATTAAAGTGATATTAATACATGAAAATAGAAAAGGAGCCGTATGATGTTGTTTTGTTCGCTTATCGTCAAACAAAAAACATGTTGACAACGATGATTCATCACGGTTCTATATGGATTAGAGAATTCCAGCACTTGATTTGTTTCTAACAAGCGAAAAATCTTTACTTGATTTTCCGTAATATTTTCATATCTACTTTATTAACAAGTTCAGCTTTCGTGGATGATAAAAAAACTTAGGAAACCCCCTCATTTATTATTTTACTTTATTTTTTTTTTACTTACGGCTTTTCGCCTCGTCGACATTGAAGTCATTAGAGGCGGGATGGGACTGGTTACAAGGAACGGGGTGGAGTTCGGCCACGACCTTTTTGAAGGAAGCATCCCGGCATTCGCCTGGAGCGATTTGGGGAAACCATGGAAAACCCAAATCTGGATGCCCGGACGGGGATTCGAACCGGCGTCCTCCCGAATGTGAGGCCAGAGCGTTAACCACTCATCCACCACACTCGGTATATATTTTTTTTATTAGAAATGATCGTTAATTTGGTGTTTTCTTATTTGCAGTGACATTGAAAGCTTTATTATTTTCCTTTCTTTAAGAATTACTCATAAAAACTTCACTGTTTGAAACCTAATTATTATACGCATTTTTAACTGTTTGACTTGCCACACTAGAGCAGAGTATCCCCAGATGTTCAGATCATTCATTTACACTAATTTAGCGACCGACAGTATTTTCCGGTATAGAAAATTTGATTCGAGCAAACTACGTGCTCTCGCTCACTCTCTCTTATCTCATACGGGTCCGACCAGCTGATGCGCAACTTCATTAACTGTTATCTAAACTGACTAAGGGCTTTCCAAACTTCGTCCTCCAAACAGGATTTTTTTAAAATTATTATTTAAAATCAGTATAGCCTAATCCTAACGAACTGGAGCCAGCACGGAGGCGAGTTTGAACAGAGCCACATAATAGGCAATCGGTTTAGCTCCGATGCCACTTGTACGCTCACCAGTTCCAGGGGCTCATTTAGTGAACGCTCACCTACAGTTTAATCATCTTCTATGCTTCCAAAACTCATGAAATGAGTTTTTTCCATCCATTTTTTTCTCTGTTATGTCATAGTAAAATGCCTGCAAATTCAAACGTTTATGAGTAGAGTCTTAAAATAATTCATTTAGCTTCCTTCAATGAACTTGCTAACTATATATATATATATATATATATACACATATATAGCCTATATCTTAGAACTGCTGTTTAGTAATACACGAGCACTTTTAAGCGCCTTCGTAATAGCTGTTATGTATCACAGGTCATCTTGAAATTTTTATGCTCTCTTGCGGATCTTCTAATTTCAGTCGTCAGTTCATTTTCTCTGTTGCTTGATTTATTATTGCTATCCGGCACTATTTTAGCGTTTAAAATTGAAAATTCCGTTAAATTTTTGGAGACACTGAATTCGGACCCATAATTGCCTAACCAGCGAGAATTTTCTCAACTACGTTAATAATGGGTAACAGATGCTATGCTAGTATAACGTTATACAGAGTGTGAAGTAAAGGAAATGCACAGAATTATAAGACGCTATAACAAAAAATATATATATTTGCTCGTTTTTTGTATCCATGGGTCAGATATTTTTTTTTTTTTTTATCTTTTGTACTCACACAACTGCATTTAGTTGCCTGTTTGATGTTGTAACAATACACGAAAACATCTGCATTTGTATTCGCTAAACTTTATTGTAGTAGTGATTCTTTGGCTAACATTTTCAACCGGTTTTTATGTACTATTTAGTTGTTTATTTGTGCCGGGAATGTCTTTGTTCGTTCTGCCTTTAACGTATGCGTTATTAATGGCAGCATCAAAGATCTGCCTTCAAGGTGTGTTGACGTCAGTGTGATCAGCATCCTATTCACGACAGGCTAGTCAAGTTCACTTCCAGCTGCGATATTCTGAACAACGTTGTGGTCGCTGGTTAATGATGTGACCTGCTTATTTCACCAAACAAGATGATTAGCCAGCTCGAAGGAAAGACCTTCTATACAACTTTCTGATTTCTTGTTGGAGCATGTGGGAGAAGAGAGAGCATACACTGGTTGCACAATTCTTTGGTTTGAAGACTGAACGAGATATTCACGTTTTAAGACCTGGTTAGTGGTCTCAGCTGCTACTGTGGTTATATTAATGTATGTGTTAGAATGTGGATTATAGCTTCTATTAGCCACACGGATATTATTGGAGTCTCAAGTGGAAAATGCGTTTTACGGTAACTGATCCATACTTGTTTAGTATAAGACACTGAATAACTCGGATGAAAATTTATGAAATTTTGCAGTGACTTGTACCTAAAATATTTAAATATTAGTGATAACTTTCATAACAAATGAACTGAACGAAATTTGTTGTTAATTTAGATCCTTGTCCAGGATCATAATGACAGTGCCGAATCCCGGAAGACTGGTTTTGTTATGTTCACGATTTGCAACTTTTTTCGATGTAGTGATTTTGACAATAATTTAATGAAAATTTGCGATTAACTGTTTAGTAACAGGTTCTTTAGCGATTCCAGCTGTTTGACTATGTTACATAACTATTCTATCATTGATTATATTGAAACATGATAAAAGTGGAATTTAATTACTAATGAGGTATCTGAAATCATTAGGAACAATATATGACGTGTTATTGTTAACAGTAGCTCATTAGTGGAAGGGCGGATTTCTTGTGACTTTAAGTTTAGTTAATACATTTACCTTTTCAATGAAACACGTGACTACTAATCTCCCGGATGATACAGAATACATATTTATGACTGTCTGGCATTGTAAGTCCCATGGTATTTGGCAGCTAAATTGAAACTGGCCTAAAATATTTCCATATTCAGCAAAATTTTTGTTGCTTGGGGGCAAAGAGTGGACTAAAAATGTCTACATTCCATTGCGTTTAGAATGGCAGTATATTTTCGAAAAAAAATTTACCCTAAGAAAAATTTTACTACAGAAAATTCTTTAATTTTTAAAATTATTACTAAAAAAAAAATCTGCTTTGTGTCTACCAAGTTTCGAACCAAACCGGGCACATGATGATGAATGGGGAGTACTATCTGGTTTTTCTTCATCCTCACACCGTATACTGGCTCATCATGATACAGGCTAGCATAGTCACAATGTACTGATTCTTCAAACACTGAAAATAAAATATTTTAGAAATTTATTCAAATACACTTAATGGACCGACTAAATCTTTGACGTGCAATCAGACCAAAAATTATTTTTATCCTCGCTTCTGATGGGCAGACTTGGTCCTCTCCCGTGAAGGCGGCACAGCTGTCGATATCTCACCCCACACCCTCCCTGTCAGCTACTTACAAGGCGTCAAATCAAAGCCGATGGAGGTATTAGAGGAAAAGAGCAAGCTATTATTTTCCGCGAAAAGGTAATTTTATCGATACCTGAAAAATCTTTTTTCGATGTCACTTGTCGCCAATAACGATCGTGAACATGCAATATTGTTTTGATACGATGCAAGAATTTTAAAACTGATCATTTACTCTCTTACGGCGTCCCTACAGTATATGTGGAAACTGAAAGTTTAATTTAATTGCAATGAAGCACACGCTCCGGTGGTAATTTCCATAAACACCCATCTTCCCCTTTTCCTGCACCCACCTACATTTGCCCTTTACAAATTTTAACTTTAAATTCTTTCAACGTTTTTGGTAAATTATTCATTATTTCCCTTGGTAACTTATTCCAATCCCTGACACCCTTACCTAGAAAAGAGAATCTTCCCACGCTTTTGTGCCTGAAATCTAGTGCCAGCTTGTGGTCATGGTCATCTTTTTCCTTCCATGCACTACTTTTCATACCTACACCAATATCTTTCCATGCCTCATCACCAGTATACGCCTTGTACACTCCCATTACCCTCTTCACCCTCCTCCTGTCTGGCAATGAATCCCATTCCAGCTCTTTTATCATATCTGTTAATTATTTCATTCTGCGATAATTTCCAGAAAAAAACCTAGCAGACTTTTTTTGCACCCTCTCCAACTCCTGTATTTGATATTCAAAATGTGGGTCCCATACTACACTACCATATTCTATCAATGGTCTGACCGAAGTTTTGTAACCCAATCCCTTTACTTCCCACGTACATCCCCTTATCACTCTCTCCAACAAGTGCAGTACTTTGAAACTTTTTACTACCACCTGTAAAATATGTCTTGCCCAGTTAAGTTTGTTATCAAAAATGTAATGCCAAGATATTTACATTTCAAGTCCTCAACAAGAAATTCCTTCGCCACCTTATAATCATAATTAACCAATTGTTTTTTCTTTGTGTATCTAATAAGCTGACTCTTTTTTGCATTTATCTCCATCTCAAGTTTACCAACACAATTAGATACCCTGTCCAGATCACTCTGCAATTGGTTACAGTCCTCGACCGTTTTGATCCTTTTATATAGCATTATGTCATCTGCAAACAATCTAATCTCAGATAGTAAACAATAAACACAATTATTCATTAGAATAATGAATAGCAATGGTCCTAATGCGCTACCCTGCGGCACTCCCATTTTTACTTCTAAGATGTATGTAATCTCAGAAGAAAGAATAACAGCCAATAACAGTACAATAATTATTGTGGTGTTAGTTACAAACAATTCGTGTACATCTTGATTCAACATGTCGTTGTAAATAGAAATTCCTGGAATCCAAGTACATGTTTTTGTTGTAATAGAATCACATTTCGGACGTTCTGTATTAATTGAACTTTATGCACTGTTTTCAAAGGCTAGTGGTAATAGTTTAAAAATATTAGGGTTTGAATCAGAATGGTTTAAATTCTGTTCTTGGTTTTTGTAATAGAAATATGAATACTGGAAGAATATTAAGTTCACTCTAATAGAGTCAACCTCCAATTTATGTACGTCTTCATGACGATTTTGACGTCTTGCAACTTAAGAGTTGGCGAGACAAACCAAGCCACTACATATTTTTCTTTTTTTGTTATTTGGATTGAAGTTAAGCATTCCTAAAAGCAAAATTCCGTTCTTTTCTAAAGCCAAGCAGTTTCACTGAAAGTTTTTCCCAGAGCATTTATTTTCCACTTTGGAAGCTGAGACTTAATTATAATTAGTTGGAAGATGACTGTTCTGAGAAAAAGAGGAATGCATAATATTCTAAAACATAACAACGCGAATTGAAAGAGAACACAATTGTTTGCCACGTATCTAATTAATGTGCTGATTCCTGCTTCACGGACGAGTTGACAAAATGACAATGGACTGTGAGCAGTTCCTATAGCATTCGAAATTAATGCCTAAAATCCTGTCTTGGGTGAGTGTCGGTTACGTGTTGAGGAAAAGAGTTCTTTGCTAGAGTCGAGGGATCAGGAACGCCGCTAAGGATCTCAGCTTGGCAGATTGGAGCTGACGTGAGCTTCAAATCATATTAGGTGGCTCGCTTGTTCGCGTCCACTTCTCAGGATTTTATTTTTACAGTATGCGCTGTTATCGCAATCGCCTTATGATTCCTAATCATTAATGATTTTACAAGTCTCGAGGCTGAGCAGTGACGTTTGATCCTACTTTTATGAAGGATACTGGCTCGATTTCTGGCCAGGCCATCTTTTCGTCGCTTCCAGATATCATTCCGTGTGGTTTGTTCATTAAAAGATCATTGCCGGTTTCCTTCCCATTCTCTTATGATTATGATATACCTCCTCTAATGAGCTCATCGTAGATGAACCAATGAGCCAGTAAAGAAAACAATAATTAATACTTGCAATGAACTGAACGAAAGAAAAAGAAATCAACTTTACTAACTGGAAGAGACTCAATAAAAGGCTCGGATACGAACGAAAACACAATTCAATTATGGATAAATGCATGGATCACAAAATACGAGAAGGAGAGGGTTTCTAATGGCGGTTGTCACGCCTGTGTCGTGTTTGTGCAGCGCGGCACCTGCTGGAGGACTGCGCTCCGTAGGAGAGCGCGCCAGCCGATCAATACGGCTGCTGCTGGTGCCGCTGCTACCAGGGCCCTCACACAGCCTCATACGTGGTACAACAGTGCTGGTGGTCACTGTAGCCCAAAACGCTTGGCACAGTATGTAAATAAAACATCTGACTCGGCTACGTTCGAGACATGGTTGTAAATGCCTGTGCGAAGACTTTCCGGGAGTGTCATTCAAATATAATTTTCGTACATTCCCCGGATGATGTTGTTCAAAGAAACTTTCGCCGGCGTGATCTTCCGTCATTCTCAGGTCCTATATAATCATCTGTCAACTATTCCGTGAAGATCATAGTACTTGATAGACAGTGTTGTACGTGATTTCGTTTTTTTTCTCCATATATGCTCATGTACTGAACACCTGCAAAGAATTGGTTCCTCCAAATGTTTGGAACATCACAAATACACATAAAATTCCGAAGTTTTGGAGGAAATCCAAGGTACTACCATTACTGAAACAGCAAAGTTCCCAGCGACAGATCAGTCCCATTGTTATGCCTACGCAAGGCAAATCTTATACCTGTTATCTTCAGCTTACAACTGGCGTGGCACTAGTCGACCTATCATTTGGTTATGTAACTGTCAACAAAAACTCATCCTTCTACGAAGAAATTAGAGATTACAGTTAAACGGATGTAGTAGTGCGTGTCTATTATGAAAAACAAGGATTTTCAACTCCTCGTATTGAAAAATAGATTAAGACATACAAAAATGGTTTACCCAAAGGAAACATTTTCTCACCAATTTTACTTAATAAAACTACGAATGGTCAGACCATTCATATTTTTTTATCCCGACGATCTAGTAATAGCTGTCCAAGACATAGAATTTCGGAACTTAGCGCGCAAAACGAAAAATGCACGTACAACTACTAAACTGACTAAAAGCGAATCCTAGCAAAACAAGTTTGCGGTTTTCCGTACATAAGAGACTAAACGACAGTTTTAAAATAAGAAAGAATTTAATGTCCAGATACAGTATTCTGGGGAAACTAACCAGCAGTCCCAATTACCTCAGCTTACGGTACAGGTTGTGTTGTTTTCAACAGAATACTATGCCTATGCGGTATGAAATAGACCTAACAATGCCAATCAATCAGATGTTTCACTTAGCGAAAAATGCCGAGTAAAAACTGTGTAAATGAAACCAACTCCTGCCCCAATGCTCGAAAAGGCTATTATCACCACCCGGTTGAGAGCGGTGCAGTGGATTATTGGTTAAGGTGTCTGACTGGAGATCTAAAGGTCCCGGTTCGAATCCCTGTCTCGACGGGGATTTTCATAGGGCGTTAACCCGACCTTCACCTCTGGCACAGCTTGGTGTCTAATGTGAAGTACCCAGAACGCTTCCATACTTCGAATTACACGTTAAACTGTAGGTCTCCTGTTTCTAGTAGGATTGCCGGGTTATGTTAAGGCGGCTACAACAGGAGCGGAATGAGCAGCCAATAGAAACTACGTCTCCGGGTCATTACGACGAAATTATTAATTGTGATTAGCACATGGTTCTATATTATCCCGCAGAGTATACAGAACGGATCATATGAATGTTTGATGGCCGACACTCACTCTACGGTGAGACACGTCACGTAAGTAGTTTGTGATCTCGGAGAAGCTTTTTTAACACGACGATTACATATTCCAACAAAACAGCTATAACAGTCAAAATCTATACTGTAATTCATTTAAGTAGGTCTAAGGATTCTGGAGAGCCCAGAACAGCATGCAAGGAGGAGTCGGAGCCTTCTACTGGAAACCCACCAAACAGCAAACTTAGACCAAAACGAAAATACTTCTTTGGTTCTCTTAATATCAATTAACTTCTGAAGGTTGGAAAACTAAAAGATCTAACCAAAATTCTTAACGACCAAAAAATCCTTGTACTTGGTCTTCAAGAAAACAGATCTACAGACAGTAATATGTTAGATTCAGAAGATTATAGGATATATAAAGTAAACTTGGGAAGAAAGTAATGAAGAATGTTCCCTTCCTTGGAATATTGTCAACAAGAGCATAGTAGAATCGGTCCAAAACTTCCACTCACCCTCTGACAGGCTGTCTCTTTGACAATAAGATGTTGAAATGAAAACTATACCTTAATCAAAGCCCATGATCCAATCAGTGACGATAACAGGAAAAATCCGGATAAAGTGGAAGATTACTGGGAACTTTTAGAAAACAAAATCCATAAAATTCCTACAGATAACATCAAAGTGTTACTCTGAGATTTCTGTGCACAAATATGGAAGAAGGAATTTATAAGAATACTAGCTGTTACCCGCGACTTCGTACGCGTGGATTTAAAATTTCATTGCCAGAATTGGATATAGAAAACTGTTAGTAACGTAAGATTTGTCCCAAACAACACCTAGTCGACATAATATGATGGAAAGCCATCATTATATCATCCTATCGTTTAATCTGTCTCATGAAGAGAATCAATTTACAACATATTTAAAAACAGAAAAGTAAGCGAAGGTGCGGGGATGTGTGTGTGTGTGGGGAGTGGGGGGGGGGGGGGGTTAACTGATGGCAGCTTTATTTCAGTTTGGTTTTTTCTTCTTTCTTCAACATGATCATCTGAATTTTATAATCTAATAGTAGCACATTGTCTTCTAGACCTGCACCTTAGGCCAGGTTTACGTCCGTAAGGCATGTCAAAAAGGAAGACAAATTGGTGCCAGAAACTTTTATACAGACACAAATGAATAGTACAGTGCAGAGCAAATTGACTTCTATACTAAATAATAAGTTTTGTTTCTTATCGAAATTTATTAACAAATCAAACACTAACAGACTGCGCGACTGAGCAACCAACGTAACATTACAGACTAACACACGAATCTGTCTGTCTTTCATCATTCGATAAGTTCTTAAAATTTCGTGACTAAAACTGTTATTCATACCGAAAAAAATGTCCTGTGTCCTTCCTACACTATTTCATTGTTAAATTCCATCAATATTGATATAGCCATTTAGTCGTCAAAACGTAACAAAAAGACAGAGACTTACTTCCACATTTATAATATTATAACTGGTACCCCCGACTTCGTTCGTGATTGTAAAGAATTCATATTGACAGCTATAGACATCTAACCACCATAGTGCACGATGGGAGTCGATACTATTACCACACACAAATACCAGTATTCTGCGCTATGTAGTTCCGGCAGCAAAGTAAAATTTACGGATACACACAAGTCTTTGGATGAAATACGAAAATATTCATGATCGACCAATTTCAAGCACTATATCTCACACACTCCCACAGTTACCGGTAGTGATGGCGCGAATAATTTTAATATTACAGCTCCAATTACTTCACCCGTTTACCGTCAGAGTGCGAGTATGAAAAATGCTATTTTAGACACAAATAACAGTACGAAGCAGGTAAGGATAATGGTACTAAATTGTCGGAGTATTAGAGGAAAGTAGCGGATTTTCACGCCTCAGTTGCGACTAATGATGTCGATATAATACTAGGAACCGAGAGCTGGTTGACGCCTGAAGTTGAATCTAGCGAAGTATTTGGCCCTCATTTCAATGTTTTTCGGAAGGACAGAACTGTCTCAATGGGCGGGGGTTTGTTCGTGGCCGTAAGTAAAACCGTTAATTGCTCTGTCGTAACTGAAACGGAAAATTTTTGCGAGTTAATATGGGTCAAGGTAAAAATTGGCAAAAATTTAAGTTCATACTCGGGTCATTTTATCGACCTCCGGATTCTGATTTGGCTAACGCGGAATACTTCAGAGAGTCGCTTAATAACATTTACAAAAAATTTCAAGGACATATATTTATCGTGGGTGGTGACTTTAACCTACCGTCGGTTAGGTGGGACACATACACGTTCAGGTTGGGTGGAAGAGATAGGCTAATAACCGAAACGTTCCTAGAATCATTTGCAGAAAGATCTCTTGAACAGATGGTCGAAGAGCCAACACGGTGCGACAAAGATTCCTCGTCCATTCTGGATCTTTTTCTAATTAGCAATCCTGATATTGTAGATAAAGTTTGTATAGAAGACGGTATAAGTGATCACAAGGCGGTTGTGGTAACGTTAAACTCTAGTCTGAGTCTGAAGCATGACAAAGAGAAACTCGTGTTTTGCTTCGATAAGGCAAACGATGCGGGTATGGTTGATCACTTTGCGAAGAATTTTGAAACGTACATGCTAATACAAATGTTGAGGAACTTTGGTTTAATTTAAAAGAACTAATATGGACCGGTTTAAACCAGTTTGTTCCTAAGAAGTGTATTAAGGTCAGTAATAACTTCCCTTGGTTCAATAGGGAAGTGAAACGTTTGCTCAGGAGGCAAAGGCGTTTACATGCCGCGGTGAAAAAATCGGGGGACTCATCTAATCGTGCTAAATTAGTCCAGTTGCGCGCGGAAGTGCGTAGGGCAATGCGCGATGCGTTTAAAGAATTCCAAGCTAGGAATTTATCCGAAGATCTCATTACTAATCCAAAAAAGTTCTGGTCATATATCAAAGTAATAAGAGGCTCTCGTAAGGTTATGCCGTCGCTGATTAAAGAAAATGGTGAATTATCAGAAACAAGCGTAGAGAAAGCAGAAATTTTGAATGATATATTTGAAAAGGCTTTCACGATAGAAAACTCAGAGGAGGATACCGATATTTAATAATCGTACCGACAAAATTATGAATGATCTCGCTCTTGATGTCGAGGGAATAACTAAATTGCTTATGAATGTAAAACCAATAAGGCTCCCGGACCAGACGGTATTCCTACAAGATTCTACTCAAGATACGCAAAGGAAATTGCACCGTATTTGATGAAATGTATACCGTCTCTCTGGATCAAGGAAGAATACCAGCCGAATGGAAGACAGCTATCGTAACTCCAGTGTTTAAAAATGGGAATGTTAATGATCCTCAGAATTATAGGCCGATCTCGTTAACTTCAATATTTTGCAGGATTTTAGAACATATCATCTATTCAAATGTCATGCGGTTCTTGGATGAAGGTGAGCTTTTAAACCGAAATCAACATGGATTCAGAAAAGGCCGATGCTGCGAAACACAACTTGCACTTCTAATTCACGACTTGTGCCGAATTATAGATGAGCAATCCCAGGTTGATTTGGTTCTATTAGACTTTAAAAAAGCTTTCGACACTGTGCCTCACACTAGGTTACTTAGGAAACTTCGCGGTTACGGCATATCTAGACAAATATGCGACTGGGTTGCAGACTTCCTGAAGGACAGAACACAGTGCGTAGTTCTCGACGGTGAGCGTTCATCACTTACTGAAGTGGGGTCTGGAGTTCCCCAGGGAAGCGTGTTAGGGCCACTGCTGTTTCTCATATACATCAATGATCTATGCGACATAATAGGGGGGATGAAAAGATTATTTGCCGATGATGCTATTATTATCGCGAAATCAAAACCAGGACGACTGCGCTTTGTTACAAGACGATATTATGAAAATAATTGCGTGGTGTAAAGATTGGCAGTTGGAGTTAAACGCTAAAAAGTGCCAAGTCATGCGTGTAAGTAAAAAGGTGACACCATTTTAACTATGAATATACGATTAATGGCACTGTCCTTAGAACGGTAGATTCCGCTAAATACCTAGGGGTAACAATTCGTAATAATTTGTCGTGGAATGAGCATATCGAGAATGTAATGGGAAAAGCAAATCGTATGCTCCGATTTCTAGGTCGTAATTTAAATCAATGCACTCAGGAAGTTAAATCGATTGTATACAAGTCACTAGTACGTCCTCACTTAGAGTATTGTTGTTCTGTATGGGGTCCCCATCAAAAGGGGTTAATGGAGGCTTTAGAGAAGGTCCAAAGAAGAGCCGCCCGATTCGTGACAGGTACATATAGTTGGAGGGAAAGCGTAAGTGCGATGTTGAAGGAGTTAGGTTGGGAAGACCTGGAACACCGAAGGCGTTGCTCTCGACGAAAGCTAATTGAAAAATTCACGACAGATGTATTTCGGAATGACAGTCAGCAAATATTGCTACCAGCAACATTCATATCTCGAAATGACCGTGAAAATAAGATAAGAGAAATCAGGGCCAGAACCGATTCATTTCTGTACTCATTTTTCCCACGAGCGATTAGGGAATGGAATAGAAAGGATTTACCGGGCGAGTAAACTTAAAATCCGACAGGAGTAGCTTTCGATAAAGCACTCCAGCCATCCTGATCTGGGTTTTCCATGGTTTTCCCAGATCACTCCACGCGAATGCGGGGATGGTTCCTCACAATAGCCCATGGGCGCCTCCTGCCATATCCCTTATAACCCTTCCAAACCATAACCCTTTCGATAGGTGCAATGCACCCTCCGCCACACACTTTTAGTGAATCGCGGAGTAATAATAATAGTAATAGTTACCGAATTTCGGTTCAACGTTGTGATCGATGGGAGACTCTGTGTTACTACGACACACAAACGCCAGTGATCTGCGATTGATAGTTTTCACTTAAAAGTGATACACCATGACACATGCGTGTTTGGCAGAAATATGAAATTGCCGCAGGTCGACCATTTTCATCCCCCATATCTTCCACACCCCCATAGCTACAGACATCTAACAACCATAGTGCACTACATGAGATACGATTCTAGTACCAAACACAAACACCAATGCTCTATGCTATGCAGTTGTGGCAGAAAAGTGACATATGCGGAGACAGTCGAAATACTAAAATATCCTTGGTCGGCCAATTACAACCACCATATCTACCACAGTACCACAGTTTCTGAAATTCGAGCGCTGTTGTGATCGAAAGGTGACTCTGTGTTACTACCACACACAAACGCCAGAGATCTGTGATCTATAGTTTTCGCTGAAAAGTGATACACCATGACACTTTTGTCTTTGGCAGAAATATGAAATTGCCACAGGACGACCACTTTCAACCCCCATATCTCCCACACCCCCATAGCTACCGAAATCTAACAACCATAGTGCACTACATGAGATACGATTCTACTACCAAACACAAACACCAATGCTCTATGCTATGTAGTTGTGGCAGAAAAGTGACATATACGGAGACAGTCGAAATACGAAAATACCCTTGGTCGGGCACTTACAACCACCATATCTATCACAGTACCACAGTTTCTGAAATTTGGCCGCTGTTGTGATCGAAAGGCGACTCTGTGCTACTACTACACACAAACGCCAGTTATCTGTGATCTATATTTTTCGCTGAAAAGTGATACACCATGACACTTTTGTCTTTGGCAGAAGTATGAAATTGCCACAGGTCGACCACTTTCAACCCCTATATCCCCCACACCCCCATAGCTACCGACATCTAACAACCATAGTGCACTACATGAGATACGATTCTAGTACCAAACACAAACACCAATGCTCTATGCTATGTAGTTGTGGCAGAAAAGTGACATATGCGGAGACAGTCGAAATACTAAAATATCCTTGGTCGGCCAATTACAACCACCATATCTACCACAGTACCACAGTTTCTGAAATTCGAGCGCTGTTGTGATCGAAAGGTGACTCTGTGTTACTACCACACACAAACGCCAGAGATCTGTGATCTATAGTTTTCGCTGAAAAGTGATACACCATGACACTTTTGTCTTTGGCAGAAATATGAAATTGCCACAGGACGACCACTTTCAACCCCCATATCTCCCACACCCCCATAGCTACCGAAATCTAACAACCATAGTGCACTACATGAGATACGATTCTACTACCAAACACAAACACCAATGCTCTATGCTATGTAGTTGTGGCAGAAAAGTGACATATACGGAGACAGTCGAAATACGAAAATACCCTTGGTCGGGCACTTACAACCACCATATCTATCACAGTACCACAGTTTCTGAAATTCGGCCGCTGTTGTGATCGAAAGGCGACTCTGTGCTACTACTACACACAAACGCCAGTTATCTGTGATCTATATTTTTCGCTGAAAAGTGATACACCATGACACTTTTGTCTTTGGCAGAAGTATGAAATTGCCACAGGTCGACCACTTTCAACCCCTATATCCCCCACACCCCCATAGCTACCGACATCTAACAACCATAGTGCACTACATGAGATACGATTCTAGTACCAAACACAAACACCAATGCTCTATGCTATGTAGTTGTGGCAGAAAAGTGACATATGCGGAGACAGTCGAAATACTAAAATATCCTTGGTCGGCCAATTACAACCACCATATCTACCACAGTACCACAGTTTCTGAAATTCGAGCGCTGTTGTGATCGAAAGGTGACTCTGTGCTACTACTACACGCAAACGCCAGTTATCTGTGATCTATAGTTTTCGCTGAAAAGTGATACACCATGACACTTTTGTCTTTGGCAGAAGTATGAAATTGCCGCAGGTCGACAACTTTCAACCCTCATATCTCCCACACCCCCATAGCTACCGACATTAACAACCATAGTGCACTACATGAGATACGATTCTACTTCCAAACACAAACACTAATGCTCTATGCAATGTAGTTGTGGCAGAAAAGTGACATATGCGGAGACAGTCGAAATACGAAAATATCCTTGGTCGGCCAATTACAACCACCATATCTACCACAATACCACAGTTTCTGAAATTCGGCCGCTGTTGTGATCGAAAGGAGACTCTGTGCTACTACTACACACAAACGCCAGTTATCTGTGATCTATAGTTTTCGCTGAAAAGTGATACACCATGACACTTTTGTCTTTGACAGAAGTATGAAATTGCCACAGGTCGACCACTTTCAACCCCAATATCTCCCACACCCCCATAGCTACCGACATCTAACACCCATAGTGCACGACAGGAAAGACGATTCTACTACCACACACAAACACCAAAGGTCTATGTTATGTAGTTGTGGCAGGAAAGAGAAGTATACGGAGATACGAATTTTTGGTCGAAATATGAAAACGCCCTGCACTGACCAACTTTAATCATTATATCTCCCACATCCCCACAGCTATCGGCATTCGTTCAACGTTGTGCACGACAGGAAACTCCATGCTACTTCCACCCACAAACATCGGTGATCTGTGCTAGGTAGTGGTGGCTGAAAAGTGAAATTTAAGAAAAAACACGGCTATTTTTATATATTTATAAGATTGTAGGAGAGTTCTCTACACACAGAAGAACGAATAGAAATAGAATAAGGCTTGTCCAACTGTGCAAATTGATGTCTACCTTCTTCAAAAAACTGAGCAGAAAGCAAACAACATGGCGCTCCCCAAACCCAAACTTTGGAGAATTCCAAATTGACCACGTAGCTATCTCCTCCAAGAGAAAAAAAGAGATCTAGAAGGGTGAGAAGGGGAGCCAACGTTGAAAGTGACCACTACCTTAAACTATAAAAGTGAAATTCATCCCTCAAAACAAACGTAAGAAGATAACAAACAGGATAACTAAATGTGATGTTAAAATGTTACGAAACAACTCAAAAGTAAATAAAAAATTCAAAGAAATGTTGGTAAACAACACTGCAAGTAACTGGGATGATCTGAGAACAAATTATAACCGAAGCTGCCCCCGAATTATTTTCTATGAAAAGAAATAAGAAGCATAGATGGTGGAATGAAGAATGTGAAGTGGCCATAAATGAGAGACTGATAGCTTGGAAAAGGTGGCATTGCCATAAAACTGATAAGAATTTCGAAACTTTCAACACAAACCGAAAACAAACTTCTAAAACTATAAGAAATATCAAGAGGAAGCTGGAAAAAAGTAGACTCATACAAATTAATAAAGATTTTGCTAAATTTAATACAAGGAACTTTTACAAAATGTTCAAAGAGGAAACAACAAATCATCAACCACTAAATCTTGGCTTTAAAGATGAAAATGGAAAAGTTGGCCTAAACAACAAAGAAATTAGCAAAATTTGGCCCATTACTTTGAAAAACTACTGAACTGTGAAGAACCTTAATAAAGACTAGAATCCAGTCAGTCACAAGCAAGCATTAAACCTTCAGAGCCTCCAGACGAGAAAGAAATACATGACATAATCCAAGGTCTGAAAATCAATATAGCTGCAGGGGAGGATTAGATTGTTGCAGAGTTGTGGATAGAGGCAGGTGGTCAAGTGGGGCAGGAACAGACAAACTTACTGCAGGAAATCTGGCGAATATAAAAATTCCTGACGAATGGAAGAACGCACTAATACACCCATTGTACAAGAATGGTGACAAAACAGATTTGAATAATTACAGAGAAATTTTCCTTTTAGCAGTGACATATAAGATACTGTCAAAAGCTCTTCAAAACAGAACTGAACCAGTAATAGACAAACAAATCGGAGAATACCAAGGTGCGGTCAGAAAACGAACGATCCTGTGTAGAACAGATTCTAAATCTGAAAATTGTAACACGAGACAGGGTTACAAAGAACAAAAATCGTGTTATAGTTTACGTGGACTTCAAGAAAGCTTAAGACTCAGTAGATAGAGTCTCATTACTGAACATTTTACAGGAATTTCGTGTTGACTCAAAATCGATCAACATAATCAGGCAGACTCTCACTGGAACAAATTCAAAAGTAAAATTTATGGGTGATACCTCATAGGGATATATAATAAAAACTGGTGTCAGGCAGGGAGATGGGGTTTCTCCAATTCTTTTCAATTGCGTTTTGGAGAATGTACTTAGAGTATGGGAAGAGAAGCTCAAGGAGAGGGTAATTCATCATCAGATAAGATTAGATTCGAAGCACAAAGGGGTTGGGGTAAACTGTTTGGCCTTCGCGGATGACTAAGCAGTTCTCTCTGGAAGTATAGAAACTGCACTCGAACAAATCAGTCTTCTGAAAGAAATAGCAGGAAAAATTGGACTTCGGATCTATTTTGAGAAAACTAAATTCATGACCAATATTAGGCATTCACCCACTGTGCTAAACACAGAGTAAGGAAAAATTAACAAGGTCAATAAATTTAAATATCTAGGTGAAGTAATTCAGATATATGGGCTTGATAAGGAATCAAACAATCAGGAGCAAGAACACTAGAACTAGCATACCAACTGACTAAAGATACATACAATAAGAAGAATCTATCAAGGAAAACTAAAATCAAACACTACAACACAGTAATCAAACCAGAAGGTCTGTACGCCTAAGAACGTTTGTTCTCTATGAAAACTGGAGAAATAGAAGAGATAGAGAAATGGGAAAGGAAAATCTAGAGAAAAATTTGGGAACAACTAAAAAATTGAAAATGGTGAGTTTTGACACCGGAGAAATAAAGGTCTATACAAATAATAAGAAATAGAAAGGATGTCAGACACGATCAGAAAGATAACAATCAGTTTTTTTTTGTCACATAATGAGAATGGATAACAAAATTTCAACCATGTTTACAAGAATAGGAAGGGCAACCAGAGGATCCAAGGAGTAAAGGAAGGGCAACCAGAGGATCCAAGGAGTAAAGAAAGACCGAGCGGGGCGGTGTAACGGTTAGCGTTCTCGCCTCGCATTCGGGAGGACGGCGGTTCGAATCCCCGTCCGGGCATCCAGATTTGGGTTTTCCATGGTTTCCCCAAATCACTCCAGGCAAATTCCGGGATGCTTCCTTCAAAAGGCCATGGCCGAATTCCTTCCCATTCCTTGCCCCCATCCTTGCCCCCCATCCTTTCCCGTCTCTAAAAGACCTCGATGTTAAAAAGAGACGTAAAGCAGTTAAAAAAAAGTAAAGAAAGATATGATTGAGATCGGAATAACAGAAGATTTAATGCAAGATAGAGCAACTTTTAGAAGATTGATCTAAAATATGAAGGGTTCCCAGGAGAAAAGGAAATTTAGTAACATAGGGTCGGAAGAAAGGAGGAAACAGCAAATTGAAAGTATGAAGAACTAGTGGAAGTCAAGAAAAGAAAGATCGAAATGAATGCACGGGATTACTTTTCGTGGTCCTTAGATGGTCGATATCGAAGAGAAGAAGATTTAGCCATCTGACAGTGAACCATATGTGATACAGTTCTAGAGAAAAACCTATAGGTAAGTTGGAGCTACAGATGAAAGTAATAAGTTAATAACTGAAAAAGTCAAACGATATTTTAACAATTCCGTAAATGACACACATCTAAGCTCATTTTTTTAAAAAAATATGCCTTGCCCCTGCTTCCTTCAGCGTGCTGGCAATTGGACGGAGTCTTATGAAAAGTGTGTGCGAGTTGAAATGTTGTAAATTTTCCTCATACCTCGACCAGGAATCCCGCTTCCCAGTCGGCAATATCAATCATACAGCGGGCTCTCTGGCTTCATAATAGCCGGCGACAAAGGCCGAGAGTTTTAATGAAGGACATAAAGCATTCCAAACGCGAACCGCACCACGAAGATCGAACTTCGTCAGAACATCACCGCCCTGAATTAAAATGGTAATGGACCAATTCGCAGGAAATGCTGTTTGATTTTCACTTCAAACATTCAAATTAAAAGTAGATGGATTCGCTTTACGTAGTCAAGTATGGGGGCAAATTATAATTTATTTATCTGAAAAGACGTTTACACTCCAGTTTCGTTTGAAGCACAAAGTATTGTTTAAGTAGACGGTTGCTGTTCATTTATCGAGCAGCTGTGCACTTTAATTCGCTCACGTGGAATTGGAGATTTGTGCTGTTAATTCACAAATAAACTATCAAAGAAATGTTGGCCGAGTAAGAAAAACCAGACGAACAACCCGATTTTTTCCTCCTTCTTTGATCTCGTCCTCTCCGTCTAAAACTAGGTTTAATGGAAATGTTTTAATCCCGTGTGTGCGCAGCATTTGTTTCTACCATTGTCACTAATTCGAAAGATTTTATGGCTGTTGAAAACACACAGGCTAACTTCAATGTTATTAACATAGTTTCTCTGAAAGCAATATTTGAAGTACTGCCTGGCGTATGCTCGACTAGATTATATATATTTTGGGCCAACTAGGACTACTTTAATCTCCGTTTGGCTTGGTATTTGCTTTGGATGTATACACTTCGGTGTTACAACTAAGATTTTTAGCGCTAGAGGGGACCTACAGTTTCACGTAGGAACAGAATCACCGAAGCGACACACACACACATACGTGTTATAATTTGTACGATTTACACACTCCGTGAAAGTGAATTTAGGGCTAATAGTGGTATGCATTGCACTAGATAATATTAAATGAATAAAATCTATTACGTAACGATTAAATAAGTGAAACTATTTTTTTTTTATTATTTTCTCACAGCGTCGATATCACAGGGAAACTTAGCGTAAGATATCGCTAATGTGACATAACTTATTACTATGTGCAATTACACTGAAAATGTTGTTTTTTGCTTGATCCGCTTACGAACTGTGACCGGGGACACTGTGTAATAAAGTGGTGTAATCAATTTAATGTAATCGTTGGTACAAAAACTTTGCATTTCTGGTAGAAGACCTGCAATTGTAATATTACGTTGGCTAGGTGACTTTGTGATGAGTTTTCCATGTCTTAAACAATCCTGAAGGTAGTTGCAATATACATAAGATATATTGTGTTGTCCTGGAGACTGGGATGTACGTTAGAAGCTTTGATGCACGCTGAAACGAAATTTATCTTCCTCGAACGACAAAATATCTTTTGCAAAGTATTACTCAAAGAAAGCAGTGGGTTCAGACTATTACTGATGAATTTAAAAAGTACTATGTGCATTTCTGTCTAAAAATTATAAAGAACTGCGATAAAGTTTTAAGCCCTATTCCAAAACGCTGCAAGGTAAGCGCCTTGTTGTGAAGCCTCCAACAAGCACATTTACCTAGTAAGACCGAAGGTTCTCTAGGAATTGTACATCAATAAAAATTCTCTGGAAACTAATGGAGTGGGCGCGGTGATAAAGTACCCTTTATCAGCCACCACGTTCTAAGTAACTATGTTACTTGATGCAGTAACTGTGAAGTTAAAATGGCCCAAAACATTTGCCTTCTGACTTTCCATTCACTATCGGTGGAATTCGATTCCAGATTTTATCCCCTTTCATTGTAACGAAACCCCTAGAATATAATTTTACAAAATTTTGAAAAGACGTTCAGGTTTTGATCAAAGAAACACACAAAATATGAAAATTTTAAGTGTGAAACATATTTCACTGAAGATCTACAGGCTAGTGACGGTCAGACAGCAGTAGGGCTATGGTACGGAACTATAGTAAGAATTTGTGTTGTTCTGAGGTGGTTTTGACAACACTTCATTATGTTACAAAACTCGTTGTTAGTCCACTAGATAAGGCAAAAAAGCAAAGCGGCATACATCGTGGAAAAATCCCTCTACCAGTTGCTCGCTGATAACACAGTGATCAAACGAGACGCAGTACAATGTTTGGATTTCATCTCCTGCTCTCAGAGCGTGCTGTGTCGAATTATTATAATCAGTAAAACATTTTTTCAAACTCTTATCAAGTGCATTTCCTGTTTGAGGTGGAATTTCTACAGGCACGACTCATACGTGAACTTACCTATGGTAAGGCTTGCTTTTTTCTTGTGAACTACAATTAGATCGCACCGTGGTTCGGATTCCGCGCCAAACTACGAGTATATGTTCCAGAAGAAAGCATTTGGCAATTGTATTCTGAAACTCGTCCTTCTGTAGCATTCAAACAATCTCCGGATTTTGAAAAGGTTCTTTTTTTTTTGTTTGTTGTTTTTTTTTGTTGAAAGTACGAATGAATATTGAATGGTCAAGTATACCTATTATTATCGTATTCTGTCAACAAACATAGATAAGGTCTAGCAGATAATCTCACTGCAGAAATTTATAACTGTTCATTACTTTGTTATCAACATCCTTAATGAACAAAAAGATATCGAAAGGACATGCAAAATTCGTTTCGGTGTAGGCAAAGGTATCTTCCAAATTTCATTCTACTATAGACTACAAATAACTACTGTAGGCTTATTTTTTGATAGTTAAATTTATATTCTCGCATTAATTCGTTATATATTCAGCTTTAATAATTACCAGAAAGTGACTGTGTCAAGCGAAGCGATTTATTTCTTACACTGGTCCTGTAAAATGTTTTGAATTGGAAACAGTAGCGGTACGAGAAAAACAATTCCTACCTCCCTCCTCCTTCCACCTCCCTAGGCCCCCTCAATGTTTGTTAGTAAATGGTGACATGGATGTAGAAAACTTGGGTGTACACGAAGTTTAGAAAACTATATGTGTATGCTAGTAAAAAGAAATTAGATTAATACTGCAATAATTTCTGTTTCAGTGAAACTTTACTTTTTGGGTTTTGTTAGTCGTTTTGCCCATCTGTGGCAGGTTTTTTGTTTTTAATTCTTTGCTTGAACCGTTTTATTACATTTGTTTTACAGCATAATTCTGCTAAAATCAGATCAAATAACAATTCGACTGAATGAAACGTTTGACTGAAAAGAGAAATTACATGAATCGATTTTATTACCATTTTTGTCAAAGAAAGTTATTAGTACCACGCTCATTTTTGAACAACTTATTTCCACCAGTTATTAAACAATTTTATGTTTAATAGTTTATTCTCATGTGTCTTTAATCTTCCTGTAAATTTTCATTTATAGATCCATTGGAGCCAGTAGTTTAGTCAAGTCTCTTTGCTGCGCAAGATTTGCTAGCAACATTAAAGAAGTTACGAGTAAAAGTTTCACAGTAGGTTATACTGATCGAACATTGCTTACCGTATACCAAAGAGAGACTTAAGTGTTGGAACAATGCACCTTATGCCAAATGATGTTGTCGACCGCTGTTAGAGATCTTCTGACCACTAATGAAAGTGTTAAATGTCCCCTTTTCAGGGTTTACCTGAATGACATTAGGCGCGCGCACTCACCGGCAGTGATGTGCACCAATAGTCCGAGCCGTGAGTGACGCGGGGCAGCCTATATTCAGCTGGCCGCCATCTCAGCAATCCTGAAGAAAGAAGGAACATCGTTCAAAACACACTAAAATTAAAAAAAAACACGTTGTCATACATTTAAGATGTATTTTTTCAGAAAAAACTTCTTACTTTCTTCCCCAGACTCTTGTAACCATGGGTATATATTTTTTTTAAATTATTACCTCTTGAGCTAAAATTCATTCCGTTGTAAAATAGGATGAGAAAAATTGAAAGCTTTTAAATTATGGACTGGTAAATACAAAACTTTTCTTTAATTTATTTCACAAAAAAATTAAAAAATTATTTTAAAACGTTTAGAATTTGAAATGTCAATAACACTGAATTATCTTAATATCATAAAACTATTCAGTCAGTAACACCAAACAGAAAAAGCTAAAAAAACAGCACATATTTACATTCAAATATTAGGTAAATTAAAAGATACTTTTCCGCCATAATGGAATCTACTAATTCACCCTAGCTATTGTAATGCGTAAATTTAGCGACGTATAGAAAAATAAGAGAGTCTAGAATTTTCTTACAGCTTAGATAGACGCACTTTAAGAGTGATATTATATGTTGTGCGTTTATTTATGTGTTTAAACAAGGAAGTGATAGTAGAGTGTAAACGAAACTCCAGCTTTAAACTTACACAGCGAAAATTACCGGATTTAAACATAGGACGCAAGAAAAAGTCAACGAAGCCACAATAAAGACATAACCTGCCATTCATTCGCACTGTATGCGAGTGGACAGCAAAGCACGAAAAGAACTCTCGAAACTCGTACGTCTGCTTTGCACTTGTACAAATATTACTGGTTCCCATTTGATACTGTAATATTCTAGAGTGAAAGTACCTGTGAGTTAATCTCTCTGATTCAAACCATTGTCAACAAGATCTTCGGGGGTATTCAATATAAAGCCAACTGGATTCTTTAGATTAGTTCTATCGTATCAGCTTTTGAACAATTTTCACTGTGTTGCTGTACTGAGGAGTACAGACTATTATGTTCCTTTTTTTTTGTTATGGCCGCGGTCATTAACGGCGGGAAAGGACTGGGGGAAGGAATTCGGCCATGGTCTTTTGAAGGAAGCATCCCGGAATTCACCTGGAGTGAAACCATCTAAAACCCAAATCTGGATGTTCGGATGGGAATTCGAAACCGCGTTCTTCTAAATATGAGGCAAAAAGGTTACCGCTCACCCACCATATTCAGTGCGTCATGTTACTATGATATTCTCTCTTAGAGCTAGTAAAAAAAAATTGTAGCTAGGTTCCAAAAATTAAAGAAGTACTGTTATACTTTTAAATCTAACGAAATTAATTCCAATACTATTAGATACAAAAACTATTAAACAATGTTTTATTCATTTAAGAACGGAGAATTCTCCGGCGTGTAAAGCAATAAAAGTCTGTATCGTCCGATTGTGTAGTAAAAAAATTTATTTCAACGACTGCCACTGCATTCTTCTCCAGATGAAGACGATGGCAGAGCTAATCATTGATTTTTACAACATAATCTGGAGATACAGATTTGAAAATTTCGTTATAATGTTTTCTTCGTAAACATACAGTTTTTTTTTGTCAGGATATCCTCTGAACTTTATTCAGAATTATCTTGAGTTCTATGCTCTGCTTTTGCAAAATCTCAGTGCATGGGATTAAGCACTACTGCCATATAAAGCATTTTTTTTTAAGTAAATTCCCGAGTTATGATTACAAGAGCCATATTGTGAGGAAATTAGTCTCTTGCGTAACCAAATTTATGTGTTATATGACTGGGCATCGTCGTAGAAGCAACTGAAATGGTGCGTTCCGCGTAATTTTTAAGCAGCGGCAGAGAGTTACTATTCAAGCCTCCTGTTGCTGGAGATTCAGGGAACCTCCTGTCGTGAAAGTTGAAATTCCGCAACAAATAAATTAGTTACTCAATTCGACACTGTATTTATTTATACGAAATAGTTCAAAATAAATTTAATACACATTACATAAATGTGGTAAGCCTTGATTTTGTAAGATGCCTACCAGTCAATCCTGATGACGTTAATGGTGCGCTGACTGTATTGGTGAATATGACTGAATTTTATTTCAGACCGTCTCTCTCAGTGCCAAGTCACTCTTCTGATGACTTCCTGTTGTTGGTTCGCTTTGGTGATGTTCTTTATTACGCCGGGTTTAGTGATATTGTTTAGGAGAAAAAAGAGTTGTGTGTGTATTGATTTCGTAGACGTAGGTAGTTTATTGTAAGACGTTCGGGAATGAGTAAAATATTTTGGAAGGAAAATTCTTTGACGCAAGATGTAACTGGGAACGGGATCGAAGATTCCATAGGTGAAGCGTGAAACTCCATTTGGTATATTTTCTCTTTGATCTATTATTACCAGCACTAGATATTTAACTAGATATAGATGTGACAGGAAAAGATAATAATTGCATTTGGCGGAGAGTACGAGCAACTTATTACTAAAAACCTTTTGTTTCTCTCCTTCTGTGAGACCAACAGTGCTGTTTATGTGTGATATTTTAGGGCCTATGTATGAGTGGGTGAGTGTTTGAGAGAATACTAATATCTGCAATGTGTGATACTAGAGGAGCAAATTCTGGCGAGTAAAAGATAACTTGGATACTATTTATGTGCATTTGCTTCTGTCTGTAGTTCTAAATAACAAGGTCTTAAAGATACGATATCTCGGGTCGGTTGTTGAATTACCAAGGAATTACGTGAGCATGGAAAAAATAACAACAGTCATTACCAAGAGTCAGGTTGTCTCCATGGATTAACAACACGGCCGTCAGTCGGGCGTTGTTGGGTGTGGTATAGGAAAGTCGAACCGTAGCGATTGCCACCCTGTTGATGAAACACGCAGAGCTCATGTTAGCGTCTAGGCTATTGGTGAATGTAATGTGTTTTCAGTTCTTCGGCAAGGCTGTCGGCAAAAACGTTTAGGCCCTCAGGGCGGCGCGGGTAAAGCTGGGGAACACTGCAATAGTGCCAACAAAATGCGACAAGAATTCTTGGTCTATTCGTGGTCAGGTTTCGTGAAGGTCATTAACTCTGTCATGAGCGAGCACGTGGTGGTTCCAAAAGGTAATCAAACTGTTTCCGTTCGGCCGTCTCTGCACCGCTGCTGTCTTTGAATAATCATGAATCGAGATTAATCATTCAGCGTATCATTTATGTAAGAACCTTGTCATTGCTAAATTTTGAGTAATCATGAGCTACATTTTTTGAAAGCCTATCTAGAGCTACTGGATCCCAGTCCCCGTGTCAGGAGCAATTAGACGTTGAAATTAACCATTCGCATCATACTAGGATTAAGCATGTTGGCAGGAAGAATGATCGTGGTCTATGGTGGCACGAGTGGGCCTTGAACTTTGCTGAGATGAAATATTCAGCAACAGTGGATCATAGCGGACACGCGAGGTCGTTAATGTAAGCGCGCGTTACATCCGAGCGCACTAACTACTGACACTCACGTGACCACGTCCAACAAGTAGCAGCGCGGTGGGCGGAACACTCACTTGGCGGCAGGGAGACTCAATTAGCAGGCACACAAAATCGTAGCTGCTTAATTTTTATGTTTTTGCTCGAACACTGTCTAATGATACAGAAGTTTATCACTTTTATTGTAAAAACACAGTTAAAAATCATCGCAAGCGGTTGATGTGAAAAGAAACGTTAACGTCGGATTCATAATAACTGGATAAGAACTGATTAAATTATGATACTGAGCTGACTATCGGAGAATAAGAGTACACGAAACTCATTTCTATAACTAGTGTAATTTCTTGGCAGAGCTGCAGTTTCGAAACTATTTTCTTCATCACTAGATTGTTAAACTATGTTAGGGCCCGAGTTAGCTGTACACAAGACTCTACTGTATTTTCATTTCTTGTTGTGTTTATTTATGTTTATATACAGGGATAGTCAAAATGATTGCAGTGATTTCAGAAAATTTCTACAGATATGTGCTTCTTTAGTGGCTCTGCACACATCAAGTCTATAATCGAGTTCTTACCATACCCGATGCAGCATGTCTCTGTCATTGAGAGCAAATGCATTGGTGATGCGAACCCGTAGGTCTGGCAGATCAACTGGTACTGGGAGCCGAGCGGTCTGGGGGCGCAGTGGTTAAGCGTCTGACTGGAGATGGAAAGGTCCCCGGTTCGAATCCATGTCTCGGCGGGGATTTTCAAAGGCGCTTAACCCGACCCTCATCTCTGCCACAGCTTGCTGTGTAAAGTGAAGTACACCAGAACGCTTCCGTGATTCTGATTCCACGTTAAACTGTAGGTCCCCTGTACCCGGCAAGATTGTCGGGTTAGGTTAAGGAGGCTACGATAGGGGCGGAACGAGCACCGAATAAAAACTCTATTTCCAGGTCATTACGACCACACGGAATATATATATACATATATAACTGATACTGGTGGCACGAGCACTGTGTCTTTTACGAAACCCCAAACAAAGAAGTCACAGGGGATTAGGTCAGGGGAACGAGGGGGCCATGACATCAGCTGACAATCAGTATCCCCAGCACGACCAATCCATCTGTTTGAAGCCTGGTGTTTAGGAAACTACGGACAGCTAGAGAAAAGTGGGGTGGAGCACCGTCCTGCTGGAAAATGAAATCTTCACTGTCAGCTTCCGAAGAGATATGAGCCAATTCTGCCACATTTTCAGATAGATTTTTCCTGTGATCGTCACCTCATTAAAAAAAAAAAAAAATGCCCATAAAATTTCTTTCGTGAGATCACGCAAAACACGTTCACTTAGGGAGAGTCACAAACGTGATGCACATAGGCATGGGGATTTTAGGTCCCCCAAATACGCACATCGTGACTGTTCACTTTTCAACTCACATGAAAAGTGGCCTCATCACTAACCACAAGTTTTTCTGCGAATGTTTCGTCTTGTTCTATACATTGGGCACAAAATTGAAAACGACGCACTTCATCGTTGTGCGACAGTGCTTGCAACAACTGTAACCTGTAAGGCTTCATGCACAATAGCTTCCGTAGGATTCTCCAAACGGTCTTCTGTGGAATACCTAATTCCCCGCTCGCTCGAGGAGTAGACTTCTGTGGGCTACGAACGTAACTGGATCGTACACTTTCTACGATTTCTTCAGACACAGGAGGGCGACCCGTTGTTTTGCCTTTACAAAGGCATCCCGTGGCTTGAAACTGTTAATACCAACGCCGAATGGTGTTAGCATGCCGAGGATTCTTGCCGAACTTTGTTCTAAAGTGTCGCTGAACAGTTACCACAGACCGAGTCGAATGAAATTCGAGAACAACGCACGTTTTCTCACTTTCAGCCATCTTGCTTTCTAGCGCTCTAGCGGCCACCGCGGAAGCTTGTATTTAGTGCAATAGAAACTTGGAGATCCACTTGTCTTATAACAGTAAACCCCAACATCGTACTTATAATAGGACAGCGAAAAGAAAAATCGTTAAATTGTTGCAATTATTTTGACTAGCCCTGTATATTTCTTGTTACATTGTTACATCCACTGTGACTACATAGACACCAGCTCCTGTTGCTCAAATACCTAGGGACGGCGGACGAGGTCTCGCCGTACTTAAAATCAGATTTGTTAGATTAAAGGCAGAATGTTGTGTCGCGTTCTGTTTGAAAAACGTGTGAGTTGTGTTCTGTATTCTAAGTGTATTTTTGTTTGTGAAACGTGTAATTTATGAGGCGGGAATTGGGGACCGTCACAGCATTCATCTACGTGATTTTAAATAATCGTTAGAATGGATGGTACACCGTGTGCAGGTCTGGAACACGGTCCCGTTGAACCTCCCAGATCCGCGTGGTGGCGCCTTAACGCGTGATGGTGTTCTCACGTTCGAGTGATTGTTGGTCAGAATCCTGTTGCTTAAAAGAACAATTAAGTATCTTCATTTTTATAAACAACGAATTCAAAAAGTCTGTAGACGTTTCTTAATAATTTTGAAGTTTCTGTTATTTATTCTAGAGAAACAGATTAAATTACATTTTATGAGGCTTATCGACATTGTATCCTACATATAATTAAGCGCCAAATATTTATTACATTGACGTCAATATTTTATTTCCCGTCAAAACTATCCGACGGCTTGTAATCGTAAGCTCTCGCGGCCAGAGTCAGTTGATTCTTGGTTGTCCGGGTGGCGCCGCGTCGTGTTCATTGTAGCCGACGTTTCGACCCTCATTATGGGATCTTCTTCCAAGTTCTACCTGGAAGAAGACCCCAGAATGAGGGTCGAAACGTCGGCTACAATGAACACGACGCGGCGCCACCCGGACAGCCAAGAATCAACTATCAAACGGCTTGTTCTTTTAGTCTTGAATGGACAGCTTCTAAAGCATAATGCTGAGAAATGCGTTTTGTGGTTTTGGTTTTCGACTAGTCTGATGGGTGCTGGAAGTGACGGTGAATTCTTTTAAGAAACCATTCGGTCCTCCAACCAAATTTTTTTTTTTTTCAAATCATGGAAATGCGAAAACTAAATGGACGTGTAAAAATTTAAATCTTTATTTCTCAAATCCGACGCCAAAGCCGTGAGACCATGCGTCAGTATTCCAATGGTTGCTCATAAACTCTGGATCTTTGAAAGACAATATCCCCAACAACAAATGGTTAAAAAAACTCTTAAAATTTCTTAGTTAGGAAAGACGCAGCATGTTTTAGGAACATACATCAATTAAGACAACTATTACACTTATTTCATACACACTCGTAAATAAAAAATCGTTCTCACTGCTCAGTACCAAATAACTGAAGAAGCGGCGATTTTAAACTGTGTAACTAAAATACGTCTGCAAATCCTAGAGTCCTAATTTTTTCTCGTGGAACACTTACGACACACTAAGAGTTTTCTTCGACTTCCTCTACAGCAAACATGTTGAATGTTAATGAGGACATACTACAACCTTGTGTGTACTCATTTCAACTGATGCATATACACTTGCATTTACGTGGTTTGCAGAAAGCTTTGTTTCTCCTCTCAATAATCCTGACACTGCGCGTAATAACTCACCAGTTTCCCTCGTAACTTGTTGATTATAAATCCTACCCCATTAACTCTACCAGAACAGCTTCTGTGCTAGTTATTTAGCTTTCCTCAGACCAAGTATTCCGTGCATTTTTCCGCTTGGTCTCACTTATTCCACCTAGGTTAAGCCACTCTATCCACCTTTTTATAATTTATATTCTACTTACCATATTCAGACTCCTTACATTACACAATTTGACTTGTAGAAGGTTTCTATCGATTTTGATAGCTCTTCCCTTAGTAGTCCTAACTCGAATTCTCGTGGAGGACTATTTTAATTTGGAAATTTTTAATTCAGGAAAAAGTCATCATTATATAAGCAGTCTGAGAGGATTAGAAGGTATCACGATATTTGGATCTTTTATGCAGTGGTTTTTCGTTACCTTCTGCATCTCTATGCCACACATCACATCAGATTCATCCGCCTTTAGAGGCCATTTCCAACCGCTGGGGAAGAGGGTGTCCTGTGCTCTCTGGTCATACGTAAAGAAAATTAATTTATTTATTGCGGTTTGTGAAAAACCACTAAGTGAAAATGTCAGAATGTGGTTTGAGTATGATGCAAAATAGTTATGTTTGTGTTGCTGTGTTTTTAGAAACTATTAATTGCTTTTAATACAGAATATTTTAGCCTAAAGGTTCTATGAAATGCGCCGGCGATGAATACGATTTTTTCCTAAGATACACGTAGTTTCTTTTGTTTAAAATGATTTATTTTTTTGGGTTTACACCTCGTTGGCGTCGAGGTCATTAGAGGCGGGAAATGACTGGAGGCAACGAAAGGGGGAAAAGTTCAGCCATTGCAATTGGTGAAAGCACCAACCCGGCATTCTCCTGGAACGATTTGGGGAAATAATGGAAAACCCAAATCTGGATAGCCAGATTGGGAATTGAACCAACTTCCTGCCGAATGCGATGCCAGGGCGTTACTGGTCATCCGTCACGCTTGGTATGATATCCAAAACTTTTAGATGATCTGTGTTATTATTAGAAATTATTACCACATAATTTAGATTGAAATTAATAATGTCAGAAGTAAAGTAATAACAACTGATACAAGAGCTGACCTATAAGCATAGTTAGTTTTCGGAGAAGTAAGTAGCCACTCGAGTTCCCACTAACGGTTACATAAGTCAGCATCCAGGTATTTCAATGTGGGTAAATATGCGAGCGCATTGCAAACACGAGAAATGTCACCTCTTGTTATTTAGTGGAATTACCCTGTCATAGTCTAGCAGGAAAAGTGTTTTTGTTAACCAGGCAATGTGCCTTCGCCAACTTCCGAGAGAAGTCTGATATAAAATTTATCGTTATTCTGAATAAAATTTATATGTGCTTACATCATTTTTGAAACTACTTTTCACATGAAGTTTTTTTTAGATTTAAGCAATATAATAACTTTTATAGGAAGTTTAAAACGCTTGGCAACCAAAATATAGCATATTAAAAAGATTTACTGCTAACAGAGCAACTAGCAATTATCTGGCTGGGAGTTAAGGTGTAAGTACCGTTATTTAGTTGAGTTCTTCATTACCCATTTCAAAAATAAAATAATTTGACTAGTCCCTAAATTTTTTATTGCTAGTCATTTTCAGATGACTCAGTACACTTGTGTCTCGGAGTGACAAATTAACTCATAATATAGTAGAGAAATTTGAAATAAATACAACGCCAACCGAGTTGTATTTTGTATCGGTGTAAAAATAACCCAATAATACAGCTCAGAGAATTTCTTGAGTAATGAACATATGATACGTGTCACTGTCAAGGTTTGGGAATCGTTAAAACTGAGGATATACTGATGTAAGAACATCAGTTAGTGAATAATTTGCATCAGAAGTTGTGAATAAAAATACGTTGCTGGCCTCCCGCTATCAGCAAACGGCTAGGCCTGGCATCTACTAGCGAGGACTTCAAAGGGGAAATTTATGATAGCTGTAAGCACAGGCTTTGCATAATTACAGGGGAATATTCATGACAAACGCAAGGTCGCAGGGCAGCGCTCTGTCGGAAGAGAAGGTCTAAAACAATAACTCGTCGCAGAGGGTTGTTTATTAGGAACAGACGCGACTCTACTAAGTGATTGCAAGGCACAAAGGAAAATTGAGAGCGTAGAAAGTGTAAACCATACTTCAGAAACACTGATGCAACATTTTAATTTACAGTCTCCACTGTAAATTTAAAAAATAACACTTTAAAACACAAAAAAGTTATAAGAGATAAAGAAATATAAAAATGTTCTTGTTATTTTAACCGTTCTTTTATTAATTTCATCGAACTTCACTACGTAATAATTAGTTTTACCCTAAAATTTTACTGCCACAGACGATAACTCTTTTCAAGTTATTTTTGTGTATTTTTCCTTAGAAACATTTTTCCTTTATAGTTTTATGCTTTGTCGACGTCAAATAACAATTCACCATAAGAAAATATTTTCACAATACACCTATATGTGTAGCAGAACATATACGCAAAGGCCGTTCCGAGTAGCCCAGCAAACAGTAGCATTAGCCACAATACTGGCAGAAGATATACCGTGCCAGATTTTCGTTCACAGACTAACGACTTAACTGGAAACTTCGGTACCCCAAGGTTCTAGAAAGCAACAAGTAGACATTACACTTTCATACACACACAAAACATATACTCTTGTTTAAGGCAAGGATTTTCATAGTCAGCCCTTTGTCTTGTTGCTAAGTAGTTGTATTATTTTCCGTCTTTTGAGATTACAACAGGAAGTTATATAAGACAAAATCCCGTATTGCTAATACCGGACTGTACAAGCCGTTAATCTGTACATCAATTTGTGGTTACATGACAATCAATTTGGAGATTAGGGTTCACACGTGGCATACATCCGTACGCCACGTAACATAGCGTAATTAACCAGCAGTATTTCACTTAATGATATTACTTTTGACTAATTTCATTAATGATGAGCCTTGGTGCGTTTTAAGTGCAATTTAAATCTCACTGATGAAATATCAGGTTCAGCTTGTTGTGGAAGGCTGTTTATTATTTCCTTTAACATTGTATATTATATCGTTTATGCAGTGTTTCCTTTTATTTATTTTTTTAATTTCTCCATTTTTTTACGTTTATCGACACTATCGGATTGTTAGGTACGCAGCTCATGCATAGTGAATGTTCTGGATGATTATACGAAATGCTTCATCAAGAATGTTTCGTCGTGAAAGAATCTACACCTGTGCCTTCACATGCGAGCTTACTTCTTACCGTCCGTCAAGTGGAGATCAAATTCCTGCAGAATTACTATATGTAGCTCCGTAGAGATTATTAACTTCAAGCGATTTGATTTACGAAACTAAACTCATGATTGTTCTTTACTGCGCAGATTCGCCAGGAGATTGCAATCAGAAGAAATATACTTCTGTGAAGTCACGTATTTCGCTCGGCAGAATGCACAAAGGCACCTCTATAGTAGATATGTGAAGGTACTAGGGGCCGAGTTTCAAACCATCCGGGTTACCGCCCATCTTCATTTCGGATTTGAGGTGGTTTTTTGTAAGCACTACGAGAACGCTAGCACTGTATGCGTTTTTCAAATTCCATAAACGTAAGTTATCACCACGTTCCACTCAGAACAAACCTTTCAGGCAGATGACGATCGCTTTTATCATAGATCCTGGAGTGAAATTAGACGAAAAGCCGCACCGCGAACAGAACAGCAACCACATCAGAAATACGAGCTGCACCTTCAGGAAAGGGGGGTAACACTGATAAGACGAACTGGAGACATTTTTAACGCCTTTTTTACGAGATAAAAGTTAATGAGCAGTCGAAGGAGGTGAATAGGCAGTATTACTTATTTTTCTACATTATTTCCTCTGGTACATCAGTAGTTAAGGTTTCTCCCATTAAAATTCAGGCTCCCCGATTAGAAACCAACTCCGACCTCTTATACACCTTTCTTTGTTCATGTGAAACACACTAGGACTCAAGATGTTTCGAATTAGACGTTAAATTATAGGTCCAGCCACAACAGAGGCGCAATGCATGTCGAATCGAAACTCTGTTTCCAGGTTCAGACCTCACAATGTTACTTCTCCTATCTCTCAAAAAACAAATCATCATCATCGGGGTTCTGCCCTATGACAGGTTTTCCATTCTCTCCTGTCTTTTGCTATCCTCTTCGTGTCCATGTAGAGAAAGAGGGATGAACATGGATGAAAGAGAAACGCGAGGAAATAGAGAAATTGTAAAAAGAGAGAAGGTATGAAACGATGTACAGAATGGCTAGTGAGATATTTTGTGAAAGCAAATAAAAAATAAAAAAGCCCTTGTAACTGATTTTATACTATTAACTAATGCTCAAGATTAAAAAAGCAAAAAAATTGCTTTGGTTGTTGGGACAAACATTTTTGTTTCAAGAAGATCAGAATAAGATCACATTTTGAGTGAAGCAGCGGCTATTCTCTGCTCTTCTGTGTGTTTTGAGATAACAAGCCCGTGCTTTCAGTCAGGAGTCGTCTCGCTACTTAGCGCCACGAGTCAGCGTGGCACCCTTTGACTTCGGTATTGACGCGGTGCAGCCTCTAGGGCCGGCCGCCATGGTAACGCGGGCTCAAGGATTTGCTAATTGGGGAGAGGTAAGGAGATCCGTGCCGTCGTGGGTGGGGAGGGAACTGTAGATACCGCAGAACAGATAAACGGTGCCTCGTCATGGCAGAGGGCCCCTGGTAGTACCTACACTCACGGCAGATTACGCTTAGTGGCAGAATACACAGTACTTGTCCCGGCTGGGAAGACAATCGTAAGTGAACACTGTCGTTGCGGCGTCTTTATTGAACATATTACTCCTGAATAGTGATAAATAGTGGACCTCAGCGAGATTAGAAGTTCATACCACTGGCTTTATTTTTCAAAGTTTTACGCCATAATGCGTGAGATTATACATTACTATTATTAAAATATAGGCAGAATACCACCATCAGCTTATAAACGGATGAAAAGACAGTTTTAAGCCTAATCTACATTAATATTGTAATTGCGAAAGTAACTCCGTCTCTCTGTTCGTTACATTTTCACGACTAAACGGCTAAACCGATCTTAATGAAAATTGCTAAGGAAATACTATGTGTTATTAGGAAGGACAAAGAATACTTTCTGGAATAAATAACATATTTTGTTTTGAAGTTTTGAAAACTATCCGAACGGTGACACCTTTTACGTAGCTTACAGCTTTATAAATTTAGATCTACCAATAAAATTCTTACGTCCACGCTTACGAAGTCGCGGGTAACAGCTATTTGTTCTGTGTATCGATAAACAATTCAAATTCGAAACGTATCAGTTAGATAACTGAATGGTGAGAGACAGAGTAAATACTCATATCCCTGTCGATTAGTTTCTGTTCACTAAGTGAGTCTCCATTTCAAACCAGTGCTTTCTCATATTACTGTACCCGCTGCTATACTCTGCAGTTTACGGCATAATGCATAGCACAGTCAACATAATTGTTATCTCTTATAGTTCTCGTCCCATTTATCAGTCCTGATGGAGAACAACGAATATTTATATTTGGGTGACTTATGTATATCTTTTCTTACCCTGTCTTTAAGTTACATATATTGAGGGGCAGAACCTATTGGTGATCCGTTGCTCCATAGCGGCCACGTAACAAACGTTCCATTTACTGATAGCGAATTAATTGAGGATTGCATGATTCTAGCAGCTGAAGAAATGGGTAAGGAGAAGCTAATTTATTAAAAAAACATCAGTTTGTCATCAAATAATGTATCTCGGAAAGTAGATGATATCGCAGGAAACATATTAATAGATACTTAGTGTGGTATCCTTTGTCCCATGATAAGTCAACAGATATTGCAGTTGTTACTTTTTATCCGAGTTATACATAAAACATTATGAAGTGAATGAAGAGCTTGAAGTTCGTACTATTCACCGTACGATCACTGGAGCAGATATTTTTAAAGGAGATGAAGAGGCTGTCCAGAAAAACAATCTTCAATGGAAAAACTTAATGCGTATCACTGCTAATAGTGGCCAAAACATATGTGGAAAAAATAAAGAAATCGTTTCTCTCGTATCAGAGGCCGTAAAAAATGACAATGGCTCAGAATCTTTAATCGTATATTGCATCATTCAACAGACTTTGTGTGTAAAATGCTTGTATATGTCAGAAGTTTTAAAGCCAGTAATGTCAGCTGCTAATTATATCAAATCACATGCCCTCAGTCATCGTCAATACCATTAGTTTATTGAAGACTTGGAGAAAATTACTTACCACACTATACTGCACAAGATGGCATAGCTGCGGAAATGTTCAAATTTGATTTTTGAGCTCTGAGTAAATGTCAACATTTTCTTGAATGAAAGGAATCGTCCTCTTGTTGAGTTACAAAATAATGCGTGGTTATAGAAGTTATCATTTTATACAGATTTAACTAAACATATGAACGAAGTTAATTTAAAATTACGAGGAGAAAACCAGCTTCTGCCTGATTTTTGTTTCAATATAAATTTGACCTAAAAAGTTTCATGCATTTTAATCCATGCCAAACATTTATTCAGCTCTATTTCTGGTAGATTTTACAATTGAAGCATTGGGTATTTTAAAAACAAATTTTGCGTCTCGTTTTTCAGATTTTCCACATTTACATACGAACTCTGCAATTCATAGATATTGTGGTCGGCATAGGGTGCTTTGCAACAAAACTTATCTTGACTTTGTGCATTCCAATCCCAAATAGCATGAAGGAAAAAGGAATAGATCTTAAACCTCTAATCTCTCTTGTCATTGTGACCTAAGTAGGTTGCCGGACGAAGTATTACGTCGCACTAGTAAATGAAAGTAGATATTGATATATTCATTAATAAATTTTAACGAAACCTATGTCACCTGTGTGCCACACAATCCTAGCCCAATCTATGTATGAATTAAGGGCAGCTTTCGTAAGGACCTTGGCAAGCAGTCACAAATCGAGCGGCTCTTCTCTGTACTTTATTTTTTCGTGTGAATCAATTCGTAGCGATGCGGTTCACAACACTAATGGAAATGTGGACGCACTTGGGTTTCGTACGTTACCTCCTTTGTATGAGCGTTACAATTATTCAAAATATGACCTATGAATCGCAGTCTAAAATTACCTTTACCTACGTCGGAAGTTATGTGCAAGTCACATTTCAAGTTGCTTTGTACGCCCAAATACTTCAGGGAATAAAACATGTCAACAGCGGAGCCGGTCACTTTGTGAACAAACAGATTCTTTTGGTTAGTTATGTTTATCGTCTTGCGCTTTTTGCAATTTAGTGTAAGTTGTAATTCAGTGCACCACTCCGAAATAACATTCAATTGTAAACGGTATCAATAACTTTCAAAAACTTTTTTAACGCCGATGTAGAAACCCATGCCCCCCATAATTTCAAAAGGAAATTATTGAAGTGTAGGAATTATATTAGAGAAAAATATTTAAAGTCATCATGGTTGAATTTTATAAGTGTCTTCCACTCAAACAGTTTGTGCATTTGCATAAATTTGCTCGTTGCTCATTCTTTTTTTTAATTTTTATAGTTTTCGACACTATGTGTTAAATAATATCCTCAAAAATTAAATATACAAAAATATTTAATGATTCAGATTAACTACTGAGCATTTGTTATGTTGCTGCTGATGATTTCCACTATTAAAACTAGATCGACAACTGCAAGCAATTGTTAGTGGAAATTCATAGCTGTATAAATATCATTAATCGTAATTATGATGTTTAATTGTATTGTGTGAGTTACCTCTGTATGTGATTTATCATAAAATCTTAGAATAAGTCTCATTCACTAATTACAGTTAAAACGTTCAGTTTTACTATGTATGTCAGTTATTGCGTTTCTTAATTGATCGTTAAATAAAACATCTGATTATTATTTTGTTTTATTGACTTGTATTATAACTTTTATAATGTAATTAAAATAAACGAAGGCTAGCCGGATTGGTGGTGCTCGGGGGACGTAGGTTTGAGACTCCTATACTATAAAATTATGAAATTTATAGACATGAGCAAATTTCCCACCAGGAATCATTAACGATTCATAGAGAATCAATCATGTAATCCCAACTAACTATTTTGTCGTGGCGTGTTGATAGTTATTAACTCAAGGTCAATGGCTGGTGTCACTTTTTAAAATTTTCGAGAAGGGTTTTTCACGATACCACACAATTTCGTATTAACAAGGATCCGATCCTAAGGATTATCGTAACAGATTTGTCGGCTTTAAATGTTTTTATCTAGGTGGCTGGTTGCCTAATATTGTTTAATGGTAAATGGGGAATTCTGTAGTAATACAAGTTATACAAAGAGCGTTTAGTTAGCAAATGTAATAGGTTCAGTCTTTTTTTTTATTTTCATAAAACATTGCTGATGCTTGTGTTGTGTAGCGCACTGAAGTCAAACTTTCAGTGTAGCTCGGAACCACTGCACCACAGTTGCGTCTAGCCTCTGAGCTTCAGTGCGTACAACTGTTGCAGTGTTACCCATTCTACCAAGCACTTCATTAATCCAAGGGTCACCACTAATCCGCAAGCATCTTTCTTGTCAACCTATACTCTAATTTGCTGTTTACTTCATTATGATTTCTGCATGACATGAACAACCTCCCTTCTTGAATGAATTATCATGAATCAAAACTGAATGCACACTTAATTTCCTTTCTTTCTTAGCCTCAGCTACCATTTACCACAGTAGTTCCATTAATCACCTAACTTGAAAGTCTTTGTCGAAAGAGGATTACCTTTTTTTTTTCAACGATTCTCGGAGGAAGCGAAATTAATATCGGTTTTTATGGCTATTTCCTAGCGATGTCTAAGACTTTTCCAAACCGTCGTACTTAATTCATTTTAAAAAATCTTTGGGTCTGTGGTGATATCTAGTTGGTTACAAGTTTACAACTATATTAATATGTGTTTCGTTTTATTTATGCGCAACACATTAAGGACGATACGAGACGAACGGAACACTTGATTAAATGCACTCATGCCCAAGGCCGGAGTGGAATCGGTGACGCTAGCTGTCGCGAGCAACTGCTCTTGACATGTAAGGCTGATCAACACTTTATTAGCTCTAAAGAATTTCCAAATTCAAGCTGCCAATTCTTTCACATCAAAGTCAATAGTCTAAAAGAGAAAGGTACTCTATTTTCCTACTTCAGATACAACAACTGCAGTTAACTAAATCCCACGGTTGCCCAGGTAACGAGTTTTAAATTGCACCGCTTCCTGTTCTGGCAACTGGAAACTATAAAACGACTGGATGAGATATATGAACATGCGGAAGAGGAAGGAATTTTTAACTACGCCATCATAACCGGACTGAGATTAGGAAATAACTATCGCCTGTGCAAAAGAATAATTGTTTAGCTTTTGCTCATAACTTAACATTTTCAATTTCTGAAAAGCAGAAAAGAGCAGCTTGACAATTACACAACGATTAAAAAAAAACAATTACCTGGTATTTATGATTTTTCAATTTATTTAAGAAATAATAAAGCGTCTTCCTGTGTTATCTCCAGCATAATTTAAACATAGCATAGATAATCCAAAATTTTAATTATCAACACATGACTGATAAAGTTAATCATACCAAAGAAAGATATCTGTTGAGGAATGATGTATATAGGAATGTTTTAGCTGTAAATTAAGTATTAATGGGGAACCCTTCTCTTTTTTGAATGATATGAAGCTTTCTATGTTTGTTTCTCATCTCCTACGTGCACAACTTTATATCTCCACAAGAATACTTTCTTACATAAAAGGTTTTAAATAAATAACGTGAAAGTAACCATAATGGTAGTAAAATTTTACCGAGAATATTTCTGGCAACAGACATATTAGTCTAGCCACCATCTGATAACACATTCGACCTGACCGCTTTCTCGAACAACTAGACAGCTTGTAACTGGCGACAAGCAGTTTAAAGGATTGTCGGGTTTTTATATACCGCCATTAAGTTTTGGTGGACTCTGGAGGTAACAGATTAATAGGTGCCTATCGCAAGGACGATACTTCTGCCACTAACGTTCCTGGTTTTTACGACAGGATAGAAAAGATCTGGAAAATATGTTGCCATACTAATGCCTATATTATTTGCTTCTTCACTCGGACTGTTATGGATTGTAACGCTCAGAAAAGAGATTAGTTTCGATGCAGAACACACTCTTTCACCAAGAGTTAACAGTGAATTATATAGTATAGATGTAGATGTAAGTAGTGGTTGATTTAAAAAAAGAAGAAGAGGAACATTGCTGAGGAGGGTCGATGTCAGTCGTGTTACCTGCAGAACTTGGTGCCCAAGTGGTCCGTTGTGAGTACAAAGCCACCTTTTATCACCTGAGACGTTACTGAGAGCAACTTTTGTCTGTGCGGCAGATTTTCCGCTGCTTTGTGGCGAGAACAAACGGCGAAGAGTAAGAGAGAGAGAGTGACAGCCCCCAGAGATACACGACAAAAACTGCGACAGTTCCATTCTGCTCCCCGTTCGTCACATTCGCTGATGACAAACACAGCGGTGAACGTGCTGCAGCGTGAAACCCTCTGCTTACACAGCAAGGAAACTACAGCAGTCGGTTGTGGTTAAACTGCAATAATGCCTCTGACAGTTAGTCAACGATGAACTAAAAACCTTAGAAGTTGCAGTCACTAAAACCAATGAGTGCTCGAGATATAGTCACAATTCATTTGTTTTATTCTTTTCTTCCAGTATTTTTTTTTATAAAAAGGCGGGTAAAGGTCACGACTTTAAAAATGATTATTTTTTGTAACTATTATAATACGATCATGATTTTTCTGTACATAAAACCAATTTTGTATGCGTTAATTGCAACATTGTAAAACTCCAATCTATTCTATAAACAGTATAACTGTTAGAACCAGTATAAGTATGCAGAACCTCATGATGTATTTAGAGAACGGTCTAACTTTTGTTCTCGTCGTGTTAAACTAAGAACCTAATAAAAAATATTGTGACAGGACGTGGCTATAATGAACAACATGGTTGTTTAGTTTTTGTGTTAGAATTGTTGTTAGAATAAAGTAGGTTACAACCACCACTTCTCCATCGTGAAATTATCCTTGTCATAAGCATGAGGACTCCTTCAAATGAATATGAAATTCGGCTGAAATATTTAAATTTCCTGTAAGAAGTATTAGATAAAAAAATATTACTATTCAGTAACATTAAACTGAGTGCATAAATACAGAATTTCAGCAAGCGGAAAATTAGAAAATAAGAAATTTGACGTCAGTCACGTTGTGAGTGTTATGAAAGTGGAATAGATATAATATGTTTTAGGCGCATCTAAATGGCAACTTTTATATTTATAAGGTTTCTGATGAGGTTTAAGATAAAATATATTAGAAGAGAAGATTTATAAAAAATGAAATAGAGTAATGGCAGTGCAAATATACTCGAGTCTTATAATAGGAATTTTCAGAGAATTTTCTGAAAAGTCCATTGTTCATCCAGATATCGGGCTTACAAAAACATTTTCGCCGTCAGACGTACAAACACAGCTGAGCTCATGTTATGAAAGAGTCAAGAATATCCATTAAAATTTAGAAATATATTTCTAACAATATTCTTTTACCCGGTTAAAAACACTTTCAGTTGAAGAGCATCAAATCTTCCGCATACAGCCTCTTGTGGGGCAGCCAGGTTCATTCGTACCCAAAAATATGATTCAGTGTATTTTTGTTTAGGGTACAAAAGTATCATGAACTTAATTTTTTTTCTGTTTCTGTGGTATGGTATTATTGTGGCCCATTAAAAAATAAATTTGGTAGTAGGTAGTAGACGGAGCTACTACCACAAACGTTAATATGATGCACGTCTTTCCTTAGCCAAATAGCCAGTGCAACAACACTTTAACCATTACGACAAGAAATTCATAGTTAGGCTGTAGGCAGGCTATATCCTTCGGGAATGCGTGAATACTATGATCGAAACTCATATATTATTTAAAGGATTTTTACCATCGAGAACCGTACACATGGCTTACAGTTAGCTCATTATTTATTGTAGGTTTTTCGTTTTGTTCAATTTCCTCAGGTACTGTTTTCGAGCCAATTTTTCAAGTTCCAATTGATTTCCCAGTCCTGTTTCTAGCCGCAATCTACATGCATTTCGGTTTGGTTTTTCTAGTATTTTCTGGCGATTTATTCACTATTTTCTTCATACGTCGAGACCGTTTCTGATTCAAATAATCGTAAACACAGCTAATACTGAAGTCAACTTTTTTCTTTCATAAGTCTTTTATAAATGGTCCCTTTCCAAGTTATTTTTTAATAAAAGAGGTTAAAACAACTTCTTAAGCTTTGCGGACTCTTGCAGGAGAAATTAATGATACAAGCCGAGGAATGCAGAATCAGCTCAATTGCATATTTGCCTTAGAGCATCAGTAAACTCTACGTAATAAGGTTTACCCTGTCAGATGCTACTTAGCATACAGTACTGCATGATTAACAGAGAGTTCCGAGCGCATTAGATTTTAATTCACATGGTATCGTCAAATAGGCTACGATATTTCTTTGTGTTCCCTATCTCACTAATTTTTTAATTACTTCCATTACTTTAATTTCTTTAATTTTTACTTCGAAAACAGCGTGGATGAATTACAAAATTCTCGGAAACAGATACTTGATCGCTGCACAGAGTTTCCTTTGCTACGTTCAGATTTTCCGCTTGATGCTGTACATTATACAGAGATATTGACATTGAAATTAGCTTCCAGTGTGAGACATTATGAGCTTCCATCCTGTAAAAAGTCTATAATCGCTGTAGTTCCTCGTACATTAACGAGACTTTAAAAAAGAAGAATCGACTAGGTACTTAGATAAACCGGATTTAATCCAATAAATTAATATGCTCAACCATATTAACAGGACAGGTGCTCCACACAAAGAGAATCAGAGGATAAAACTGACTGAGGCTATGCAGTGTTGAAACCGAATCAACCTGAAAACCTGAAGAAATGTTTAATTTGTTCCAAACTCAAAGGGCTTAGCTGTGCACACGAGACAACCTTACTAGTATTATGGGTGCAGTTCGAAATAAGTTACTATAACGCTCATATTAGCGAATTACATGCGCTAGTTTAATGACCGATAAAACTCTGTAAATGAGGTCAACAATTTAGAGTGTCCTCTTTCTTAGATATGTTTCCATAACTATACATGTATAGATGCTTTTGTTATTTTTCAGATACAAAATATATGTATCATATTTACAAGTGAAATGAAGAACATTTAATAAATATTAATCAATTTCAATGCGGTTTACTAGCATCGGATGAGATCCACTGTGTTCTAGAAAATCAATTTTCTACCTACTAACTTATTTCTTGAAGAAAAAATTAACATTTTATCACAACAACCCAAAAATGCACTCTATTACTTTCCTCCATCTGTAAATGAAAAGAAACATTTTACCGTCTTATATCCATCTTACTTTCTTGTTCTATATCCTGCAATATTTCTAAGCAGTTGATATACTTTTTCAAAATATTTAAATTCACAACATGGTTTGAATACGATATTCATTTGCTTGTGACACCAGATGATCCTTAAAGTTCTTCGAAACCGACGCAACAATAAGCAAGATTTTGGTCCTGGCCAACAAGTCAAATAATGCAACGATAAATCGTTAAATACTTCACCCACTCCCCGTAGGCATGCGAATAAGGAAATTCCGAAATCAGAGTCCAGTAATAACGATACAAAACGTCCAAGTATTATGGTACTAAATTTTGGGATTATTAGAAAGCAAATGCCTGATTTCCATGCATGCAGTTGTGAATTCTGGGAACCGAAAGATGGTTGGCGACAGAGGTTGGATCGAGCGAAGTGTTTGCTCCTCATTTCAACGTTTTTTGGAAATGCAGAACTATCTCGATCGGTGTCACAGTTAATAAAATCGTTAATTGCTGTGTTGTTACTGACACAGGAAATAATATATTGAGTATAAAAATTGGAAGAAATTTAAAGTTCATAATACTATTATTGTATGGACCTTCGGATTCTGATACTTATAACACAGAATTCGTTAGAGATAATAATATTTCTCAGAAATTTCTGGGACAGATATTAATCGTTTGTCGTGATTTTAACCTAGTCTCTTAATTACGCCATGTGTACCTTCAAGACAGGTGCAAAAGATAAGATACTAGCCGAAAGTTTCTTCGAATCATTCTCAGAAAATTTTCTTGAGTGGATGGTCAAATAGCCAACTCATTTTGACAGTGACACGTCGTCCATTTTGGACCTACTTCTAATAAGCAAACCGGGTGTTGTTGATACAAGTCGTATAGAGAACGATATAACCGAACACCACTTTAAAGTCTAGTCTGACGGTGAAACATGATATTGTCTAAAAAATTTAAACCTACACACTGGATACAAAGGTTGAAACACTTTGGAATAATTTGAAAGCAATAGTATGGAGGGGTCTAAATGAATTTGTTGCTAAAAAATGTATTATGGTTAGTAAAAACGTTCCTTGGTCAACCGGGATGTAAAAACAGGAAGCAAATGCATTTATAGGCCACGGTATAGAAATCCGGGAACCCATCTTACTGTGTTAAACTGGAACAGTTATTGATAGATTTGGATAAGACACTGCGTGAAGCTTTTAAAGACTTCAAGTCAGGACTTTTATCTGAAGATATAATTACTAATCGAAGAACGTTCTGGATATATATTAAAATAGTACGCGGCTTATTCCATCACTGAATAATGAAAACTCCGAATTAACGGAAACCAGTATATGGAAAGCAGAAGCTTTGAATAATGTTTATATAAACTCTTTCACAACAGGAAACATAGAGGAAGCCCAAACATTTACCACTTGTACCGACTTAATTATGGAAGATCTCGTCCTTGACGTCGAAGGAATAACACAACTGCAGAGGGACGTAAAATACGATAAGTCTTCCTACTCGATTCTGCACTAGGTATGCAAAAGAAATTGCGCCGCAAATCATATGCTCGGATTCATAGATCATTACTTTGAACCAATGTGGCCTGGAAGTATTATAGATTGCATACAAAGCGGTAGTGCGACCTAACTTGGTACATTGTTCTTCTGTATCCCATAATAAAGGAAAAGATCCAAAAAAAAGCTATCCGATTCGTGAGAGGTATACAGTATATCTACCATATAATTTCCTAAGGTCATTCATTCACTCACCTTGATAGCTATTGGCTGGAGAATGGTGTCACGTGTCAGCCTTCGCTCGCAAAACAGCGACCAGAGATACGATTAGTAGAAATTCGTAGTTATGTTCACAATTTAATAGCTAAGCAACTGCAATCAAATTAATTGCCATAATACATTCATTGAGTTTGCTTTTCGTAGCGTTTCATAGTTCAAAAAATACTGATAAATTTTGCGGCTGAAAAATTACGTTGATCTGCTTTTCAGTAACAAGTTGCTAATGAAGGCAACTTAAAAAAAATTAAATTACTCATGGTCTCTACTGTAACCATGAATTCCAATTGTCATTCCGTCTTAGCATAAATTTCAATTTATTTAAAACTGTCACTAATGTTGTTGCTTGACCAAAGTTTATGCATTACGGTTTATTTGCTTTTCAGGTATTTTACTGACCACTTTTTTTAGATGGTCTTTATTCATGTTCACCGTACGTGAGTTATTAGGTTATTTTTAGTGGACATCAGACCAAATATGTTACCGAATCAACTATTCTGGCAATCCATTTCTTCCAAGTTGCTCAACTGTTTAATAATATGTAATATGTGTTAAGTTCTATGGCCATTACTATACTGTGATCAATGATTACATTATGATTGTTTGTTCACTCTCAATAAAAACAACGTAATTCTTTCGAAGCAAACAGGAATTTTAAAAAATTTTGCAGAGTGAACTTTAAGGGTCAAATACAAATCAAGTTTGTATTCAAGCAAGTTCGAGTCTATGACCTTTGAAACAATTATACGATTGCGCTATCGTCCCTGTTCGTGTTTAATACCTCCTCTATTAATGCTTCTGAGTTATTCAGGCTCAAGAGATTTTATTTATCCTAACACACAGGTCATGTTTATATCTGGTCAAATCAGATCATCCTGTCATAATCTGTCATCGTAAAAACTGGAACTATTCTAGACCCGTGACGATACGCTAAATACAGTCACGGGCTTACACTAGTTGGTATATAAAGCGTAACCGTGATGTTGAAGGTGTTGGGTTTGGAAGATGTGAAACTCCCTAGGCTTGCGCTAATTGTAAAGTTTATGACAGATGTATTTCAGAATGAAAGAAAGCACATTTTACTATTAACAACATCCATATCCAGGAAAGAGCGAAAAATAAGATAACATAAATCAGGGACAGAATTGATTCTTCCCTATACACATTTTTTTCACGAACAATTAGGGAATGGAATAGAAAGAATTTATCGAGCGAGAAAATTTAGAATATAACAGGAGTAGCTCTCGAAAAAATCGCTACGGACATCCTGATCTGTTTATTTTTTATTATTTTTTTTTTATTTTTATATTTTTTTACGAATTTCTTCGAATAGTTTAGGTGAATACAGGGATGGATCCATCTGATAGTCCATGGGCGCCTCCTGTTTATACAGTGTATAAAATCTAAGGTTGGTTGGACTCTCCCGAAGGAGGCATACTAATACTGGTATGAGAGGTAGGACGGCCAGTTCCTGTCCTCCTTAACGCACCTAACCCGGTAATCCTACCGGGTAAATGGGACCTACAGTTTAACGTAGAATCTGAACCACGGAAGCGTTCTAGCTTAATTCACATAACACAGCAAGCTGTACCAGAGGTGAAGGATTGATAAAGGGATTTTTAAAATCCCCGCTGTGACAGTGATTCGAACTGGGGATCATCTGATCTCCAGACAGACGCTTTACTACTATGCATACGCGTATTAGGATAGATGCAACGCACCCTCCGCAACCGACCTTGCAGTGAATTGCTGAATATTTGTAGTAGTAATAGTAAAAGAAGCGCTCTCCCCTTGTTAGTACTAAATATACGAGTGGATACCATCTCTCATCTGCTGAAACGTTAATTATGTTATCCGCAAAGTCTTCTTCTCTGGGACTTTGTGAGAGTAACCCTCTTTGGTACAAAGCCAAACTCTGGAAGTGGGTGGTGCCTCTTGCTCTTGTCCGTCCAACATAATGGTTGCAGTCACACCGCCCGCAGAAACTAGTTAGCGATATGTCTGTCCCAGGCGTGTCTTCTTCAACACTCGGAAACATAGGGTACTTACTACCTCCATTGGAGAAAAAAAATGGCTTCAGCCAGCGAAGAGACAGTAAAGTAAATGATCAACTGATTTGCAACATGGGTCTAGATTTTTAGTATTTTTAGGTATCATGCATACAGAACAGAACAGACATATCTTTGGGCGTGAGCCCATATAGTTTTAAAGTGCCAGAGCATTGTAACTCTCTAACCTATGACGGGCTGGAAGTCGTGGTATTATTCCTTTTAGTATGGTATATTGTCAGACCATATAATTTTTGGTAAGTGTTGCAACTGGTTAGTTGTTGTTGATATTCATATTGTCCTTAGTCTTGAATTATTTGATGTGGCGAATAATGTGTTTTCTGAAAGAATTTTGTCGCTTTGTCCTTAATGTAATATATTTCAAACGCATATTTCAACAGGGGTTTGATCGAAGTAACGGACAGAAAAAAAAAAAAAAATCCTGCTTGGTGTGTCAAGACTCCAGAGTTTATTCGATCCTCACTTGTTTCCACAACAAAATAAACAGAAAGACAAAATAACACGGTGAGATTTATTTGAAAGCAGAGATGACGAACGTGCATTGCCCTTACAAAACGTAGCTCCAGAAGAAAGTTTTCCACAGGCCGCGGGAGTCCTCTGGGAAATCACGACGCGTCGTTTCTCCAGCTCTTAGTTCTTCAGGGGTGATGTGATTCTCTCGTGACACATACTAAAGAACAAAATATGGCAACTGCCATTTTTGCTCAGAAAACTGTGAGAGTTTATAACTGTAAACTGTAATGATACCACAGGAGAACCAAGTCTCAGCCACTCCTGTTCCACGCTATTACACGTAAATTTGGATCCAAGCAATATCACTGGCGTTAAGGGGGGGGGGGGGAAATCTCCACTTAAGAATTAGCTTTGAACAGTTTCACGGCAGTGGTCACGTGGAAGCCCATCTAATGGGGAAAGTAGTCAGTATTGTAGCTAGGTGTCTACTATAACCAAAAAGTATTATTTCTTGAAAAAACACACGAAAAATTTGCATTTGCATTTATATATGTTGATTTTAATATTGGTGCCAAAACGCCAGCAGCTGTCATGTCGTCTCTTGTGACGTCACCTATATGGTTGTGCCGGTGTAAGCAAATGGGCGGTTTTCTTATTTGGTGGACAAAATGATTTCTACTCTGTACAAGTGGTGTGTAGTACCTCAGTGTGTAAACACAACATTTAGAACGCCAAATAAGTTTATTTATGTGCCACACAACAAAGATATGTGAAAAAAGTGTCTAAAACTTGCACGTTGCGACTCAGCATATTTGCCTACAAAATCTTCAATATATTTTTGTGAAGACCACTTTGAAGTAAATTTTGACTTGATATTTTATAATGTTTAGTGAGTTATATACCTTAATATTCTATTCTGGGAAAAACTTAACTTGTATGATTTTTAAATTATTTCTGTTACCCATCTTTTTGTACATATCTTTCTGTGGTGTTTATGAAATTCCTATATCGATGTTGTACTTATTTTCCCTCACTAAAATGTTTGCAACAATTTATATAGATCGGACGAAGTCTACAAGACATTTATTTTACTTTTTCGTACACAAACTTATACGAATATCGAAAAATAATTCGACCTGAATAAGACGATAGTTTGATTTTTTTTGAAAATATGAACAAAATAAATTTCAAGTGATAGAACAATGTGTAAAACTACTAATACAGAAAGGAAAAAACTTTATATTTTTACCTTCAGAACATTACTGTCGGAAATATAACGTCGAAGGAATATGTACAGATTTTTAACCTTTCCAGCCGCACCGATAAAAACTCGAAGAAATCACTCAGCAATTTTTAACGTTGCTATTACATAAACGCTTAACAAGTAAACAATACACAGCAAATTTTATATAAAAATACTTTTTAGAAAATATTAATAAAATTATTATTCAAAATGTAGACCCTCTGATTAAAATCACTAAGTATAGATTTTTGTTAAGTAAAACGCTTCACTAACAAACACGTTCCTAAAATACCTTACGTTCTAAAGATTTGACGTAATATGATACTATACTCGTACTACGAGAATAGATATACCTAAATGGAAGTTTAGCGTTCCGGATTTCTGCTAAACAGAAAGTGCTGTTAGACGCATCGTCACATCAGTTTTGGGCAAAATTCGAGCTTTTTGCCTCGGTAAATATAACTTCCATTTCAAATAAAAGTAATGTAATTGATTTATAGCAACCACTGAAACCTTAAATATACGACGCACAGATTGTCAACAGATTGTAACACACGGGAGCTAAACTGGCGCAAGCTTTGTGACGTCATGCGCTCTGATTGATGTTTAGTACCACTTGACTAACGGTTGACTTTTTAGGTTTCTATTTTATTAAAAATAATATGTTTTTAACGCTTATTAAATAAATAAAGTTGACTTTCGGTATCATTACAACTTACTTTGTCATTGTAAATTTACGTTTCATAGTTTCCTTTTTAGTGTCAAGTACCCCATTAAGGCTCTCACACAGTTTGCAGAAGTCACATGCAGCGGAGCACATTTTTACCTCAAGAACTTAACAAACAGAATAACAAAACAAATTTGACCAAAGCTGAGACAGAAGTTTTATTAACTATCCCATTATAGATTATATCTTCCTTAACGTTAAGCTCAAGAAAAATAAATTGTTTTGTTGTTATTAAATGCGGTACGTTACCTTATCATATACTTAAAAAAAGACACTGTAATTTAAAAAAATATATTTTATATTATTTTATAAGAAATTTCAATGTGCAGAATTTTTCAACAATTCATCTTCTGATGAACGCTAGAAGCATCTTTAATCACAAACATGTAAAACATTCCGATGAAATAGATCAGAAATCAGCACTTTACTGTAGCAAAAAGTATCAATCGTTATGATGTCTTTTCTTACTGCTATAGCAAATGACAGCTTAGTGTCAATGAAAATAAATGACTGGACTACACAGATGGGTAAAAAATCTTTTAGCGTGGTGCGATATATTTCAAGTTGCAGTTTGCATTATTGTTTTTTTTTCCTTTTCACTTTCAATAAAAAAAATTGTTATGATAACAATATTCACCAAGTAGCGTCCAGCTGTAACGGAACGTAATTTTTTATTTCAATTAAACTATCCTTTAATTAATCAATTTCATGTCTAAAAGATGCTCGATTCCACTTCATGAAACATAAGGGAGAATATTCTGTCACAATGACAGAGTGTATGTTTTTATTGTAATGCTGAGTATGTAAAAGCGATTAAAATAGTTGTTAATTGCTTTTATTTATATTACTCAGTTATAGATACTATTCCAGACACCAAAATCATCGAGTATATTTCAATGTATTTTCACTTATACTAAAAAATTTATTGTGATGGGGGCAGTGTTCAGAGCTTTTAAATCTTGTATTAATTGCTAAAAATCATTCCATTAGCATTTTGAATACAATTTTATAATTTAACTATGAAATAGCTGATTGCTTATTGTAGTTTTCCACATAAATTAAAGTACTCGAACATTCAGAACAAAGCTGTAAGCTAGCAGGCGGACACTTGTCGTCAATTCCAGAGAATTCTGCATTGAACGCAAGGAGGAGAGTCTTTCAACCTGGCCAGAATGTAATGATTATGAGCAATCTGTACCTTGGTCATCTGTACAGCATACTGTAACTCCGATGTAGTCACATTGTCCTGTTCATTGTAAAACATTGAATTGTAGTAAATAGCTAATTAAAAAACTTAAATCAATGACTTAATTTCAGTAAAAAGGTGATATCTTCTATTAGAACTTTAAAAAAAATAAGTTACAATATTATTTCTACGTATCTGTAGAGGGCTAAATCTAGTGGTGTGCTTGTAACGTTATTACATAAAAACTATCAAACAGATTTTGGAGTGAATATAAGTCAAAGGAAGACAAAAGTGATTAAATATAGCAGCAATGATACCAATACTAGTAGATTAAGTATAGAAAAAGGATCGGATGCAATATGAGAAGTAAGTGAATTCTCTTACTTGGGAAGCAAAATTACAACCGATGGCCGAAGAAGGAATGATGTTAAAAGCAGAATACCACTAGCAAAAAGAGCCTTCATTGAAAAGAGAAATCTTTTTGTTTCAAATATTGATCTAGGAATTAGAAAGAACTTTTTAAAACTATGTGTGGAGCACAGCACTTTATGATTGCTAGACATGGACTTTAGGAATACCGGAAAGAAAGAAAATTGAAGCATTTGAATTGTGGTGCTATAGAAGAATGCTGAAAATTAAGTGGCCAGACAATGTGAGAAATGAACGAGTTTTGGAAATGATGATTGAGGAAAGAAGTTTGTGGAAGAAGCTTACAGAAAGAAGAGACAGGCTGGGTGGTCATATTTTGAGACATGTTGGATTGGTTAATTTGCTGGTGGAGGGAACGGTCGAAGGTAAGAACTATAGAGGAAGACAGAGATTAGAATATATGAAGCAGATAATTGAGGACGTGGGTTGTAAGAGATCTGTAGAGATGAATAGGTTAACACAAGTAGGAAGTGATGGAGGATTGCATCAAACTAGTCGAAAGACTGACGACAGAAGAAAAAAAAACAGATTTTGATAGGGTTTCCATAGTTTGAACCTCAGGGTCTACCTCACGACCTTACCTTTTTTTCAAGGTTATTAGATGCGGTAAACGACTGGGTGTAAGGAACTGAAAGGCATTCAGCTATGGAATTTTGAAGGAATCATCCCTCCTGAAGTGACTATGGGAAATCATGGAAACCCCAAACCATCCATATAGAAAACAACTGTGTTCCAACATGCAGATTTCCAGAAAACACATAAATAAAACATATTACGTGTTGCTATGCTACACACCATCTCCCAACTAAAGTTTGATCACTCCATCTACCCGGAAAACACATAAATAAAACATATTACGTGTTGCTATGCTACACACCATCTCCCAACCAAAGTTTGATCACTCCATCTACCGGAAATTTGGTAACGTGATTTTCCTTCATTGCATTTTATAAAGCTGAAATAAAAATAAATAAAAAAAATTGAAGATGGGGTATATCTGCTCCAGTTTATGGAGTTAAACAATTGCACCTCTAGCTGTTAAATGAGAGTCAGTCAGATCGACGAATTCGTTAGAAGTGTCTAAAAGAACGTCAAGCAGCAGCAAGAGGGAATGAAATATTGAATTTTTGCGATAACGGAATTTCGATTTTTCTCTAGGGATTCTGTTAATATTGGTATTCACTTTCGTTCTTCCTATTGGATTGTCTTCAAAAAAACATTTATTAATTAATGGTTAAATTTTCTAAAATATTTAACGTTAAATCATGCGGAAAATATAAAATAAATCTTTCAGGGTGCTGGAGGAACCACGAAAATAAGAGAGTAGCTGAAAAAGACGACACTTCATTCAAAATATTTAGGTTTTTTCCTTCTTTGGGTTAATAACGTGGGAAAAAAGCTATTTAATAACTAAAGCACTACTCGTGGTGAGAATTACATTATGCTATGTTGCTGAAAACCATCATGCAATTAAACGATATTTATGTAACCATAATGAGATTAAATAATTATAAGATGCAATAAAGTTTACAAGGCTAATACAGACTAAGTTCGTTGAATGTGGCTCTCAGTTCCTCAAAACAACAGTTGCCACATAGAGAGTGGACAGTGAGAGTGAGTATTTTGGATGGCGCTGTGGTGGCGCAGTGCGTGCTAGACGTCTTGGCCTGGGCTGGCCTCCAGCCAGACGCCCGCCCTCTCCAGCCTCTCTCGCACACGGGACTTAATTTGATTACCACCCACCGACGGCGCTCAGAGGTTGACGCCACTCATAATGGACGTCCGTGCAGCGACCAGCACTAGAGAAGTAGCCACTAAATATTAATTCCGAAAAAATAAACCGCACAGCAGTCATCTAAACACTTTTATGGAATTTTAAATTGACTTCTATCGCTTACGAGAATAGTTGTGTATGGTTTTTTGACGTGTTTGGTTTGTTGATAATCAATGACTCTGATTGGAGTGATAAATATAAGCCATCCCGTTTGGAGTGGTTCCTAGAGCCTAGAGACATTTGTGTGGAGTGCAGCGCGCCATGTACACGCTATGTATGCCATATCGCATGAGTAGTTTTAGTTATGTATTGTGTTTGTGGTATCAATAAAATGAAGGAATACCATTATTTGACTGAATAAATAATGTAAGTGGATGGTCGTAACGTCTAAATGGTAAAATATCACGAGGAAAGGTAAAGTAGGTGGTAGATCCTATGCGCTGTGAGTTGCGAGTGTTATGACCATCTGTGTACATGTATCAATGTGTGAGTGCAGACTTTTCCGGCGTTTTGATGCAATAAAATGAAGACAGCCGAGCTAGCTGTCGAAACGTCTTGTTTATACAACACCATCCAGCTGGACACCATAGAGGATTCTATTAAATGTATCAATACCAATAATGAATCGCTAAGCTCAGATCTCGTAGAAAACTTATCATTTAAAAAAAAAAAAAAGAAACCTGACATAAAAAGGAAAACTTTGAATAAGGATTCCATAAACTTAACTCAAATATCACATTCAATTTTTAAGGCAATCTAGTTTCCAGTCAGTGATTTTTAAGCATTATCAGATTGTAGTAAATATCACTGGGCAATCAAAATACGTAATTAAGACTTTGAACATCGAATTGTGGAGTCATTTTAGTGATCTTAGGAAGTTTGGCTTGGCAACAACAAAATTACGAATTTTCAGAGACCGGTAGCTCGGTATCAGAACGAACTCACTGGCGGTGGTATCGCCATTCTCGCAGCATGGTGCCTGGACACGATACGAATATGATATTACGTAAAAAGAAACTACACTCAGTGGGCTTGGAATATTAACTTCAATTATTGGCCGAACAGGAGGGGCACCCGGAAAATTCTGTATATGTACCGTGTGAAACATGGAAGAGGGGAAATATTGTACTGAACTTCTGCCTCTCAAATGAAAAGTGTTCAGACATTGGCGGACTTGTACGAGGGCTGTCCAGAAAGTAACAGACGTTTTTGCCTGGCATGGCCGTGGGTGGGGCTAGCACTCAGTACGCAACCAGCCGTGGTAGCTTGCGCATCGTGCCTATCGTACTTTGTATACAGTAGAATCTTAAAATGAGCGCTGTAATTGAAAATCCCGCCAGTTGTGAAGTGCGAGCAGTGAAAAATCACAAACCAACTGAAATTTATCGCCAGATTTGTGATGGGTACGGCCAAGGAATAATGAGTGCAAGCCGAGTTAGGCAGTGGTGCATTGATTTTAAAATGGCCGAACTAATGTTCGCGATGAGGATCGGAGTTGTAGGCTTAGTCTCGTGAGCGATGAATTGGTGGCAAAAATCAACGAAAAATTCCGTGAAAATTACGAAACTCTCAGAACATTTGACCCAAATTTCACGGAGTTTAGTTCATGAAATTGTGGCTGGTAAACTTGGTTGCCACAAATTTTGTGCCAGGTTGGTTCCGAAAATCCGAACGAAAGACCACAAAAAACACAGACTTTCTACAGCACTGACATTTCTGGAAGACTACGACAAAAGTGAAAACCAAGGTATCGAACGTATCGTAACTGGTGACGAGACTTGGGTAAAGCACGTAATCTGTGAAACAAAACGGCAGTCGATGGAATGGGGGACACACGCATTCGCCCAAGTAACGGAGGAAGTGTCTGCAAACGCTGACAGCAGGAAAAATCATGGCTACTGTGTTTTTGGACCCTCAGGGAGTGATTCTCGATGATTTTCTTGAACGTGGCCAAACAGTCAATTCAGAGAGATATTGTGAAACACTCAGAAAATTAAGACTCTCGATACAAAACAAGCGTCGGGGAAGACTCAGCGAGAAAGTTTTGCTTCTCCATGACAACGCTCGTCCACACACGGCCAATCATACCCAAGAGCTGTTGGATGGTTTTGGATGGGAAGTTTTCAATCATCCGCCGTGCAGCCTGGATTTGGCGCCGAGCGACTACCACTAGTTCCCAGCGATGAAGACGAGCCTCACTACGCAGCGGTTTGCCACTTACGCTGAACTGCATGCCGGTGTGAACCAGTGGTTGAACTCGCAGGCGGCAGATTTCTACAGAGAGGGTATTGAAAAGCTTGTACCACGTTATGATAAATGCATTATTTTAAATGGTGATTATGTAGAAAAATAGCCTAAGAGTTTACCTCCAAAATGTATATAGTAAAAATTGTTTTTTTTTTTCACTGTGTTTATTTTTTATTTCAAAACGTCTGTTACTTTCTGGGCATCCCTCGTATATTTATCTTTCCAGCGGCAATTCATGGTCCGTAAAGTTGAAACCAAATGTCCTGGTTTCTGTACGGGAGAGAATATCGTGTAGGACTGGGAGCCCGGCTACACATGTGGGGGAGCAGCCCTCTTGAGCACGCAGACAACCTGCAGGCTGGGGCGCTGAGTTTGTTGCATGCTTGTCAGGGGCCGTGGGCCACTGTCTTCACGCGCCGCAACACTGGCAGACTCGACCGGTTCATAACACTTCACCCATAAATATTCATGTAAGCATGTTTAATGAAGAAACTCAAGAGTTTGTGACGATTCTGTCCAACTTCGATTTTTTAAAGTAAACAAAAAGAATCTTTGGTTTTTATTGAATTGAACAATATATCATATTTTAACCAAACTTTTTTGCAAGATATTTTAAAAAGTACCAAAAAATGTGGTGAAACTGAATCGACGTTTACTAATAATTTTATTTGCATAAACTTTTCATGTCTTATTTTCGGTTTAAACAGCTAATATCAGTGAGAAATGGTTTAGTCTCAGGTACCAATAAATTGATTACGAGCAATTAGAAGCTGTCATTGGCAGACTAAATGTAATTAGCATTATCAATTGCGAGTTATTTTGGCACACTGACGGTTCCGTACATAGACTGTGTATTAAAAAGATTGTAAAAATGTTTAACGGTGTATTTATTATCAAATTCGTGCTATCTCCACCGAGAAATACATATTTCTTTTTCTCGAAAAACTTATCTTATGAAGTGTCAGAATCACTCATTTATTGATTTTACGAAAACCATAAACTCCTGAAGGGTCGCTGTTGTATTTCTGTAAATTTTAGTTGTCTACATGACACTGTAAATTTGATAGAACTTTCTGATCTGTAGTTTCGGGAATGAGGAGGTTGAATAGTATTTTTTTAAATAATTTTTCGGCAAAATCTTCCACAAATAGTGGAATAAAAAGGAATATCCCACATTCTGAGAGTCAGCGGATTTTAAGATTTAATGTGATACCCACGAAGTAAGAACTAAAGAAGTACGTAATTAAAAATGTCTTAATCAAAAACTTCAGAAGTTACGAAGGTGTAACAGACGGACGGACGGACAGACACATGAATGAGAGAATCCATAAAGATTCCGTTTTTTGCTCAGGACGTGCAGAACCTAAAACTGGCGGTTGAAAAAGCAGTCGTTAGTCAATAGATGAAATACTTGTGGAACCAAAGATTTTTTCCGCCACGATGAGAAATATGTTCTAGACATATCAAGAGGAATGAAAGATTCGAGAAATTGAAAGTATCTTTACAAGATTTCATTTTAAGTTTTTTTTAATTGCTGATATCTAATTTGATTTATTGCGCGAATTAATTACTTGAATCAATACAATTAATTAATGTATTTAACAAAACAAAAAAAAATCAGAAATACGCCAAATACAGCGTGCTGCAGGAGATAACAAGCAAATGAAGTATTTAAAAATGTGGAGCTCTGAAATGTATAAAAATTCTTAAGCAGAGCATACATTTCTTAAGGTAGACGTATATTATTGTTAACCTATGTGCCTAAGAATTCTTGAATCACCTGGGGCAGTTCTTGTTCAACTCAAATCCAACTCTTAAGCTATAAGAACAGTTTTTCTCCTGAGTGCTGGTTACCTGTAAAATAAGTTACTTTCACAGCTAGAACAAAACAAATGATGATCGAATATGTTTCGCGTCCAAGATGAACAATATACAAAACATCGGATTTTTATAATGCTTTTGTGTGATTCTATTTCAAATCGATGTTTTGTTGAAAACTATTCTGGTGATTGTCCTGTCATGTTACATTGTTTCTGGCAAATGGTTTTTCAAAGTTAGGAATCGCGTTTACATTGCAGCGAGGTTATATTCACGACAGTGTATGTATTACATGACCTGAGAAAAATCCTTTCCTGTCAGTTGATGTTTTCTCACTGTGTTTATTCTCGACAAGTTCTTCGCTGTAATATTAACAAGTTTCTGAATATTTTCTACTTATTCTGGAATCTCAACTGGTGGTATTAACTTCCGCTTAAGTTTCGTTTATTAAGCACTAAATTCAAATCATAGAGGGAAAAAAAAAAAAAAATGAGGCACTTTTTCATTTTTGCCACCACAATTGGTTATTTACTTACAAAAAATAGCTTTTCTATTCAGATTTTTCTGTCAAATCAAACCTTTTAATGAAATCAGGTTTTTATGGATAAAAAATTAAAAGTCGTTTGTCCTTTTCATTTTCATTTGCGGTAAACGTTATTCTCAGTGTCGATAAAATTGATGCATTTTCAACACTACTGAAGAACTCGTGTTACATTAATTATTTCTGGCGTGATACTGATATATCTTAAGTGAAAATCATACAGAAGTTGAATTTTACCTGTTATTAATTCCATTAGTTCATGATCAATATACATTTAAGTTTTTCAATTTATTATCGCCCACTGTGCAGTACATGTTAATATTCCAATACTGCAGTTTTTTGTATGAAAATTATGACTGTCTCATGTTACCTTAAATTTTCCATGGCTTATATTTGGCTTATTTAACCATAATTTAAAACTGAAAGAAGGATTTTCTTGATATCTGTTTGAAATCAAATAGTTTATTAGGTTTTTTTATTTGTGGTTTTATGCCTTGTCTACGGAAAGGTCGTTGGAGGGGTGAAAGGAGTAGGGGCAAGGAAAGGGAAGGAATGCGCCCATGGCCTTTTTGAAGAAACTGTCCCGTCATTCATCTTGATTGATTTGGGGAAACCATGAAAATCCTAAATCTGGATGGCAGCACGGAGACTTGAAACTCTGTACCGCCGATGCGAGGCCAGAACGTTACCGCATTTTATTAGGTATTACTGGACTAGTTCACGCGGAAAGAGAATTTTGCCTTTCAATCTAACCTACCAAAACGGTTAAATCTAAAATACTTTCCTGCGTAAAGTAGAAATGCATATAATTTCTTTGGGATTCATTTTATTCTCATCTTTGTGACATTAATTATGCTGCAAGTATTTCAACCTTCATTTAAGTATCGTTGTGGAGGCCTGTTTTTGTTGTCCCTTTCCAGTCCATAATAATTCGTGTTACTAAACGCATTCGAACATTTACTGCATTTGTCCCTGCTCACAATTCGCAGTACTATCTGTACTCCCCCTCAGATTGACGAGGGTGCCAGTACGACGCCCGAAGCGACGGGGAGGAAGATAAGAGCGACGCGAGGCATGCTGGGTAGAGTCGAGTTTGTTCGTCAGGCAGCCAGTCGCTCAGAAACTCACAACACTCGTGCTAGTGTTGGCGCTACGTGATATTTTACTCACAATACTATATTCGATGACATTGTTACTATTTATTTTCCACAAAATGAAGTGAACAACTCAGCTTTTTTACGTATTTTCTAGCTGAGCACTAAAATTAAAAAAGTACTTTTGGGCATATTCTTCTGTAATAAGTATTTAAGTTATGTACCCGTGAAATGTCTATCACATTTCAGATTTGATAGCTGATACCGTTAGGAATTCCAGTTATACAGTCTTCGCCAACCACAGCCTGTTCTTTTGTTACTGATTACTTTACATTGCAGCTGAAATAGAAAAATTAAAAAAAATGTTTTTGGTACAGTGAACTTGCTTTGAATACCAGCAGCAGCTTTAAAAGTAGAATTAGGTTCCTTCTGAAGAATCGAAATCAGTTCTACAAATTAGGGAATTCAATTTAGCACAGGGAAAATCCGTAAGAATGGGAACGATTTTTATTGCTGAAACCATTGGGACAAACGTGATAGTACGACTATTTTTCAAGATAAACTAATTTTAATTTTTTGTGTCTTGACCTAGAAGTTTCTCAGCCCATTATTGATCTATGTCAAATACTTATTTCATGAGAGTCCATAGGCCGTGGGGGTACATGTGGCCTGAAAAGAGAGCAGACAAGCAGTTGTTCCATAGTTTGTGCTGTTACGTAGTCGCATTCTATAACATCTTCTTGTAACAGACCCCATCTTGTAGGTTGGTATTATTGGTGCCACACATGTCCTAATGCGGTTCAGTGTTCTCTACTCTGTTAAGTGATGAGCCACTGGGCATTTCCGCTTTAGCGTATTCAACCTTCTTCGTGATCTGAACCTGCCGCCATCATTTTCCACTCAATTAAGTTTGTGGCGTTCGTAAAAGGTGCTTTTGAACTTCTCCTTATACTCAAATGTATTTCTGCGGGAGGCAGGTCTTGCGAAACCAGCTTTCAAATTAAAAACTTCAGTACAGTGATACTTACCCACTGTACAAGTTAGACGAAGAAATTTGATAAGCTCCTATCGTTTGTGTTGTGGTATTTTCCACACCATATTTAGAAAATACGATTTTAAGTAGACGAAAACTTCCTGCACAGTTGTTTCCCTTCAATCATATCAGCTCTCAGAGGGACAAAACAAAATATTTTAAAAAAATGTTTCTTGCAAAGCATAAAGTAAATCAAAATGTGACGACCGAGAAGAAACTACTCAGAGATACTCACCGAGACGAGTTTCCAGCAGCCAACCGCGCACACGGGGCAGTAACTCCTCACTTTAGCGTCCGTGAGAGCTCTCCTGAAAGGAAGAAGTGTGTCGTTAGCATTATCAAGCAGGTTCAAACTAGTAGAAACCAAACGAAAAAATCATTTCCTTATTATTGGTCACCGACTACAATTTTGAACTGAATAACATGAACTAGTCACATGAATATTTTCCTTTCGACAACTGTACTTCTTCTATCACCTATTAAACATAGTGGCCATACGTAGGATAAGGTATAGTGATGAAAACTTGATAATGGAAACCGTTTCATTACACGTTTCGAGTTTTAAAAAAAAATATCCGCATTCCCTGCATCTTATAACACTGAACATATCTTGCCACTTTGAGTCCAATAATCACGAAATTGAAGAATTAAATACTCAACTTGCACTAAACAATAACTGCGTAACATACGAGGTAAACAAACAGCCCAAACCTGACTGCAGGTCGGACGTAGCTGTAAGGTAGCTGCTTAGTTCAAGAAAAATTCTCAAAGACTTTAATGTGACCTGTAAGTAATCCCATTTAAATTCTTTCAAATAATTTAAGTTCACCTTTACTGTGTCTTATAATATTTATTGAATTTTTTATTTAAATTGGTGCATGTTTCTCGTAAGAGTGGAACACTATCAGGTTCGACTTATTTTTTAAAAACCTTTGTGAGTTTTCCAGTTCTCACTTTAAAATACGGCAGGTTTCAAAAATCGATACTAATGAATGGAGGCTTCCCCGGTGTATCAATTGTTTAAAATATTCTCGGGCTTCCCACCGGGGGAGCGCGTCAATTCGAATCGACTATTCGGCTGGTCTCTGGCTCCGTCTTCTCTAGAAGAGATGGAGCCAGAGACCGGCCGAAACGTCGCTTCTATTTGACGCACTCCGCCGATGAGAAAACCGATAGTATTTTATACAATCGATACATAATTAATAAAAAATTCGATAGTAGGTTTTTTATTCGCTGTAAGCTTTACGGAGTCTGTCAAAACTCAACTTCTGATTAAAATTTTCCGGCTTATATTATTCATTTGACTTGGTTATCTCTGCTCTTGGTATTTTTGTTTACAGTTATCAAATTCATTTTGACTTGTAACTACTTGCCATGTCTTAGGCGTGACGCCAACACTTCGTAACAACCTTTCCAGAGTTCTGTTTTCAAAGGGGAACTAAGCCACAGTGTTGCCGCTCCTCTGTCTGCACGTATCTCACCTGCCTCTTGCTTGTAAATAAAAGTTTCAGACATCAAACTTTCCCATGTTATATGTTTCGTTGACCCAACAACGAGTATAATATTTAACACTTTATAAAATTTCATTCTCTGCTGCCGATGTTTATGGGTTATTGATATTTAGAGATCTTCATGGAGAGGATTAAAATATTTCTTTAAACTATTTTCACTGGAAAATACAGACGTAAGTGACTATCAAAGTTGTCAGTTTTTACCATTTTTGTTACTACTTTTGTCTTTGAAATTCTATTACCCAGGTACTTGAAACTAGTGACGAATATCGAATATATTCTATACTTAAACGGCAGATATTAAACCATTTGCGTCTTGCATAATTTATACGTTTTTACGGAAATAAACACACCGAGATAGTGGCTGAGCGGCAACGCTTTGACTTCGCACTCGGGAGGACGCGGGTTTGAATTCCCGTCCGGCCATCTTGATTTAGTTTATCCATTATTTCTCCAAATCACTCCAGGTGGATTATTCCTTCTGTTCCTTGCTCCTAGTACCTTCCCGCGTCTAATGACTTCAACGTTGATGAGGCGTAAAAACAGAAGGAAGAAATGAGAAAATAAGCAAATGATTTTATTTTGAGGTTTTTGTGGCATATGTTTATACAAAATTTATTTTAAAATCTCTAAATTCAGAGTGCATTGCTTTGTAAAGTGTCTATAATAAAACTGATTACTACTGTTAGACATGATTACCACAGCTGTGTACAGGAATACATTAACTGACCTGAAAATATGTCAGGAATCGATTTTTGTGCCACGTAACTGCTGTCTGACCTACCACATATGTGTTAGGCAATTAGAGTACAATACCTAAACTACGAGCGAGGCTCGACTTGCTCTTGCTTGTTTAGTTAGGTCTTATTTGTTATCAAAGGTCAGAGAAGACTGAAAGAAATTTCGCCATGGCCTTTTGAAGGAACCATCTAGCCTGGAATGATTTCGGAAATACCGAAATTTGGATCGCAAGATTGCGGAGCGTACTCATGATCTCCAATATGCTCCGTCCCGAGCATTAACTACTCACACATTCGGGAGGACGCCGATTCGAATCCCCGTCCGGGCATCCAGATTTTTTTTTTTTTTTTTAATGGCATTCGGCCATGTTAGCCATTCAGCCAGCTCAATGTGTTATTTCGTTTTTACAGTGTATATATTTCATTCAAGTGTGATTGTTTTCTCTCTTTTTGTAAGGACGAACACAACACGAACACAACAATTAATTAAAACCACCCATGCCCTCGGCCGGACTCGAACCGGCGACCCCTGCAACGCGAAGCAAGCACGCTACCCCTACGCTGCCGGGGTCGGCATCATCCATATTTCGGTTTTCCACGGTTTCCTCAAATCACTACATTCGAATGCCGGTATTTCTTTCAGAAAGGCCATGGCCGAATTCCTTTCCGCTCCTATCCATCAGTCCCATCCCGCCTCTACTGACCTCGACAACGACGACGAGGCGTAGACATAAGCACAAAAAAAAAACTACTCACACGCCAGGCTCAATACTGTTATGGATTAGTCTCTGGAAAATTTATACTCAGTAATCAGTGCGTGTCTAATTTTTTAAGTAAGCTCACGACGAATTGTGCACTTTGGCTCTTCGAAGGTCAACGTTGTCAGTTAAAGGTTGATAACGCAATACAAATTTTCTGCGGATTCCATTTCTCATCACCGTATCTATGAATTCTGCCTTTTGGATCGTAAATGAGCTTGTGCCTTGAAAAAGTGAACGCCAATATGGTTTGTGTAAGGTGGCTATATAAAATTTATGAATTTTGTAGCAGAAAGTATTATTTTTATGTTTAAAATTAGAACTTTGAAGATCTTCGGATAAACTTAGCAAGTTTTGATTTAGATTGGCTGGTAAAAATTCAGAAAAATTAATTCTCAACAATATACTGGTGTTAACTGTGAGCGTTATTTCGGTAAATATTTGCTATTCGGTTCCACTTATCCCAAGTCAGTCTACCAACCATGGTTTTATTTTATTATTATTAACCAGACATACTAACCAAATAAAATTTTGTGAACAGTATGAACAAAGACAGATCAAGAAATTCACAAAAAAAATGAAACATTATAATCTTTTACGTCACCAATTCGAATCCAACCTTAGGGAATAGGTGGTTTGAGATAAGTGTTGCACTTCCATGTGACGAAAAAATAAAAATTCATTAAAAATAATTATTTGCATACAAGATATGTGAAAAGCTGATTGAATATAAATAAAACTGAGAAGCTCTGATTATACATCTATGTAGGATACTGAAAGTTCTGGGCAGATGGCTGAGTGCTTAAAAAAACCGAAATATCATTTTAAAAAATAACCACTTTATTACGCCCTGTGAAAATATATATCGTTCCGTTCAATACATATTTTTGAGTTGTAAACAATGTTATTCCCGTCCACTGTATTCCGTTTCATTTCTTTTTTTTTTTTTTTTTTTTTTTTTTTGAAAATGTTATTGAAATTTATGCCACACATGTGAAATGATATATAAATTTGAAACCTTAAAAATGATAGTTTCTTCCATAAGAGCATATTTGATAAACACCATGAAGAAAATAGAATCTCAATTTTTTTGTTGTGAGGTTTTACATTTCTCCATCGTGCTGCACGAATAATAAGCTGGATTTTTCAAATAGTAACATGTATGGGCTTGACAGTAAACTCGTGGTGTCTTAATGACCTGGTGACAGGGTTCTCATCGGCGGCGCAATGCACCACTGTCATAGTCACCTAACCCAACCCGGTAATCCTACCGGGTACAGCGGACCAACCGTTTAACGTAGAATCCGAACGAGGGAAGCTTTCTGACGTACTTCTAATTGCATAGCAAGCTAACCCAGAAATGAAGGTCGGGTTATGGGCATACGAAAATGCCCACATGGATAGATATCCGAACCGGGGACATCCAGGCAGACGCCTTAGTCATTGAGCCACCAGACCGTTAATGAATGGGCGTGAACAGCATATAATGTACTTTACAATCAAATTGAGTTTTTTCGGAATTTTTCTTTTTGGATAGTGGGAATGATCTATATATGAAAAATGTCTGTTTACCATATTTACCAGACGCTGATGAGATTCAACTTTTTTTTAGTCAGGATCATCCTCACCACGAGGAAAATGGTCCGTCTCTAGATTATATCTCTACTGCGCATTAATTGTAATCTCAACAAGATAAACAGTTTTTTTGTGCTTAAGAAGATATAAGGGGAAAAATAAACATAAAATGGATCCACGTGTCTATAATCCTTCTGCACTGACAATGAAGTAATATCTACCTCTAGAAATTTATTCTTATGGCCCGATATCTACATTCCTAATGTTATTCGGAAAAAGTGTGGTGCCGCAGTAGGCTTGGATGAACATTTGTATTTCAGCATTTACCAAGGCCCTGAAAGGATATATTTCAATGAAATATGTTGCACTCCTGAAAATTAAAAACACGTCAATTGTTTGCAGTATACATTCAGGTGCGGAAGGATGCTTTCAAATATTCTTCCTCCTCATTCGTTCAGAAAACGAACGGCTGTATAACAACTGAACCGTTTACGGTCTCTGAAGAACAATAACTAAATAAAATGTTATACGGTTGTATGAATAAGCTACAATAATAATGCTGCTTATAATTCTAATTATATGTAAGTTATATTTTTATGAGTTCATAATGTTTTTATATGCTCGAGATTATTTGTATACATCACAGTGCTGTATGGTAGCTACCTGAACAATTACAAAATGGCTATTTGTAAAATTGAAGATTTTGTTACTATATGAGAGTTTTATATTATCTCATGCTCAGTAATGCTTTGTATTAAACGGGCTCCTACCTCAGGCCAAACCTGTGTATACATCCTCATTGTATACGAGTTTCAAATTACAAAGTATTAATGATAATCTTCCACTTCCGAAATTAAACAACTAATGCAGATTATAAATATTGAGTTCTTCATATCAGATATGCACTACTATGACTGTCTGCCCCCACACTAGTATGGCCAGTCGGAAGTCACTCCCACGCCTTATGATTTAGCGCGTGTAGCAAAGTTATCCTATTTAGCAGCGAGAATAGCAGTCCCGTGTACAATTGAAAGAGGTTATGAAGATGCGGCTTGGTGCCTTTCAGTCGCTGATCAGCCTAGTGCACTTGAAGCATTTGCCTTCAGCTAAATAGTAGATCCACTACAGCAGGTATCCCCAAGGAAGCAAAATTATCACTGATGTACGAAAAAAAGATAAGATGACAGACAGATTAGCACTAACCCAAAAAAAAAATCAATTGAAAAACCTTTCGACCTGAGACACCATGTTAGTTAATACAAAGAACTGAGTAAAACTACATTTATGGAGAACGACAACTAAAGGGACTTTAGAGAATGCGCAATGAATGAAAATGATGCTGTACAGCAGAAGGCTACAAGAAATTGATTACATGCATATGCTATGAAGTGACGACATCTGTAAATGATTGGCGGTGAAAGGAATTTATTGAAGTCTGTTTGGAAGGGATAAATATGAGGACAGCTTTAATTTTCATACGAAAACTGAGGGTAGCTGAGGGTAAAGCAGAAAAGAAGGATTGCTGAGGAGGTTTCTGATATGCTTATCAGGCGGGTTCTGTGATATCTTTAGTCCACAGGTACAAATGGGGGACCCCCTCATATCAGTAGACAGATACCGAGGGTGTAGGGATGCCAATAACGCTCTGCGCTCGCATTAAAGATGACGCGGGTAGGAATACCCGTTAAATTTTCCATGGTTTCCCGAAATCACTCGTGGCGGATGCCTGGGTGGTTTCTTCAAAAGGTCATAGCCGAATTCCTTTCCGTTCTCGCCACCACTATCCGTTCCCGAATCTCATTACCTCCACACAAAAAAAAAATAGAGAGAGAGATAGAAAAAATAGTCTTAGCGCCGCTGGTTTCTCAAATTCTGCAGTAACTGCCGTGGTTTGAAATTGGCTGGACTCTGACGTTGTTCGCAGTTTAAACTGACGGAAGTGTTATATCCCAGCGGATCTCTTAGGCCAGGGCTGGTCTCACTCACCTCTAAGCCGACCCTCCTGGTGATGAATAAATGAGTCTACATCCTGCTCGCCATTACAGATACGACACGTGGGCTCGTACCAACAGAGGTGCGGGCAGCGCATGCGCCCAGTCACGCGACTGTCAACTCGCAAGCTGGTCCGTATACGACGAGGGATCACTACTACTCCATCACGCATGTATGTGTATATAGGAATTTCTGGCTTTACACCTCGTCGACATCGAGATCGTTAGACGCGGGAAAGGATTAGCGGCAAGGAATAGGAAGAAATTTGGCTATGTCCCATCCCGCAGTCGCCTGGAGTGGTTTAGGGAAACAATGGAAACCCAAATCTCGCTAGTCGGACGGAGATTCGAACCCGCGTCCCCCGAATGCGACGCCAACGTGTTACGCTCACCCACCACGCTCAGTTCTTTGAAGTAAATATTTTATAGATCTTCTCTAAATATTATCTTATATGAATAAAATTTATAATATACTTTATATATGTATATATCTGCTGCAGTTTAACAGCTGTGTTTCTTCAAAGGTGACACATATTTCTTAATTACAACGTTCTAGCACTATACAATCAAGAAATATGTTAACTTTATTGAACATTTTAAAAATACTTTTTTCGGTAGTTGAATTGCTGTAATCCTGCAAGAGCCGGATATTTTTGGTGTACAATATAAACTCCGGGACCGCTAGCATTCAGTGTTCTCAAATCTGAACTGGGGTGTTCCTGGCAACGTTAATTAATGTTGAATGACGTGACACCGTCCGCGAGGTGAAAAGGGATATCGCTGTCAGAAGCACATCTGATTCGTTGGACGTTTGATTTTCAATTAATTTTAGCTCTTCATCGTTCACGAAACATTTTACTATTGCTAATTCTGACATAACCACACGTGTTCCATCACTGGCTTCGACACATCTAAAGGTGACACCTAGACAACTGTATTTAATGTGACGATGTAATCTAACTGTATTTTTGACGGTAATACTATGCTGTGGGCAGAACATACAGTTTTACGAGGAATCCACATGATAGAATTGTCGAATGGTGCATCAGACATACAAAAGAAACCCTGTCAAGGTAAAAGACCTGATAAAAGACTTTAAGCCTCCCCCCTTTACCCTCCGAAAATAATTTTCCTACTAAAGAAAGGGCATGAAAAAGGCTTAAGCAGTAACTAACCCACGGCTTTTTTTAAAACATTGTACCTGGAGTTATTTCCACAAAACCGAAATAATGATTGCCTAATCGTAGGCTAGGTCGAGTCAGTATTCTGGTTAATGCTAGGTCCGGGTATTACCACTCACCCATCAGGCTAGGTGCCAGTCGAACTGATGGGTTTTCATTGAGTAGTGCGCCAGTGGATGGTTCTTAGCTTCAAATGGAATATCCAGCACATGTTACCCTCCCTTCCTCCTAGCAGTCTATCTCTCTGCTTCTCTGTATTCATAGTCTAAAAGAGAAGTTTTTAATTCATTCTGGACGGTGTCCTATGGGGTTAGGCCAATCGACCTATAAATCTAAATGAGACTTGCAGCTATGTGTGTTGAGGAATGCGGCAAACTTAGAAATTAATCTGTGAGCGTTTGTTCGATGAACTGAAATCACAGGGATGTAAGTGATACAATCACAACTCCGACTTACTGAGAAATTATTCGGAGTATTGAATGAACGTTCAGCAATTCTATTATCTGTGAAGATAGAAATATATTACTTCTCCAGATTTACTAGTAATCCTTCTCGGAAACAGCTAATAACTCTTTCTTCTATGTAGGCTACGGCTTATTCCTATTTTACGTCTTTGTCTCTCTTTTTTTAATTCAACTTATAAAGTTGACCAAAACACTATTTGTATATTTTTAATTCTTTAACTATTTTGTTTTTACAGTGTCAGCCCTGACTTCTGAATCACAAATAAAATGTATGCCTCATTTTATATTTTAACTTTCCTTTTGAAAGTCTATTGCGTCATAAAACATTTTTTTGGTAGCCTGTTATCCATAGCATGATAATCCTTTGATTTTTTTTACTTTTAGTTGTTAGAGTATAAATAACATTTTTTGTGCAATGAAATCTTCACGGGTGTGCAGCCGGATTGTGTTTTCAAAACACGATATTTCGACGACTAGCTCCGACGTTTCATGAGGTGTGGAGACATCTACATTGGTCGAGTGACCGTGAGATACTGTGTTTTGAAAACACAATCCGGCGGTACACCCGTGAAGGCTTCATTACATGATTACGCCGGGAAAGTCTACGTTCTTATCAATATTTCCTGTGTTTTATCCACATACTTCCAATTTTCACCTTATTGGTTTAATGGATGTAATCGTACATTTTGCCATCTCTGTGTTAATCACCTTCTAGTAGTACCTGGTAGCTCAGTGGTGTGTGTGACTGGAGAGCGAAAGGTCCCAGTCTCGACCGGGATGTTCAAAGGCCCTTACTCCAAACTTCACCTCTGGCACAGTTTGTTGTGAAATTTAAAATACGCTAGAACGCTTTCTCCATTGTGTATTATTTTTCAAGTAACTCTAGACACCACAGGACGGACACCATATGTACACACACACACACCACTTGCACTAAACACCGAAGCCCTCGGCCGGACTCTAACCGGCTACCATCGGCATGTGACCGGCGGATCCCTTGTTGAACTTTAGGTCCCCAATACCCGGGATTACTGGGTTAGGTTAAGGCGATTAGGATAAGAATGGATTGCACAATCAACGAGAAACCAGTCACCGGGTCATTACGATTATCATATTGTATTATTTTGTTGCTAATACATTAAATCTCTGTAAGTGTGTTTGTAAATTTAGGGACCATCCATAAAACACGTCACATAAATTTCATGTCACTTGTAGTTGCATTCTCTCGTCTTGTTACATTACTCAATTTTAAAATTAGTTAGTTTCACCTGGTCCCTATTTAACTGTTATATTTTCTTAGGTTGTATCTGCTCAGTTTCCTGCTTAAATTTCCGTAATTTACGAAAGGGCCCTAATATATGAATCCTCTGCTTTGAGGGCAGTGTGATAAACGAAAAAACAAGGAGCTGTTACGCATTCTGTATCGCCAATTACGTGGTAATCGTTTTATTACTTTGATTAAAATTAGACTACAAAAATAAGAAATGGCTAGTTTCCCTGTCTTGGGGGCGTCTATAACTACGTCTCTTGGTCTAGGGGTGGGGGAAGGGGTGGGTAGAAAGCTACGCTAGATTAGGTAGCGGGGAAACTTCTGATTCCTATTATTTGTCACAGTTACAATAAGATACAGTAAACACAACAAAATATGAATATCTATTTTCTTAATTTAATCATCTCCGTATGTAATTTAGATATATTATATACTGATTGCGCCGCGCATGCATGTGACTTGAAGTCACCGGCCCGGCGCCCTCGAACTAATAGACATTATAAAACATTAACATCCAGTTCCAAGACTCAAATTCGCTTACAGATGTCATCCGGGATTTTCCAAGGCAGTGACAGTTTTGATGGTTTGAGATAAAGCTGTTTTGATTAGGATCTGCTGCACGTGACCACACCGCTCGTTGATAAAATAATTATAATTTTTTTTTGTCAATTGAATTTCAGTGCAACGTTAATTTTAAATTTGTTTTTACAGCTAGTTTTCACTACCAAATAAGTTAAAGAAACGTTCGAAGCAGATCAAAGAATCATTCTCATGTATTGTAGAAAGAAAGATGAGAGAACTCAAGCAAAAGAAAAAAAATGCATCTCTATTTTAACAATTAATGAACAATGATGAATGAGATAAGGAGAATGTTTTTAGTAACACCTGAAGAAGAAAATGATCCCTCACTGTATCTGAGAAGACTTTTTCTCAATGATTGATCATTTGCAGGAGTGACTAGTGTCAACATTTCATTCCGAATATTAACGAATATAGAAAAGATCATAATGAAAATATCGGTTGTGATAATTATATACGCAATAATTTTAACGATAATCTGTTAAAAGAAAAAAAGTACAAAATTTCTTCTGAAATTAATAGGGGGAAAAGTTACGTGCCATATAGGGGGAGCGGGAGAGGGCGTCGAGGTAAAAACCAGGTCAGGTGACGTGGAGGGGGGGGGGGGGGAGGAGAGTTAAAGAAAGACAAAATTGGATCCACGTAGTCTATGGACGCTCGCTTGGCGCTGATGTTACAGGTATTTCAATATTTCACTTGTTATTAACGCTTATTTGCATCGAAATCTTCAAATGAAGTTATATTTAATGCCAGCGACAAACCAATGGGTCTTGGTATTTCTCTTGGCAGCTAAAAGAAAAGGATTGTTCCTGCCGTAAAAAACTTGCTTTGTCCCCAGAGACCAACTTACCTCGAGGACTGGACGGTATACCCTGATGACGAACCCAACGTATCATCACTGGTGGTGATGTTGTGCACCGAGAGGTCAGCTGCTGGGGAGGCAGCCGGCGGGAGGGGCGGCGCTACATTGTCGCCCTAATGGGTTTGCTTTCCAGTTCAGCGTCCGCCTTTGTGCGGCCAGGCACTCGGTTTCCGTATCGTGCAAACAAAAGTAACGCCCCGCGGCAAAATAAAAAAAGAAACAGCTACAAAAAGAAGCAATTCTACTCCTTTCAGTCATCGGTGATAAAGAGGTTCTGTGACTTTTATTGTTTGAATATAAAATGCTACAGGACAGAATCGATTGAAGCAATCCTCCTGCTTAAAACCGCAGCTTCGCTTTGAAGGCGAGAAGTCGCCTTTCATCGGCAGTAGAGACTTGTGATCGTAACCTACGGCCGAGCAGGATGTTTTCCCTGATTCTTATTGTTGATTTCCCGTTTTTATCTTCTCAGGGTATTTATCAGCCACGTGGTCATGAATTCTCTCTGCTGCCTCCATTCTAGGAGTAGTAGTGCAATTATCGCCACATACCTATGCGTGTTCGTGGTTCCTGGGTGCCATTCGAGCATTTGCCTCCACAATTACGGAAAACCGCCGATAACTGTGGTCAGGGCGGTGCGCCAGGCCGGAGCTGAACATGTCAACCTCACAGTAGTCGGTTCGGAAGCATTTTAATCTTCTTTTCTCGCCATTAGTCGTAGGCTGTTTTACTCGTCGTTGGCCTGGTCAGATTTGGAGCTTTCATTTTATGGCCACATGCCGCTGCTAACGCCAAGGATTTTATACCTACTGCCAGGTCGAAGTATGTACGAACTGGGGAAATGAAATGTTGCCATCTGTCTGGGAAACTTGTAACTATGGTAAGCGTGTAATAAGTGTATTTTGTGTGGGTTATGAGCCGAGACTCGGGACCGAGCGGCCTGTACGCGGGATCCTCGGATGTTGCCCTGTCCGTTGTATATCCACAATCCAGTACACAGCGCCTCAAGGCACTGAGCCACATGGCAGGTTTCGGAAGCTTTTTAATACGACAGGGAAGACTAGCGGCTAATACAATGTGGAAATAGTTGTAGGGAGTTAACAAATGTTGACATGAGACAAGTAGGCTGAACTAAGGGCCGAGACACATCCAGCACAAAAAGTTTCCTTTCCGAGTAACCAGCAATGGTAGCTGGTAAAAATTACCATCAAAGTTTCCTGAAACAATAGTTTTCAGATACTTAGCGACTAACGATGCTTTGAAAAATTGATTGTGCTCAATTAACCAGTCATGTACAAGAAAAGTTAGAAGTAAGAATTAGGTAGTGTGCTGAACAATTCAGCAATTATATTGAATCCTTTATTTTGGAAGACTGTCAAACCAGAGTTGTAGAAGCAATTACACACTATATAAGAAGATTCTTTCCTGGCGTTTGATTGCAAAGAAACATTCAGGGCGAAGATTTCATTACAAGATGTACTATTGTCATCATGTTGGTTCACCTTAATGGCAGGTCCCTGGAGCTGCCGCTGTCTCGCAGGCACACTCCCATGACAGTGCCCTCACTCAGGTCTTGATTCAGCTCCGTTCTTGCCCACATATATCCTATTACTGCACTCTCTAGCATTTCATCTTCTTGATTACGGGAATTAACTTTTTGGTTTCTTTTCTTTGTTCTCAATATTTCTTCATCACTTCTCTGTGTTGTCTCCTTTCTTGTGTAGACGCCGTTTTCATTTGTTTATTGTTGTTACAATATTTTTCATCATCATCATCAACAGCCAGTTCAATCGTTAAATGATGTGGCTTCTTAGAGTAATGAGTTCAGCAGTTCAGGTAGACCTTGAGCAGTCTTCTGCAGGTCGAACGATCTTGACCGATCCTCTGCCAGTTAACCCCAACACCCAACAACCCTGCGCTGAGGTGGGCGCCGCGCCGGCGTGACGCCACCGTGTCTCATTGGCGCGCCGCCGCCGTGTCTCTTCGCGGCGTGTCCTTGAGCAACACTTCCTAACACGACAAAACGTTTTTTAAATTTATCGTTACACTGATTGAATAAGAGAGCGTTAAAATGACTGAATTAGCTAAAACTAATATTAAAAACCTATCTGTAACAGTGTTATATGACTCTCTAAGCCAAACTCGTGTTTGTTTGAAATATTTTGGAAGTTTTGAGATAGAAGAAGCCAAAAAGAAGAAAATCGTGAATTCCGATCAGGTCAATTGCTTAGCTAGACAAAATGCAGTAAAAAAGTATTTAACCCCGAGTACTCAAAGTATGGAGGAAATGAAGACTGGGGACAAAATAGAAGGCATGATAAGAGACATAAAGAAACAGTTGGGACTGAATGAAAAGAAGCTGTCATTGATGCTGAAAAAAAAACGTGCGAAGAGCAGTTTCATTGGCTAATATGGAGCATCATCTGTGTCTTGATCATGGGCACCATAATCTCGTGACAGTGGAGGCGTAAACAAAGTTCCAGAAATTGAAACGCTCGTAAAAAGAATCCAAGAAGATCGTCAAGAGAGAGAGATATCCCTTGCCACAGCTAGAAGTCGATGCCGAAAAGATGGAAAGAGAGTTTGTGGATTCCCTTGATAACGTCGTTCAATACCTAGATAATTATGAGACCGATCCTATTTTAGAAAATGATTAGGTGGAACCAGTGCACATAGAAAGATTGGATGAAGTAGTGAAGAGAGCTTGCTATTCGTATCAGGATCAGGAAGTATTATATACACTCCTTCTATCAAAACTGTAAGTCAAACTCGTTGGACACCAGCTCGTTGGAAACCAACTCGTTGGCAAAGATTTCCAGAGATGCTGGAAAGTTTAACCCACGTTTGCAACCGTGACCTAATGTTTAGAAAGATTGGACAAGAAAGTTTAATCAAAGTGAGTCGAATCTTTTATACATAAAGGATCTAGTAAAATGTTTTCCGAAGAAGTTGAGGTCACGTCTTCTCAAAGATATGTACAATGAATGTGACTCTTCTGTTCCGTTCTGATATAATTCACATCCTAAATTCTGTATTAGGTGACGAATTATAAATTATATTTCAGCTTAATCGCAACATGGTCACAGAAATTAACAATGATTCGCTGCCGCAAGAGCGGTCGTAGCAGTATCAACTTTGCCTTACCCTTTCATGGGTTTCAAAGAAATGGATACATATTTCAAGTCAATAGAAAAGACCAGTACTTCCTTTCTTGCCTCATATAACAAGGAATTAATCACTGCCCCTAACGTACCAGAAACAAAATGAAGGTAGGAACCCTATCGCTTCTACAAAATTCACCAATGATACATCGTTGCTGCAAAAACTATCGATGATACATCGTGTTTATATCGATAATGATTATCCGATCGATCAAGAATATTGGAGATATTTAGCTTCATCCAATCGCAAAGATGGAAATCTTTTAAGTTACTTGAACACCTAAAAAGAAAAATACTTTCCTCAGTTTTGCGCCCTTGCCAAGACTTTTCTTTTCGTGCCTGTACAAGCACACTTAGCGAAAGAGTATTTTTTGTGACTAGGTCAGTCATTTCTGCGAAAAGGTCGATCTAAGCTCAGTTCGTCTAAATAAAATTATCTTTATACTTGATAACTGCAAAGTGTGCAAAAATCTGCAAAATTTTGATTATATAAGCGAAACCTTACTTATGTTTTCTTTTTGACACTAAGCAATGATATATACATACATCATAAAATCTGCATACAAAATAGTCACGCCACCGCCGGCTGAAAATGTTCGACGCGCCGCCGCCGAGATTTCGGCAAGCGGCGCCCACCTCTACCCTGCGTATATCCTTGTCCCGTTGGTCTGGTAGACTTCCTCTCGGTCTCTAATCATCTCTTTAACACTGTTTTTGACCATCTTTGGTTTTTCCTCCGAGCAAAATGGGTGGACCACTGCCACTTCAAGGAGGCAGTTTTCTCTAAGCTGTCTGGTCTAATGTCGGTTACTGTTATCTTTACTAGTTAAACCTAGCATTGAACTTTCCATAGATCTCCTTTTACATTAATTGTATGTGGTATCTAGGTATTCTTAGTAATGTTTTTTATACTGTTATCTGCTTTTTCACCGTGTTCAACACCTTTTCATTTTTCAGTTTATCCACACACTTTGCCATCTCAGTTCTTCTCTTAACTTACATCTCTAAATTTCGAATCTTCTCCGGTTTCCTCTTTCTCAAAGTCCATGTCATTTAACAGGACTAATTAATTATTGTAATTATTTTAAAATAACAGGACTGATTAATTATTCTAATGTAAATCCATATTAAACAACTGATCATCCTTTTCCATAATTCTAAATAAGACTTCTTTGCTTAGCAAACATTTCTTGCGCATGAAACTTGTTTACATGTTGTTGGCATTTCATCTTTGACTAGTTTAATCTTTTATAGTAATCGCATTGAATACAAGTGACCTACAGTTTATATGCGGAAACTGGAGTACGGAAAATTCGGTGTATTTCACAGTCGCAAAGAAAGCATTAACACGAGTAAAGGGTCCATTGAAATTCCAGTTCGAACCGGGGACCTCTGCATACCCCGGCAGACGCTCATCAGATTTCATCCCCGACGGATAAATGTGCTTGATAACCAATAGAACCGTACTAGTAGTGTGGTCAGTTTTCTTGGTGGTGGCGGCATTTGTCGTTGATAGTAAGTGTTAAAAAAGTCTTTATCAGCGAGGCGTACGTGTTTGTAATGTGCAGAGCGGCTAGGAGCTCGGAGTGGTACCAGGAACTGGGAGGTTGTCTTATCTTGTTCTGTGAGCGGTACGCAGAACACGCGCGGCACAGCTCAGCTGTGGTCTCGCGACACCCATACACCTGCTGCCCTGCTTGATACACACGTTCGCGTATCGCACAACTGGAGTGTTACACACTTTCTCTCGCGTTGTCTCTTTTTGAGACGACATAACACTAAACTGTTCTTTGCATACTTTCCGATGGCAGCTTCCGTTACATTTGATCTTCAGTTATCCGGAATCCATGACAGTCAAACGTTAGTAACGACATTCATCCCTTTACTTCCCCAAGGGAAATGCTACTTTTTTCGTTTTCAAACACAAGTATGCATGCAGAATTCCATATGATTAATTATTGTAATGTAAATCTATCATTCTTATTACGAAAGTTAAATTTCGTGGCACTTCTAAAACTAATGTGTGAGTGGAGATTTTCCCGGCGTATCGATGCAACAAAATTTTCTTGGGTGTCCAGCCGGATTGTGGTGTAAAAACACAACGTTTCGACAGCTGACTTTGCAGTCTTCTTCAGGTATCTTGTAGTAGTTCTCAGCTGACTGTCTCTGCCTCGACTGAGGAGTCAGTCAGCTGAGAACAACTACAAGATACCTGATGCAGAGTCAGCTGTCTAAACGTCGTGTTTTTACACCACCATCCTGCGGGACACCCGAGAAAATTTTGTAGCACGTGAAAAACTGTTTATTACAGTTCACTTAATATTAATTTAGTGCTGTTGAGTATGCTACTGAACACTGTTTGTTAGAGCTTGAGCAGCTTTGCGCCTCGTCGACATCGAGCTCATTAGAGGTATGAAAGTATGGGGGGCAAGGAACAGGAAGGAATTCGGCCATGGCCTTTTGAAGGAGAAATCCCAGCTTTCACCGAATGTTTTGGGAAAACTATGGAAAACTCAAATCTAAATGGCCGCATGGGGATTCGAACCCACTTCCTCCTGAATGCAAGGCCAGATAATAACCGCTCACCTATCACGCTCGGTGTGCATGTTAGAGTTGGTCACGTTGATAGTACTATATTGTATAAATTAAAAAGAAAGGCCTGTACGCATCAAAGGAGGCGAATAGAATGTCAGAAACTTGCTGCTGTTGTTTGTGGTTGTTTTTACGTATAAAGGTAATGGGATAGTCCCCTCACAGTTACAGAGAGCTCTCAAAACTGCCGTCGGTAAGGTCATGCAGAATTATATGAATGTTTGACTCACGTCCATTGTGGCTTCGTATTAATGCAATGAAGTAAATTGTTTTCAACATTTTTTTTAAATTCAAAACTGTTTTCCCATTCCAATCAGTTAGCTAACCACACTCTGATGGAAGGAAAGTCTGACAATTTAATTCGTAATGTGCACAAACTAGTCTAACACTACACCTGATCAACAGACATAGGAATTGATTTATCAGTACAGTGCTCCACTACACTACACTACACTAATCACTGAATAACTTCCTCCATATAATGTAGCTAAAAAGCGGAGTAATAATGATACTTTGAGGCTTCCCAAAGTAAGTGGTAAATCCGTAACAGAAGCAGCATGAGCTGTGAGGTTTACGGTAGCTGAATAGTTGAACTCTGAGTCTCTTAAACCACAGACTAAAAAAATAAATAAAATGGTATCACTGGGATGTCTTTTTGACGCAAGCGTGAAAAGTATTAAAGTGATGCTTACGAACAATTAACATTAATTAAATTTTATTTCAGTCGAAACAACAATCTGAAGAATCCGATAAAATTATTTTTCAGATTAACAGATATCTAAAATCATCATTGTCACGTTTCTTTTTCACAGAGAACGTTCTTTAGTTATTGATTGCTACTCACACTTAGTGCTTGTTACACCCCAACAACCAGTTCCTACTGATTACAATCCCTGCAATTAACTAAATTTGTGTCTGAGACAGAAGCGAAGATATTCATAGTAAATTTGTATATTTATTTTATGAATCAGTGCTGTTTCGATTGATTGGGGTGCTCTAAATGAACTGAATGACTGTTGTAATTGTATTAAAAGCAGTACAGTAGATGAAAACTTAATTGAAAGTATCTCATTTCGTCGTACTGTTGCAGTAAACATGTTTTGAGTAAGATTTTAAATGTTTAGAATTGTTTAATGAGCTGAGTATACTGTAAAATGCTTGTAAGTATTCCTAATTCCATTTAAGTCCTCATGATTCAAGTAATTTTGAACGAATGTAACTTTTTATGATTTATATTGTTCTATTCATTTTCAGCGATCAAGAAAGGTTTTTCGGCGCCTTTGTTGTGTTCCAGATCCTTCTAAGATGTGTATAGAAGCTCACAATGATCAATACCGAGCAATCTCGATCGGACTAGCTCTATGACGTTTATTGCAATGTATTTTTAATCTTTGGAAACGAAGTCCGGTGTAAAGTTTCTGTATTTTTTTCTGAGTTGTTAGGGAGAAATAAATGTCAAGTAGACATTTTTTCGATGTCGTCGTTATTTGAGAAGCATCAAGAGATTGTAGAACGTACAGTACATAAGTGAAATTATAAATCACTTGGCAATCCGATATATTTTCAGAACCTCATAAGTCAGTATAAAACACTAAATGACATAATCCAACCATCCAGCTATCGGTATGTTAAATGTCAAACAAAATTATCAATTTACTTTCGATTTCTTTTCTATTAATTATTGACATACGGCATACTTATTTTGTTTGTATCCATAAGTGCAAAAAATACGAAGCGAATCAGGAAATTGAACTATAAAACTGAAGGGAACTCAAAAAAATTCACAACTTCAATCTTTTTAATAATTTCAGTGTAGACAGTACACGATAAGGTTGATTTCAACGACATCTCGGTTAAGGTTTGTCAAGTGTCAGTGTTACGTGACATATCTTCATTTTATAAATTTTGGATGATAATAGATAATATTTGTACGAGATGGGTACGTTGGCGTGGGTGCGTCATGTGACCAGAGAACTTTGTATGTATTGCTGCAGAGAGAAACTAAGGAAAAGAAAGAAACTGTCTGTCAGTACTGCTAAAAAGATGAATGTATTGAAAATCAAGTTACGAAAATAAACAATGTTTCTGAATATTAATAAATAATAAATATTAGTTACCAAGAATGATTGTATAAACTTATTAATGCAAATTCACTTAATTTAATACAGTATGTAATGTGCTACCTACAGATTGGTAAGTATAATCATGAGTTTTGGTGAATCCTGCCATCTCCCACGGCCAATCTATTACCGGCAGCAAAATCCATTGAAAAACAGCCAGATAATTAATTTAATGGAACACCAAAGCTTACATGTTCACACCAGAGTCCAGGCATATACTAAAATCTGCCGACGCTCTGCCCGCGCTGGTTGATTCAATAGGGCAATTGCATGGTACGTATTTATAACCTTTGTTCCTTTTTTGTCGAAAGGTATATCGAATAAGCGTGCCGATTTTCTGGTTGAGGGGAAGAAGTGGAAAGGGGGGGGGGACGGTGACTGCTGGTCTGTATGCTAAGAAGAATTCCATCTCTAAGAAACCGCATATTAACAGTAATTGTAAGACGACTAAATTTATTAAATATAAACTAACAAATAATTAAAAAATCGTAACACTCTGGTAGGATTCACTCGAAATTAAGCTGGGAAACAGTTTAACGATATAGATCCATTAAATGAAAATACAGCCCTGAGATATTACTATGAACTGAAAGATGAGTGGTTTCTAAAATTAAAATCGTATGCTAAAGAAATAATCGTCTTTAGCTCTGCATTCATTTAATAAATATATATTGTTCGACTATTTGATTAGAAAATTTAAGAAACGAAATACCTATAAGTTTAATAAGCGATAATTTTAATATGCTTAATAATATTCTCTGCATTAACATCTAAACAGGTAATAATATTTTCCGTCACAAAATAGTATAATATTTTCTGTTCTTCCTGCCAAACGAAATCTTCTGTACCTAATAAGTATTCAGTACTATGCTTTGAATTTTACAATTATTTTCGTCTTCGTTTAGTACGATTTATCTACTGAGCAAAAGCCAGTATTTTATCGTAGCTAACCTAAGAAAATAATGTGACGTTTGGCGCCGCATTCTATAGCGTATTTTATTCTGTTACTGACAATGTATTAGATTAATTTTCCATAAAATCTTGGGCTATCATTTTTAATTTCTTTAGATAAATTTTTATAAAATACGCAAGGTCGTAATAGAGGCTATTAAGCCAATTAAAGTATTTGTCTTATTTTAATGAGAATATTCAATGGACAAAAAGAATTTCATATGGTTAGAATTGAGTGTGGTGCGGACTTCACTAGAGCGTGTCCTCATCAAGATGTGGATGCCTTTACTAGGCCGGGTCAACTGTCACCACTATTAGAGAGTGGGGTAAGGATTTTACCTGTGACTATGTTTCCATGAATCGATCCCTAGGGACAGCAGGTCTTCGAGCCGGGAAAAACACGAGTCCTTCGGCACACAGCGTCCCTCTGGAGATGTCCAAACGGATCCGAGGATCGTAGCTCACACGCAGTATGTGCGCGTACGAATAAAATATCAGCGATATATCACGTGACATCAGGACGCTTGACCACGAGCCTATCAAAATGAGCACATGACTAAAATTCTGGGATATTTCTGTCTAACATGTGCTTACGAGACCAGGGAGGCGGAGCTAAAGTTTATATGGGTCGGAGATGGCAGACATCACGAGTTCATTCTGGTGCGGGACCTTGGTCCTGCAATCTAATTCGAGTTCAAGACTTCTGTTGGGGGACTCTGACCCTGACTTTTGATTTTGGTCGGACGCTGCTGCTGCTCATTCCGACTTGCATTCTGAACCGAATGCTAGGGCGACATCAGCACAGCGGTATGAGCTTTACCTGGTTGAGCTTGACTGCAGCTGCCTTGTGAGCTACAGGTCTCACATTCGACTTTTAATCATCGCCGGCTACAGACGCAGCTCCTATGGTAAAGTGTTACATCACCAAGCCCAGGGCTTGTGCATTCCATGAAACTATATAGCGACCCGTAAGCGTCATCGGAATGAGAAGTTTCCGCTCTAATTTTCAGAATAAAATCCTACTGAGGTAACGGCATAATTTGCCAATACCGACCAGTACGAGTTGTTATAAAAGTATTTTTATTTTCAAGACTCTTTGGGTACATTCTCGTTCAATATTGAATGGTATGTTTGTTCCATTCATGGCACCCAAGAATATTTTAATTGTTTAAAGCCGCAGCATCATTAATAACGATGTCCGATTTCATAATTTATTATGTACATTAACTTTGCATATCATTACTGCACATGTATTAATTATTTGAGCTTTAATTTCAAAGAAAAAATCTTTTTGTTTGTTTTTCTCAACGGATAATTGTACATCTAGGCGTTGCATTGCTATTTTGTGCAATCATATATTCAAGTTAAAGGTAAATTCACCTAGACATGTAATTGTCATTTGAATTTTAAATAAATATCTTATTTCGACAATTTTACTGCACATCCCGTAGTGTCGAGATGCTTGCTAATTTTAGTTTTTCATTACCACTTAAAATTAAATATCCAAAGTTAATCATTTTATTATTTATGATAAACTATAAAAATCTTTCCTAAGGAATGCTCTACTGCACAGGGCCGGCGTTTCGTGTTAGGCCCGGGTGGGTAGTCAGGCACGAAAAGAAGGGGGGGGGGGGTTCCCTGAAAAATCTTACTTCTTAAGGGAAATTTATAGGAGAAAAACTAGAAAATGAATTTAAAAATTCATCAGATAATTTATTCCTTAATATATTTTAGCTATGTACGAAGCATTGTAATTTTTTCAAATTTACTATTAATCAGTATCAATTGCGTAATGCAAAAATTGTAATGCGCTTCTCGCATTCAAGAGGACACGGGTTCGAATCCCCGTCCGGGCATCCAGATTTGGGTTTTCCATGGGTTTCCCCAAATCACTCCAGGCGAATGCCGGGATGATTCCTTAAAAAAAAGAAAAAATAGGCCATGGCCGTATTCATTCCCGTTTCTTGTCCCCAGCCCCATCCCGCCTCTAACGACCTTAGCCGTCAACGAGGTGTAAGGCCCTAAGTAAAAACAAAATGTAATGCGCTTTGCTTCTTTGGAAATGAAACGATTCAATAATTTTTCCAAATCAAGTTCTTCAGTAAGGTTGCTACATATATGTAAAATAGCGATGTTATTTAATAGATCTTGCAACATTGTCGATCTTATGTAACTCTTGAGTCGGCGTAAGGCCGAAAAATTTCGTTCATTTGAAAAGGACGACCCAGGAATTGTGATGAGTAGTCGGACGAAGCGTACAAACTCTGGTATGAGTTCTCTAGTCCATTTGTACTTCTGTAAAAAAATCTACAACCACTCTTAAATTTTTTGCCTCCTCATCTTGCCTTTTCAAAAGTTGTAAAAACATGTCTCTATCACTGAGCAATCTTTCTTGGTCAAAATCATGATTATAGATATTTATAATTTTTGCTACATTTGTGGGCTGTCCCAAAGCGAATCGTTTTAACGATTTGAAGAAGTGGGTGGAAACGTTATCGAATCGACTCTTTAACTGATCATAAAAATAAGATTTGCGGAGAAAATCTTGAGGTGTTTCGAATCGGAGATTTTCATTCTTACCTTGATCGAAATTTTGCGTTGATGTGGGATTTGAGGTTCGCTGGTTTCAAAGTTAGTACCTGACTGCACACTTTCCCGCAAAATTTCTTCGAATTTTGACTCTCGAGCACAGTACAAAGCATCAGTGATTGCTTCTATCTTCGCATACGATCCAATAACAGATAGATTAGATTTCTGTAGATCTGCATTCAAAATTTCGACGCGATCAAAAATTTCTATAATCATTGTTAAATATAAAACACACGCAAATGATTCCATGTCGGAGTAAAATCCAGAAGCCTTGGCAGCGACAGCGTTGTCTACTTCTCTGGTTACAGAATGTTCGTACAAAAATTGAAGAATAAATATGTTTATACATACAAAACCAAAAAAAATTGATTTAAACTTATAATTTTTTATAAATACCTTGTCGGACAATAGGCTGCAAAAGAAGGCAAATCATCATTAGTTTCTTTTTGTATTCCAATTTGTAGTTTCTTAAACTGTTCAAGCCGTTTCAGCGAGTCTCGCACGACGTTTATCAAATCTTTTACTGTTCCAATAAATTTTCTCGCTATTATAATTCTCTCAATTCCATGTTGTACTACAAGATTGAGGTTATGAGCATTACAGTGCACAAATAATGCTCGAGGCTCTTCTTTGCGTTTTCGTGACTGTAATCCCGTTATTTTTCCAGAAACGTTAGAAGCCCCATCGTAGCGCTGCCCCCTGAGTTTTGAGAGTTCTCACTTGTGCTTGGCGAAAATGTTAGTGACCAAAACAAATAAGGCTTATTAAGTTGAGGCCATGGATTGTCTTTCGCCCAGTTTTTAAAAATAAATGGTACTGGAGAACTACTCGAAGTAGTTTCTAGGGGAAAAAATGAATTCATACGAAGGGGAGTCAAAAACTTCCCGGAATTTCATTGTAACTCTTTATTAACAAGAGATAAGTACACATTTACCTAATCTCCTTCAAAGAAGGCTCCTTCTGAACACACACACTTGCTCCACCGCTCCTGCCATTGCTGGAAACATCGATGAAAATCCTGTTTTGGTATCTTCCAAAATTCAGCTGTCGCTTTGGTTTAGATGTCTTCTACGTTGGCAAAACGGTTACCTTTGAGGCCCATTTTCATCTTAGGAAAGAGCCAGAAATCCGAAGGCGCTAAATCCGGTGAGTAGGGAACCAGGTGGAGGACTGGAATGTTCTTTTCTGCAAGTCATGTCTGCACAACAATCGATGTGTGGGAGGAAGCATTGTCGTGATGCAGTAACCATCCTCCTTTCCATTTGCCCGGACGCCATCTGATTGTAGTGTTAGGTCAAGTGACAAATATACTAGCGGAAAATGGATAACACGGAAAAAAAATCGTAAATCAGGAAAAATGAAAGTAACAGTGATACGTTTGTTTATTAGTCCATGCGCATTATTGCAATTTAAAGAATTAATTCAGGCAAAGATATTTTTACTAAAATGATTGGTTAAAAAAAAAAAAAAAACCCTTGTAAATTCATTTAAAAAATAAACCCAACAGTTTTCATCCAAGTTCTGTATTTAAATGTGGAAACTGTACAGAAAAAAAAACCATTCGTTCACAGCAATAGAATACTCATGTTGGTGTCCTTTTAAATAAACTTTCGCAATTTGTCCTACAATTCATAATAGGTTTTATTGGCCAGTCAGGTTTAATGACGTGTATCTCCCTCACTAAAAATTTAACGGAGAAATCTGTGCAGTTTTGATACCATTCCTCTAAGAGCAGCAGGATCACCTCATCTTCACACAACTCTCTTAAAACCAAAAACTGCAATGCTCAGTCACTCATTTTTCACAAACTACGCTCTACTATAGCCAAAATGTTTAAATCCGCCATACAAAATAATAGAGAGTGGCAAGAGAAAAACATCCAGCAAATAAACCTGATGACACGTACTCGGACCGCTGACGTGATGTTTATATGTACAACTTGGTTGCCAATTAAGTTTACAAAGTTGGCAATCACGTTGGTCGTCTGTGGGCCCCTTAGGTATATGTTTTATTATATGATAGTACCTAGCGTGTCTCAAAATGAAACCAAAACTAAGTCCTATTTAGATATTTGTATACAAAAACTGAATCTGTGGTAAAATGTACACTAGGTAAAAAATAATGTTCTCTGAAAGAACGTACCACCATTGCGTTTAAAAAGCAATTTGAAATCCATCCATCCAGAAGAATTTAAAACATCTGAAAAATTAAATGTAGATCTTAAGTTACATGAAAAAAAATTACCAACATCACTCTAGTCAAGTAGTAAAAGCAAAAAGGACTGCCATTAAAAGTAGATCCTCTTAAGTGATGGCAAATGAACGATCACAAATATTCTATGATGTTTCCATTAGTCCCCAGGTTTTAGTGAGCCCCGCCTAGCAGTGTCTAGCGAAAAATTGTTCAGCGAAAGGTTTAATTTGTGTGTATAGGGGGGGGGGGGGGGAGGAAAAAATTAAAATTGAGAAAAGGCTGCTAAGCGTTTGTTTTTTAAAAATAACTTGCCACTTTAAGTTTTCGAATAATAATTATGGTAATTAGAAAACTACTACTTCAAAGTCAGTTACTGTTTGATTTGATTATTAAAATAAACATTATTCCACTTGTCATTTTTATTAAATAGAAGTAACTAGACACTAAATCATATTTTCATACAACTTAGGCTTCTGTTTCCGCTTCTATAATGTCGTTTCCGTTACATCTCTAGTACATACACGCGAATATTCATTACATGCGCACGTATTTATGAATAAGAGTGAACAAGAATTTTACTTTTACTTACTTTCACGATTTTGACTGTCAGCTGACTGAACAAGGCCATCTTTTAAGGTTCCAGTGGATCATTCGTCTAAGGGCGATGCAAATTTATCCTCCACTTTCTGCTTCTAGCATTATCTAGACTCAATTCATTTCTCCTGTTCAGCTTCACTACGAATTTATCTATTTGATTTTTTTTTTTTTTTTTTTTTTTTTTTTTTTTAGAACTAGCCGAAACGTGCAGCTTACACACACAACTGCTTAGGACGTACACTATTTTCTTGCGTTCACTCACAAGATTGTTTGCTCAGTAGGCGACATCTGGGGTGGCGGTTTCTATTGAAACATCAAAGGGATTTAACGCGTCGCTAATGGTGCTGTGGGCACACAGGCTATTATATACGCATTTTGAAGAATGAAACTAACATGCTTAGCTGCTCTGCTCTCTATTTCTTTTTTTCTCTCAATTATTTCGCCTATGAACTCTCAAATTCCGTGTGGGTGAAATACCTACCCGGAATTTCCCGGGTGGGTACTGCTACCCACCATACCCACATTATCCGCCGGCCCTGCTACTGCAGTCTGTTTTTAAGAACAACTCATCATTCATACAGCAAGAAGATATTTCGAATCACAAGGACGACTACTCAGATCGTCTGCAGCGTCTATACTTTCCAGTTTTTATTTTAATGAAGGATGTCGCGATGATCAGGTTTTCCTTTCCGCTACTGCACTCAAGAAGATACATGATTATTATGTTGCATTATGTGATACACTAATAAATTTTGTTATTATTGATTCCAGTGATTTATTAGATGTAATTAACATTAAATACGGTGAACAAGATTACAGGGAAAGAGAAACTCGATAAAGTTCCAAAGAGCGTTTTGAAAGAACCATCATTTGAAAGAAAACTTCTGGTGCTCTGGCGTCATGCGGACAGCGCAGAAGATTAAAATGTAATAGTAAATGAGAGGTACTGGAACACAGCAGTAACTGAATGTGCCAAATCAGTGAAAGTCAGGATACACTTTTTAGGCCACATGTCAGTTGTAGACGCAACCCTCGCGGTAAAAGAGTTTAGCATCTAGATATAAGTGCCGTTACTACCTGCATGTGTGAATGGTTTGCATTAAATTAGAAGAGCTTATATGAACTTTGATAAAAGTGTAGCTAATAATTGATTTCCCCCTTAAAGGGAGGATAACAGGAATTACAAGGCCTCGCAATTGTTCTGCAGAAACCTGGCTGTCAGAAGGAGGCTGAGGGATATTGAGGGATATAAGAGAGAGGCACCATGCATTTCGATTGAAGTGAACAGATAGGAGGAAGCTGCCTGCAGCACTTTTTTTTTTTTTAAATGGCATTGGTCTACTGGGCCATACAGCCAGCTCAATGGGATTTGTCGCTATCAAGTATTGACACAAGGACACTACAACACGGACAAGACATTCACAGACACAACACTAAACACCCATGCCCTCGGCCGGACTCTAACCGGCGACGCGGAGCTAGCACTCCAGCCCCTACGCTACCGAGGCCGGCGCCTGCAGCACTGGCGGATGGGTAGCGAAGAATTCGATGCGGCACTCAGCTTAATTTTGGAGGGTAACTGGTAATACTTTACTAAGTGCACTTGCTTAACCTTTCTCCAGGCAGCGTCCACTAATTTCGTTTGTACCAGTGAGAGTTCTCGGAAAATTCTTTTTCCTTCCTAATTGGCATATGGTCATTTTCGGAATATAACCACCTCAAGTGTGATTATTATCAGCTTCAAATGTTTTAGTACCTGTAGTAGATTGTTTTCACTAAGTGTAGATAACAAATGACGGACATGCCATTAAAATACACAGGCAGCGGTTAAACACCCATGCTATCGGCCGGACTCGAACCGGCGACCGAGCGTGGTGGTGTAACGGATAGCGTTCTGGCTTCGCATTCGGGAGGATGGCGGTTCGAATCCCCGTCCGGGCATCCAGATTTGGGTTTTCCATGGTTTCCCAAATCACTCCAGGCAAATGCCGGGATGCTTCCTTAAAAAGGCCATGGCCGAACTTCTTCCCATTCCTTGCCCCCATCCTTTCCCGTATCTAAAGACCTCGCTGTTGAGAGACGTAAAGCAGTTAAAAAAAAAAAAATAGAACCGGCGATCCTTCGGGCGCGGAGCCAGTACTCTAGCCCTTGCGCTAACGAGGCCGGCTTTCTCAGACGATTCAGCAACCCGTTGCTCCCATAGTTTTTACCCGAAGATAATTTTCTTATCAGAATTGCGATATTTAAAATCAATGCAATATTTCGGTAATTGTTTTCACATCAGGTTTTTACAAGACTCGTTTATCATAGTGAACTTTTGTTTAGATTGAATGTTACTTCAAGTTAAGTGATAGTCGCCGGTTTGGTTCTTCCGTTGTAACTAGCGTTGATTGAATGTTGCCAGAATTCGTGGAGATGTGTGAATGGAGATGTGATAAATTGTATGGTCTGATTGCCCGGGGACGTTGTGGTTGAAGAGTGTCGGCGGGTGAAGTGTTGGCTGGTTAACTGCACGGTGGAAGCCGGACCGGGTCCGCTGTCCAGCCGAAGCCAGACAAGGGTGGGAGGCACACACGTCCATTAGCGATCGAGCTCGTGTCTCTCCGGCCAGCTGACAAACGAGGCGGCTGGCGCCACGTCCATCTATCCTGATACGCTGCGGCTCTGCCATCAGCGGATTGCGCTTATCGCAGACGCGGAAAATCGCTAACAGCTGTCCGCTCTTTCGTATAAATTTCAACTACAATATTACTACAACGAATGGCTCAAAATTCTGTCTGACTAGTTACTGAGGATGAAGTAATCATTTTACGGAACAACGAGTTAAGCGTGAATGCGGATTATTAACTCATTTTGAGTGCGAGTAAAGCAACTCTATTTAATCATTAGCGGGCTGACGGGAAATGGTTTTATGTTTGCAGATTAAGCATATTTGATGGATTGTCCTAAAAAACCCAATTACTACTTTTTCTCATAAGTTCATAACTAATTACATTACAGACTACGTTATTACTTTCTATTAATTACGTCCCTAAATATTTAGAGAAAATGTCTGATTCCAATATAAAAAAAAAATCGTTACCTCTTCTTTTTGCGAATCGTTTATCCGACTCTCCAGTTGTTTCTCCAAGTTTCGGCCTATTCCACTTTCACGTTAATGTTAACTGTTCATGATGACAACCAATACGTTTAGTACAGAAGTTTCCACATCATCCCAAAACAATTCGTGTGAAGTTCTAACATTACAAGGGTATAACCTGCTATGCAATAATCCGTATATCACGTTTACTGTAAAATTCTCACTAACCCTCCTATCATTTTTATTATTAACTAGCTGGTGCCCACGACATCGTTCGTGTGTGTAAAGAATTTGGATTGACAGCTACCGGCATTTAACCACCATAGTGCACGATGGGAGACATGATGCTACTACCACACACAAACGCCAGTCATCTGCGCTATGTAGTTCAGGCAGCAAAATATACGGACAAACATGTCTTTGGTCGAAATACGAAAATATCCTTAATCGACCAATTTCAACCACCATATCTCCCACAGTTACCGAAATTCAGCCAACGTTGTGATCGATGAGTGACTCTGTGTTACTACTACGCACAAACACAAGTGACCTGCGCTAGATAGTTTTGGTTGAAAAGTGATACACCATGACACTTACGTCTTTGGTAGAAATATGAAAGATCCACAGGTCGACCAATTTCAACCACCATATCTCCCACACCCCCATAGCTATCTAACCACCATAGCGCACGATGGAATACACGATATTACTACCAAACACAAACACCAATGGTCTACGCTATGTAGTTGTGGCAGCAAAGTGACATATACGGAGACACATGTCTTTGGTCGAAATACGAAAATATCCATGACCGGCCACTTTCAACCACCGTATCTCCCACACTCGCACAGTTATCGAAATTCGGCCAAAGTTATAATCGACGGGTTACTCTATGCTACTACCGCTCACAAACACCAGTCATCTACGCTAGATAGTTTTGGCTGAAAAATGATACACGATGACACATACGTTTTTGGTAGAAATATGACAGTGGCGCAAGTCGACCAATTTCAACCACCATATCTCCCACATCTCCATAGCTACAGACATCTCACCACCATAGTGCACGATGCTAGATTCGCTGTTATTACCACACACAAACAACAATCGTCTATCCTATGTAGTTGTGGCAGGAAAGAGAAGTATATGGATACACAAGTTTTGGTCGAAATATGAAAATGCTCTGCATTGAACACTTTTAACCATCATATCTCCCACATCCCCACAGCTATCTGCATTCGGCCAACGTTTTGCACGACAGGAAACTCCATGCTACTACCACACACAAACACCAGTGATCTGTGCTTCGTAGTGGGGGCTGAAAAGTGAAATACATGGAAACACACATCTATTTATATATATATATATAATATTTACAACCATTATTATTATTATTGAATTATGTTGTATGTGCCGCCGCCGGGAAAAGGTCATATGGGTTGTATGTCGCGAGCACAGCCCTTTCGTACACAAGCTAAAATAGCTTCCGAAATGTATGGGAAACTTGTTTCAATGTAAGGTGTCCTAAAAGTTGCGTCAGTGAATGATATTAATTATAATCAATAATATGTCAAACAGAACACAGAGTTTTTCAAAGTGTTTATCCGAGCTACGCCTAGCATGTGTCGGGTTGGTCTCCTCTAAAGAACACGTCGTCATCCTAAAGACAGGACAGCTTTCCATACCGATGAATAAGTGAATTCGAATCAGACATTCCGTTGTGTTCCTGCAGTATTTTACAAAAACACGTGACTCCGTTTCGTGAATGCCGATACATTATTAGGACAGTGAATTTTGGCGCCGGGTTTTATTGCGGGCTGTTGTGGACTTGGGAAAGGCATGCGCTTCCGTATTCAGTCACCGAAGAGGGAATGTGACTACCAACATTTTATAGCTCGATAAAATACATTATGCAGATGTGACGGCACACGATAAATATCATTCTCCGTACAAACGAAATGGCGATGTAGCGTTGGATATTTCTTTTAGCATGCGTTTCATGTTGAGGAGTTAGAGAAGATAACGTAACGGAACACTTAACTCCACCTAGTCCAGGAGACTGTGTACTCTCATAATCCCTGAGGTTTTAATATATTTGTGGTTTTAATTTAGTTACAAATTCCTCCTCCGCCAACCTTCATGTCATGAAATACGAATATTACCTGTATTTTGTCAAATCAGTATTTTAAAAATGTAACTATTTCACTTTATTCCTGGCCAGTTTCTATGTTTCATGTAGGCCTATCGTTTCCGGAGGTATCTTGACAATGAATTATGTAGACGGCCTCACAGCACAATTTCCAACATACTTAGTTATTTACTACGCGTCTATCCATCATAAGCTTCATTAACATGCAGCTCGATGTCCAGTGACATGTTTCGGCACGTACTTAGAGAATGTTCATTTCTTCTTTCTGTTAATTCCCTCCAGCACGTAATTTTCTACTTAACACGCTTTCTTTCTCTTTACTAGAGTTAGTTCACAGATAGTACCATCGCTTCTCAGTTAAATTTACAACTACAAGGCTCTTTATTGATGTTGTCAGCATTTTTATATGTTGAATTTAAGATTGGCGGTTTTAAAAAGTATTATCACCGAAAAATAATTTTTTGCTATAGGAAATATACGCATATGATGATAGTTATCATTGTAACAGAAACAGTACAGTTGTGCGATGAAGCGAACTGCAATTTTATCAAGACATTATTCACAGGGGCAGCACTTATTTCCATTCTACGGTAAAATAGTGGTAAAATAAAAGCACGAAGAGGTTTAATAATCACCAAATGCGATGTAACTATTTTGCAATTCTACCTGCTGTCTTGTTGACAGTTCAGCCTACCCATTTGCCTAACCTACAAGAAACGCAATTGTCGTGTGTAAATCTCCTTTATTATCGGTGTAATATATACATATAACACGCTAGTTTTTATAGCCATAAATTTGGAACCTCTTACGTGCTATTGAGCTAGTGACGATAACAATATGGAACCAATGAAATGAAAAGTAACTAGGAATCCCAAAACCTCATGCTACACAACGTACATTATAAAAACTAAATCTATCGTGCCTTATGCTTTAACAAAACGTGTGGGTTGTCATTCTGATCCAGGATGTGTTTCAACCTAACTTCGCTAATGTTTCCGTTCTAAAATCATAGCTTCTGTCACATGCGCATTAAAGCTTCCACTGTTTCGCTATCGAAATTTGGCCCGCTTGAAACTACTTATATGCAACTGAAATAATGACATTAATGCTTCTCCAAGTTAATATCGTAATAGAATAAAATCGGCAGTGGGTTTCGACATATACTAAAGAACACACGTGCGAAGCAGCGGGCAAATGCCATTTTTTTTATAAAGCGGAAACGACAAAATTAGCGACCAGATTTTTCCGGATTATACTCGGTGGATGAATACTCTTAAGGATTGAAATATGCAAACATCTAGTGATGGTATGAAAACATGAAAAGTAAGAGAAAGATGAAATGGGTCTGTCCTTGAGGAATGAATGTTCTCCGTGCCTTGCCGCGCATTCGCTAGTGATGAGTAACAGATCTGGAGTCGGTGGTACCGCTACGGCTCTGAGTCTGCAATAAGCGCTAATCGAATAAACAAGCGACAAGTGGTCGGGCCGCAGGAGAGCGTACACCTCACGCCACGCCACGTTCTGTTCCTTACCGCACTCACACCAAAAACAACTGTGGTATGCAGTCTAAAGAACACAATTTATTCTGAAATGATCACGCAGCTGTGATCCATTTCTGAAGTTAGATCTTCTGCTTTCCCTTCTAAAATCTAAATTTAAAGTGTAGGCCTTCATAGCAACAGATTTTTACAACATTTTGAGATGGTGATGTTACTGAAGATGAGCTACATCAAGGAAGTAAATCGTACTGTCGCTATGTATTAACGAATAATGCTAGCACAAAAAAAGTTTGTAACGTTTTTCAGATTCAGAAAATTTATTTTTAATACGGAAATGAAACCGATGTAAGAAATCGCAAGGCCAAGTTTCGTCCTGTGTTTCGGATTTCATAGTAGCTTTTCCCAACTCGCTTATATGTAAAATGAATCTCGTGAGCACTCTGATGGCTCAGTGGTTAAGGCTTGACTGGAAAAGTCAATGGCTCGAATCCGGTTGTCTGCTGGGATTTTCAGAGGCCAATAACCCGACCTTCACATCTAGCACAGCGAGCTATGTAGTATGAAGGCCGCAAGAACGCTTCCGTGTTTCGTATTATGTTAAGGCGTCTCCATAGAGGCGGATGGTACACCTAGGTCATCAGACCATTACGACCAATCAAGCCCTTACCTTTAATGAATTCCATCTCCGTCTAGTTTAAGGTTTGCATAAATGTAGCTTACCATTTAAAAACAGTAGCACGCCACCAATAGTTAACTTACACGCATTGCACAACTGTTATTTTCCTTGGGTTTTAACTTTTGTCCATTATTCCAGCATTCGTTTTGGCCTTCCTTCCTCCTTGTGTCAGTCCATGTGTTGCCCCTTCTTGCCCACTGCGATGGGGCACTGTGATGGTGTCCGGCCGGCGTCTGACACGGTGTTAGGTGGTTCGACTCCTGTTGGTGGAGGAACTTTTCATCATCTGGACTTGGAGAGGTGGTGCCACACAACTCCTAATCACTACGGTGTGTACAAAAGTTGACGGTATAGATTGAGGACATTCGACACTGTTGATGGGTATTCGTCCGTCTGTTTGCTACGTTAAGCTTGACGGATCCTCGACGTCTTTCGGAAGAGTAGGCCTGAAGCGGACGGGTTCTTCTTTCCCCTCCAACTTCCTTCATATTACATTCATTTACAACGGAAACAACGTACTAAACTAAACATATAATAGTTATCCAGGTAAACTACTCCCTGTATGGCAGCTGGGTCACTGGATATTACTTGTTTTTCGTGTCGGCTGTTCTAGGAAAACTTGATATGTTTCAAGTTTCACATTAAGGGTATAATGTCTTCAGATGTAATACGCACTTTTTAAAAATATCTATCGTTTCAGTGTACCTAGCCTCTTCTGTTTCCTTGTCCAGAAAGTAGCTAATGATTCGATCGGAATGACTGTTTGGGCACATTCCTGTCACGTGACCATAAAGGGGACTCCATTTTTTCAAATCTTGTCTGTAACCTTTTCCATGTGTGCATTTAGTTACCGGTTGTAGCGTCTTCTCTAGTCATCGGTTTCTTTTATTGGGATAAAGATTTTTCGCAAGATCTTTCTAGCTTTGATTTAAAACTTATTGAACAGAGATTTCTATTATTTTATCTTTTATTAATTCATTTTTAATTACTACAGAGAAAGCAGTGTCCTTTCACAACAAACCAGAAATTAACGAGGGTCTTTCTAAGGCCATTAAAATACTTTTACCCCATCCTTACAGTCTGAAGAAGTGTGGCGTTTCTTCATTAAAATGTGTGTTCCAATAAGAAGCAACAAAGATGATATTATTTAAAAGAAACAAGATGCTAGGTTCGGATCAGATGTAAAATGACCAAACCATTCACAGGAAAGATAACTTTCTTTTTCGAACACTTGGCTTAAGATTTCTCTTGAGTAAAGAAGACCCTGTTTCGAAAAGCAGAACACACAGGTAACACATATCCGCATAGATGGAAGTTGCGGCAAGACGTAAATGTGTAAGCTCATGTCTTGATTATTTTTAATGAGAAGGCCATTTATCTTTTGTTATCTCGATGACTACTCTAATACATAGTTAAAATTGTGGGCAGAGTATATTCGAGAACTGGCTGTATGCTTTTCTTGTGATTTCATAGATACTCGTTTTGTGTTAATTAAAATTGTTTTCGGTATTTCTGACTATTCAACCAGCTCTGATCGAAGTGTGCTCGTAGCTGTTTCTACAATTGATTAACATTATCAGTTAATACTCCTTAAGACCACCAGTGGCCTAGTCCGAATTCTAACTGTGCGAGACCAGCGCGATAACTAATATGTCGGCGGTGTCGGCTGTCTACAGTTAGTGCTGGTAAAAACATTCAAAATAGGAACCCATCTATTTCTTTCTCATCACGCTTTGATACTGTTACTTTCTTACGGTGTGGCAGAAGTAAGTGAACGGATTTCTTGTGACACTGTTAGGACAGGAAAAATTAATAAAAGTTTTAAGTGGTATACTGCCCACTCTCAAGTTTGTTGACACTGCTGAGTGACTACAGATCTAAGTTGCTAATGAGTAATTGTACGCTGTATTTAACTCAATAACATATCCCTATCGAGAAGAAAATATCTGAAGCGTAAATTTTACAACTGGAGTACTGCAGTATTATTAATATTAAAGAAGCAGTCCATAATAAGTATCCCAGTAGCGATTTAGCAGGAGGCAAAGTTTGGCAAAGAAAGAGCTTTTTTTTATTCTGGCTTTCCGACTCTTCGACGTCCGTTATTGAAGACGCGGAAGATTTGGATCAAGGAACGAAAAGGAATTCGGCCATGGATTTTTGAAAGAACCTTCCCAGCATTTGAGGAAATCGTGGAAAACCCATAATTGGATGCCTGGCCGGGATTTCGAACCCGTGTCCTCCGGAGTGGGAGGCCAGAGCGTTGCTGCTCACCCAACACGATCGGTCATAAAGAACACAAAAGGGTTATGCAGATATCGTAGCCGTGACAGAATTCTGGGAGTTGAGCAAGACTTTATATTTAGGGGACACCATTTGGAGCAAGTCAGTGACATGTTTCAAGTGTTGGGTGCCAGTGAATTGAGAAAGTCGTGGTTGGAATTATCCCGTGAACCCATTGTGCTGAGAGCTGCGACCTTGGGCGGGCGGAGCCCACAATGCCGCGCGGCCCCCTCCAGTGGCCGCATTGATGTCCCCATCCGTAGCCTTGAAAACCTGCAGGAAGTTCACTTGGAGCCGAATGAAGCAGGCGGCAAGAGTAAGGTCAGTACTCCGGGACGCCTGCCAACTGGACCAGGCGGCGCTTCCGGACGACGATACCTTCGCCCACAAACGAGGAAATTAACGAAATAGAACTAAAATGCCAGTTTCTTTATTACTTCGAGCACGTGTTAAAACTGTGAACAAGAGTTGTCGGGACTATGACACGCAAAGGTAAAAACTTTTCTCCTGTCATCTTACGACAATATTTATTATGTGGCTCGTTACTCTTTTAACAAGCTGTCTGGTTATACGTGAATATGACACCTCTATCTAGAAGCTTTCTGCATGCGAGAACTATCACCCGTATGTGGTGTCTGACTCTGGGAAGAATTCTGAATATCCTTAATTGCAACGACGAACACCGTACGTGACTGCATAGTGCCATCTCCAACCTGTATTTCATATCCACCATCTTGCGCTAACCTCTTCATCTCAACATGCCTCTTACAACCTATGTCCTCTACTATCTGCTTCACATATTCTAATCTTTGTCTACCTCTACAGTTTTTATTTGCGACTGTTGCTTCCCGATCCCCAATATCTTATAACGTGACTCACCATCCTGTCTGTAATACTCTTTCATAAACTTCTTTCGTCACGTATCATCTTGAAAACACATTCATTTCGTACTTTATAAGTCCACTGTACTTTCAGAATCTTTCCAGAGCGCCACATTTCATATGCTTCAATTTTCCTTCTTTCTGGTATTTCTAAAGTCTATGCTTCGCTACCACAAAGTGCTGTGTTCCACACATGGAGTTTTTAAAAGTTTTTTCTGAGTCCTAGATCAATATTTGAAACTAAAAGATTTTCCCTTTCTAGAAGGCACTTTTCGGTAATACTATTCTGCTTTTAACATCATACCTGCTTCGGTCATCAGTTATAATTTGACTTCCTACGCAACAGAATTAACTTAATTTTACTATTGCATCCGATCGTATTTTTGTATTTAAGTGGCTATTATTGGTATAATTTCTTCTTCATTTCATCACTTTTACATTGTTTTAGTTTATATTCAGTCCAAAATCTTTCTTCAGTATATCTCGTTGGACTTCCGTTTAGTTTTTCATGAAATACGAATCACAGAACTTTCACAGCATATTTCACTCACAGTAGGTTATGTTACAGGTGAAGGTCATGTTTGTAAAAAGGTCCATGCTGACAGGTTAACATGTCAACTGTCACACAGCTACTTGGTTGTTTTGCTTAAGCATTGACCAGATCTTTAATTTACAATGACTGTTATGAACAAATTTAGACAGTTTAAATAATTAAAGGTCGTTAATTATTGAGTGTAATATTACCCAGACAATTTCAATGTTTACCCTTAAAATATTGTTCCCTTACATGCGTTTAACGAGATGAAACTTGTTACTTGTGCACAGCTTCATACTGGAGGATGTTAAGTATGACAAGTGTTACATTCCGTGAAGCCAACGGAAACAATAGAAATAGGCCTGCAACGAAATACTTGCTAATACAAACTTACGAAACGTCGTGGCACAAGAAAAGTAACACAGGGAACTTTCAGATACCTACAATTGACAATTGGCGACTTTCGTTAGTGATTTATTCTCTACGTAATCAAGGAAATATTTTTTCGGTATAGTCACTTCGTGAGAGCTGCAATGGTGCAGCCGACACCACTTAAGAGGCCGTTCCCAGTGAGTGATTCGGTGCAGTTGAGCAAAGGCCGGACGGCCTCGCGCCAGCCTTGTGAGTCAATCCGACGCTACAGCAGGCGCCCGGCGCGGCGTCCTTCTAATCGCGGAACAAAGACGCACCGAGCCAGGTCTACGCTCCGTGCCGTATGCAGCAAGCAGTCTGCTGGCGCACGTTTCTCAGGACATTAAACCTACATTCGCCCCTGTAAAAGCTATGCTCGTTCATGCGAAGTACCTTGGGACAGTCCGTAATTCGATCTACGACAAAGGTGAAATACAAAGCAAATTTAAACACTGGCACAAGGTCTTTAAGTTTTTCATTTCGTAATATAAGATCTCTAGGAATTTTTCACACTTTTAGCACCTTGAACGTGCACTGCCGTTATTTTACCTCGCAACAAACAGACGTAAAATCTTTCGACGCTCATTTGGGTGTATTTAGATCTATGTTTCATACAAATATCTCGGTATCGGTTCCCCACGTCTTGAAGTGGTGCTTGTAGCAAATGCCTCGATCAACACTTAACATAAGCCACAGCTCTCTTAATTCCCGTTACAGTGTCTGCGTGTAAGCGCTGCGTGATAAATATGTATGAAGTTAAATCCGGATGGACGTATAGTGTAGATCAGGTAGACTGAAAAAGTTCTTTGAAACCATCCACCAGATCAACTCCTAGGGGTAAAAGTTCAATCCAGAAAAAAATAATAATTACAGCCCGAATTAAAAGGCAAGGAACTATTCCATTGCTATTACAATAAAATCATTTACCCAAGAAATATCATCTAGAGGTTTATTGAATATTATTTAATTGTCATGAAAAACATTCAAAGATATCTGAAACGGCATATAGACTGAAAATGAGGAATTTCAAACAATACAACATGGGGCCTACCCCAAAATGAAAGTAAATACTGAATACAGAAACTCAGTTTATTATTCAACCCGAAGGTTGGTTGGTTCACATTGTAGCCTGGTATTGGAGTTGGGGGGATCAGTTCCTTTCCAGTTTGTCTAATATAACCCGGTAAACCAACCGGAAAAAGGGTACCTGCCATCTAATGTGGAACAGAACCAAGGAAGTATTCTGGTGTAATTCATGTTATAAAGCAACTGTGCCAGAGGTGAATGCCAACACAGGGAGTCGACACGGGGACATTTGGACCTGCAGTCAGACGCCTTGAGCACTGAGCTACCACGCCGCAGAAACTAAATACTGCTATGATTTAATTGAGATGATCTGGTTATTGATCAAATTAAAATTACTACTTAAAATAGGCAATAGTAGCTAAAGTTATAAAATCGTGATGGAAATGATCGCGATAGAATCTTTGAACAAAGAAACCGTGGAATAATTTGATATAAAAGGTGCCTAGTTTCTACTATTTTAGTTTTAAATAACTCGAGGAAATAAAAATATTAATGCGGCTGCTTGTAAGATTCTTATGTATTTATTTTCAGTGGATAGTAGACACAATACGTTACACGTGTCAGTGCGAGGTTTTGCGTGCTTGGCTGATGGTTTTTGAGTGAATAATCTAAAAACTGTAACTAAATTTTTAGTCTTTGGCACTTTGTTACTAGTGTGCAACATCCCGGCTTTTCACCACCTCCGTCGGTTATTCAGAGTTTTTCGGAGTCTGTGATCGCACCATCGCAGACTTTCAGTGACGCTGTGTAGCAATTATGACAACAAGCAAACAACTTCGGGTTGCCTTGGCCTAACGTTCCCAGCAACCAGTCCGCGTTCAACAAAAATCGCCGACAGGCGTACTTCGAAATCCTCGAGCTTGTGTTTTCACTTACTGTGCCTGTGTTCTGTTCCATTTGGCTGCTTTAGCCACCGTGGTTGCAACACCTCGTACAACTCATTGTGTTATGACATTTGTAAGAACCAGTCGACATTGGAGGTGACATGTGCCGTGGTGTTTGTGGCTTCTGGCTGGGCAGTTGCCTTGACGGAAGCTAGCGAGGTCGACCACACCATATGGACGACAGATAATCAGCCTCACTCGAGGTTAGCGCCCTACAAACTGTACAAATGGGTTAAGACTTACATCAAACGGAGCATCACCTCTCGCTTGGATTAAATAAACTGAACAGAAACTGACAACAGCAGACAGCAAAAATAATGAAGGGTAAATTATAACAAAATACATTATCGATTCATTTGTACACTCAACAAAGTCAGAAATGTTGCTCCAGCAGAAGTTGCCTTTATATTTTGTTTGTATATTTTTAGGTCTTTGCGGCTCTTCATTTTTTAGTTCATTATACCCGGTAGAGGTTTTTTGGCCAAGAAGCGGGAAAGAATCGGCAGTCGCCTTGCTAAAGGCGGAACCATCCCGGAAAGCTGGAAATCATAGGAAAGCAAAATCAGGATAGCTAGAGCAGCAATAGAACCTGTGCCCTATGTAAAACTAGACCCGTGAGGCTTGGTCACTGAAAAGAGAGATGTCAAATGTGGGTATAGCGTCATTTCATTTACCGAGCGTGGTGGTTTAACGTTTAGCATTCTGGCCTCGCATTCGGGAGGACGGCGGTTCTAATCCCCGTCCGGGCATCCAGATTTGTGTTTTACATGGTTTCCCAAATCACTGCAGGCAAATGCCGGGATGCTTCCTTCAAAAGGCCATGGCCGAATTCCTTCCCATTCCTTGCCCCCCCATCCTTTTTCCGTCTCTAAAGACCTCGCTGTTAAGAGACGATATGCAGTTAAAAGAAAAAGTTATTTCATTGTGACTATGTAACAGTATTCTAGATTTCGAAGAAATTTATTTTAAACATAAAAAGATTTTTAGTAAGGTCTGACAAATTCGCTCCGTTTTGAGACGTGTTTCAGTGCTACTAACATCCTCATTTGTGAACAAACTCTTCAATGAATCGAGAATCGCTAATTTAGATGTAGACTGTGTATATGAATCATACTCGACCTTGTTATGCGAATTCCAGTAATTAGAGCAGTAATGAACATTAGTGCTCTACACTATTGGTCTATCAGCTTTGGAGCTTATGACGGATACTGCTGCCGTATGCTGCAGTGCGACGCTGTCTGATCCGGTAACACACGGGTCTGGCCGGAGCTGTGTGCGCCGCATCTCGAGGTACTCAGGCAAATCTCTGCTATTCACGTTTGTAATCAAGGGCCATTATTACTAGATGCCGCAGTTGGTTTGTCAACAACGATAATGGCATTTGATTTGGCAGAAACGCCGCCTCGTTAGCCGATGTCGCCAACACACTGCGACTGGCAGACTCGCTGGTTCGAATCGCTGTGGTAGGAACAAAGTTTTACCATCCGACACTATTGCATGATCATTAATCACTAGATTGTGTACCAAAGACATTGGTTAAATGCACATATGGACTGAAGACAAATAAGCATTGTCGGTGATATTTGGTCCGTCGAATGGAGACCGCACTGTGTCTTTCGGATGAATATGCCTGAGTCGGCTGGCTCCGGGTAACAATTAAAACGATTCACTATACTGCACACAAACACCATCACGGCCATACACACTTTCACACTGGGAAGGAAACCATCCGGGGGAAGTTACACAAGCCTCAGTAAGCGCCTAAGCCCAGATACCGGCTTTGCACACGTTTATTTATGAATCAAAATACGCTGTGAGGTCTCAGCTCATTCTATACAGTGTAAATCATCCTTGAGTCAGCGGATAATTGGTAAATAACTTTAATGGCATAATTTTACTGTAACAGTAGGACAACGCAAATACATCAAATTTTGCGTAAAAAGAATACACACTGATAAATTTTGTCCACTGGTATGCCGCAAAAGCTTCAAGTACTGGAGGAAACATCACACATTAAATAATTATCGAAGCATCCATTTTGTAAAAGTTTTAAATAGCTTTTTGCTTCCACTTAAAATGTCATAATGTCCAACAATCGATGGTATGTCTCACCCGCTATGAATGTCATTGGTCCTCCTGAATGCATTGTGGTAGCAGTCACTGAGGGACAGCGGTTTTGACGCACGCACTTCCAAAGTTATAAAGCTTCGTCCCACATATCGTACGGTGAGCCCGACTTTCTAAACACTTGTAAACGATTCTGTTACGTGGACAGTAAAACTTAACAATACGAATTAGAACATTTATAATGAATCACTTTGATCTCCTCTATTAGCATCATTGAAGTCAACCATTCTTTTCGTAGAATTTAGAGTCTGTTTGTATCTCCATATTGCTAAGACACAACACAGTAAACAGCAAAATTTATTTTGTTTTCTGAGAGAACATTGCAGTAATTATTTGGTAACATGAATGCTCCTACTGTATTTTTGCACCCGTCTCGGTGCAGCGTGGTAAACATTTCCGATATCGACTCGACCCCTTTCATCTGTGCTAGATGTGACAGCGCCTGAGTAAACAACAACACCAAGGAGACGAAACCAATGATGAAACGGTGTCCATGGTCGCTACAGCCAAACTAGCTTTCGACATATGTCAGCAGCTCTTGGAGGTCAGCGAAATACTTCCTAGTCTTAGGAAAGAGTAGGTCGTTGCGATATTCTCAGGGACAAGGCAAATCTGCATATTCATCCGGGATATAATTTTCTCATCTGCTTCACTTAAACGTAAAAAAAGATAGTAATTGGAAACGTAGCTGTAATATAAATAACATCAACGTACTTTCAGTTATTTCCGAAGAAGTATGTGAGTCAACGTATTGTACGTCACATCTCTTCAGTCGAATCCAAGGTACGGTATGTTTGAAGAATTACTAAGTATAACGCAGATTTTATTTAAAAACTATGGAGTAGGTTTTACACGAGCTGCTGAGCATACTAGTTCAATCAAATACCTGAAAATACAGATTACAAGGGATTTTTAGTGATTGTGAAAATTTTGACGGCGCAACGGTACGTCGCAGACATACTGCGTGCTCCTGTGTTACATCTCATGCGACAGTATCGTCGTGCCATTTTGAACATCGCTATGCTCGTCAACATATGGCACGTGTTTCTATGAATTGTCTGCGTGATGTTGAGGTACTTCGATGACCAGCAAGATCACCAGATTTTCCTCCGAGAGAACATCTGTGAGACTTGCTCCGACGTCAACTCCGTCTTAGTACCAGCATGCAGGATATCAAGGATCAGTTACAACAGTAGTGGGCCAGTGTATCTCAGGAGAGAATACAGCGGCCTTAGAACACACTTCCCAACCGAATCATGGAGATGAGACAGGGTGCAAAAATAATAAGTGACCTAATACCGTCACGTTCTAAGTTTCATTTCGTTTCCCCCTCCCCTTCTGGGTGCTTCATTTTTTTGTCAGATAGTGTATAATTCTATATCCAGCCGTACAGAATTTGGAATGGATGTTGTTTTGATTGCACAGTGTAGCCTCTGTTTCGGAGCATATGCTCTGTATGTTGAGTCACTTACGTGCTGCCACTGAATCGTTGAATACCGGTTAATTAGTAACGGAGTTATTTAAAAATAGGTCCTAGTGGACGTTATTTTTCGAACACCTCCGGAAAGCAGTAAGCCCCAACGTGATTGTTTTATTTCTCATCACAGCTCGCGTTGGACCCCTTGCCGGTTGCCAGGGGCGACGTCTCGTGTCGCCGTCCCTCGACTCGGAATTTAATAGAAAAGCACCGAGCGACGGAGGTGTGCGTGACAGGGGCGCCGGTCGAGGGCTTAAAACGAACTGCGGCACGAGTCGCTGTGTTCTCTCCAGTCTCCACCAACTGCTCGAATCAATATCCGAGCCTCAAACAGATTCACTGCTCACATCGAGTCTGTGTACCATTAATACGTCACTTTCAGTTTTCAAAATTACTAAATAATTTTGGTGAAATATAATCAGTAGCCGCAGAGTCTTTGAAAATAAATAAGCTGAAGTAAATATGTAAAAATTCAGCAACACCTATCCATTTTCTCATTACGATAACGGGAAACTTAAACTAATTACCTAACATGTGAAGCAACAGAAAACGGAAGAAAAGGAAACTCTGAGAGATCCTCGTCAGAGATCTACTTACAAGAGCATCAAAATACATTACATAATTTCGGTGAATGTGATATTTTGTAACATGTTGCGTCAGAATCGAAGAAACCGCAGTCAAGCCTGAAAACGGCAGCTTATAAAATTGAAGGCTATTATAACAATTCCTTACTGTACTGAATCGATAAAAAAAAAAAAGAATTAACGTACAGAATTTTATACAGTTAAAACAAGATAAATCCAATTTGTATTCGTAATACGGTTGAAAGAGAACGAAATAAATTCGAAGAAAACACATTTCATTCAGTTCACTGATCCATATTTGTTGTATAATTTATCGAATTATCTCATTTTACAAATCTCAATTTCTGAAGGAAGAAATTCGTAGAAATACTAGTATGTACAATACTGATAGTTTCAAATACAATTTCTTTTTAGCTCGGTAAAGAAGTGGAACAGAATAATTGCAAAGTTCAAACTATAACAACTATGGAGACACAATTCATTACATATAACCTGCAAATTATACAATAAATGAAGCATTATTTTGACACTAGTGAAGCTGTGTGCCATATCCGGTCTCCCGGGCGTCGATGGTAAGTATGACGGGTTTAACATATCGCGAAAGTTAAGGTTACTTCCCGTTACGTCCCCCATTATGTCTAGTGTTATTGCTGGTGTGTATCACCATGATGAGTATGTATTAAGTGTAATATCTTTTTTGGTGTCGTGCCGGGTGAAACCCGGTGCTGGGCAGTCAGATCTATGATTCCGTAGGACGCCAAGAAGGCCTTAAGTTTATCACGATTAACAGTATTCACTCACTCCATTTGTACTGCTGCACTCATTATGGGGTCTTTTGGCATTTCGGTTAAAACATTAACGTACTTTTCAAGTATGTCATTTATATAATTAATTAACAAATTCAACTGTCGTTGTTTCTCATATTGCACGCCATTTTATACTATCGCTTGCGATCTATCATCAACGAAGCATTAACTTGCTACGGAAGCTGATTACTTTTTTTTGTATGGCTAAGGGAAATGTCAGCACAAAAAAATACAGTTTCGTAATCACTGAAATATACAATATGAACTTCTGGAACAACACCACTCAGTCACTTCAGCAAAGGTCACAATACCAACGGTTGGACTAGAACATAGCGATTCACAGATTCAAAAATACTCACCAACGTCGAAAGTAATTCTTAAGCGCTCTTTCTCTATTTGTTCAGCCGTATCATTTACTTTTGCTTTGGTTGTCAAATAACTTCCTTTTCCAGCTCGTTTAAATACAATCCTCTCGCAGCTTCTTGTCCAACCTTAATGCTTAGAGAGATAAAAGTGTCTCATATGAACGTCTTTCTTTCTTCGACTACTCTTCTCTTCTTAATTAATTTCTTAATTACAGTACACACCGAAAAACCGGTAACCTCCGAATAAATTATTAATTAGAATGAACAAATACAAATTTAACAAATAAAATATCTGTACCGCAAGAACCAGACACTCGCATGATGATTAGGTGTTAAACGTGTCACTTCCTGCAGGCCTAGTGCTGCTGTCAGAGCAGCATCATCCTGCTAACCATCACCACAGTGTTTTCACCTTCACGGATTATTTTGACACTAATCAATGACCGTTTGATTGGCATCAACTTCTGCAGGATGTAGTTTCGACCCCATTATCGATTATTATAAAATCAGCTTATGAAATAGCAGAACTCTCTCCGATAAATATGAGGATGGGAAATTAATTTTCTCAGTGAAATCAAATTAGGCCGTATCGCACTGAGATGAACTCAACGCAGACGTGCTTCAAATTACGATCGTAACTGAAGTCCGTAAATATCATTTCGAAGGTATAAGATTCACGTACCAAGATTGAAACGTAATTAATGGTTGGCTTTCAAGTAGCAAAAAATTTTGATTCAGTAGCTGCAGAACAAAATAAACTAAGTCTCTGTTACGAAAACCAAAATATAAGTAATTTCAAAAAAGAGGAAAGAGTATTGCTATGAGAGTTATGGTGGAGAGTATTAGGTGGATACAAGTAAGAAGATTTCATAGTCATGAGAGTTGAGCTGTGTCACTACTGGAGTGTTCTTCACTCTATATCTCAAAACTACTAGTCGAACAAAAGAGAACAACACAACACATGTTTTTATATAACTTGCACGGTACACAGACCGACGGAAGAAATCGTTAGAGTCCCCTCCCCTCCCGTTCTAGTAATAGACAACACGAAAGCCCCAGAGAAAATGAACTATTGCCGACTGAATTCTATCTGAGGCGGAATCATGGAGAATGAGCAGTGCGTCACACGCTGTAATAAATTGAAAAGCAAGCCTTTCTTTGAAATGAAACTTAACAAATTGACGAATGTATTTCTTCTTATTATACACTGCATGCACTTTTGAAAACAACAGGTATTGTATCTGCATTAAATTTAATAGCAAGTTGAAGTTGTGAGTTGCTGCGAATATGTTAGTATTATTCTGGAGAGAAGGACGCCTTTGCTCCTGTAGCATATCATGTAAATTCAAGTACAATGCGCAATATATTTTGTATTTAATTCGTAGCTCATTCACTTTTGACCCTTCGTGGATTTTTTTTAACTGCTTAACGTCTCTTAACAGCTAGGTCTTTAGAGACGGGAAATGATGGGGGACAAGGAAAGGGAAGGAATTCGGCCCTGGCCTTTTGAAGGAAGCATCCTGGCATTTTCCCTTCGTGGAATGCATTCGCTAGAATATAAATAAATGTATAAAGTTGTAACGCAATTACCACACATGGACGATTGCTTAAAACTTGAATGAGAGAGAGTAGTAGGGTTTTCTCCCAGAGGTGATAGTTAGAATTTAAATAATCGAGCCTTTTGCTGCATTTAAATTTTGTTTCATGCAGTAGAACCATCGTTTCCATTGCGTCTAATAAACTAGCTATTAAGTCTATTAGCTTACAGAGGTTGGAAATTCGAAGTGTGTATTATTTATTTAATGAAGTAATTAAAGAATTTGCAAGAGGTGTTTCTCTTTATTTCTCAGATTGTCAATAAACATCGACTGAAAAAAATCAAGAGAACTGCAGAAGTTTCTACAAAGTAATCAGAAACTCTTTGCCTATGACGTTCCAGTTTGTTACACGAGTTATGTTGCGATCAGCTGCTCTCAATATTTTTATGAGGAATGAAAATATGATAGTTGACAGCAGCACCATCGGATATCGATGTCATTGAGACCTGTGTATTAGATTTTCTTTATTTTCACTATGTACGTGTAGTTTTACACAAAGTTTAGATGTTCCATGCATTTTCACGTTTTTCGCTCCTTGATATCGTGTCTCTGTCTTTGGCCCTGCGTTCGTCTCTGGGTCAAGAAATATTTTTGTCAATATGATGATTCAAGTAATTAAAATCGATTTGTATGAAGTTGGACGACACATGCGATTTCTGCGTCCTAATAGATTTTGGTTTAATTTCTTGGTTTTAACATCATATATTAATAGACCTTTTACAAATGTGCTCGAATGTCGGCATCAATCAACAACTAACAGATGTGTATACTGTAAAAGTACAATATTTGGAACAGTCATTTAAACAAGAACTATGTTCTGCTGCTGTACCTACTGGTAGTGATAACTTGTTTCTTCGAATAGTGAGTGAATATGAGATCGTTTAAATCTTTAATTAATTGCCATAACGTACCTGCTAGATCACCATCCAAATTTCGTTTAAATCATTTTCCTGTATATCTGGGTTATTAATTTATGTTTATGACCGCGATAAAATTTTCATGTTTATGAGTCTGTTAGAAGCGCTAGTTTATTGCTAATATTTTTAATGTTTATTACAACCATACTGCGCGAAGCACCATTTTTTCAGAATATAATATTTGTCTGAATCGATGACTCAACATCTACTATATAATTTCTTAAGCTCACTCATCCACTCACCTCGATAGCTATTAGCTAGAGAACGCTGTCACGTGTCATACTTCGCTGCAAAACAGCGACCAGAGATACCATTAGAAAAAATTCGTGGTTATGTCCACAATTTAATAGCTAAGCAACTACTATCGAATTTATTGCCATAATTCTTTAAGAGTGAAATTTTCTCATTACAGAGGTTTTACTCCAACACTGCAATAAAAAACTCGGAACTTGACTTCATCTTCTCAAAATATTTCTCCAGATATTTCGATCTTGTATATTTTCCTCAGCACCTAATTTTCTCATTGCTATATGTACACTTTGGAGCCAGGTAAATATGGGCCGTCCTCTTTTCCTCCTTCATTTAACTTTCCATTCTTGTACTAGTTTTGGTATCCTAGTGTCTTCCATCCTTCTTACGTGGCCATACCATTCAAGTCTTTTTCGTTCTATAACTTCATACATTTCTTCTTTCACTTCCATTAGCCTTATTATTTCGGTAATCCTTAATTTTGCTTTTCTTGATATTCTTGCTGATCGTCTCCAGAAATCCATTTGTAATGCTTTCCATTTCTTAAAATGCTTTTGGTTGATTGCCCAGGTTTCTGATCCATATAAGACTATACTTTCCAATAATGACTTATATATAATTCTTTTTGTTTTATTCATAACATTCTTTCTCCATAGAAGTGAATTGAGCATCCCGATTACTTTCTGGCCATTAGTAATTCTTTTATTAATTTCCATATTCGATTTTTCTTCTATTTCTAAAATTGTACCCAAATAACAAAAATTATTTACCTTTTTAATTTTTATTCCATCGATGTATAATTCATCCAGATCATTAGTAAGATATTTTGTTTTTTGATAGTTAATAATCAAGACGCATGTTTTATATTCTTTTGACAGTAGATAACAGATATAATTTGCATACTCACTATATTGTGCTATGATGACTTGATCATCAGCAAATAGTAAATGATGTAGATATTTTCCATCTATTATTCCCAAACCCATTCTATTACACTTTTGAGACCATGTTCTCAAACTAACATCTATATAAATTTTGAATAGGGTTGGTGACATAAGGCGGCACCCTTGCAGCAGACCTTTACTTGTTTTAAATTTTTTTGATAATCCATAACCAGTTGTTATTTGGTATGTATTATTTACGTACATTTGTTGTTTTAATAAAGGAGTTATCTATATGTGACTTACGTAATGCTTTCCATAACATAATTCTTGGGACAGTATCATATGCTTTTTCTAAATCTATGAAAATTAATCCTACATTTTTTTATATTTCGTTGTATTTTTCCAGCCTCTGTCGTAACGTAAAAATGTGGTCTATACATGACCTACCTGCAGTAAATCCACATTGCCCTTCTTGAGTCTTATAATGAGTTTCTAATATATCTTTTACTAGTTTGGCAAAAATTTTCATCAATGAATTCATAACATAAATCCCACGATAATTTGAACATACTTTTATCCTCCTTTCTTGAATATGGCAGTAATATAACCGAATTGCTATAATACATTCATTAAGTTTGCTTTTAGTAGCATTTCATAGTTTAAAAAATATTGATAAATTTTGCGGCTGAAAAAACGTGGATCTGCTTTTCAGTAACTTGTTACTAATAAAGGCAACTTAAAAAAACGTTAAAAAATTAATTACTCTCTACTATAACCACGAATGCCAATTGTCATTCCAGTTTAGAATAAATTTCAGTTTAATTAAAATTTTGTTGCTTGACCAAAGTTTATGCATTACGGTTTATTTGCTTTTTAGGTATTTTACTGACGACTTTCGTAAATGGTTTTTATTCATGTTCGCTGTACGTATGTTATTAGGTTATTTTAAGTGGACATCAGACCAAATATGTTACCGAATTAACTATTCTGGTAATTCATTTCTTCGGAGTCGCTCAACTGTTTAATAATATGGAATATGTATTATGTTCTCTGGCTGTTACAGATACTATGACCGATGATTACGTTATGAGTGTTTGCCCAGACTCAGTAAAAAACAACGTGATGCTTTCGAAGCAAACAGGATTATTTTTTTTTTTAAAATTTTGCAGAGTGAACTTTAAGGGTCAAATACAAGTCAAGTTTGTATTTAAGCAAGTTCGAGTCTGTGACCTTTGAAACAATTATACGATTACGGTATCGTCCCTGTTCGTGTTTAATACCTACCTCTATTAATGCTTCTGAGTTCTTCAAGCTCAAGAGATTTTATTCACTCTGAAACACAAGTCAATTTATATTTGGTTCAAATCAGGTTAACGTGTCATAACCCTTCATCCTAAAAACTGGAACTATTCCAGACCCGTGGCGATACGCAAAACACGGTCACGGGCTTACACTAGCAACAATCATTAGAGTCAGTTAAGTGGGAGGTGTGATCAAAATAAAGCCACTATTCATTCAAAACCCGGTCTGAATACAAGAAGATTAATAGTAAAATACGGGTCAGCTACGATTACCAAACCATGTTATCTCTGATAAATGTTTTGGTGAATGATTGGGTTCAAGTTACACAATTTTACTAATCATTTTAAAAATACGCTTTGTTCTGACTAAAAGAGAAAGGGGGCTTATGGTTTCTTTTAGATTCGACAGTGGTCTGAAAATAGCTGTGATTATACAGTTGTTATTATTTGTCGATAGGCTGGATCTTTGGTAAAAATAAATGTTTGTAGCAGTCCACTACTGTAATGCGTAACTCCGGAATAAATACATTACTCCACAGGTCAGTTAGTAAAAGTTTCTATGAGACTTGTAGATGGTGACTTTGCCCGCTGATATTTCACATCATAAGTTGTTAAAAGCTAAGACTCTTCAGAACTGACCGTAAAATGTGAAGTTACGATAAAACTATTTCATGAACTACGCCACAAAAATCTATCTTGCCCCTGAGTCAGTTCTAGGACATTATTTTACACAGTAAATCAGGGCTGCTCAGAATATAGCCCTTTTTGTGTTTTAAGATTTCTTTGTTCTCTGATGTTAATGACTCCTAAAAAACAGGACTTAAGTACCGAAAAGCAGAACAAAAACATATAAATTTAATCTGAAAATACAACTCCTCCAGCACGTGACGCATTTGTTATTATTATTAACTACGTGACACGTACGAAAATTTCGGAACTAAAATGTTTGTATTGCAACTGTAAAGCAAAACATTGAGCTGTACGAAAATTCCGCGAGTAAAATACGATGGACAGAGAGGCTGGTCGGTTATTGTAGATAAAAAGAATAACTGGATGATTTGTAGCAATATATTTCTTTCAGATCTCACCTGGTGTATGATATCCTACAGCCCTCTACATTGAAGTTAACACCTAAAGCTATCCCTGCCGGAAATCGAAGTGGCACAGGCCTCACGGTAATAAAACACAGTGTATCTATATCTCGGTGATATGTGGTACTGCTACGTAGCGCCAGCAAAACCTAACAGCTTACTTTTCAACCGTGTCATACGCATCACCTTAATACTGAATACTTCTTTTATGCTTTAACGGTCGAATTCCAAAAAAATCCTTTCTTTTAATGTTATGTTACCAATCTATAACCTTTAAAATGACATCTCACTTATCGATTTCAGTTAGGTATCAAGGGAGATAAATGGCTAGTGGCGAAAGAAAAAAGAAAACAAGAAACGTTTTAAAAATAATGATACTTTTGCCCTTTAAGGGTCGAATAAAAAAAAAAATAAAAAAAATCCTGTCTTAAAATATGATATTACAAAAGCAGAGACCTTAATCTTTAAGATGATACCTCATTTATCAATTTCGGAATTAAGGAAGATAAATGGCTGGTAAAAAAAAAACTTTTTAGAAATAATATATATGATAGTTTAATCATTTCTCATGTTACTGTCGCACATTTAACTCAGAATTTTGGAATAAGCAATCTTTTCAAATGTGTTGGATTGGGATATGTTATGTGGTATTTGAAATCTGAGAGGCATTACGAGAGAATGTAATTCCCCTTTACTACATACATTTAATCGGATTTTGAGCAGAGGATTTATGCGATCGCTTCGCGAGAAGTGACCTCGATCGCCCGACGCCCGTCAGCCGCTGACATGCAGTATTAATCTCCCCGACGAGCTGGGATTTTATTGAAGGCGGGCAGACAGAGCAGTCAAGTGAGTGAATGTGGGTCTCTTGGGAGAGAACAGATTGCAAGCCAAACGACAGGCGGGGGAGAGTCCGAGATCAGGCCCCCCCCCCCCCCCCGAGATGCGAAAGGGGGTCACAACCCCTGAGGCCCACTTCATTGGAGAGCTCTTCGTTCTGTTGGTAAAAGAGACTCCAGAGAAAGTCCAAAAAGGAACACTTTCACTATTCAGTTGCTCTAATAAATGCAGACCATCAAATTCCTGGACAAGTTTCTTTCAAGGAACTTAGTTTTATCCTTTTGCAAGTTTCATTCTGCTGGTAGATGTGACCCTAAAGTAACGTTCAGAGAAGAATACTTTCACTATTCAGTGATTCTAATAAACCCAAAAAATCAAATCTCCGGACATGTTTATTGTAAGGACCTTAGTTTTATCGTGTCGCAGATAAACCAAACTAGGCATCGAATACGGAATATGCATTAAATCAATGTCGAAGAAGTGCTGGTGACGTGTAAAAAACATGTATGAAACGTCCCTAATTTCAGAGAGTAGCAAAAAAAATGTTAAACATAAAAACCATCCGGTTTGCAACAACCTGTAAAGAAACTCAGAAAGTTTTATACTAAGAATCAGTGCCCTTTAACATGTCCTCACATCGTTTCAGCCCATGTGTGCCTAAGCATGTCTGCAGTGATGAAACCGATATCGTCCACAAGTGTGCTGCTGAGATCGCCAACATCACGTACATGTGAGGTATACACGATGTCCTTCGCATGACCGCACAGTAAAAAATCCAGAGGGTCTGGAGATGGTTATGGCCACTTGGTTGGTCCATTTCCTCCCATCCATCACTGTGGAAATGTTCTGTCCTGGAACTCAAGAACCTGATAGACTGTTTACACTGTCAGTGGTTAGAAATTTGTGGCCATAATAATTGTCTCTACGTCTGATGGAATCCTATCAAACACACGGAAATTTCTTTGGATAGCGATTGCTAATGATCTTCAGTATGCCACATAACGCATTGATCTCTCTCGTTTAATAATTTTTAATAATTATTCGGTAACTGAAACAAAATTAAAGCACTAACTTAGACAAAATTACACAAAAAACTTTTTGAGTTGCTTTACGGGATTGTGCAAACCGCAAGGTTCTATGTTTAGTACTTTTTCTACATACTGTACTTTGAAATCAGAGATATTAAATGCGGATATCCTGTTGGCCATTCCTTCGTACTGTGTGACGTATTAAACTCATAATTGGTTTTATGTATTTTATGAGCGGGCGTGTTTTATACGAAATGAATGGTTTAATTTTTTTTAAAAATATATCTTTTAAATAATATTTTGTTTTTCTTTTAAAAGTTCTTTATGCTATAGCTACCTAGAGGTTGAATATGGTACGTACGTCGTTAGTCATTTAACATTTTTGAACTGAACTAACTACAATAAAATGCCACTCTTCTATTTTCTGAAACTTCAAATAGTCATTGTGGAATTTCTTCAAACTTTCAAAGAGTGTTATTACAGATAGTCTATAATTAGTAGCGCAATAAAGTTTTTAATTTTTTGCTTTTTGGAGTGCTATTTGTTGGAGAATAAATTCACAACTAGGTACCATTGACAAGAAAGACTGATTTAATGCTTTACAGAGTGGTGTATTGCTGTCCCTACAACCCCCGATAAAACTAAGCGCAGTAAGTTTGTCGTTGAACGCTCAGAACGGAAACAGCATCATGCTATAACAATAAAAACATCATCAATTTCCAATCAGCAGAATTCCTTCCCTAGGCATTTCTACGTTGAACCTATGAAAAAACCTTTAGTGCCCTTTGCACTGTGGGGACACAATATAGCTTCGAATATAATGATGAAATGATTACGGACCGTCATGGAGGTATCAACCAGTAAGCAATTGGAAGAATGGCGTTTTTCTAAACATTCAAGCCTGTGATACAAGGAAATCAGTAGGAAGAATATCTGTGGAATAGAATAAAGCAAAATAGCAGTGCCTTGTGAGGCATACCTTGATGCACATCAAAATTTTTGTATTTGTGCCACTTCTTCTTTCAGTGGTCTGCGAGGCACTAGCGCTCACGCCCTATTTTAATTACAACTGGAGACCGGAGTGGATAGCCTCAGCCCCACCAGAATGGCACTCCTTATTTGACAATCAACAAGCACTAAAGGGACTCGACCTCCCCCGCAAGACGTGGGCTGTTCTCAACAGAGTTAGGACTGGCCATGGCATATCTGATTCATCTCTTTAAGCATGGGGAATGAGAGATTCGCCGAATTCGACTATGATGATCAAGAACAAACCATCCGTCACATGAACTTTGATCGTCCACTTCGAGCTTTCAGGGGATCACCGAAATACTTCATAGACACTTCAAATGAAGCATTAAATTGGCTGCACTATGTCGATTTTGAATTTTAACTATAATGTAATATAAATTTTTATTAGTGTGAAACAATTATATATAATTGAATTATTGATTACGTGCTATGGCCATGGGATAAATAAATAAATAAATTACAACTAGCAGCTCCAAATCGCTTCAGCTATATGAGATGGACCACTAAGCTTTAACTATACACAGCTATGGAGCGGTATCGAATCGGTGGTGAAGTCTTATGTTGCAAATGTTTTTAATGTAATAAGCGATAAGGATCTTACATATAAAACACTTACAATTATTAATTATTTGAAAAAATCTTTCTATTACCTTAAATGAAAAATGTTTTGGCGATGTTTGAATGAGAAATCGGAGGAGTAGACAAATGTAATTTAAAAACGTAATAAACGCAATGAAGTATTAGAATAGCTGTGATAAGCAAAGGATAATGACTATGAAGTCCTAGATTCGTTATTCGTATATGCGATCACCACAAATAATTTTTAATATTTTTTTTTATTACCTCTGACCATCAGTATATATATGCCAATTCCTCAATCTACGTGTGTGGAGAATACGAGTAAATGTCAATTTTTATTGTGGGGGGGGGGGGGGAATGGAACTTCTGGGAACATTCTTAAGGAAATTCTTATGTTATCGGTATAAAAATTATCCTGATTGTTAGCCGGTGATAGAAGTAATCATTATGAACAGTTTAGTTAAAATTCATTCATCAGTTTTTCGCGTGATGCGCCATCAGAAATTTTTTCTTTAAAATTGCGCTCTGTATCTTGAGAAATTTTGTAACTTATCGGTATAAAAAATTGCACCTTGGTCAATGACATAAATTATCACTATGTGCAGTTTAGTCAAAATCCGTCCATTGGTTTTTGCGTTATGTGCGAACTTTCAGACAGACAGACAAACAGAAAGGAATACAGAAAGATAAAAATTCAAAATTTTATGGTTTTGGAATACCATCAGTATTGCAATTACTATTTTTCAAATACATTTTTAATCTGCAGGCAAGTGTTTTCTATAACTTTATTACATAGTATAAATTTCTGCATCCGAAACTGGTGGTGTGATCAAATGATCAAATCATCAAAGGTACGTATTTTGGTTTAAAAAGAAAAGAAAAAAAGTGAGAGCAGGTAACGGATAAGTTCCTTCATGACTGGCTGATTGAAAACGTTAAGCAGGTAGCCTATATTAATTTGAGAAAGGACAGATCGTTGGCATCCAGCGTTTATGAATGTGTGCCTTAAACAGCTACTCAGTTTGCTGAAATGAACTTCGACAAATTACTCACTACAGCGGAAACTGTAACACAATATTTTTTTGAACTTTTTTTCATTAATCTTCATAAATAAGGGGTTACATAATTGTGTTAACAGGAAATAATAGGCAAGGAAGTTATGTTTTGCCAGCTTGTACTAAAAACAACTTAAATGTCTATGTATATAAGGTTTTAAAGGCTTCGTAGCTCAGCCTATCTATTACTCCGTAATTTTGGTAGCAGTTCCAACGCGCCCACGCACTTTAATACCCGACTGCTGTCCATTCACGCGGGTATTAGACACGAGTGCCGCTAATGGCGGGACAGGACAGGAAACCTTTGTGGCGGACTGGACCGCGTGGGATGCGCTGTGGTAATTAATTACGTCCCAGTGGCGGACCACTCGCAGCGGCGGAAACGTCAAACCACGATAACGATAACAGGAACCGTCACGTACGCGCAACGATTTTACATTACTCAGTTTTTCTGAGCTACGAAGCCTTTAAAACCTTATATACATAGACATATGTGACCTCTAGTAATTCACTGAGCGCCAGTATGTTTCTAATATCGTAAGATTTCTTGTAAATGTTTTCTATGAGTAAATCTCTGTTACTTTTAATTAAAAATGTTTTAATATCTTCCCAAAGCATTTTCTTTCACTTATAAGAGACCGGTGGAAAATTGTGGGCCTACCAATAATTAACTGCGATTGGCTCTGGTAACCATACATGTTGGTGGCAAGAAGACCTGTTTTGCATCGAGACACACTGGAGGGAACTTAGTGTTCAATTTAGAAGAGAAAATGTGCATGTTTGAGCCTTAAAGCTGGTTTTTAATGACGTAATGACAGATTTCTTTAGGGGCTGTGTAATGCTGTGTGCTTAAATTGTTACGGTAATCCTATATAGTAAAGGGAACCTACAAATTAACATGGATTCCGAACCACGGAGTGTCCTAGCGTAATTCACATTCGCAATGATGAAGGTTAGTTTTAAGGCCCGTAATACCTGAAGCCGAGGACGGAATTCGAAACGTGACCGCTCTCTGCAGATGCTCGTATGAACAGAGTATGAGTAAGGATACGGCCCCAGTACGTTACGAAATGTGGCGACTTCCCGTATTCTCACAGCGTTACAATCATGATCGTCATTTCAAATACACAGACGGAAAAAAAAATCCCAACACCAAGAAAAAATTATTGTAGAGTAATGAAATTTGGACAATGCATTTGTCAAGTTAACATGTTTAATTGATTAAATTTTCAAGATCACAGGTTAATTTAAGCTCAAGAAAATGCATTTCAAATGTGAAATACTGTTAAATTAATAGCCGGTGTAACCTCCAGAATTTTGAATGCAAGCCTGCAAACGTGAATGCATTGTGTCATACAGGTTTCGAATGTCACTTTGTGGTATGGAGTTCCATGCTTGTTGTACTTGTGCTGTCAATACTGGGACGGTCAGTGCTGGCTGTGGATGATGCTGGAGTTGTCGTCCAATGATATCCCATACGTGTTCAATTGGAGACAGATCTGGTGATCTCGCAGGCCAAGGTAACATGTCGACACTCTGTAGAGCACGTTGCGAGACAACAGCGGTATGAGGGCGAGCGTTATCCTGTTGAAAAACTCCCCCTTGAATGCTGTTCATGAATGGCAGCACTACAGGTTGAATTACCAGACTGACGTACAAATTTGCAGTCAGTGTGTTTGGTATAACCACAAGAGTGCTCCTGCTGTCATAGGAAATTGCTCCCCAGACCATGACTCCAGGTGTAGGTCCAGTGTGTCTAGGCCGCAGACAGTTTGGTTGCAGGCGTTCCCCTGGCCTCCTTCTGACCAACACTCGGCCATCACTGGCACCAAGGCAGAACCTGCTTTCATCAGAAAACACAACAGATCTCCACTCCGTCCTCCAATGAGCTCTGGCTTGACACCACTGGAGTCGCAAACGGCGATGGCTTGTAGTCAGTGGAATGCACGCTACAGGGCGCCTGGCTCGGAGCTGTCCTTGAAGTAACCGATTTCTAACAGTTCGTTGTGTCACTGTGGTACCAACTGCAGCTCGAATTTCTGTAGTGCTGCCATTCATGAACAGCATTCAAGGGGGAGTTTTTCAACAGGATAACGCTCGCCCTCATACCGCTGTTGTCTCGCAACGTGCTCTACAGAGTGTCGACATGTTACCTTGGCCTGCGAGATCACCAGATCTGTCTCCAATTGAACACGTATGGGATATCATTGGACGACAACTCCAGCATCATCCACAGCCAGCACTGACCGTCCCAGTATTGACAGCACAAGTACAACAAGCATGGAACTCCATACCACAAAGTGACATTCGAAACCTGTATGACACAATGCATTCACGTTTGCAGGCTTGCATTCAAAATTCTGGAGGTTACACCGGCTATTAATTTAACAGTATTTCACATTTGAAATGCATTTTCTTGAGCTTAAATTAACCTGTGATCTTGAAAATTTAATCAATTAAACATGTTAACTTGACAAATGCATTGTCCAAATTTCATTACTCTACAATAATTTTTTCTTGGTGTTGGGATTTTTTTTTCCGTCTGTGTATCAGTATCGATATTCGAATTTTCTACATGTTTGTCCAATCTACTGAGCTTGACATTCATACAAGATACAAGGAACACACAAGAGCACGAAAATAAAATAAAATTCTACGTTTGCAGAACAATTGCAGGAACACGACCACCAAATATCGACACAGACATGCAAACACTCACCATAAACAATAACAAACCACAAACACATTCCAAGATAACTATCACATACAGAAATCACTAACAGCAGGAACACATATAATAAACGAATACACAAACCTGACACATGAGACATTATATACAGTACCGGAATAAAATAAAAACCATCGACACAGGAAAAACGCCATTATACGAGGACACAGAATATAATAACAAACTAATAATAACATTTACATTTTGAAAAAACGCACCACTACAAATGGAAGACAGACAAGGAAAACAAAAACAGCACTACACAGCGTTATACAGTCAAATGTAAACAAAACGAACCGACCATTCGTAATAAATATTTGTTTCAGTGTAGTGTTGTGCTAGTTAATAGTGGAATAACAAGATGAATAATGAATTTCTACTCAAAAGGAAGCATAAATAAGGTAACAGATCAAAATGTAAGTAGATTATGATTTATACGATAGTTCAAATGTACAAAATGCTACAACATAATCGAATTGTAACATATATACACAATTAACAGGAGAAACTGCTGAAGATGCTTCTGCGACAGAAGTGAAACGCGTTCGGAAAGCAAATAAACGAACAAACAGTCAATTGCTTTGTCAGTATTTATTTATCAATATTATCAAATACTGAGGAAAATGATCCATAACGTCCAGATATTAAGACAGTACTATGTCAGAACTACAATTTTTTCCATACTGCTCAACAAGTAAATCAAAATTACTTAGAATTACAGTACTTCATAATAAAACTTCCTAGTAGACAGGTTAGAGGTCAGATCAGACGGACAGCTAGCTGCAGTGCCTTCTAACCGACGAAATACACCTTTTTAAATACATTTTAACCATATTAAAAACATAGTATGTAATGATTTGGTCTTAACACATCCAGTGATTGAATTATGCTTATCTTTTAAAATGCTTTCAGGCGTATATTTTTAAATACTTCAGACGTGTGGATTTAGGATGAAGGTAGCATTCTAAAGCAATTAGTATATTTGGCTTCATAGTATTAATCACGAACATCATAAGTTACCGAAAAGCCTTGATAAAACAAATGCTTGAATTTGGTAGGGATGGAATCGAATCCGAATTGTGGGTGTCTCATAAAAGAATGCAGGAGTTACAAAGGAGATCTGCCGTAGAACACAATTAATTTTAATATCATAGAACAGTTGAAATGGAAGTAACTCCAAGACGAATGAAGAGACTGCTAGGAACGTATAAGGCATTATAAGATGGTCCAGAGACTTGGACATATATCCGGTAAAGAATTAAGAATAGCACGTGGAACGAAAGAGATGAGTATGACCATTAGTTAGAACTAGGGACCATGCATAAGGGAGCTGGAAAATTCTAGAGCCTGGAATAAGTTATCGACGGATATGTTAAACAATTTACAACCCGCCAATGTAACTCAGTGAGCTGAGACGCCGCGTGCTAGGTCGGGGAGATACAGCGGGGCCCTCTCGTACCAGCCATCCTGATAGCGATTTTTAGGCGCTTTTCCGCAGCCATCAGGAGGAATGCCGGGACGGTCCCCAATCACCGCCTCAAAAACTAAACATTTCACAAACAAAAAATACACTTATCACACACGGAACATAGTTACACATTTCGCCGACAGTGGAAAAACTTAATTTCCTCCATTAGTACGTAGTACAACCTGGAAAATGCTTTGGGGCGTACAATCAAAGCTTCAAATTTACCAAATTAAGCCATCAAAGGAAGCCGACCCCTAAAGGTTGGGAAAAATTTGTGAAGAAGAAAATGTTGAACAATTTTCCTCAAGCAATAAAAGAAAAATTGTTACCGGGAAATTCATGTATAGCTATAGATCTGTAGGAAATTTACCACTGGAGCACATGCGCCATCTCAAATAACAAATAATAACTTGTCTGAGAGAAGGAACAATGCGTGACCATTTGTATATAGAATCAGATCGCGCAGATGGACGGGCAATTGGGCTACTCAAACAGCACACTTCTTTTTCTTAAAGACTTATACATTGCTTATTACCTTAGCGGTAACAGTCTACTATATAATTTCGAAAGGTCACTCCTTCACTCACCTCGATAGCTAATGACTGGAGAACGGTGTCACGTGTCAACCTCCGCTCGCAAAACAGCGACCAGAGATTCCATTAGAAGGAATTCTTGGTTATGTCCACAATTTAATAGCAATTGCTGCCAAATTAATTGCCATAATACATACATTAAGTTTCGTTTTCGTAGCGTTTCATAGTTAAAAAAATATCGATAAACTTTGCGCCTGAAAAAACGTGGATCTGCTTTTGAGTAACATGTTACTAATGAAAGCAACTTAAAAAAACGTTAAAAAATTAAATTATTCATGGTCTCTGCTATAACCACGAATGCCAATTGTCATTACGGCTTAGGATAAATTTAGGTTTAGTTAAAACTTTCACTAATGTTGTTGCTTGACCAAAGTTGATGCATTACAGTTTATTTGCTTTTTACGTATTTTACTGACAACTTTCGTTAATGGTCTTTCTTCATGTTCACTGTACGTAAGTTATTAGGTTATATTAAGTGGACATCAGACCAAATATGTTACCGAATCAACTATTCTGGCAATTAATTTCTTCGGAGTTATTCAACTGATTAATAATATGGAACGTGTATTAAGTTCTCTGGCCGTTACAGATACTGTGATCAATGATTAAATTATGAGTGTTTGCCCTGTCTCAGTAAAAAAACAACGCGATGCTTTCGAAGCAAACAGGAATTTTTTAAATTTTGCAGAGTAAACTTTAAGGGTCAAATTCAAGTCATGTTTGTATTTAAGCAAATTCGAGTCTACGAACCTTGAAACAATTAAACGATTGCACGATCTCTACTGTCCGTGTTTATTACCTACGTTTAATAATACTTCTGATTTTTTCAATGTCAAGAGATTTTATTCACCCTAAGGGTGAAACACAGGTCAAGTTCATATTTTGTCGGATTAGGTCAACCCTAAAAACTGGATGTATTCTAGACCCGTGACGATACGCAAAGAAAACTGTCACGTGCCTTCACTAGTTAAATCAATAATAATTAACTGCCTATGAATACGCGCAACTCAGTAGCCTGTTGATATAAGAAAATTTCACTTACTTGGACATGCTGGCCATCATCATCTTCGCAGGAAAGACGTTCGTTCTTAATGGTCAAATTATGTGCGATAAATGCATCATCAACAGGTGAATATTTTATGAGATACAGAGATCGATGGTTCCACAGACGGTACCATAGCACCGGTCAATCAACAAAGTGCTTCCTATTGGCCGAGTTGTGAGAAAGGTTACAACCAAATGTCAGAACGATTCAGTTATAAATGCAATTTTTCTATACGCCATTTTACCGTAGTTTCTTAGTTAATTAATCTATATGTATATGAAGATGAATGTATGTATTTTTGTTTGTTCTTCATACAAATCCACAGTTTTCATCCGACCTCGGTGAAACTTTGCACAGTTATCCTTTGAAACAAGGAGAAAAATACTATCTACATTTGGTTGAAAAATTATCTGTGTAAATGATACATGTTGTCTTATAATTTCGGAAAATTACTGAACGGCCATAGACAGACACGTTGGATGTAGAGGTCTCTATAATGATTTTTCCATGTATCGGTCAGGTAGCTCAGTGGTTAAAGCGCTTGCTTCCTGATTTTTGGGTCGTGGTCTCCAATTCAAACCTCCGTGGAGGCTAAGATTTTTAAAAATTGTTTTTGATCGTAAGAAACACGCCTGGACCGTCGGTTATTAGCACTGAATGTTAAACTTTAGATATTACAAAAGTAGGGGTGCAATGCGAGGCAAATCGTAGGTAGTCTTGCAATGCTATAGGTGTACACTTTTTTACGTTATATTGATCCCTCAGGGGTGATTCGCAGTCAGTGTGTGTGTGATCTATAGTAATAATACTATAAATGTGGAAATAAGTCTCTGACTTTAGTTAAGTTTTGACGACTAAATGCCTATACCGATATTTACGGAATTTGACAAGAAAATCTGTAGGGAGGGCACAGGACATTTTTTTCGGTATGATTAGCAGTTTTAGTTACAAAATATTGAGAACTTATCGAATAGTGACAGAGAGACGGTGTGTGTGTGTTAGTCTGCAATGTTACGTCGCTTGCTCAAGCTGTGCTTCTCGCCCATTATGTTAGTATATAATTTGTTAGTATATTTCGTTTAGAGAAAAACATTATCTAGTATAGATGTCGACTTTCTCTGTCGTATTAGTTTCTGTCTGCTTAAATGTTTCTGGCACCAGTTTATTTTGTCTTCTTTTCTGATATGCCTTGCGGGCGTAAACTGGCCCAAGTTTTAGCTCTAGCAGAGCACGAGCAGCTAAAGTTATTAGAACCCAAGAGTCGGATGCTTATGGTGAAGAAGGAAGAAAATGCCAAGCTGAAATAAAGCTGCTTAGTTAACACCCCCCTCCCCCCACATCCCCTCACCTTCGTTTGTTTTTCTGTTTTTAAATATGTTGGAAATTGATTCTCTACAAGAGACAGGTTCGATGGTAGAATGATATAGTGATGGCTTTCCTGTCATATTATGCCGTCTCGGTGTTGTTTGGGACCCTTCGTTACCAACAACTTTCTATTATTATTATTATTACCCCGCGATTTAATAAAAGTGTGTGGGGGAGTGTGCATTGCACCTATCGATAAGGGTGTTGGTTTGGAAGGGATATGCGGGATATGGCAGTAGGCGCCCATGGGCTATTGTGAGGAACCATCCCAGCGTTCACCTGGAGTGATCTGGGAAAACCATGGAAAACCCAGATCAGGATGGCCTATTCTATATTCAATTCTGGCAAGGAAATTCTTAATCCACGCGTACGAAGTCGCGGGTATCAGCTAGTTGTCGATAAAGGACATCAGTAATAAGCAGAACTCGTGAGGTAAGTCCTAAACGTACCCTTTTAAATGGATGTGTCTCTATAGCTAACTGTTTTCAATTTCTAAGGACGCTTACGCCTTGGCGGAAAGACTACCTCATATTTGATGCTGTCATCGAGAAGAAGAAGAAGAATACTCGCACTGAAACGGACTTTGTGGTTTTCTTGATATCATTTAATGGTTAACTATTTAAAAATTCCGTTGATTGGTGCAAAAGACGTGTCTCTGACGCGTACAAAATAATTTTACTCACCTTTTAAGTCTGGGCCCAGCGTATCTTTATTTTTTATCCAAATCCTAATCTCTAAATACAATAGGTACGGTATGGGGACGAAAATGAGAATAAATTAGCGTCGCTCATTGTGAACAATATAGCCAGAAACGAAGATCCGGCATCTGTACGACTTGTACCCATTCTTAGCCAAGGATCTCCCAATAAAATAGCGGACTAGCAAGCTGTGGTCCAAAGCATCCTGTTGCCCTTGAGTTTGGAAATAATTCAAATGCGAGCTGACTGGATAACGATCAATGACACAGTGTTTTAGGTGGCATTAAATACCGCTGAGTAAACTTGGAGAATGTATTTTTCTTAAATTAATATTACGTTATTGTAGCTTTTTTGGCGAGAGTAATATTCAGGAAGGAGTTTACAAAAAGTACATGAAAGTGCTGGGTCACTAAACGCTAGAAGTACAAATAAGGTAGACAGATAACAAAATTTAAAGAGGGAGATGGACCTACTTGATTTACATATTGTTGTGGTTAGTGAAGTATTTAATCAAGACGTCTGGCGTGTGTATTGTACAGTAACATACAAATTATCAGCAAAGCTAATAGAATTAAATTTATTAGCAATGAGAAGAAATGAAAACGGGTTGTTACAATGACAGGCTAATTTTGATATAGATAGGAAGTAAGCCAATACCCCCAATACACAACTATTACACGCACCAACTTCACAAGACCAAGATCATAACGCAAGGAAAACAGATTTCAGAGTAGTAGAATTAATTGTGTAAACGATTAAGAAAATGTAATAATGATGATAATTGGTAATATATAACAGAATTAAATGAAGTAAACAATGTAACAAATAATGAGCCAAGAACTATGCTATTATAATCTTTTTAAAAACACAAACTACTTAGTTGGAGCCATCATACTACATACCAAACAATCCTTCAGACGAATATACACAAGTTCCAGGTATATACACAAATTTCATGTAATATCAGATCCAGAAAACAAAATTTCGGACTATAAAATATACCCAAGAGCAGATATTAATCACGATAACAATCTGACGTTTATGAAGGGGACGTTGTTATTCAAGGTAACAGAGATAAAGGAAACAGAAGTTTCACAAACTTTAAAAGCGGAACTAAGGAAATCGGGTGAATGAAGATGAGAAAACATTTGCGAGACAGTTATGCACGGAAGGAATAGAAGCATTAAACATAAATAAAAAGCAAGGTGAAAAGTTGGAAACACGAGAAAAATGTTGGAAATTTAGAGCACATGGGACAACACAAAATTGATCAAGATGTAGTAGTAAAAAAAATACAAAAACAATCTTGGCACGGACAACATGCGCCAAATTTTATTGGAAGAAAGGACATTTATAATTTGAATATCCAGTTTTTTAAGTGTAGAGTTCTATAGGTTCTTGATAGATTTAAACAATTAGGTGGGAGTAGAAATTTCTTCTGAATTGATGAAATCTCATTACTATGATCTGAAATATTACTCAAACTTACACAAAATTTACGAAACGAAATGAACTAGCTGAACAATTGAAAATACAAACTTTTAATTGCAACGAATATCTGTTCATATTACCCAAAATACATTTACAAGTTACAATTTGAAAAAATATTAAGGGAGAATAATTATAGGGGCATACTAACAGTTGAAGGATTTTTTTTTCTAATTTCAGTATGGGTATCAACCAAAGCTAGCAACATGCTGACTCTAAAATTGATTGGATTTTTTATCCCACCATTTGAACATCTTTTTATCAGAAAAAAATCAAATTCAATATTTATTTTCGAAACACTGATCCAATAGTTGTTTCGTAATTCACAATGATTAGTGGAGAATTATATCGTAGTGGTCTTCCGGGAGTGTATGGTTTTCGCAAAATAACTAAAGGAGATACTGTAAAAAACAATTATTCTTCAGTAGGTAATTTTTTCGACAGTAAATCATATTTATCATTCGCCAGATAGTTTCATTACCTGATAGCAAATATGTAGTAAAAATTCTTTCTGCAAATATTTCTATGAGACAGCAATCGCTTATGCTATGGGTATACAGAATATTTTCTGTACCGTTAAGTTGCGTACCTGCCTACGAAAACGTTAAGAAATCCACCTCAAGAAACCTTAACACAGAGTATGGTTTTTAATAGAATGTAGGACACTGAGAGGTTACGTATACAGGGATTTAAAAAAAAAAAAAAAAAAAAAAAAAAAAGATGTGATAGTTCGGATCAAAATAAGACAAAATGTCTAATAAACATTGGGTCGCAGACGCATACTTTCGGAGTTAATAACAGATCCGCAATGTGACGCCTGTCTTTCGGAGTAAGGAATCACGCACTTTTTGACACTGTCTTGCTTGGTGATGACAGGCACTGAAGACATAGGCCTACAGAACCAGCCAACACAGTTTGAAAGGGTGCGCGATTCCTTACGCCGAAGGGCTGAGGCATGCATTGCTGTGGAAGTGTCGCAATGCGGACCTGTTATTACTTCCGAAAGTATGCGTTTGGGACCCAATGTTTACTGGGCATTTTTGTCTTATCTTGGTGCATACCATCACCTCCCAAAATAACACAATGTATACTAATATGTTCCCATACGAGGGTGGTTTGATAAGTAACTTCGTTTGTTATTAAATAGATTAAATTTAGTTTTTATTTTTCGACATAGTTCGACTTATTTGCTCCAATATTTCTCCAGCTTTGTGATTCCCTCGTGGAAAGGGACTTCTTCAAAGCCCTAAACATTGTTTACCTTTTGCATTATCTCTCCATTTAACTGAAATTTATATTCAGTGGCTAAATTTCTGAGTTTCTTGAACAAATGGTAATCCGGGGAAGCGAGATCATTTAAATAGGAGGGTATGGAACATCAATTGGCTAAAAATTTTGAAACCTGCACGCTGGATGAGAATTTTTGAATTATTTGAAAACAATAATATAGAGGATTCTAAATCGGTATGTTGCAAAGGAATTATTAAGGTTGGTAAGAACTTTCTGTGGTTCAATCGGAAAGTAAAACATTTGATCAGGAAGCAAAGGCGATTGCACGGAACGGTAAATAAATCCGGAACCCATCTTATCGTGTTAAATTACTTCAGTTTCCGAAGGAAGTTGTTAGAAGTTGCGCGAAGCTTTTAAAGAATTCCAACCCAGGACGTTATCTGAAGATCTAAGTACTAATCCAAAAAGTTCTCGTCATATAATAAAGTCGTACGCGTCTCTCGTAAAGATCTACCATCCCTGATTATTGAAAACAGGGAGATAACGGGATCTGGTATAGGGAAAGCGGAAATTTTGAATAGTTGATGTTTTTAACAAGGCTTTTAAAAAATGTAGAGGATGTCTCGACATTTGCTACTAGTAGTAACAAAATTATTAGAGATCTCGTTAATGACGTCTAGGGAATAACAACACTGCTTAGAGACATAAAAAGCGATAAAGTTCCCGATCCAGATGGCGTTACTACTCTATTCAACTCCAGGTATGCATAAGAAATTGGCCGTATTTGACGATATAATAATAATTCCTTGTGGTCGTAATGGCCTGGTGGCAGGGTTTCTATTGGCTGCGCATTCCACTCCTGTCGTACCTGGTTTAACTTAATCCATCAGTTCTACCGGGTACAGGGGACTCACAGTTTAATGTAGAATTCGAACCACGGAAGCGTTCTGACATACTTCACATTACACATCAAGCTGTGCCAGAGGTGGATTAAGGGGCTATGATAATCCCCGCCGAGACTGGGATTCGAACCGGAGACCTTTCGATCCCCAGTCAGGCAGCTTGACCAGGAAGTCAACAGACCGTTCTTTGACCAAATTATTTACCACTTCCTTGGATCAAGGAAATGTATCAGTTGAATGAAAGGTAGCCATGGTACGTCCAGAGCTTAATACCGAGATTGTTAATGATTCTGAAAATGTTAGGCGCATATCGTTAAGTTCAATATTTTGCAGAGTTTGGAACTTATCATTTATTCAAATGTCATGTAATTTTTGGTGAAGGGAAGCTATTAAGCTTAAATTAACATGGATTCACGAGACACAAATTGCTTTTTTAATCTGCTAGATGTACTGTATGGTACGTAGATGGGTGATTTTGAATTAATTTAGTTTTATTAGATTTTTTAACAAAAGCTTTCGGTACTGTACCTCGTGCTAGATTAATTACCAAACTTGCATAGCTGCGGCAAATATGAAACTGGTTTTACGACTTCCTGAAGGGTAGAACACTGTAGTTCTCGATGATGAATGTTCAGTGTTCAACACCTGCCCTAGTGAGGACCAAGGTCCCCCAACGATGTGTTAAATACATCAATTATTTGCACGACGTAATAGAGGGGAAAATAAGACTATTTGCTGATGGTGCTATTATTTATGGCGGAATAAAAAAAAAGCAGAGTTTTGTTATTAGCCAATGTTGTGAAAATAATAGCAAAGTGCAAAGCCTGGAAGTTGGAGATAAACGATAAAAAAAATTTAAGTAACGCATGTAAGTAAAAAGCTGACACCATATAGTTCTGAATATACAAGTAATGACACTTTCCTTAGTATTTATATTGTCTCTGCTTCGTATGGTAGATTCCACTAAATACCTACGGGTAATAATTGATAATAATTTGTTGTGGAATGAAAATATTGAAAAGATGATTGAGAAAGCAATTCATATCCTCAGTTTCCTAGGTTATAACCTAAAGCAATGCACGCCGTAAGCAAAATCGATTGCGTGCGAAGCACTGGTGCGACCTCACTTGAGACTGTTGCTCTTCTATATCCTGCCTCCATCATAAAGGGTCAATAGGGGCATTCGAAGTAGTCTGAAGAAGAGCCACCCGATTCGTGACACGTATATATAGCTGTAGGGAAAACGGAAGTCTAACGTTGAAGGGAATGGCTTCAGAAGATCTGGAACACAGTAGGCATTTCTCTCGTCAGAAGCTGATTTGAAAGTTTATGACATGTATTTCAGTATGAAAGAAAACACATTTTACTATCAGTAACATTTATATCCAGGAATGAGTGGGAAAACAGGTCTAGAATTATATACTACTCACTGTTTCCCATAGCAAATAGGGAATGGAATAGGTAGGATTTATTGAGCAAGAAAACTTAGAATCTGACAGGAGTCAGTCCCGAGAAACCACTTCAGCCTTCGTGTTCTGGGTTTTCCTAGATCGATCCAGACGAATATTTCTAAAAAAAATTGTCCATGGGGGTCTCTTGCCACATTCCGTATAATCCTTCTATGGCTAAGTAGAAACAGAATAAGTGTAACACATCCTCTGAACCCACTTTGTAGTGAACTGCAGAGTTATGGTGATAGATGAGGAGGAATTTGAAACCAATGTTCTCTCAATTTTTCCTGATAAACGCTACTTGAATGACCAGCTTATTGTCATGGTGAAACAAGACATTCTTTCGAGCCATGCTCGGTTTTTTTTTCCGTAGTCGATATCTTCAGTTTTTCCAAAAGTAAACCGAGCGTGGTGGTGTAGCGGTTAGCGTTCTGGCCTCGCATTCGGGAGGACGGCGGTTCGAATCCCCCCTTCCGGGCATCCAGATTTGGGTTTTCCATTGTTTCCCAAGTCACTCCAGGCAAATGCCGGGATGCTTCTTTCAAAAGGCCAAGGCCGAATTCCTTCCCATTCCTTGCCCCCCATCCTTTCCCGTCTCTAAAGACCGCGCTGTTAAGAGACGTTAAGCAGTTAAAAAAAAAATCCAAAAGTAATGCCTAGTTTTCTCCCGTAATGGTTTCACTCCTTTTCCTAGTAGTCAATCGAGAGAAAATACTTTTGCGTCTAAAAAAACTGAATCCATCATCTTTCTAGCGGATGGAATGCATTTCGCTTTCTTCATAGTTGGTTCACCTCGTCCAATTCACTGTTTTAACTGTCGATTCATTTCCTGTGTGTAGTGATGAATCCACGTTTCATCATAGTTACAATACGCCGCATAAATCGACTGGATTCTTCTTAAAAACCTCCAAACAGTGTGCTGTTGGTTGCATGCGATTTTGCTGTAGTTACGAAGTGTCCAGTCATGGAACCCATCTTGCATAAACGTTTTACACGTGTAATTCCTTATGGAAAGTAAAATGAACCCACTCACTTGAGATGTCTGGGGTCTGTGTAAACTCCTTCGATTTCATTCGTCTGCCCGCCAAAACGATATTATGGACTTTACAGAAGATTTATGTTCACACGACTGTTTTTGGAGCTCCAGGACGTGATGCATTTTAGAGGCTCTTGCTGCCATATTTTAAATCATTTACCCAAAGTAGAATGATTTTGCAGAAAGGACATGAATTACTCAACGCATGCAAAATACTGTTCTGAAATTCCTTTGCTGCATTCTCTTCCATAAAAGATGAATTGAATCACATAAAGAATCCCAGTTTTATCCATTTTACTGGCACCAAACACGTTTGTGGTTAAACAACTGTAAAACAAAGAACATGTATTGACAGTAAACTTTGGCCAAAGATTGCAGGTACTTAGAAAGAAAAGATTATGACTACAAACACAGTTGGCACTGCCACGTTATTTTTGCATGTGAACCAAGGTACGTATCAGAACACCCTCGTAGTAATTATCATAAAATCTGTACAAGAAAAGAAAAACGTAGTGATTGTTTTGACGTTGGTATAGACACATGTAGTTCTCTTACTCTCACGCATACTGAACCACTTTGGGTTAATTGTCAGCACATGATCACATTAACCTCTCAAACGCGTTAACGGTGTATTTATGTGACAGACTGACTGTGCGATTCAGTTAGGGATTTTATTTCAGAATTTAAATATGTATAAATAAAGTAATTTCTCCGTATCGCCCTAGGCGTGACTAATTAAAACAGAGAAGCTTTGTGAGTAGTACTGAAGTGTGCATGTGAATCAAGGACAGCCATCAAATATTCCGAATTATTGTCAGCTTCAAGGGGTGACAGAAACAAATGATGTATGTAACCAAAACTCAGAAGGAAAAAAAGGAGTGCCATTAAATACATAAAAACATGATTCCTCTTCTGCTTTTTCGTATCCATCCCATATTTAATTGATTCTTTATGTGCGCAAATTCTCAAATTCGACGTGGACGAAGACACGAGATCAGCTAGTGCAATAATATTTTTAAAATAATGTTTGTACCCAACACCTAAAATTGTTTAATAGGTAGCTTTAAATAATGAATCATATCACTATGCATTATGAAAAAAACGGGTAATGGAGAGCACGGAGTCTTTAACTTGAAGCAAGGGCTGTGGCTCAAATGAATGTAATGCATAACAATGAATGGTTTCGGTGGATATGATACATCAGAAATGTTTTATGTGTGATTAATGAAAATGAACTGAATGAAGAAGGAACTGACTTTAGATTTTTAATATCACATATGCAGCTCATAGGTTTAATTCGGTAATTTACCATTAAATCGTGTATTCACGCTGATGTCGATATATTTTGTAAGACTAAGAACTGCAAAAAAGCAACACAACAAAAAATTAAAACCACTCATGTCCGTGACGTATTCGAACCGGTGCGGTGATCTGACGGAGCGTGGTGGGTGAGCGGTTAACGCTCTGGTCTCGCATTCGGGAGGACGCCGGTTCGAATCCCCGACCGGTCATGCGATTCTCCAAATCAGTCCAGGTGAATGCAGGGATGGTTCCTTCAAAAGGCTATGCCCAAATTCCTTCCCGTTCCTTGTCCCATGTCCTTTCCCACCTCTAATGACATCAACTTTGACGATGCGTAAAGCAATAAGCAAGTAAAAAAAGGCGACTTGATAATCATTTCGATGTCGAAACGGGCGGAAGAAAACGTATTTCCAAAAGACGGTGAGAATATGACTGTTATGTTATCTTTTAATCAATATTTAAGCAATATAACGAGTAAATGCCAGTAAAGTACACGATATCGTCGCCAATTTTATGTTCATTTTTTCCTTGCTCTTGTGATAGGAAGCTCTCAAAACTTTTAAATGGCTCTATTCAACACAGGAAAGTTTTCTCGGATTATTTATTTAAAAAGTTTGCAGAGCCAGCGCGACAAAAAAGTTTATAATTACACGACAAAGTTTGTATGACCTGGAAATAACGTCCCTCCCGCTTCATATAATCAGTTGGAACTTGTACCTCCATCTCTTAACACCAGACTGTAATTCCTTCTAATGGCGCCAGTAAAGTGTCTCGAAGAGATTAAAACACATGTTTCATAAACCATACGCCACCACGGTAATCACTTCGCAGAAAATGTACTGGTTATGTTTGTTCGAATGTGAGATAGCATCAACCACTAGCGAATGTAAAGAAAGGAACTTCTGGGGAAACGTAGAATTAAGCTCTCTTCATATGGGATGTATTTGTCTAATAGAAAGCAAAAGTGACTAATTAAATTCTTCTTTTCTTTCACTAATGTAATTTTTATTCCTTGTCTCTTCCTAACAATCAAATACCTGCTGCTGGGATATTTGATCGAGGTAAGAAACCAAGAATTTATTAAAAAACCCAGTAAAAACTGAATTCTTCTGCTAGTCTTTTGATACAAAAATCACCAAAAATTTAAAAGATAGGAAAATAGCACAGTTCAAACATCAGCAAGAATAAAGTAAGTGTGATCTCTTGTGGTTGCAATCCGCTCCTATCGTAGCCGCCTTAACCTAAAATTGTAATCTCACAGTCTAGTGTGGAATCCAGAAGCCTTCTAGTGACTTACATCACACAGCAGGCTGTGTCAGAGATGAAGATCGGATTAACGGTTAACGGTCTTTAAAATACCAGCTGAGACGGGGATTCAAACGGGGGATCCTTCGATCTCCAGGCAGATTCCTTATCTACTGTGCCAGGAGACCACATAAGTAAGTATGGTAATACAGAAATACTTCGCTATCCACAGGGATTACATACCTGAAATTATGCACCTACAATGAAAGTAGAAATTCGTATAAATATTGGGTAACACTAGCTATTCTACAAAAGATAAAATATGTTTAAAGGCTTTCACCAAAAAATCTGACTTCTAACAACGTCTCTTCTTTCTAGATTATTATAAACAGTTTAACTCTTCAAGTGTTAGCTCCTGTCAATCATGGTTGATGCTTATTTTCAGTGCTTGCTTCGTTAATTACCACAAAACCTTTTCATTCAACGTCTGGTGCAATAATCATAATTTGAATTATTATCTCGCGCAAATCATGTACTGTACCACTGATTGTGATATTAATTACACATTTATAATTAAATATTAATATCTGAACATCAGTAACTGTAATGACTGCTTTGGATTTATGAGTTTAATTTATAAAATTGAGAGCCATCGAAATGATTCCACAAGCTGAAAACATCCCTTCTAATGCATTATATCATTATTTTGACAAGACTGAAATGAAAGGAAATGTGTGATCAAGTTGTTAAATGAACAAAATGCTTGAAGTTAATACACTGTCCAATTTATTTAATGATTTAAAAGCAAATAGAATTTATTTGACACGATAGACCTGAAAAGAACACGATCATAAACGTTAATAAGCAAGAAAATTTTAGCAAACCATGGACAGTTGGTTGTAAATCTGTGAATTTAAACAGAGCGTGAAGAGTCCAATCTAATCAATACTGATTTTACTGTGGTTGGAGGATTAATCGAAGTTGTTACCATTGAAAGTTTCTACTGACTGCGCTGAGTTGAAACCAACAGAGCATATCAGCAGCTCTGACATTATCGGACGGTGATCTGGTTCTTCCTTCGTTAGTACGGCATTGGTTCACGCACACCGTTGCTATCCCTATTCAGCTAGCATTATGGTATCAGCATGACACCACAGAAGAGATTAGCTCTGATTCGTGAAGCTAAAGACCTGGTTACTAACCAAACGTCTCCGTACATCAACAGTCGTCTACGATCGTTGAACAGAATCATTACCCTTCTCAATGCAGAATCAAATACGTCACGAACGTATCTGCTCCTACTCACTGTCAGAATGCCAATGAAAAACTGAATCAATTTTCAGCATTCTCAAAATCAGAATCAGTGCCAAAATGAGAACCAATCTACAGCACCACATTTCGTTCCATAAAGACCCCGCGTGGCCTCCACCGTGCTGTTCGATATTCTCGGCGGACAATACTGGCGTCGGGCAAACAGAAAGCGTCAGTAATTTGTCATAAAAATTACCAAATTCAAAGATTAGTTTATAATAACCACGTTTCTAAATTTTTATTTTGCAGATAACTTACTTCCAGTAACTCGTTTCCTATTGGTTACTTTAAATACATGATCTGACGTTCCGGGTTTAGAGATTACACTTTTCTCACCTCGTTCTTTCCAGTTCTACAACATAAATCATAGGTGAAATTGCCACGCTCACAATTCCTTCGTGTCTCTCGACTCTCAACATGGTACTGTACTTTCTTCACTTTGTTAGACAACTTGAGGTTTCGGCAAACAAGGTACAGTCACTTGTGTTCCTTTGAAACGGGCTAAAGATCGCCTGCAAACATACAGAGATCGCTCAAGTCACATTGTTTCCTTGCAGCCTTTCTATCTGCTTTAAGCCTTGTATTGCTGTGAACAATCCCTCTATCCGAGGCCATTGCCTCTCCTCTCCTGCTCGCCTGGGCGCGAAGTCTCACGGAACCGTTCCTGCGAATGTTATTAACATTCATATTAGTGATATAATAATAGAATATTCAAATAGAAAAATTTAATACATATGCGGGATGTTATAATGTCCCATAACTGACGCCAACCATCATGTACCGTAAAACGTTTAACCTTACCAAGTTACTTCTTCATGTTGACGAGACACTCATCAATGTCGATTGACCCTCCATTCTTTTCATTAAAAATTTGAGAGTTTTTCTCACGTAATGGGCCTTACCAGTTCCATCACTCATTGATCTAAGGAATATAGAAAAGAGATAATCTATAACAAATCATGACTTCAGCATTTTGGTGATGTAATTTGGAAGAATGAGGATTTCCAGTGCACTGTCAACCAACAGAGCAACATCAAACCGTATTTTTCATAAACGTAAGTAAGCCAAAAGACTAAATTTCTGCTGTTATTAGGCTATGGTGTTTGCCCTCATAAACACTGTTGACGGCTTCTGTTATTACCACTTAAAACACGTGTATTTATAAACTTACTAGCTGATACCCGCGACTTCGTACGCGTCGATTAACAATTTATTTGCCAGAATTGAATATAGAATTTTGTTGGTAACAAAGGATTGGTCCCAAACAACACCGAGTCGGCATAATATAACAGGAAAGCCATCACTATATCATTCTACCGTGGAATCTGTCTCAACATTTTAAAAAACAGAAAAACAAACGCCGGTGAGGGTATGTCAGGGGGGAGGGGGTTTGATTAAGGGGGACTTTATTTCAGCTTGTCTTTTCTTTCTTCTTCAGCATTACCATACGATTCTTGTGTTCTAATAATTTTAGCTGCTCGTGCTCTGCTAGAGCTACAACTTAGACCAGTTTGCGCCCACAAGGCATGTCAAAAAAGAAGGCAAAATAAGCTGGTGCCAGAAACATTTAAGCAGACAGAAACTAATACGACAGAGAAAGTCGACATCTATACTAGATAATATGTTTTTCTCTAAACTAAATTTATTAACAAATTATACACTAACATAATGCGCGGGAAGCACAGCTTGAGCAACCGACGCAACATTATAGACTAACACACATCCGTTTCTATGTTATCATTCGATAAGTTCTCAAAATTTCGTGACTAAAACTGTTAATCATACCGAAAAAAAATGTCCTGTGCCCTCCCTACAGATTTTCATGTCAAATTCCGTTTATATCGGTATAGGCATTTAGTCATCAAAACGTAATAAAAAGACAGAGACTTAATTCCGCATTTATAGTATTATTACTGCAGATCACACACAGACTGTTGCAAATCACCCCTGAGGGATCAAAATGTAAAAAAATGTACACCTACAGCATTGCAAGAGTACCTACGATTTGCCTCCCATTGCACCCCTAAATTTGTGATATGTACAGTTTAACATTCAATCCGAATAACCGACGGTCCAGGCGTGACTCTAACGATAAAAAACAATTTTTAAAACTCTTTGACTCCACGGAGATTCGAACCGGGGACCACAACCCAAACATTAGTAAGCAAGCGCTTTAACCACTGAGCTACACGGAAAAACGGTACAGAGACCTCCATATCCAACTCGTCTGTCTATCGCCGTTCAGTAATTTTTAGAAATTATAAGACAACATTTATTATTTATACAGATAATTTTTCAACCAAATGCAGACAGTATTTTTCTCCTTGTTTCAAAGGATAAGTGTGCAAAGTTTCATCGAGGTCGGATGAAAACTGTGGATTTGTATGAAGAACAAACAAAGAAACAAACAAACATACATATTTTCATCTTTATATATATATATATAAGCAAGCACAGAATTTATCATATGAGCGTTCGAGTTCGCGTAAAATTACAAAGAAATCCTGTTGTTGTCGCTTTGAAACAATCCCACGAACAACACACTACATTCTTGCGTCAGTTTTCCAATTAAGAAATTTTTTGATCGAGGCAAAATAATTCGTGGATAACAGAGGATTACTGTAGATTCAAAACTTGAGCGCTGTAATTTTCTACGCTTATCATAAAATGGACAGCATTTTTTAATCTTTTAACTGTAGTAAGAATAAATGATAGAAGTTTCTCGTTAAAATTATCTCAATACGGTTACATGAAATGAAAAAAAATAATTTTTTTCCAGATATTGATTTTAAAAATATATTTAAAGCAACGGAGCTTGCTTCCACCTGTTGTATTTTTAAAGTTTTACAGTTTTATTTATTCTCAGAATACGAATTTTAATTAAAAATGCACTTCAGGTGACCCATTGATTATTTCCAAGAGAAATTATAATTTTTCCGAAAATTTTACATCTTCAGACACAAAAGTAGAAATCAGACATTTAAAAGTTTCATTTGTTCAAAGTATTGGCAGCGAATCAAACCTCGTTTCATTCATCAATTTAAGATTGAGCGTATACCATATAACAAATGTTATGATATTTTAAAACAACGTTTCTGTAAATTAAACTGTCTATAAATAAAGAAAAAGCAGAGGAGGGGAAACAAAGACACTGAAATACAGAACGAAGACTTGCTATAACGAGCGAAGGAGATATAACTTTTCCATTCTCTCTTCATTTACTGTTTCATTTAAATTTTATAAGATCATTGTTTCCCAGCTTGATGCTAGAAATTGAAGTTTTAATATTTCAGAAGCTACTCACGGAGTTGCATGAAAATTTTAACTTCTGTTAATATCAGCAGAGGTAAAATATGTGTTCCTTGTCCTTCGGTGGTCACGGAGAAGTTATTTCTGGATCGCTGGTAACCAGCCCTAATATTTAATGATAGCCGCGCTCATCAGTTCCCTTCACGGACACCTATCCGTTCCACATCAGCAAACAGATAAAAAGATAACCTGACCAGCAACAGAAGTGACTGACACTGAAGAATTAATTGTGACTAGGTCGATGCAGCATTTGAATGACATAAATTCAAGATTCGAATGTCAGCAGAATAGTATTTTATTGTTGATAAGGCTTGTAGCATGTGATCAAAGATTTGTTGGGACAATTGAAGCGTAGCGCTAACGTTATCTATATGATTTGTAGTAAAATACGCACTGAAGATTTTTTTTTAATGAAAAATGAATTCTAAGTTTCTGACCACATCCTAGGAGTCCTACGCCTCATCTTTAATATTAGCATAAAAATAATTTGTATGGCAGAGTTTTAGATTGAAAATTGAATATCTAGCACCAATTTAATAACGTAGCTTAATACGATATTTACTGTAATTTAGGAGAAAAATAAAATTGTAGTTTAAAAAACTAAAAACACGCTTTCGTAGTAATGTGAACTAAAAGGATAAAAATAATCATTAAATATAAAGATTTTGTTTAACAGCGATAGGACGTCCCACAATTCAGGATAAATTAATTTTTTGTATAAGCTTAAAGAATAAAGTCACCGATTACAAAATTAACTTTAATGTATAAAAGCGTGGGTTGCTGTATCAGTTGTCTTATGTTTTTTCTCGCTGGCAGTTTGTAAAGATAGAGTCAATGTCAAAAGTTATGCAGAGAGCACCCCACGATTTTTTACATTAAAGGTAATTTTGTAATCAGCGACTTTAAGCTTATTTTTTTAAAAAATAATTCATGCTGAGTTGTGAAATCTGAACCGTGGGTTATACTAATCTTTGCTACTTATAGTATACGTAAAAGTTCCAATCGTAACCGGGATTCGAGCAGGGAACGTCTGTTCGCCAGTCACGCGCCTTAACTAACTGACCCACCAAGGATGATGCGGAAATTGGGTGACAATGAGCCACATCTGTCATCCGACGGTTAAATCACTTAAATGTTCTCACTGTCAAAGTAATGAGATTACCAAGACATAGCTATGAAATTATTTGATTGTCATCTGTTCTTAATACGTGTAAAAAATTTCAGACAATTCGGACTTTCTGAAATGGGTGAAAATTGAACTGAAATTTTCCATTACATTCAACCACTTTTAAGTTGTTACTGACAAACGTGTTGAGAGAGAAATTATTGAATTTTTATCGGTTCTTAATAAGTGTACAAAAATTTTTTAACGATTCAGCTGTCAGGAAGTTGGTGAACACTGAAATGAAAGATTCCATTATATGCAATCATTTTTCTATTGTTACCGTCAAAGTAACGAGAATAGCAGAACGTTGCTTAGTAGAGCTGTAAAAGTAACGATGAATTCGTTACTGAGTAACGGGTTCGTCGCCTGACTCGAAGTACCGAATCGTTACTCACAAATTCATTTCGTTATTCGCATGTTTCGTTACTCGCATGTTTCGTTACTCGCATTTGTCGTATAGATACGAACACGTTCCAGCTACCGCAGGTAACTAATTTTGCCAACGTGAAGAATAATTTTGTACTTCTTATTTTGTTTAACATTAAAATTTACAGTGCATAATTTGTAAATAGAAAATTTGTATGGATAATTTGAGATAGTTACTGTTTTTTTTCATTGATAGTTCATTAGTGAGATTTATTTATTTCAAACATTTGTGAAATTTGTTTATTTTAAGACTTGATACCTTCTATTTTATTTTATAGTGTAATTTACAATATAAAAGAGTTGTATAATAGTTTTTGATATACATCTCTCTACTTGTTATGTTCTAATAATATTTACTTAAATTTCAATAGAGCGTAGGCACCGCTGACAATTTCCCTACACACTCATCTTCCCACCTTTCCTGAATCCACCTGCATTTGCCCTCTACAAATTTTAGCTTTAAATTCTTTCAACGATTTTGGTAAATTATTCATAATTTCTCTGGGTAACTTATTCCAATCCCTGAAATCCTTACCTAAAAAGTGAATCTTCCTAAATCCTTGTGCCTGAAATCGAGTGCAAGATTGTGGTCATGGTCATCTTTTCCCTTCCATGCATTACTTTTAATTCTTACACCAATATCTTTCCATGCCTCACAATCAATATACGCCTTGTACACTCCCATGACCCTCTTGCTGACATTCAATGAATCCCACTCCAGCTTTTATCATATCTGTTACTGATTGCGTTCGGCGATAATTTCCTGAAACAAATCTAGCAGCCCTTTTTTTTGCAGTTACAGAATTACTTAAACAAAGAACAAGTAACAATGACTTTATTCCTTTTGCCAGGTGTTAGTTATTGTATTATTACCGCAGGATCCATGTGATCAATCATCAATGCGGTTATGGCTTTAATGTTGAATGTTTGTTGTAAGCGCGACTCAAGAACAATTAATCTAATCGCATGTTTGTACTGCAACCTATCACAAAAAGATGAAGAATTTACTAAAATAAATGAAAACCTAAAGGAAGACAGTGGTGAAACCTCCTATTTAAAAACGAAATACTTTGATGAGATTATAATATTTGCTAAATACATGTCCCATCATCACATCAGGCTTCTATGCAGGGTTTTGAGGAGGCTACTTTAAAAAATAACCGCCATTAGTTATTGTCACTATATATATCACTGACAGGTGAAAGGTCAGGTCTTTTTTTATGCAAACAGCTGTTTGTTTTGAAATTAGATTATTCTTTCGCATATAATATTCATTACAGTAAATCCAGTGTACATTGAGAGGTTTTCCGTAAGATCCATGTGCTAATTACTTTACGTTTTATCCAAATGTACAACTTATCTAAACTTATTTTATTAAATAAACAATTTACTTATACTTTACAAAGTACGAACGAATTCATCCCGTATGCGATGCGATGCGATGCAATGATTCATGCTAGTGTTCGATTGTACCGAAAGTAACGAGTAATGAAACGATACGATAGTAACGAAGTTATCCCGTACGCGGCGCTACTCGATACAATGCTTCATATTATTGTTCGATTGTACCGAAACTAACGAGTAACGATTCGAAAGTAACGGGTATTGATTGCTTTAGTAACGAATACATACGGGTACAGAATTTCTCGTTACTTTTACAGCTCTATTGCTTAGAGACTACTGTATTGTCAACAGTTCTTAAAACGTGTGCGAAATTTTTCTATTGTTACTGTCAAAGTAATGATAATATCAAGACATAGCTATTAAATTATTATGTTGCAATCAGTTATAAATACATGAGCTGTATTTCAAACATTTTGGACATCTGAAATTGGGTTAAAATTAAATTTCAAAATTCCACGGCATTCAACCATTTTTCTGTTGTTACTGTCAAAGTAATGAGAATAGCAGAACACTGCTATGAAATTATTGTATTGTCACCGGTCTTAATATGTGTGAGAAATTTCAAACAGCTCGGATATTCGGAAGTGGGTCAAAATGGAGTTGTAAAATTCCGTTATATTCATACATACATACAGGTCAAGCTAATATAAAGCGTGTAATAAATTTTACCAAAGCTGAGACAAGCATATAACTCTACTCAATTTCAAATGTACATTATTATATTTCTCATTCTATACAATCCGATATTAATGTTGAGTAAATCCCTTTATGTATTTAAATACTCTTAATAATTCTCAACATTAATGTTTTTGGTAATACTCCAGCACATTTAATATCTCTGCAAAACTAAAAATGTCAATATATTAATTCTTAATGCACGGTGTTGTCATTTTAATCGTTATAATGTCAAAACAATGCTTAAAAATCTTAACAACGTGCCTAAATCGATTCACAGCGGTATAAGAAATTAGTGTAAGGTTATATATAAAGCTACTACAGGCGCTGTTATATCGATTGGTCGCGCCAAGGAAATGTTGATGATAAAATCTTAATGATTTGAGACAAGCATTAGCTATGGATTTTTAGTAGCTAGAAATAAAGTAAATACCACTGCTGCAGTGCTCTTAATTCGTATGAAGGTAGGGCAGAAATGTTTTAATTAGAATCGACACAGGGACTGCTGTTAAACGACAATACAGTTTACACAATTGCGACCGATTTAAAGAACTAGGGTACAGTTTACCTGAGCGGTTCTCCATCGCGTTTTTCGCATCACAATACACAGTATCGTCTTTGAAAACGTTTTGTGACAGCAATGATATGCAGGCAAATGTGTAACATTATTTTATTATTGTTAAAATAATACGTATGACTACTGCTTAGCAAAATCTAATATGTGAGACAGTGTTGCATGCGCTCTAAAAAGTGTTAATGATGCCTAAATAAAGAATAGTAGTATGTGAATGGACGCATTCACCGTTCACGGTAGTAGTGAATAATAGTACTGAAATAGCAGATAGAATAACTTGTGGATTGTTCTATAGTAGAAGTCGAGAACTGTATAGACCACCATCGTAAGTAACATTATGGTTGTGGAGATAATGGAACTCTGTTGTTTCCATTAGTTGGGTAGTTATATTCGGATTCATCTTGAGTGGCTATCTGCTGAACTCAGAGATCTTAATGTGAGCAGTAATGTCATCATCGCAGCCTGAGCTGGATAGCGTTATTAGTTGCACAGAAGCAAATATTGTATTAGGTACTGAAAGCTGGTTAAAACCGGATATAAGTTCAGCAGAAATTTTTAACAATAGGTTTTCCGTAAGGATGGGTTGTATTCCATTGTAGGTGGTGTATTTATTACTGTTAATAAACACCTGTCGTGTAACGAAATACATATCGATCCTGTGGATTAGACTCAACCTAGCTAGGACAAAACTTGTAATAGAGTCTTTCTATCGTACACCAGATGCAGATGTAACTATTGTTGAGGACTTAAGGAATAATGTAAGTAATATAGCTTGTTAATTTCTGGATTATGCAATAATACTAGAAGGTGACTTCAACTTTCCATATATCGACTGGAATAATTACGTTCACATTACTGGTGGCAGGGATAAAGCATCGTGTGAAATTATTCTTGAAATTTTCTCAGATCTTCATCTTGAGCAACTCATTACTGAACCAACGCGGAGCCACAACGATAACGAAAACATTTTAGATAGTCTCGTTACGAATAGGCCTGAATTATTTTCGGATATTTTTACCACCGCGAGAATAAGTGATCATAATGCTGTAATTGCAACAGTAAAATTAACAGCCATTTGCAAAAAAAAAAAAAAAAAAAAAAAAGGATCATTTACAGATTCTAAAAGGCCCCAAAGGAGGATCTTAGAAGATATTTGAGGGGTAATTACCTTACCTGCATAGCAGCAAGAGGCTCGGTTAAAGAGATGTGGTTTCGATTCATGCGTTTAGTCAAGGTAGGTATTAGACATACATGTACCGAAAAGTACAATCAGAGAAGGGAACGATCTCCCGTGGTACACACGTGAACTTAAAAGGTTACTTAAAAAACAAAGGAAGATACATGCACGCTCAAGAAGGACGACATATAGGAGTGATGAGTTAAGAGGACATGTTAATAATGCGATGCGCGAGCCTTTAATGACTTTCGTTACAATTCAGTTTCCAAGAGCCTCAACGAAAACCCAAAGAAATTTTGGTCGTATGTAAAAAAAGTTACTGGTAGTGACAACAATGTGCCAGTAATACTTCAAGACGGTCGGGAAGTTGATGACAGCCGCGACAAGGCTACTGTATTTAACACCGAATTTTTTTAAAAACATTCACTGACGAAAACATGGAAAACATTTCCGCTTTTCCACGGCGTTTAGAATTTGAACTGGATTCTTTAAAAATTGATAGTGTAGGTATCATAAATCAAATAAAGCTTCTAAAGTGGGGAAAAGCTTCGGGCCCCGACCGTATACCAGATAGAGTATTTTCAGAATACGAGGAAGAAATAGAACTATTTCTGTCAGATATATTCCGTAAATCTTCAGAAGAGAGAAAAGTACCTTCTGACGGGAAAATATCCCAGGTGATACCTGCTTTCAAGAAAGGAGATCGGAGATATCCTAGGAATTATCGACCCATCTCTCTAACATCTGCTTGCAATAGAATTTTGGAGCATGTCATATGCTCTAACATTATGAAGTTTCTAGATAAATAATAGTTACTTAAACCTTACCAACACGGATTTCGGAAAAACAGAACGTGTGAAACTCAATTGGCCCTATTTTCACATGACGTAATGAAAGTTATCGACACAGGTTCGACACAATTTTATATGATTTTCAAAAAGCTTTTGACTCTGTACAACACAACCGACTTTTAGCAAAGATTCGAGATTACGGTATTTCGGATCAGATTTGTGAATGGATCCGCGATTTTCTAACTGGTCGATCACAATATGTCGTCGACGGAGATGCCTCTTCTAAGCTAAATGTTACTTCGGACGTTCCTCAAGGAAGTGGAATAATACAGGACCACTTCATTTCCTAATTTTTTAAACGATCTCGGTGACAACGTTGATTGAAGGTTGCGATTGTTTGCTGATGATACACTTATCTATGAGGAAGTAAGATGCTCTGACGATTGCTCAGAAATTCAGCGCGATCTGGATGTTATTTCGGAATGGTGCCATAAATGACAGCTTACACTTAACTGCAAAAAGTGCAAGGCAGTTGAAATAAGTAATAAAAATAATCCATTTATTCACGAGTACAGAGTTAACAATTCAGTTGTTGACACGGTTGATTTTCTGAAGTATCTGGGGGTAATAGTACAAAACAACATGAAATGGGACATGCACATAACTTCCGTCGTAGGCAAAGCTAATTCTAGATTACGATTCATAGGTCGTCTTCTGAGAAGTCGTAATGCTCATTCAGAAAATAAAATAGCGTACAAAACACTAGTGCGTCCGCATCTGGATTACTGTTGTGGAGTTTGGGATCCGTATCGCAAGGTTCTGACTGACTAGAGTGGAGAGGGTACAGAGGAGAGCCGCCCGATTCGTGACTGGTTGCTACGGCCCTTATTAAAGCCTCACAGAATTGATACATAGATTGGGCTGGGATTGTTTGGCAGACAGACGACGTCGTTTTCGTTTGAATTTGTTGGAGAATATGCGAAATTCTTTAATTTATGAGTACAATGAAATACTTCTTCCGCCAACCTAATTAGGTCACAATGACAGGAAGGATATGTGTAGAGAAATAAGATGCCATACTGACGATTTTATGTATTCTTTCTATCCTCGTTCTGTTTGGGATTAGAATGCATAGAAGTATGATTGGTGTTTAGCACCCTATGCCACCCATAATATTTGTGAATTGCAGAGTATGGATGTAGATGTAGATCGCTTTGAGTATTTTACATTTCCTTTTCCTATGTAACATCCTCTTGCAGTTGAAAGAAAATATGAAAACTACTTTTAAATAAAAATAAATATAGACAGTAGGAAAATAATAATTTCATCTACAGGAGATCAGAGAAAAAGCCCGAAATTCAGGGTAAAAATCATTCAAGTGTGACAATGCTTTGTAGTGCGACGAGTAGAATAATTTTGCCTTTTATAATGTTCCTTTCAAAAGGTATTCAACAAGCACAAAGGTAATGGAATTCGTAGTTTCCAAAAATGCTAAGCAAACACATAATCAAAATATAATTAGAGTAACGTGATAGCCGAACCATGTAATTCAATTTATGATTTGAGATAAAAAGAAATAAAATTGAAATAATATCTGTCAAAGACTCTGCATGCATTTTTGTCACAGACCCAACGTTTTTGCAACCATGCGTGAAGACTTTGACATTTTCTATTTCAACCATCAGAAAAAGAAGAAATAAATTTAAAAAAATAAGATACAAGAAAAATTATCCTAGCAGCTCAGGCTTTGTCTAGCAACAATCGATATTCTTTGTTCAGACACATCTGTCCTTAACATCAAATATTACAGAAAATGAACTGTCATTTTCAAGAGCAGAAGTTCATACTTTCTCGTGACACAATTCTGATAGCCTTGATGCCTATTGATTGATCTGTAGTTATAACTTGCGTTATTACATCATGCTGAAATAAAAACGGCCATCTCATTTGTCGAAGATTGGTATTTTACCTGCAGAATCGCTGTACTGTTTCATTCATAGGGGTCGTGGCTAAATTCCTTCCCATTGTTCGTCAAGAACAATTAGTTTCTAATTACCTCGATGCCGATGACCCGTTTCCCTGACGCAACACTTTTCGTGTGAAACATTGTCAATGGCTGCATCTCGTTGGTATTTAGCACACGAATCTTGAATTTTCTGTGTTACTCATTCCAGCGAATAGGAAGAAGTGCGATATTTAGCTGTGTTTATTCAATATGCATTAGTTAGCCGGTTATGAAAATTCGTCAATGTGCCTGAAGAGCAAATACAATAAACAAAGATCTCATATTTTGGCAATCATTGCTTGAAATGCATCCAGGAGCATAATATTTACGCAAGACAAAAACAAATAGCAATGGAATTATTAGATTCTATAAATTGGAGAAGAACATAAAATATACGAAGCAGTAGTTGCCTAGTACAATTTGATTACACCAAAAACACAGTTCTACATCCATACTACGCAATTCACAAATATTGTGGTTGGCAAAGGGTGCTTTACACCAAACCTAACTCGGAGCATTCAAATCTCGAACAGACCGAGGAAAGAAAGAATACTTATAAACATCAGTACGGCATCTTTTTTCTTTAATCTTATCTTTCCTGTCATTGCGACCTAAATAGATTGGTGGACGAATTATTTCATTGCACTCGTAAATGAAAGAAAAACTTCCAATTTCGCCAACAAATTCAGACGAATCGTCGTCTGTCTGCCAGACAATCCCAGCCCTATCTATGTGTAAATTCTGTGACGCTTTCGTAAGGCAAAATCGAGCGTCTCTTCTGTACTTTCTCTAACGTGTCAACCAATTTCTTGCGATAAAGATCCCAAACTTTATAACAGTAATCCAAATGTTGTTGTTCGAGAGTTTTGTAGCCTACTTACATTGTATGAGCGTTGAATTTCTTCAAAATACGACCTATCAATCTTAATCTTGAATTAGCTTTAACCACAACGGAAGTTATGTCCAGGTCCCATTTCATGTTAACTGTTTAATTTGTACTCATGAGCAATCGGATTATTTTTGTTAGTTATGTTCATTGCTTTGCACTTTTTGTAGTTTAGTGTAAGTTGCCTTTTATGACACCATTTCGAAATGGTGGTCTAAGTTGCTTCACGTCCGTAGGTATGCCCTACACGTGACCCCTGGGTGGTGTTAAGAAAGCAACAGCGATAAGATGAGACCGAACTGTGTGAATAGACCTCTCGGTCAAAGGGTACACAAAAAGGAGTGAGAAGGTTCTTTTCAGGACCCACAAGCTCGTAGAATTTGACAATCTCTGCGCATTTGTCAACTGAATATCGAAGGAATAAGTCGAGAAAAATGTTAATATCTTTCCAGATTTGCACAGAAATATGTAGTCGATGTCATTGTGCTCCAAAAACTTACACAGCAGACGAACAACAGATACAACGCAGAGGGAGAATACCAGGTTTTAAATTTAAATCGGAAATACATGATGCGTCGATCAGTGCAGTTGACTGGATTAAAACATTAGATCTAGAGATATGAAATTGTACAAGCTTGTGATTTGTACATTTCCTATTGTGTCACTTGTTAAATAATCATATGATAAATAAATAAATTCCGAAATAATATCGAGATCGCCCTTAATTTCTAAGCAATCGTCAGAGCACCTTACTTCCCTATAGATAGCTGCATCATGTGCAAATAATCGCAACTTGCTATTAATGTTGTCACCGAAATCGTTGGTAAAAATTAAGAAAAGAAGAGGTTCTGATACACTGCCTTGAGGAAAGCCGACAGTAACATCTAGATTAGAAGAGGTTTCCCCGACAACAACGACATACTGTGACCTATCAGTTAGAAAATCTCGTATCCATTCTGAAATCTAATACCAATAAAGTACGCTAGCATTTTCGATAAAGTCGGTAGTGTAGCACGAAGTCAAAATATTTCTAAAAATCCAAGAAAATTGTGAACTTGCATCAATAACTTTCATTATGCCTTGAGAAAAAAGGGCCAACTGTTTCACACGATCTGTTCTTCCAAATGCGTGTTAGTTCATTATAAGTAAATCGTTTTAATCTAGAAACTTTATAATGTTAGAGCATACAACATGCGCCTGAATTCTTCTGCAAACAGATGTTAAGCGTCGATAATTCCTAGGATCTCTCCGATCTCATTTCTTAAAAATAGGAATTACCTGAGTAATTTTCTAGTCGAAACGTACGTTTCCGCTTCTAAAGATTTAGAGAATATTTCAGATAAAATGGTCCTATTTCCTCCACGTGCTCTGAAAATACCCGTACTAGTATACCATCCGGACCCGGCCTAAATCTTCAGCGGATTAAGAACACAAGTGGGCCATTTTTCTTTTTTGGGCAACATATTAAACTTGAAAAAAATAAAAAATACGGAAAGTCGTGGTACAAGAGCTCAATGTTTCAAAATATAATTGTGCATGAAAGCGTTGCGTATGAAATAACGACACCGAGTGTGAAGAACTAGTTACGGGTCTTCACTTTTTTACGCTTCGTCGACCTAGAGGTCATTAGACTAGGGGCAAGACTGAGGACAAGGAACGTGGAATTAATTTGGACATGGCGTTTTGAAGAAACCATCCCGGCATTCGCCTGTGCTGATTTGGGGAAGCCATGGAAACCCCAAATCTGGATGTACGTAAGGGGATTCGAACCGAATTATTTTGCAAACTAGTAAGTGTGGCGTGGAGTTGTAGCAGCCGATGATCTGGAGGCCGGCCGGTTGGTCTTGCAGAGGCCTTGATATTTCCGCGGTGTCAAGCTTTCAACGCCACGGTGCCAGGAGCACTGATAATTAAACCACTATCATTGATACAAATTTTGTTTCGCAGCCTCTTTTCACAATTTACCAGGTTATCCGCATTTCTGGGTTCATTCATATGGAACAGAATTTAAAAAAGCAAGTATAAAGAATAATGATGAGTTTCGAATAGCGCTGTAGATTCGTAGATACCTGGTGACTCCTTACGAACTATAACAAAATTTTCTTTGGCATACAAATAAAGACAAGGTTAACGAGGACACTATCATTATCAGATTTTTGACACATGTCACATACCCGTTATGATTTACGATTCAATGTACGACATCAGTTGAATTGTTTCATTACTATTTGTACGTTTACGCGAAAATATTTTATTACATTATGAACAATGTTTATATTAAACAGTTATTCCTCACGTGTTTAACAAAGGTTAATAATGTCTTACTGATCTGCTCACCGCATTCAGTGAACAACTGAAACAATAACACCGCGGCTATAAAAATAAAATAAATAAATAAATTTCATTCCCAACAATCAAATAATACATTTGGCTGTTACAAAAGTATTTTTAGAAACAGAAGATATTTCAGTGATGTTATAATATTTTTAATCTGCCTAACATTTTATGTTTTCAAATTGATGGATGAAAAATTAATACTTCCGTTAGAAAAAACCTTGTATTTTTTTTAGACATTTAGTATTTCCTATCTTGATTCAGATTACTTGTCACTGTTAAGCTCTCGGTTTGACTATTAGGAACTAGTGATTTAACGCACTGAATATGGTTTAAAACAGCTCTGGTTTTACCATTAACTCCAATAATACCAAAACCTACTTAAAACTGTACCTGAAGGCCATATTAACTACACAAGAATACTACTAAAATATTAACATAACAATTTATTCGCGATGCTGGATGCGCAACTTACGAACTAATGATACAGGAGACTGCTACAAACAGATCTTTGGACTGAATACTAACGATGGCAATAGCCATTTTTTCATATTTTTATCCAATTTGTTAATCTGTTTTCATCATTTAATAATTTTTCAGTTTTTCTTGTAGTCAACAAACTGAATAAAACGTTTTATGTCTTGTTCTAGAATTTCAGAAAGTGTATTACATTTTGTTAGCTGAATGATTCAACCAAGCATGTCTTAAGGTCACCACAAACAAAACTGGTAGTTCGTATTTTATGGGATTATAATTCTGAAAAGTAGCAACAGTCGGTACTTTCCTTTTCTAGGATCATAATAAGGTTAACAATATTTTTAAAGGGATGTCTCTCGGAAAAATGACTTAATGTGCAAGTACTGAAAATATACACTTGAATACAGACGGCTTTGAAAAGTCTGATAGCTGTTTAGAGCATTGAGATTAATGTTATTTGATATATTAAAGAAAAAAATTAAAATTAAATGAATTTACAAACAATCCGCATCTTCGGATAAGTTTTCATTGCAGGTTCATTTGAGAGTTTGCAATAATTTAAATCCTTGATCGGCAGGACAAGTTCTAGCTAGTCTGAGCTCTTTCTGTTAAAAGATATACTGTTTTTTCTTTACTGTTAAGGCAACATGTCGAGTCACCAAATAGCGGTTTCAGGCTATAACTGTAATTGCGTCGTGAAAGATTTCAACGTATTTTGTATCTGCAACTAATACAACGGTCGTAGATTTTCCTGTGGAATATAGGTAAGTTAAATTTACGTGCAAACACTATTTACTTGCACCATGAATGATGTATCGTATACGTCTTCGCAGGAATAGATGAATCTGTGGTAGTGTTAGGATTCAAGTTTATCTGAAAAACAGTAAAATTTTAATGTTGCGCATGCTATTCATTTTTGGGATAAAGAACTTTAAGTCTGTTTTCAGATATGATTGCTATAATTGCTTAATTGTATCAGAATATTTATGTAATGCAGTGTTTCTGATGAATATTAAACTATTAACAGAAACATAATCTAAATTATATTTAGGCCACAAATCTTGGACGATATCACTACCTCCAAAATGAAATTGAAGGAATTCAGCTTCTTCTGTTACCATGTTTGATGATGGAATTTTTAGTTGCCGCAGACAAATACGATTTTCAGTCTGAATACAATTTTATTTTTGATTAGGGCTTTATGGCTAATCGAAGTCGATGTCATTAGAGTCTACAGAAGATTTTGACAAGTAGCGAGTCTTTTGAAGAACCATCCAGGTATTCACCTAAAATGATTTTTGGAAACCATGAAAAAACATAATCATGCCTGCCGGACCGAGTATTGAACCCTCGTCCTCCCGAATACCGAATCTGACCTTTAATCTGCCTCTTGATGCGACCTAAATCTCAAAAGATTATTTTTTTCAGGATCTCATATAAGTAATTACAAATTGTTCTAGAAACCGTGCCATTCAGATCACCGACAGCGTATGTAGGAAAAATTTACTTTCAGTGAATCGCCAATTAGAACCAAGCTGCATATACAGTTGTTAGCCTAATTCGTCATACAGGAGAAACATTGTAAAATACAAATACGGTATTCCGCAGTATGGCATCAATGCTGTATCATGCCCTTCTTTCTTTATTTTCCGAAAGTAGTTTTTGGTGTATATATATATATATATATTTTTTAAAAAAATAAGAAGCACTGTCCTTCAAAGTCAATTATTATGAAACGCATTTTAGTCATTTATCCTACGTGAAGATGTATTTTTTTTAAATTTCTTTATTACCTATAGACACATAGTTCCGCTAAGAATAAAAACAGCTACGAATCAGAATCAGTTGTGTTACTTCCATTACTCCTTTGGTTGCGCTCAATATGAATCGAAGACCAGTGATAAATTAATTCTTTTATTACAAATAAAAGTATTATAAAATTAACGAAGGAGATATTTATCCTAGTTCACAATTCAACTCCATTAATTTTGTAGCTTTTGCAACACTGTAAATAAAGTGAAAACGCTTCAAAACGTTTTCACTCCGTTTTGCTTCAGATAGTATTTAGCAGATGAAAATTTAAAAAAAGGAGCATGATACTTCAGATATAAAGAAATTAACAGCTTATCTACCAACATGAGTAAAGTTATATTTCTAGCTCGCAGTGCATTTTTTAATTACGACAGCATTAATTTTTAGGAATTTCAAGTGAGGAGTATCTTTTTTAAATTCACTACGTCTATTTGAAAATTTCACAGATTCGAGCTAAAATCATTATTAACTAATTAGTACCCACGTCACTAAATAAATAAAAACTGTCCACACGGTAGCCTGGACTGGAACTCGAGATATGCCTGTGTCGTGCTCGCTGTGTGTCGGTGCCGCCCCCCGGCACTCCACGTGGCTGCGGGACTCACCTGAACCCGCGCGCGGAGCTCCACTGGACTGCCGCGTCGCGTGCTGCTCGTGCTTGCTTGCGCGGGGCGGGCCAGGCGGCCACTGAGCGCTCAGCTGGACGGATGCTGCCGCCGGGGCGACCAGTGACGCCGCGCATGCGCACTGCCGCCCCAAGCGATCGATAGCGTGGTGGCTGGGCCTGGCCCCTGCCGGCACCCGCCTAGGCAGCCCGCCGCGCCGCACTGCGGGGGGGCTCGCCGCTGCCCCCCTGCAGCACACAGGAGAGAAAGTCTTCACCAGCAACAACAGTCTGTTATGAATGGCTTCAAGCTGGCAACTCCGGTCGCCCCTGGAAATTGACGTTGATAAGGTTACGATTACAGTTAAAAGTTGACGTACATAGAGAACCCATAATGTTACGAACCAAATCATGAGTAATAATCACATCTCGAAAGTCGTTAAGATCCTTTACTTTTTCACATTACATCAAAGCTAGATTACCATCAACAAAGAAGAGTGAAGGAAAAAGATGTTTGGTCTTGAAATTACAGCTAAACGTCTAAAACTCATCAACTTAATACTCAGCCATCGGCATAAGCATCCGTCGCGATTGTTCTAATTATCTTGGATGAATGTCTAGCTGTTCGCACTCACATACCACAGAAGATTGACTTACGTTTCAGCGGAATACAGTTTACAGTCGGATGGAAGTCCACCTAAGTATGAAACGTTTCTCGAAGCAGAGAGGGAAGTCTCCAGTTCTAGTTGAAAGACTCGTTCTAGATCATTTAATGAAGATTTTGTATCTCTAAAATTAAAATTAAATCTAGAGCAAAGATATCAAAGCTAGCAACTCTTTGAAGAATGTCGCTGTTGCAACATGATTTACTGCAGTTAACTCCACCGCCTGCTGGGGAATTTGATTGGTCGCTAAACATAATTTTTTGGAACTAGGTAGAAGAAAACTATTTAACAAGCCTTATTTGCCATATACTGGTACGAAATTGACGTTGCAGTTTTCCAAAACGCTTCGATCTAATATCAACAGAAATTGAGAAAGATAATCTTATATGAAATATTTTTATAAAACTTGAAATTTATCTACTGAAAAACAAGAGGACACGAATGGTATTTTACATGATTCTGTCATTTCATTTACTCCTGAAGTCTCTATTTTGAAACAGTAATTATCAATATAAATGATGTTTTCAAATGTTAAATATAAAATTCTAATCTTAACACAATTCCGTGGTATATTATTTTTTAATATAAATATATGTATACAAGCCGGCCCCGTTCACTCAGGTCGTTGAGGCACATTGATGGAGATAGATCCCGTTACTAAGTTTGCTAGTTGCAGGTTCAGTGCTGGAACAAATATTCGTCTTAGTGACTTGGTTGTAGCGTCACAATTCCTATCATCAGAAGATTAGAGGACTGCAATAGTCTGCACCATGTTGCCAGTAGCGTCATTCTATGGTTGCGAATAGGATTGCAGGAGCGAGGAAGCATTCAGCGGCAGTACGGGCAAGGTCGACCATGTGCTACAATCCAGCGTTATGATCGTTGTCTTACCTTCAGTGTCCGATGACATCCAACCACCACAGCACCCTAGACACTTGGAAGCAGCCTCTAGATCACACATCTCGGGTAAGTTTTGGTAGGTTGCTCTGTATACTCTGCAACATGCCAGATGTATTACCCTCAGACAAAGGTACCGCGTGGCACGTCAAGTGTGATATTGGACATCTGGCTGGCCATAGCAACAGTGGGGTAGTGTTCTGTTCAAGAATGAGTCGCGAATTCGCCTTGAAAGTAACTCTCGCCATATGTTAATATGTCGCACCATAAAGACACGTTACTTTGTCAATATTATTTAAAGGGACCGCTAGTGTTCTAATCTGGAGAGCCGTTATTTTATGAATCGTACCCCACTGCATGTGTTTCTCAGGGGTACTGTGACGTCTGCTGTTTTAGGAATGATACCTTGAAACAGCATGTTCGGCTTTTTCGTGGTGCATATTGACTTGGCTCCAATCTGATGGACGATAATTCCCGACCACACCTGGTGGACGAGTACCTGCAATATGAGGACATCACACGTCCAGAGTGCCCCCGGACTTAGATCCGATGGAACTCGCATGGGATACTTTATACCTTCACCACCGACCATTGTTGACTTCCAGCAGGAGCTTGTCCAGGAATCGGATGCGTTACCGCAAGCCATGCAGGACGGACTGATTTACAGTGTGGGAACCGTTATGCATCCTCTAGTGCCATGCGAGGTCCTCACGTTCTGTTTGCCACCGCTGAGGGACACTTAATATGCCCAGTGCAACCCACTGTCCATGTCTGGCTTTTATGTATACATTGTATCAGTAACACTGTATCACGAGTCAAATTATTGCTAGGCCACTTAAAACACATTATCACCGCGTCCTAGTTTCTCCGTGAATCTCTAAAATCCTCTAACATCTGGACATGAGTGTAATTATGTAACATAAATGTACAAAAATTGGATTCTGGATGCATATAAAAATCAGTTTTTAAACATGAAACATTTTTCCCTTTCCTCATTATTATTCGCAATAGCTTCTTTAAAATAAGATCACACAGGAAATAATATTAGTTAATAATTTTATTTGCTTGTTATAATATCTGCGTTATTTGTTTCATAAAATCTCTTCATTTAATACAAACTTTTCTTCATGTATCACACAGAAACAACTCTTTAAGGCTTCTTTAAATAAGGTTACAAATCTAACTGTAAAAAACAATACTGAGTTTTTGAGTCTAAAATTACTTCTATTTCAATTACCGGACTAAAAATGTTCAAAACATTTCAGATATCATTTTAAAGCTGATACGCTCATTATTCTAATCTTTCAAGAGTATAATAATAAACGTTGTATTTTGTGCTCTCAGTAATGATATTATTTATTTCAAACAATTATGCAGACTTTTTTATCTCTTAACCGTATGAGTACTAATCACCGTTAAGAATATTATAATAATGAGCATGTGGAAACTGTTTTCGGATGTACTTGTGATCGCATTTCCTGATGACGTTGTGTAAATGTAGGTGTAGGGGTGTCAATGAGCGTCATCAGAGAATCCGCAATAACGTCTTAGAGGCAGCACGTTAATTTTGCTAACCTTAGCTCTAGTCGTCTCAGTTTCAGGGGTTATTACAGCCTTCTAATAAATGCCCCTTGTTTTTACCCAAATTACTCATCGTGGTAACATGTAGAAAGATAACTCATTTCACAGTCTAAGGCTATGTTTTTAAACCAGAAATCTCTTGTTTCTTTCAGTCATTAATAATGATCCCGTTGACTTAACAACAACTGTTTATTATATCGCTGTCCACGAGGAACGACAGCAGAAGGACAAAAATTGTTTTTTTTTTTAAATTTTACGCCTCGTCGACGGCTAATCACTCCAGGCGAATGTCGGGATGCTTCCTTCAAAAAGATCATTGCCGAATAGCCTTCCCCTTCCTTGTCCCCAGTCCCAACCCGCCTCTAATCACCTTAACCGTCGACGAAACGTAAAGCAATAAGTAAAAAAAAAAATATATATATATATTAAAAAAACTGGCCATATTTTCCCATGACCCAATGAAAGTTATCAATGCAGATTCACAAGTAGATTCAATTTTCTTGTATTTTCAGAAAGCTATTGATTCTCTACCAGACAACCGACTTTTAGCGAAGATTCGAGCATACAGATTATCGGATCAGATCTGCGAATGGATACGTGATTTTCTAACTGGTTGATCACAGTAAGACGTTGTTGACGGGGAAGCCTATTCTAAGCTAGATTTTACTTCGGACGTTCCTCAAGGAAGTGTAATAGCACCACTTCTTTTCTTAATTTTTAAAAACGATCTAGGTGACGTTAAATACTGGTTGCGATTGTTTGCTGACGATGCAGTTATCTATAGGGAAATAAGGTGCTCTGACGATTGCTTGGAAATTTATCGCGATTTGGATGTTATTTCCGAATGGTGCTTACACTTAATTGCAAGAAGTGCAAGGCAATGCGAATAAGTAACAAAAAGAATCAGTTTGCTAACGAGTACAAAGTAAACAATTCAGCTGTTGACACGGTTGATTCCCTGAAGTATCTGGGGGTAATAGCACAAAGCAACATGAAATGGGACTTGCACATAACTTATGTCGTAGGCAAAGCTAATTCTAAATTACGATTCATAGGTAGTATATTGTGGAACCGTAATGCTCATACAAAGGAAATAGCGTATAAAACAGTAGTGCGTCCGCATCTGGATTACTGTTGTGGAGTTTGGGATCCGCATCGCAAGGACTTGATTGACTCAATGGAGAGGGTACAGAGAAGAGCCGCTCGATTCGTGACTGGCTGCTACAGGCCTTATTAAAGCCTCACAGAAGTGATACAAAAATTGGGCTGGAATCGTTTGGAAGACAGACGACGTCGTTTGCGTTTGAATTTATGGGAGAATAAGCGAAATTCTTTGACTTACGAGTACAATGAAATACTTCTTTCGCCAAACCTATTTAGGTCTCAATGACCGGAGGGATAACATTCGAGAAATAAGATGCCATACTGATGCTTTTATATATTCTTTCTTTCCTCATGCTATTCGGGATTGGAATGCACAGAATTAAGATTGATGCTTAGCAACCTCTGTCACTCACAATGTTTGTGAATTGCAGAGTATGGATGTAGATGTAGCTAATGTGCCGTCAATGTTTTCTATTTCCATGTTGTTCTTGTTTCTGCTATTTTCAAAGGCTATCTATTCTATACATCAATTCATATTTTACCTCATTTCCAATTTCTGTATTTCGTCGCATTTCTCTTTCATCCATCTTTCTGTTGCATGTTCAGTTTCTTATCCCTCCTTCTACGTTTTTAATTTTCCGCATTTTTTTACTATCTCCGTTCTTCCATCTTTTTCAGCACGTTTTCTGTTATCCATTCATTCCTGTTGCTTGTGGACTCTCTAATCCCTAGAATTTCTTTGGAAGCTGTTATGAGTCGTTCCCTCATTTTTATCCATTTTTCGTTTATATATTCATCAAATTTTCCTGCTTCGAAGTTTTCCACATACTTATCTCCAGCTACAAAGCTTTTCATTCCTCCTTTAGTGTTCCCAAGTTCGGTTTCTCTCTTGCTTTGCCTCTCTCCACCTTCTTCAATTTTACTTGTATTTCTCCTACTAAGAGGCTGTGATCTGAATTATTCCAACTCCTAGGTAATCTTTAACATTCTTCAGACAGTTCGTAAACCTTTTTTCGTCCCTTCTTCTTTTGGAAGGTATTTCGTCTGAATGTATTTCCTTCCAAGTGAGGGGAGGTCTTAACTCCGGATTCTTCTACATAGAGAGCCATATCATGTACTACTGGGTAAATATAATATTGTAGTATCCCTTTTCTTTCCACATAGGCAGTAGGTTCCCGGCCTTAAATCAACCGCTCACTATGAGCCAGACGCTGTTTGTAGCCGCACCTGTGGGGTACAAACGCTTCATACACACTTTTAATTTAGCCCCGAGTTGACAGGCGCCTCTTCCGCAGCTTCGCCGTTCTGAAGGTCTCCTTCTCCGCTGTGACTATCTTGGAGGTCTTTCCCGTTACCCTGGCAAGTGGCCCTCACATGGTGCTATCAGCCGGAGTCAGTTGACCCCAGGTTTTTTCACGAGGTGTTACTCCTCCGACTCCTCCGTCTCTCTTCCCAGAGAAATGGGCCCCGGGCTTGCCACAGGCTTAGCACAGGTTCTCTTAAATTCAATATTACATTGCGTTGACGTAATTCTTCTTTCAATCACTGCAGATCATCTTCACAATGAGTAAACGTACCCAGAAGATTATGCAACTTGCTCTTTCATCTGGTGAACATAAATTGTTCTTTTTATATAATGAACTATCGAGAGAAAAAGTTCGTGCTTCTAAAAATTTACATATGCAATTATGATAGTCATAGATGAGGAAGTTTTGGATTTTGTTTGTAATTATATTAAATCTGGTCCACTGTTTAAGGCGCGGTAATTTGATGGTGTGACGAAGCGGGTTTTCAGTGGTCGAAACACATTGATGGCAATGAATTAAAGATAAAAGAAGTTAGCCTAATGCGTTTTGAAAAAGTAATTAGATGCATTTCAGTTAAAAATCAGCTGTAGTAAAAAGTTTTCAAACCACTAAAAGGCTTTTTCTGAGAGTAAAGCTTAAAAATTTCTAGTTAAAATCCACTTATACTAAAAAATTGTCACTTTCTATTAATCGAATGAACATTTTGCCGAGATTAATTGATAATAATATTGTGTCTCGAGTCTACAAAATCTAAGATTCATTACAATAATTTAAGTGAAATAATGTACTATAACAATTTATTTGTTTATTAGTAATAACCTCTTTCATATTCTTATTGACTTAAATAAATAATCCCCATAAATATATTTGAGGGATAACGACAACGCAGTTGTAATAAAGGGTTGATTTCATGCTGGATTTCTGTCCTGCTTAGGTAGGTACTACAATTACTACCTGAATCAGCATGATATCATACGGTAAATATGGTACTTCCAATACAGCTGCTCAATTACTGTTTTGCTGACGAGTTGTTTAGAAATAAAAGTTCAGTTTTCTTGCTCTCCTGAAAATTTCATATTTTGTAGTTCTGTCGTTGTTCTTCTGGGATAGCGGTATCTTCTCGTGATTTGCAATAGTCTTTTTCACACACTCATCCACATTTTTATACTTAACCACCACGTTAAGTACAAAATCATGTCCTGTACAGTACTCTTTTTTGGATGCTACTCTCATACAGACTCTCATAATAACCAATTCGGTATTCTTGATAACTATTGCTCTATTCATCACTAGAGAAATATCTTACTCTTGCTCTACTCATATAATTTTTCAATCCTAGACTGATGCTAAACAAAAGCAACAACTCATTTACTCCTTCTTTTTCTCTTTGTTATTTGTTATCCTCTTGCAATATCTGGATTAACATCCGTAAAGAGTTTGCTCTCCTTTCAGTATTCTCCTTAAATTAGCAAACATCAATTAACATCGTACTTATCAATTAAATAACAGTGAAGTTTTTTTACCTCTAGAGCGTGAGAAAACAAAGTACGAAGGTTTAGTTCTTGCTGATGTTAAAGAAATTGATCTTCCACCCATATAGAAAGTAGATACAGCATTAAGATCATTCAGAAACAGGAAACATCCTGGACTGGATGAATTAACTTTGAATTGATCAGATATGTGGGATTTATTCTAAAATTCAGATATTTATATTTAATTAATATATGTCGGAAAAAGCGAATCTTCCCAGAAGACTGGTTAAAAATAAAAGTTACATCACTTTTTAAGAAGGAAATGGAAGTTCAATACACAACAAGTTCAAGGTAATAACACATGCTCTTACATGATAAGAACAATGTGGATTTAGGAAAGGAAAATCCTGTATGGATAGCACATTCTACTAGAAACAGATACTGGCGAAGAAAATTTAACACTTATATAGCTTTTTGCGATTATAAGAAGGCATTTGAAAATGTTAATAAGAAGTAATTATGAAATATAATGCAAAAGAATGGAGATGCAAAACATTTAATACAAGTTATCCCGGTTAAAAAAGGTTGTATTAGGTCTGACATATAAACTAAGAATAACAATTCGCCAAAGAATGCGACGGGGTTATAGTCTCGTATATAAAAGTTACATCACTTTTTAAGAAGGAATACAGTATAGGCCTATATATATATATATATATATATATATATATAGAGAGAGAGAGAGAGAGAGAGAGAGAGAGATGACCAAGTTACGATATTTGCACCGAGCATGGTGGGTGAGCGGTAAACGTTCTGGCCTCGTATTCGGGAGGACGCGGGTTCGAATCCCTGTCCGGGCATCCAGATTTAGGTTTTCCATGATTTCCCCAAATCACTCCAGGCTAATGCCGGGATGTTTCGTTCAAAAATTCCATGGCCAAATTCCATCCCGTTCCTTGCCCCAATCTCATCCCGCCTCTAATGACCTCGCTGTCGACGAGGCGTAAAGCCCAAGCAAAAAAAAAAAAAAACAATATTTGCAAATGATTAGCAGGAAAATGAAGATGTACTCCAAAAATCAATACATATATTAAATAGTAGCTGGTGCCTTCGACTTCGCGTTTGTCAAGAATTTTGAAGTAAGGCCTGGAGGTTTTCTCGGCGTTGAATGTGAATAAAATCTTCTCGGGTAACTAGCGGAGTGACTCCTTCGATAAAATATGACGTTTCGGCGGTCATAATATCTGCCGCAATTTTACCTATTGTCAGCAGTCACTTGACAATGGCGGCAGAGTTATAATGGCTGAAGTGTCGTGTTTTATCGATGGACTCACTCGGCTATTTACCCGAGAGGATTTTACTAAAGAATTTTGAAGGTTTATATGTTTATGCACGGAACCTTAAGTATTTCTAGGATAAAAAGTAACATATTTTACTCCCTGCCAAATCAGCAAACCACCCGTAAAATCGTCAAAATAATTTATTTTTGTATTTTTTAATAGATGAAAAGGTTTAGAAATCTGAAAAATGTGGATTTTCTATACCATTTCATTTGACTGAAGATCATTCTGGAACTTTTCAGTATATTAAAGAACATTATAGTACATTTTGGAAGTTTCAAAAGATATTTTAGAAAACTTTGGTCGAAATATGAAAATTCCGTAGGTCTACCTGTTTCAACTGCGATGCTTCCCATACCCCCACAGCTACCGTCATGCAACCTTCATACTACACGATCGGAGACTCGATGCTACACATAAACACCAGTAGTCTGCGCTTGGTAGTTGTGGCTGGAAAGTGAAATATAGGGACACACACTTCTACGAGGTCTACCACGTTTAACCACCATAATACCACACCCCCATAGCTACTGACATGCAACCACCACAGTGCCCTATTGGAGACTCCAGGCTACTGTCACACACAAACACGAATGGAAAATTGGGAGGGCCACTTTCTAAGGATAGGTAATGACAGACTTTCGAAGCTTGCTCAACAGCAAGAAGGGATATTGGTAGCCACATGAAGAGATGGTCAGAAAACTGGCGTGGAACAGGCTTTTGGCCTATCGATGGAGAGAAGTTACGTGAGATTCGAAGAAAAGCTTTCTCCTGTTCAGCTTACTGAAATTCTTTGTACGCCAACTTCAAATATACACGGTGTAGTGAAAAAGTTGTCTACCGCATCCTGTGAGTCTAGAAGAGGTTTAGCTCTGTGGTAGGGAAGTGATTGGTAATTTCGCCTCTTCCTCCACCTGAGGTATAGCGCGGGCGGTTGGCTGATGAGAGCTTGAGGGCGAATATCGCGCTCTGAAATTGATCCCTCTGTGGTGCCATCACTTTCTGGCGGTAAGCATATAAATTGGAAATTTATCCCCCAGTTAAGCGTGGGCGTTCCGCGCAGGCCGCAGCACTGAAAGCACGCCTTGGGAGAATGACCGGGGGTGGAGTGCTCTAATTCGTCTTTGTCAAGCTTCAACAAGTCATACTTCAAAACAACAGCAGCTTCTTGAATTTGCGATAAAATTGCTGTTCAATGCGAAGATTGTGTGTAGTTAATATTTTCCTTATAGGTAATTTCGATCCTGATTTATCATTATTAATTAAATCACCTCGTTTTTTATTGTAATTTATCGAGTCTAAAACTATTCAGCAGCACTAATGTGATACATATCACAGAAAATAGTAACATCGGCTTGTGTTTCATTGCCTTAGAATGGCATTGCTATCCCAACTTCTTGTAGGTACGTCTTCGTTCACATAAGCTAGGTACTATAAATGCAATAGTCTGTTTCTAGCACCTCTATTATATACTCATTCTGAAAAAGAATTAAGTAATTCGAGAAGTGAAGAAATAAACGAAAATTAATATGATAAACTGAAGTAACATCGAAGTCATTAAAACACTTGGCTCATATTTAAATATTTAAAAACGGATTGTGCAGTGTGAAGACACGTAGAGTGCATTGGAGGCAGCAAAATTTGTTGTTGTTAACGAACGACATTTTGATGGCTCAAGTAATAACGCAATCAAAAAATTGCTTTAACTGTATCGTTAATTGTGGAAGTAGCGGGAGAAATACCCGAAGAAAATACCAATTAATGCTTAAACAACATATCTAATTAATTTTGGTGTTCAATATAATTTCATTTATTTTTTGAAAGTTTATGGAGAAAATGCGGGTGTTAATCATTGCCAGTCAGTATTTCGGTGGATTTTCAAATATATGAGGAAATTTTTCCTTGTGGACTATATTTTTCTTTTATACGTCGTGTGTTGTTACCAAATATTTTTAAGTAAAAGGATCGTGGAAGTAAGCAAGACTTTTGCGGCTGCAGTTATCGATGCTTCTAACCAATTTCTGGGTACGACAGAACAAAGGCGTTTTAGAATAGAAATACTTCACCATTGCTGTATGGGGCTTACCATATGCCTGAATAATTCCACAACTCTTACGAGATAAACTCTTTATATTGTGAAAAAAGTTTTAGAACGCTGTTGGAATGACGTTTTAACTGTATGTCCTAAAATATAACAATTTCTCTAAATCCTGTAAAATCGTCTCCATTCTATAAAATCGGAACAACAGTTGAATAGTAAGAGCCGGGAGGAGTGATTAAAAAATCTTTAAACATTTCTAACGCCGCCGATTTAGACAACCACGTACATAATATCGATGTTGCAAGCAAGTAGTTTATCACATGGAAACTTATCAGTCAATGACTTTCAATCCTCTGGAAAGATGGTATCACAAGGAAACTTATCAGTCAATGACTTTCAATCCTCTGTAAAGATGGTTTCATACACGAAAGGTGCTGTACTGAAGTGGTACTTATAACAAATCGTACACGAACTGCCACTGACAGAAACGAAAACCTCGAATATTTACGATTTCGAAATGTAAATGCGCAAGGCATTGTAAGCTCAGTGTTAGTTTATTTAATATAAGTACTAAAACCCATCACAAAATCCATGCAAGTAAAGAAAAGAGTATTGTTTGTTTTATCTTTGTGTGGATACAAATAGTTTCTTTAGGACGAGGTATATGGAAACAGTTTCTCTTACTTGTTAATAGAGGGTAATATTAGCTCCTTCTACGCTATAAGGTTGTGTTAAAATAATTCAATCTACAATACAGGTAGTTTGATTTTGGAACACAATTAGGGATTTGGTAAAACAGTTTATAAGCATGTTAATAAAACAGTCTAACAATGCACGCGCTAGACAGGAACATTGAAATATTGTTTTCAGAGAAGCTTCGTGAACAATACTAAAGTGTGCCTATTGGTCATCTACAAGCATAAAAACTTCCAAAGTAACATCAGTTTGAAGGGATGTTTAAATAAATATACTGTGTCACCTTCAAATCGTTCACATACAACATAACTTCAGAAGGAAAGGAGGAAAACCAAGAAGAGGAAAAAATAGAACTTCTCTGCTTTTCCTTCCTAGGCAACATTTCCATTTGTTTGATAGTTTATCAATGAATTAACTTTAGAAATTTCAAATTCTAAGTGGATGAAGTCACGGGCACAGCTAGTCTTAGAATAAATATATTCATCTAGTTAGTACGAAATCCGAGTCCACGATGAATCATGAGATCTGAGTCTGTAGCTGTTTGTTTTCTTATGCCTTATAATAAAGCCAATGGAAAAGAACTGGAATTCAAAATTAAGTGATTGGTTCCTCGTTGTTTCTATATACTTGTAGTTATATCTTCAAAATAAGAAAATACGTTCTGTCAGAAAAAAAAATATAGCTTCAGTGAAGATTTTGAAAATGATATTCGATTTCTAACGGCAAATTTAAATAATAGCCACAAAAATTTCCCCACCATTTCTTACTGGCAACAGGCAATTGAGTTGGATGACAATAAATAGTATTTTAAATTACATACACGTCATCTTGAGGATGCCATGTTAGTAACATTACCTGATCTATATACTTTCAAATTGCGGTTATTTCATTGGGCTAACATGGTTCCAAGTTTTAGTAATATATACTTATTAGATGTAATATAAAATCTAACGACGTTAAAGAGAATGTGTTAATACAGTAACTAAGAAAATCATGATACTATAGAATTTCGTGGGGTTATAGGGTTGTGTATGTAGATTATGTGGTGGTAAGAATGAATTGGTAGCCATGAAGCGTGGAACACATGTCAGAGACAGCTGACCGCGAAACGACCACTTATTTCGCACGACAGCACTTGAAATATGGTTAAACTAATAGTTGAGAGCTTTAGCTAAATGGATTCAAGAGTGATCGCTGAATGTGAATGGCTTGCTACAAAACCTGATTCATTTCAACTTTGTATTCTGTGACAACTATCTACATTTACCCTTAAACATTCAGCATTTCTGTTGCTTTTTCATCGATCTCAAATATTTGTCGTATTGATAACAGTCTCAACTTTTCTATATGTCGTCGGAAAAGTGGGTTCTACAACTGTTTCGGTAGATGCGTTATTTTTAGGCTGAATTACTTGGCGTTTAGTTGTTCTCATTCTGCCTGTTTTTATAATGCTCCTGAAGCTTGTTTCAGTAAGAAAGAAACAAATATGTGGCCAGTAGGTCCCCTCGCTGTAACTTGTTCTGTCTGCTGATAAGTAGAATCGCTAACGAGCAGTGGTAATTAGAATTCGCAAAGCAGGAAATGAGAGTTTGATTGGTCTCGCTCCCTTCTGCTTCCACTTTGCGTACCTGTGTATTAATTGCCCAGTATCTAAGAATCTCGTAATGCGTTACTGTGGAAATCACTGAACAATGACATTAATTTGCCTAACCAACACCTCACAGGCCACAGCTACAATAGATTCTGATGCAGCATAGGCTAAACAATTATCTGTTTGCTTTCATATCTTCTCTTGAAAAATATAATGAGATAAGACCAGTGTAAGAAGCAGATTTTCCCTTTAACAATACCTTCTCATCACCTGCTCTCAGATTTATAGTAGTTTCTATAAAAGTAGAACATCGCTAAAGCATCAATTGTTTGAAATGAAATTTTAAACAACATATTACATATTTGGCAGCTCATTAATGCTTCACCTGTAATAGTCAACACATTGTGAACCATGCATTGCAAAAATTATCTTTTCTCCCTTCAAGTTCTAGGCGATTATATTTCACTTTTTCCGGTCAGTATGTTCAAACCAAGTTTTTTCCGAGTCCTACCATGTGATACCTGTCTTCTTGCATGTCTGAAAGGATATGTTTTGGACGTCTGTTGGACGTTTTACCAAACGATGAAGCCATCTTCTTTGATTGTCTAGCGAGAAAAATTGGAGATTTTTAATATTTTCATTCCGTATTTTATCTTCTTACGTTCATTCTTATGGGCACCAAAATTTTTAATTTGTATTAAATGAAGTGTCCCTTTGTGTTGCCAACCAATAATATGGTCAATACAATATTGTAAACATCGCCATGACATAATATATTATCTGATTTGGGTTCCTTCCTCGTTCTTCTGAGCAAAGTCTTTCGTATATTCTACGAACTGAATTATATTTTGTTTTCTTTCTATCTATTTCCTATACCAACTCAGAGGTAATATCATATCCTAAATGTTGGAAGTTTGATACTTGTTTTTGTATCATGTCATTAAAGATTATATTTCATCATATGGTGAACATTTTGTTTAAACCTAATTAGGTGAGAAAGAGGTATGCCTAGGAATGCTGAGACGTTAGGAGTCACTGAATATCCTTATGGAAAGTTGCTAGTACCAGAAAGCAAGAAGCGCAGAAGACGTCCAGCATTGGCGGTTGATCTACCTGCCCTCATACCAAAAAAAAAAAAAAAAAAAAAAAAAAAAAAATAGTTTCTCACCTCATTCGCACCCTTCAGCTTATTATACCTTAGAGCAAGGTCGAAAATATTTTTGTGGAGAAACAAAGGTTGTAGCCAAGGATACGAATAAAAGTGTCTGAATAGGATAGTCAGTACAGCGCATAAGTAAGCCATTTATTTCTCCCTTATCTCTTTCGAGGAGTTTTTTTTATCAATACTACACTTATACATAAATTCTATACCAATGTGACTTTTGGAAACGATCGATTTTGGCTTACAATTAAAGTATAAAAAAAGGAGTGAGGTATTACAACTCCCAATGTATTCTGTAATCTGTACTTACTGTTAGTCTCTTTCATAGGCCACACCCTATGATACTGTACGGAAATTGTAATGTCCTCATTCTGACATACGCAGTAGATACTTATGACAGTGAAAATCCAAGCCAACAACGTTAAGTTGTTGAAAAGCATGATAGATAAGGTGAGCCAAGGAAGAGTGGGAAATGAGCATGTCGAAAAGGTGATCAGAGATAAGACACTCGATAGGAATAAATTATGATGGTTAATGCATAAATAGAGGATGGAGGACGAGAGGATACAAAGACAGATGACTGGTGCCAGGACTAAAGGAAACTGATAAAGAGGAAGACACAGGGCACGATAAATGGTTTCAGTGAAGAACAAAACACAAAGATTGCACCTGGGTTGGAACGCATTTATCGAGCATTAGCTGTACCCGCTACTTCGACCTCGTAGAATATGAAACTTGTGCTATCAATTAACTGAAAAACTATCAAGGAAATGTTAGCTAGTTAGAAAAAAGGAGAGGAGTAGTCTTCATGTTTCTTCTTTCTTGGTTCACCTACTTTCCTTTTGAATTTAGGTTGTAAATGTTTTAAAGCGTTCATGCACGTCATTAGTTTCTACCAACACTTCAGCACTGTTCACAAGAATTCTCTCCAAACAATTTTTGAAGAGTTGACGGCTGGCGAGTGTATTAATATATTCTTTAATTAGTATCTATATAAATTATCATATAAAGTCCCTAATGGGATCGCAAAGTCAGTCTATTTTAGTTTCAATAATTTGAGAACACCATCAAGACTAAAGGTGCCGTTTGTTGGCAATTGAGTGAACTACTTTTCTATGTATGAGATTCAAAGAACAATATGAACTTGTATAAGGAAAACATAACAATCATTTTATTATTTGCCTACATAGATTTTATGACGGTTATTGCGAAATTTCTTAGTACGTACTGTACAAAAACTATTACAGTACTGCATTGCATTAAAAAGCGAACAGTAATTTTTTCGGACACTAAGTAAGTCGTCAACATGAAATGTATGCTACAATAAATTAGCTCTTAGCGTAGGCTATTAATACGCGTGGTTTCGTTGGAAACAGTTGATCACTTTACGCGTGATGCGTGCAAGGAAGTTATAGTTCTTTACTTCAACAATGTAACTTACCGGGATAAAGGTAGGATAGTACATCATATAAGATATTACCGAAATCCGTTCTGTAGTTTTTGCCTTATACGTGTACTGAAACACGTCTACATGGAGGTCATTAGAGGCGAAAAGGATGGGGAGCTAGGAAGGGGAAGGATTTCGGCCATTGCGTTTCGAAGGAATCATCCCGGCATTCTCCTGGAGTGATTTTGGGAAATCGTGGAGTATCCGAATTTGGATGGTCGGACGGGGATTCGAACCTGCGTCTTCCGGAATGCGAGGCCAGACCCAACGCGCTCAGTCGTTGTGCCAGGTAAGGTGGCGGGGGTGAACCATCAATTGCGGATAATGTAATCCCTGCTCGTTTTGGGGGAAGTCCAGGTGAGTAATCCATCCAGATTTCGGTTTTCCATCGTTTCCAGGCGAATGCTAGGATGGTTCCTATATAAGGCCATGGCCGAACTCATTCCCGTTGATCTTAGGACGGAGAGGCATTTGATATCTATAACATCTGGTGCTACCTTGGATTTGCCCGGGATATCACAACCTCCATTTTTTTAAATCCTATTAATTAACTATTGGATAAAGGAAGTCCATTTCATTCGGGCTTATCCCTGGCTTTGATTCAACTTTGAGGTCGCGGTGGAACTTGCGCCGAGAGAGTAAGCCATACCGAATTCGATTTTACAAGGATACCCGAAATCTCTCTCTACTCGAATGTCAGAATGGTCTGTAAAAGACCATGGCCGAACACTATACCGTTCCCAATTCACTTTGTTTGAGGTGGAGAGTTATTCTGATGCCGTGGGATACCCGGATAGTTACAAACCTCATCAATTGTTAAATCTGTAGAAGAGTGATAACGGTGAAGAGTAGGAGGTAAAGTTTTAAAAGAATTCTAACAAATAGTAACTGGTTAAAGGACGACGAACCATTCACCCTGTTTCTGTGAGTGAGTATTGCCTGAAACAAATTAAATGGTAATCACAGCTTGATTAACGATTATCACACAATAATTTATGCTTTGGGGATCTGTGATGCATTATCGACATGTCTGACTTAGGTGTTTAAATCTCTTTTCTTACACCACTACTGCACAGACCTGTCACTGAAAAACTCTGTTAGTATAGGGAGCGTGCATAAACCACGTAGCTCAATTTTGGTGTCCAGTGAACCCTCCCCCCTCCACCCCCACGTAGCCCTACGCAACTTTTGCCTCTCCCCCCCTCCCCCCCACGTAGCACGTAGTTTTTTTCCCTTTTGATTCCAGAAGTCATTTTCTACTGTTTTCTCTTGTCAGGCTATTGTAAATTACTTACGGAGATAATTAACTGAGGGAAATAAATATTCACATGCTGTTGTGAGTTCTATTCCTTATTTTAACTGTGAAAAATGTTATGAAAGGAAAGCTACGTACCCTGGCTCGGAATCCCCCCCTCCCCCCACGTAGCCTAGCGTAGCTTTCCAGCCAACCACTCCCCCCTCCCCCCCTGGACAGAGCCACGTAGTTTGAGCATGGTCTCATATGACAAATGATGGTGGAATTCCGGCGTGAGATAGTGCGACATATGGAAACTACTCGAACACATTTTATATCGTGTAAGGTTTCACTCATTGTGTTGATCTGCGCCACGTGATTTCTAAAATTATACTGATTTTCGCAAAAGATCTGCTATTAATGCACACGGAAGTATCAAAAGTCATGGGATAGGAAGATACAAATATCCAGATGACAATAGCACCGCGGAACAAACTTAAAAATGTGCCTTGCAGTCTCATGGGTTTTATTTGCTGTCACGGGGTTGGAAGGTTCTCTAACGTGATTATGGCCGCACAACATGAACGCAGAATGGTAAATGATGCCTGACGCATGAGGCATTCTATTTCGGAAATTGTTCGTGAATTCAATATAACTCGATTCGCAGTGTCAAGAGTGGGCCGTGAATATGTGGTTTCCAGTATTACCTCTCGTCATGGCCAATGCAGTAGCCAAAACGTCTACTTAATTATTGAGAGCATTTACTTCTGAATCTAGGTCTCACAGTTGTCAGACAGGCAGCACTGCGTCAAACAACAACATTAAATTAAGGAAGAACAACTGAAGTGTCATGTGGACAGTGCAGTGAAATATGGCGATGATACAGTAGCAAAAAACCTACGCAAGTGCCTATGCTAACAAAATTCTATCGTGTGCAGCCTCTCTCCATGGCTCGTGAATATATCAGTTGGAGCTAAGATGACTGGAAAAGGGTTGCATGGCGAGATGAGTCACGATTTAAGTCTGTAATCATCATGTTATCATTCTGTAATATGGAGTTAAGTGCATCGCAATCCCTTTACAGTTAATTTTCATGGAATTAAATTCCAAAGGCTGGTTGGGAAAGACATGTCTGGGATAAAGTATATCCTGTAACGTTTACGAAATATAAATTTTGAGATCCTACGATTTTTACACTGAGGTGTAGTAAAAATCGATTGTCTCAGGCTGTAACGTCTACTGTTATCCCACGGGTCTGAGAAAAGCTATTTTATAAAGGTTCTTAGATCAGAGTTCAACGATTTTTGTGAAATGTAATATTTATTCCGACTAGTTTGCTAGCATCCTGTAGTTGCAAGCAATCTACTGAACGGTAATCGATTCACTGAGAAGGCTTTTGATTTGCAGCATATTCAAACCAATTTTGACTTCAAAATAACGACAAATGACAGTTGTTGCCCCCAGCTGATTACAGAGGAGCTCTTTAAACATTTTTAGAAGTATTAAATGTGTTGTAAGAAGACAATTATTGTAGCTTGTGAAATGTAACAACTTTTTACCCTCAATAAAAAAATATTGTTTTAAAAAAAATGGAGATAAAAACTATTTGGCATTTTCAATCATTTAACAATGTCAACTCTATGATTATTCAGTTTTTTTGTCGGCAAGTGTAATTATAACATCTTCACTTTTACTGAACTCAAAATTACGGACAACATATGTTTCATTTAATTTAACTGCGATGAAGCACACGTACCGGTGTCAATTCCCTTAGTCATTTACTTACGCCTTTTTATTTTATTTTTTAATTATCTTATGTAATTTGAGTGTTAAATTCTTCCTCCATGTAGCTTTGCAATTTAAAAATTTTAATTTTGAATTCCTTCAGTGTTTTTGGTGAATTAGTCATCACTTTACTTGGTAATTTCTTCCAATCCCTGACACCCTCACCCACAAAAGAAAATTTTCTCACTCCTATATGGATGAAAGCGAGTGCCAGCTTGTGCTCATGCACTACTCCTAATTTCTCGACCAATATCCTTCCAAGCCCCATCACTATCATATGTCTTGAACAGTATACGTAACTAAAAACTAATATTACCGACAACCTACTCGAAGCGATGATCCTCAAAACGTGTTATCAATGCGATAGCGATTACGCCGTTGGGGCCGGCTGGTTTTGGAATAATAGCTGATCAGAAATAGCGCCAATTTATAAATAAATAGAATGGTGTGGTTGGCTGCACTGTTTGTTCGGCTTTCCGGCAGCTCGGTGCGACTGCAGGTGACAGAGCGTCGGCGCTCCACGGCCAGTGTCAGCCTGAGGGCCCTCAAGGTCAAGGGCTGACACAGCCAGGCGGCCGCGGTGTCACAACTGACTGCAAAGCAAGAACCACGCGCACGTCCATGGAGGCTGCCAAATACAACTTTAATTTAGATCGCACTGTCTAAACAAAATAAACAAACGTTTCATGTTCTAGAGCCATATGAGTGAAGCCTTCGATAAATTAAACAAATCCGTATTTTATTAGGCGCACCCGGTTTTCTTCCTTTCTTTATATTTTTTTTTTTTTTTTGAATTTTTTAAATTCATTTTCCAACTGAATTTTCTACAATTTACTATGTTATTTTCTGCTCTAGTGGGGACATATTGCGATGTAAATTAAAAACCGAGTTTTAAGAAACTCCTCCCGTAATGTTACTGCTTTCAGTTATAAGCGGATTGATAAATTACTTCTTACAATTTTTATTCTCTCCCCATCTTGGCTTGTCATGTTTGGGTACAATGTCATATTGTGTCCACTAATAAGTGCATCCAAAAAATATTTTGGTACTTTCCATAACAGAAAATAAAATATTGTAATAACTAGTTGCAGCGTAAGTCTTTAGCAAATTAATGCAATGTTAGTTGTTTCAAATGAAGGGCTACTAATTATTACTACTTGAATTTAGGAATAAGAATTATGTTTGAGATAACTTTAAACTAATATCTTAATTTCAATAATTGTGCATGTCACAAAAAAAATTTGCTATGAAATTAATGTTTACAAAACACAAGAAAATATTTTTATGTGATTGTAGCGGTTATAATAGTTTGTAATTGTTCCAGCATAATAAATCGCATTATTAGCGTCAAATGGACCGAACAAAGGTGCAATGAAACGTATGTAACTTAAAATAACACTCGCCTGATTGTAATATTCTCAAAGTAAATTTACATTCGGTATTACAGAGCCCTATTGATGCTTTACAACAGGAACAAGATCTGTATGCGAGGATCTATTAATTTTTGTTGAAAATCGTGGTATTTTAATTTCTTTTTTATCACATTTAACGATAAGTATTGTACTAGTACAAATTTTGATTGAGCAAATCTTGGATATTTTCAGGTACGTATTGAAAAATTTCCGCAATCCTATATAACAGGTAATAAAGATTAAGTAATTCTTCCTTCTCTCTAGGATCCAAAAACATTTACCGAGTGCTTTGTATCAACCGAATGTTAAGACAGTCAAGTGACAAAATCAAAACCCAATGAAAATAGTTTATTTAAATAGAGTGGAAACAGATTTGTTATTACAGGTCACGAAATATGTCTTATAAACGAATATCGTAAATCAAAGAGGCTAAAATATCTTAAGAAGTCAACTGCACAATGTGCTACTGAGTGCATAATAAAACAAGTACTCTACTCAGAAATGCCGAGTTTACCTTAAAATGAGTAATTTTATGAAAAGAATGATTATTTACAATATGCCAGTTGATTTCAGAACTTATCTTTTGGCTAAAGTACAATTATTGTTCCTTTTATTTATAGTCGCCTATTCGTAAATGTTCAAAATTATTTAGGGAAATCATTTACAAAAAACTGACAGTTTTACTCAAAACATTTTAAATTTTTTCTGATCGGGCCATTATTTTGTATAGCTTATGGTAAGAAGAAAAACTGCTAGTATAAACACCTGAACAACAGTCAGAAATTTAGAACTTTTAGTATCTTTTTCATGGAAATGAATTTAGTGTGAAACAATTTAAAAAAAACCGAATAATACTGTCTTAAAATTAAAAAAGAAACTACCGAGGGGTAAATCGTATTTTTTGCAGTACCATTTTAAATACTGTTTTTAGTGTACATCGTTCTCCGTTTTTTCTTGGATGAAATAACTCTGAAAATAATTTCATAACGTTAAGTTCCGGCTTACGTATTTCAGTCATAACTCATTGATAGCAACCAGAAGTGAATTTTGTATTTATTTAACCAAGTTCAATACAGCTTACATTCGAGTTTTGAGGCGTTGCTATTTGTGCGTAGCAATAATTTTTCTAGTTCCTTCCTTTCGAAGTATTGTACGTAGCGTCACGTATCTTTTTTAATTTTACTTTGTTCCTTCTATATACTTACCAGATATTTACCGTTATTCGAATAGCTTCTTTCTGGGTTAAAATATATGGTTCAATCGGACACCTTAACATATGAAAATGTCATTGAAGTTTTCATTAATTTGTTTACTTTCTGGAATATTTCAGTTTCCGTAAATCATTAAGCATACAATTTATTGCTGTAATTCATATTAACGAGATAATATGCAATTAATACTTAACTTCGATTATTTTCATTCCTTCCTATCATCACACAATGTCTTAAAAACTATACATTAATTCTCTTTCATTACTCCCTCGGGCTGTATGATTAGCATTTAACATTTACTCACTACTTGTTAAAATACAGCTTCATTGAGAGCTTCTTCTTCGAATCTTGCTATTTCATTTAATTAATTGTCATTCATGCTTTCATGAAAACCATTTCTTTTTCGTCTCTTTATCTGTTTTTCAATGACTCTCCGCACTGTATTTATGGGCGTTTTTGATCTATAAACTAATTTATCAAAGGTACATACTCCGTGACCTCACTACTTTTAAAATATATTTACAACACAAACCATAATTTCCGGCAAGGACTATGATCCTTACTGTAGTCCTCATAGAACACAGTTTACAGTCATGCTCCATCCATACATCTTTAAATAAAAAAAAATTGTCGCATGATATGATAGAATTCTTGTCATTCATAAACATTTTACTCTTTGAGGATTTTCTGATTTATATTATTGCTGAGTATGGGAGAAAGTAAATATTAAAACATATTGTAACAGCCCTCATAACTGAACTTTAAATAGAATTGTATTTAATGAAGTATTTGTAGTGAGCTAAAGTTTGCTTGAATATGATCTGGTATGTTTATTTTATAATTTCTTGTAAATCAGTGTATATAGACTTTGTTTCATGAAAGGAAATTATTTAAAGGCCATTTAATATGTTTAAGAATAGAATTGTGCACGAGAATTGCTTGAATGTGTTTAATTCCAAGTATTAATGCAAGTTACGATGTCTACAGGACAATTTTCTACAGTTTAAAATGATTTCTGTAAATAATTTTGTGTTTAAGTGTCTTTAATTTCCATTGCTGACCATTTTGTATTGATGTTAAGTGATTACCTATCATTTCTGATTGTTTTTAAAATGTTTAATTGTTTGAGTAATTGTTAATGTTCGAGAAATATCTGGCTGAAGCTTTTGAAGAATTCTAGAAATTTCGATAGAGCCTATATAAAGAAATCGGCAGAAGGACAGAGTTTAGTTTTATAGTTAGTTTACAGTTAGTTTTATACAGATTCACTTTGGCACTGTCAAAGATTGCGTCAGTAGTATCTCTATATTGTATCTTTGCATGTAAACAATATCGCTGACGTTGTTTTGAAAATAAACCAAAAAAAATGTTAAACTGAATTTTATGGTGGACTACTTAATTAATTACTATATTAATTAAAACCACCGAAGAACATAACAATATGCTTTAATATGGGGAGACCTAGCACGTATAGAAGAAAACTTCTTTAAGTTATTTATCTTTATCCATGACACGAATGTCTCTAAGTTACTTAAAAGTAGTTAAAATGGAACAGAAAATATTCAGTAAAGTTGCTCTTGATGTGAAATAATTGAACAAAAATCATTTTCAAACTATTTATTCTAAAGGGAAGGATGGTGAAAATGAGATACGTAAGTTTCTGCGTCATGATATCCGTCGCATAATAAGACATTAGGATTGCTGAAGAGACGAAATAAGTCAAGTAACAATCGTCAGGGAGAGTGTTGGAGTGTTTTGAAGGTGACATCCCTCCTCAACTGGTAACCAAGGCACCGGCTGGAGCAATCGCGTTTCAATGCCGCGCGCCGGTTTAAAACAATTTGCTAGCTAATGCGGCCTGATGGACAGCCCCGAGAGAGCTGTCAGTCGTAAATTAGAGCAAACACGGCGGCGTCTGTCACTCGAGGTGACGGCAGGCCTGCAACCCAATGTGCGATATGCGGACAACAGCTAGAATTCCAACTACAGCTGGTCGTATCAACATCGACTTTATACTACAAACCATTCCGTAGAGTTCTGTAGATTAGATTTCAGAAGGATAGAAATCACAACACTTAAACAGAAATATTATATACATAAATAAATTACTGCCTTGGATATAAAATAAAGAACAAAATGTCATCATAGTGCTTGATTTCTGAAATAGATTGCATAATTTCTCAAGTGTATTATGTGGTTTTGCTCCCTCCAGTGGAAATAAAATAAACATTGCTTTTTGGAAATTTCTTAAATTTTCCTTTTGTGTTTCACACACGCATTTTATTTGGCATACATACCATGTTTTATGCACTCTAATTGCACTAGCAAAATACATTTTGTGAACGAAACACAAAAAGAAAGTTGATCAGATAGCTTATATTGCATACTTTCCCACTGGAATGTGGTAAACAAATGAAAAGCGGTAAGTAAAGTGGAAGTAATGGTAGTTAACATGTAATAATAATTTTATTAATATTTTATCCAGTTATTGGAAAACAGTGACCCAAATTATAATAATTTTAACGTAATTTACAGCAATTCATCGGTGAAAATTTGTGTATAAATTGTTTTTTTATTTTTTATGACACCGAAGAAGATTAAAATCCAAACAGTTACCAAAAACAAAAATTGTTTTGTTCTATTGTCAGACAAGAAAAATTACTCAGTAGTCGCACAATATGAAACACGTGTGTCAAATTCTCTTCAGCCTTTCTAGAAAAATAGTTTTTTTTTTTACATAGTTCCACAGATATCCCGACGAGGAGCGTGGGAAAAGGGAGGGGGGAGGGGGTTTCAATATATTGGTTAGATTAGAGAAGATTACACAATTTTTATCTCTCATTTCTTCAAGAACACACTTCTACAATGACAAAGAACACTAGGCCGTGAGGTGTAATACACTTTCCATGTTCCATAGTCATTTTCACTTCCTGCTCCAAAGGCAGGCCACTTAGTATAATAAAGCATACGGCAGATTCTAAATCAGATCGTAAGCTTTCAAATTTCCTGAGTCAAAATATAAGGTTTGTTACTGTCAATATCACGTCAAATTCGATTCAACAGTTTTGAAGTTATGCCACACTATTTGTTGAAAATGTTGACATTCATAACAAATTTCAATTTTCTGAACCAGATATCACGTTAACCACTCCATTTGTCCTATGTATTTGAGTGACCCCAAATTTAATGTGGTTAATTTATTCCTGCAATATTTTTTCAGTGCCCATTCAGAAACATTTGTTCCAATTTTCTTTAAAATAACCCCAGCCATTCGTACAACAATGAGAACAATAAATTTTTTCACGAAATATGGAAAAGATAAAATCGTTTAACAGTAAACTATAAAAATATCTGAAATGGATTACTAAATAATGTAATTAATTGTAAAATGAATAAATGCTATATCTCAGCAGAAACTGGCACGTATATAATGCAGAATTTGTCGTCATCTTCAGTACTACAAAAACGTTCCATTTGAATAACAGGTATCCGCAATTATTTTCCTAAACTGCTTTTAATATCAACAACAAATGCTTTACGCAATTCACTTTCATATTAAAAACCACCAGATATACTTTACTCATTGTGAACCGTAAATATAAATTTCTTTCTAAACGTTTGAGATTATATCTATGCCCTTCAGATCCTAGCTACAAGAAGGAAAGAAGCTTTTGGTAGTTTTTTCCTTTATATTATTAATTTACGTAGTTCCCTCGTGTGCCATTCACAGCGCGGCTATCTATAGGGTTTAGAGACAGATAAACGGTAGTTTAAAGAAAGAAGCGGTTGATGCCTTATTATTTTTTTACGAAGTGTGTGTGTCGTATGTAACCAATTGCATGTTTGTTGTTTCTCATTATACGTTCAAAATTTCATTTACTGTTCAGCGTTATGTAATTATTAAACATAAGGTACCAAACAATTCAAGTCTGATCTTAAGTTTTAAAGAGATTGAAACCCCTCCGAAATCTGATCATTAGTTTTTCAATTTTTCTGTAACGTTATACAAAATTCCCATTTTATAGATAAAAAAAACCTGGGTGATGGCATGAATTTTGGAATCTACATTTTAACTAAGGAAGTAAGATATGCACTGAAGTGACACTAGTCATGCGATAGAAAGATACGCATGTCCTAATGACGGTAGCTCCGCAGTGTCAAAGTTTTCGTTTGTACTCTACTGAGCAATGTGAAAGATTTTTTTGAGTTGATGGGTGATTGGAATGCGATAGTGGGAGAAGAAAAAGAGGGGAATACTGTAGGAAGTTGTCGTCTAGGAGAAAGAAATGAGCGAGGAAGCAGGTTGCTAGAATTTTGTGAAAGATATAAGCTAGTAGTGGCGAACACACTGTTTATGAACCATGCAAGAAGAATATACACCTGGAAACGTCCTGGGGATACAGGCAGATATCAACTAGATTATATCATGGTCAAACAGAGATTCAGGAATCAAGTTCTAGACTGTAAAGCGTACCCAGGAGCAGACATAGACTCGGACCATAATTTGATAGTAATGAAGTGCAGGCTGAAATTCAAGCGAATAAGGAAGCAGTATAAGCAGAACAGACTGGAAGTGAATAAACTGAAACAATCTAGTACGAGAGAAAAATTTTCAGAAATGGTAAACTTAGGTCTAAGAAATAGCTCGAATAAAGCTCAACCAAAGACGATCGGAGTTCATTAAAGACTGAAATAATGAAAGCTGGTAAAGAAACATTAGGCTGTGGGGAACAAGCTGCCAGAAAACCATGGATCACAGAAGAAATTTTGGAACTGATGGATCAGAGGAGAAATGCTCAGGATGAAGCACGAAGAGATCAATACAGGCAACTTAGAAATTAAATAAACAAGGAATGCAAAAAACCAAAAGAAAAATGGCTACAAGAAAAGTGTGAAGAAGTAGACAATGAAATGGTCATAGGTAAAGTAGATGTTGCATATACGAAGATCAAACAGAATTTTGGAGAAATGAAGAAAAGAGGTTTGAACACTAAAGCCGCCGACAGGAAACCTCTTTTAAGCTCAGACAATAGAGCTAACCGATGGAAGGAATTCATTGAGATATTGTATGATGGGACGACTTGAACAATAGCGTAATAGAAAAGGAAGGCGATGTCAACATTGAAGACTTAGGAGATCCTGTTTTGAGGACAGAATTTAATAAAGCTCTGAATGACTTGAAAGCAAATAAGGCAGTTGGAATTGATGAGATCCCTGCAGAACTTCTTAAATCCCTAGGAGAAGAAGGAATCGAAAAATTATTCAAGCTGATATCAAAAAGTTATGAAACAGGAGAAATTCCAACTGATTGTAATAAAAATATCATCTTCACACTTCCGAAGAAAGCACAAGCCGACAAATCTGAGAATTATCGCACCATTAGTCTAACATCACATGCTTAAAAGTTACTGACCGGAATAATATACAGAGAATGGAAAGGGTTGTAAAAGACATAGTAGGTGAAGATCAGTTTGGTTTTAGGAAAAATCGCGGTACAAGTGAAGCAATTCTGGCTTTAAGATTAATACTTGAAGGGCAGATCAAGAAAAACAAAGATACTTTTATGGCATTTGTTGATTTAGAAAAAGCTTTTGATAATGTTAGGTGGGACAAGATGTTTAAAATTTTAAAGCAGTCAGGTCTAAACTATCGAGATAGAAGAATACTTTATAAACTATATAAGAATCAAGTGGCTGTAATAAAAGTAGAGAATCATGAGAGACAAGCATCAGTAAAAAAGGGTGTGAGACAAGGTTGTAGTCTATTCCCGTTAATATTCAACTTGTATGTAGAGGAAGCAATAAAGAAAGTAAAAGAAAAATTTCCAGATGGCATAAGTGTTCAGGGAGAAAAAAATCAGTATGCTACGATTATCTGATGACATTGTCTTGTTAGCAGAAAGGGCTGAGGATATTGAGAAATTACTGAATAGCATGAACAAAATACTGAAGGAAGGTTTTGGCCTCAATATAATTCAAAGCAAGACTACATCTACATCTACATCTACATCCATACTCTGCAAATCACAAACATTGTGGGTGGCAGAGGGTGCTAAGCACCAATCCTAAACCCGCCCATTCCAATCCCGAATAGTGCGAGGAAAGAAGGAATACATATAAGTATCAGTACGGCATCTTATTTCTCTAATCTTATCCCTCCGGTCATTGCGACCTAAATAGGTTGGCGGAAGAAGTATTTCATTGCACTCGAAATTTAAATTTTTTCGCATATTCTCCAATAAATTCGAACGCAAGCTACGTCGTCTGTCTTCCAAACTATCCCAGCCCAATCTATGTATCAATTCTGTGACGCTTTCATAAGGGCTGTAACAACAAGTCACGAATCTAGCGGCTCTCCTCTGCACCCTCTCAACTGAGTCAATCAGAACCTTGCGATACGGATCCCAAACCCCACAACAGTAATCCAGATGCGGACGCACTAGTGTTTTATACGCTATCTCCTTTGTTTGAGCATTACAATTCCTCAAAATACGACCTATGAATCGTAATTTAGAATTTGCCTTGCCTACGACGGAAGTTATGTGCATGTCCCATTTCATGTTGCTTTGTACTATCACCCCCAGATACTTCACGGAATCAACCGTGTCAACAGGTGAATTGTTTATTTTGTACTCGTGAACAACCTGATTCTTCTTGTTACTTATCCGCATTGCCTTGCACTTTTTGCAATTAAGTGTAAGCTGCCATTTACGGCACCAATCGAAAATAGCATCCAAATCACGCTGAATTTCTAAGCAGTCGTCGGAGCACCTTATTTCCCTATAGATAACCGCATCGTCGGCAAACAATCGCAACCAGCATTTGACGTTGTCACCTAGATCGTTTATAAATATTAAGAAAAGAAGTGGACCTATTACACTTCCCTGAGGAACGCCCGAAGTAACATTTATCTTAGAATGAGGCTTCCCCGTCAACAACGACATATTGTGATCGACCAGTTAGAAAATCACGTATCCACTCGCAAATCTGAGCCGAAATACCGTAAGCTCGAATCTTCGCTAAAAGTCGGTTGTGTGGCACAGAATCAAAAGCTTTCTGAAAATCCAAAAAAAACCGCATCAACTTGCGAACCTGCATCGATAACTTTCATTATGTCGTGGGAAAATAGGGCCAATTGTGTTTCACACGATCGCTTCTTCCGAAATCCGTGTTGACATGGTGTAAGTAACTCGTTCTCATCTAGAAACTTCATTATGTTCGAGCATATGACATGTTCCAGAATTCTGCTGCAGACCGATGTTAGAGATATGGGTCGATAATTCCTAGGATCACTCCGATCTCCTTTCTTAAAAACGGGAATTACCTGGGCTATTTTCCAGCTAGAAGGTACTTTTCTCTCTTCTAGTGATTTACGGAATATATCTGACAGAAATGGTTCAATATCCTCCGCGTATTCAGAAAATACTCTTACCGGTATACCATCGGGACCCGGCGCTTTACCCCACTTCAGGAGTTTTAATTGCTTTACAATTCCTACGCTATCAATTTCTATCGGATCCATCTCTAATTCCACACGATGTGGTAAAGTGGGGATGTTTTCCAAGTTTTCTTGCGTGAATGAATTTTTGAATTCGGTGTTAAATAAGGTAGCCTTGTCGCGGCTGTCTTCAACCTCCCGTCCGTCTTTTATTAGAACTGGCTTATTGTTCCCACTACAACTAACTTTTTTTACATACGACCAAAATTTCTTAGGGTTTTCAGTGAGGCTCTTAGAGAGAGAATTTTCACGAAAGTTATTAAATGCCTCACGCATCGCATTCTTAACACGTCCCCTTATCTCCTCTAACTTATCTAAATCAGTCCGATGCATCGTCCTTTTTGATCGTGCATGTATCTTCCTTTGCTTCTTGAGTAACCTTTTAACCTCCCGTGTGTACCATGGGGGATCGTTCTCTTCCCTGATTGTCCGTTTCGGGTATATGCAAGTTCATACCTTCCCCAAGTATATGTAGGAATCGATGCCACCTCTCTTCAACGGTGCCTCCTGCTACCAAGAAGGTGTGGTAATTATGCCTCAAATACGCTCTAAAACACTCTTTTGAAGCCTTTTCGAATCTGTAAACGATCCTCTCTTTTCTCTTTCTGCGCGTGGTTGTTAGTTTTACTGTAGCAATTACAGCTTTGTGATCACTTATTCCTGCGGTGGTAGAAATATCCGTGAATAGTTCGGGCCTATTTGTAACAACTATATCTAAAATATTTTCGTTACCGTTGAGGCATCGCGTTGGTTCAGTTACGAGCTGTTCAAGATGGTGATCTGAGAAGAGGTCTAGAATGATTTCGCAAGCTGCTTTATCCCTGCCCCCAGTAACGTGAACGTAATTAGTCCAGTCGATATCAGGCAAGTTAAAGTCACCTCCTAGCATTATTGTATGGTCCGGAAATTGCCGTGCTATATTATTTACATTATTTCTCAAGGCCTCGGCAATATTTACGCTTGCATCGGGTGGACGATAGAACGAGCCTATCACAAGTTTTGTCCTAGCTACGTTGAGCTTGATCCATATGATTTCGCAGACAGTATGGACATCTATTTCGCTACATGGGAGGTACTTACTAACAGCTATAAATACACCACCTCCTTGGGAATGCAACCTATCCTTACGGAAAATGTTCATGTTACTATTAAAAATTTCGCCGGAACTTATATCCGGTTTTAACCAACTTTCTGTGCCTAATACGATATCAGCATCTGCACTACGAATAACGTTTTCGAGTTCAGGCTGTTTATTACAAACACTTCTGCAGTTAACTACTAGAACTTTTAATGTTCGGGATTCTTTTAAGCTACCCCTAACACGCGGTGCTGAATTTATCTTGGCTGTCCGCAACTGAATTTCCTCCTCAGGGTCATCTTCCCTCAGCCTAAATAACCCCCCAATGCACTCCACACGGCCCCTGCCACCCGTGTAGCCGATTCCCGTGTGTAGTGCACCCCTGATCTATCCAAGGGATTCCTACAAGACTCAACCCTAGGGCGAAGATCAAGGAATCTGCAGCCATGACTATCACAGAAGCGCCGTAATCTCTGGTTCAGCCCCTCAACACGGCTCTGAACCAGAGGTCCACAGTCAGTCCTATCGACAATGCTGCAGATGGATAGCTCAGCCGAAATCTTGCGGCCAATGGCCACAGAGTTCACCCTTTCTGCAAGTCGCCCAAAGGACGAGAGGATAACCTCCGAACCCTAGGCGGCAAGCATCATTGGTGCCGACATGAGCTACAATCCGCAGCTGGCTGCACCCCGTCCGTTCAATGGCATCCGGGATGACCTGTTCCACATCTCGGATCAGACCCCCCGGAATACACAATGAATGGATACAGGCATTCATCCCCGACCTCTTCGCCATTTCCCTAAGGGGTTCAATAAATCGCCTAACGTTGGAGCTACCGACCAATAAAACCCCCTTCTGCAGTTGCCCAGACTTAGCGGGCTGTGGGGCTGCCAACTCACAGGCCGACGATTGCAGGACTGAATCAGATCCAGACAATGCGTCAAACCGATTGGACAGATGTACAAGCTCGCCTTCTTGGGTATCAAGCGTGCCCGACTGCCCCCGCATGCGCCGTCGACGTCCAGACACCACACGCCAGCCACCACTAGGCGACGGCCGCATAGATTCCGACATCTCGGCCTGGACTGCAGGTTCGATTACTGGTATGGGAGAACCTGCGAGCCGATCAGCGTCTACAGGGTCACCAATACCGCATCTACTGCACTCACTTGCGACAGCTTCCAGCTGTGTAACTCTTGTTACCAAAGCTGCAAGCTGGGTGCGCAGGTCAGTCACCTCAGCCTGCGTCTGCACACAACAACCAAAGTCCCTACACATACCACCTTACAGAAAGCAAAACTAAGGAGTACACGAGAAAAACGGACTCACTATGCGTTCTCAGTAGGAGGCCTTTTGTCAATAACCAAATGTACAAAGACGAAGCTTACGCTAACTACGCACTTTAAATTAAATTTGCACTGGAGGTACTACTTCACGTAACGATTCCGACCAACGACTGCAGCTGCTGCTACTGACAAACTAATATGCAAGGACGAAGCTACAACTAACTACACACTTTCAAGTGAATTATCACTAGAGGTACTACGTCACGTAACGGTTCCGACGATGGCTGCTGTTACTGACTAACAACTATACAGAGACGAAGCTAACCACACTCTTTGAATTAAAACTATCACCGAAGGCACTATTCCCCGTACCGGCTGCCGAAGAACGACTGACTGCTGGGGCTGCTAAACAAATACGCAAAGATGAAACAAAAGAAAACTAAACACTTTAAAATTATATCACCACAGAAAGCACTGCCTCACGTAACGGCTGCCGAAGAACGATTGACTACTGGGGCTGCTAAACAAATATTCAAAGATGAAACAAAAGAAGACTAAACACTTTAAATTATAGGCCTATCACCGCAGAAAGCACTGCCTCACGTACCGGCTGCCGAAGAACGACTGAACTGCTGGGGCTGCTAAACAAATATTCAAAGATGAAACAAAAGAAAACTAAACGCTTTAAATTATTTCAACACAGAAGGCACTGCCTCACGTAACGTAAGACTAAGTGATGAAATGTAGCAGAAATTATACCAATACTAGCAGATTAAATATAAAAATAGGATGGATGCAATTGGAGAAGTAAGTGAGTTCTGTTACTTGGGAAGCAAAATTACAACCGATGGCCGAAGCAGGAATGATGTTAAAAGCAGAATAGCACTAGCAAAAAGAGCCTTCATGAAAAAGAGAATCCTTTTAGTTTCAAATATTAATCTAGGAATTAGAAAGAACTTTTTAAAACTCTTTGTGTGGACCACAGCTCTTTATGGTAGCGAAACGTGGACTTTAGGAATACCGGAAAGAAAGAAAATTGAAGCATTTGAAATGTGGTGCTACAGAAGAATGCTGAAAATTATGTGGACCGACAAAGTAAGAAATGAACGAGTTTTGGAAATGATGGGTGAGGAAAGAAGTTTGTGGAAGAAGCTTACAGAAAGAAGAGACAGGCTGGTAGGTCATATTTTGAGACATGCTGGATTGGTTAATTTGCTGGTGGACGGAACGGTCGAAGGTAAGAACTTTAGAGGAAGACAGAGATTAGAATATATGAAGCAGATAATTGAGGACGTGGGTTGTATGTAGAGATGAATAGGTTAGCTCAAGATAGGAAAGGATGGAGGATTACAACAACAAAAAAATGGCATCTAGACATAAATTAACAAAATTATAATGCTAGATGCATGGGGTACTGATAGTGAAATAAAGATTACACGATTCAAGAGAATGCCGTGACTAAGTAATTTCTGCCATTACCTCCCGTTATTGACGATGCAGTGGCTGACCACGCATTCTTAATGACCGAAACAAGAGACGTCTGCGTCGAGGTGTTATTGTTGGCAGGTAGGCAACAGAGCTTCAAAGAACAGCAACACCAAATGTTGGACGTACCATAGAGCGGACTGTGCCGGAAATTGGCGTTAATGAGATGTTACAACAGAAGATCGAGGCAAGTACCTCTGCTAACAAAACGCCATCAGCTTCAGTGCCTCTCGTGGACTCGTGAACATGTCGGTTGGAGCACAGGTGACCGGGAAAAGATTGCGTGGTCAAATGAATCACGATTCCATTTGTTCAGAGCTGGTGATAGGATTCAAATGAGGCAGCGACCCCACGGGGCCATGCACCCAGGTTCGCACGAAGGCACTGTTTAAAGTGATGAAAGCTCCATACCATTGGTTGTTCATCTACTTGGAAACCATTTAAATCTACTCTCGACCTTCATGATCCCAAAACTCTAAACAACCAGAGAGTATGTTTTGCGATATTTCAACTGACAATAACAATCTTCAATCCAGCAATACGCTATGTTATCACATGAAGTTTGTACATGGAATAATTGTTTCTTACAACGAATTATAATTAATATGAGATATTTTCTTCTAACTTTACCAAAAGCATGCAACTGGAATACCAAATTAAATTCCTAAATCTCGTAGAGAGATGATTTTTGAAACACGGAGAGTAATGTTAATGCACATGTGTCTTGCACACATGAGGAAACAGAAATCATTGTATATACATGTCTTTAACCATAACCTTCGAGGTGATATAATCTAATATTTAGTACGTACACTTTTCAAACCATTTTGAAAATCACTGCAAACTACAGAATACACTCCAAGAAACCTACAGATTAAAGAGGATAGGGGAAGTGAACACTTCAGTCCTCGAAAAACGACGAACTACCCCCATAATTTACTAAGATATGGGATCAATATAACAAACAAATGATTAGAAACATCTGAAATACTTAATGGTGGCTGAAATGTGCGAAATAAAAATTAGCGAGTTTTTCAAGACCTGGTTATTCCTTACGATAGAATATTATTATAATTTTGAATGTAAAATAGTAATTAACAAATACAACGTGAATCCAGTAAACTAGTCTTTCGTTTTGTATCCAATTTTCTTACTGAACTCAGATTCAACCCCCCTCCCGGAAAAAAGAAAAAAACGAAAAGCGGATTTACTTAATTCGTCGAGATGTGCACTACGGATTAAATATTAATCTCTAGGAAGTGAGTAAACAATATCCTTATCCCTTTCTTGTGTGGTAGGGAAATTAGTTTGAAGTAAAAAAATAATTTTTTTTTTACCTCCTTCACCGCCGGTAGATTCCTTGTGATTATACGACACTCGTGTGGAACATGTACCTATAAACTTGTTCCTAAAAAATAGTCCTGACGTTTATTTTGAAACTATTTTTCTTGAAGTTTACCCTTTCATCAGCGTGACAGCCTGTGCCTGTCTCAGGGAACCGCGAATCTTGTTCATTCAAGTGGCTTTGGTTCCCTCTGGCCTAAGATAATGTCTGAAAATTGCCACCACCGGCAAAGGAAGAAGGGTGTTTCACTGCAAATAGTCAAAAACTCGGAACCTCCATCCACGCTATCGACTCTGTGGCACTGAATATGTATTGTTTGTTCAGGATAAAAACAGCGACCCATCGGCATCCACATGCACTACTCTTCGCCATTGCCGGGGCCTCGTGAATTAAACAACAGGCTGCAAGCGGCACGGAAGACAGGGGGACTTACTCAGCAGCTGCTCTTAACGGCACCTCAACTTGCTGTTCCGAGTGCGCGGGTTGAAATTAGGTCCCAACAACTGAAGTTCTTTCACTCCAACAAGAATAACCGAGTGAGCGAAAATATTTTATTGAACCTACGAATTTGTATTATATGTAGTTACGTAACATCGTGAACCACTGGTCAATTTGTTATTGGAAAAAAAACCTCATTGCGTTCTATCCACCGAAAAGTGATTTCAACAATATATATTTTATATAGTTTAAAGTAAATTTTAATTTGTTTAACACATTTTAAGTGTTCCCCTTTTGCGTCCCTGTAGAGCGAGCGATAACCGTTTTTTAGTTATCCGTGATTCCCAAAAAACACTCCAGGAGAATTTTGGGATGGTTTCTTCACAAACATGATAATACCATATAATAACATATTTGGTTACAGTTTTCTATGTAACATCCTCTCCGGTCTCGTCATTGGAGTACTGTGAAGCTCCAGATACCTGTCGACGAACTGAGCGGAACAGTTCGTATCGGGTCGCTGAAGTGACAACTTCCTGGTTGGCTCAGTGAACGTGCTCTCGTGTTTTTCTGCTTAGAGTGAAATTGACTAGTTATACTAGAAAGCTTTTCGTAACAAGTGTATCGAAACTATCTCTGACTACAGAGTCCAGCTTCTACAGTGCGCCCTCAGCACCCACCGGAGATTATCCTCTATACAGCGTGGGAATGTTTGGCGCCCAATATGGAGAAAGCGGCGGAGCGACTTCGCCCCAGACGACCGCAGACGTATCAACAGGAGCAACTGCAGTCGGAGCGGCAGTAGTGGAAGCAGTAAGTACTATCAGTGCAAGTGAAGTGGCGGACGATGTCATGGAGTATAACTCGGAACTGGATTGTGGGGATATAGATCGTGCTAATACTAGAAAACGCCCCATAGAGCCAAATGCAGATAAGAGGAAAATTGTCAGTTTTGATATAAGCTATCAGCCCTCCCCATCTGAAAACAACATAGAGCTAGTTCAGGAACAACAGCATCAGAATTTAAAGGCCAGCAGTAACCACGTACCATCCGAGAAGAATAACAATAGACCTCTTCTGCTTTGTAGGCGGTGGGATAATGGTCCATTTATCTTGTTTATCGAGAGTAAGAATAATAATATAGGAAAACTCCACCCAATGTCTGTTGGGAAATTGCTTCATTATCAATCCCCGAAACCGAAGGGAAAATCTTGAATATTTGTTACTCTGGTAGAAATAGATTAAAGCTTGAAGTAGGAAATGCAAATGTTGCTAACAATATTATTAAATCGTCAGGAAAAATCGGCAAGGATTTAGAAATATACGTTCCTTCCCACCTAATATACAAACAAGGGGTAATAAGAGGTGTTCACAAAAGCATTACAATGGAAGAGTTGGTAGCAGAAGTCCAATCGCCGGTCAAGGTAATTAATGCCCGGAGAATGAACAAAACAGTAGTACAGAACAATGAAAAAGTGGTAATTAACCTTCAAACGTGCGTGTTAACAGCCAATCCATTCCAAGTCATGTGAATATCCACGGGACTAGATGTGAGGTAACGCCATTTTTTCCATCGGTTAAAACATGTTATAAATGCTATAGATATGGGCACCTAAGTAAACAATGTCGCGGACAAGCACGGTGTATTAAATGCGGCGGGACACACCCTGACATACAATGTACAGCTCAATCCATTAGGTGCTTCCACTGTGGCGGAGCACATTATGCCACTGACCGAACATGCCCAGAGTACAACAGACGTAAAAATATACAGGAATTTGCCACCAGAAATCACATATCCCTATGGGAAGCGGAGGCTACCTTAAACAACAGATCACATGCTCAAGCGGCTTCAATATATGAGCGGGAAAAGCCACGATTTAGGCCCTCTGTAGCCCCGGATATGGGAAGCTACACTGACTTCCTACCTATAAAGTTTGGTAGAGGTACAACAGCACTAGCAGTACCAGAGATGGGAAATGGAATAATTAGGATACCAACAGGTCCAACACAATATCTCAGTGGAGATTCTACACAGGTTCAGGAAAATTTACAGGAGGGTCCGACTAGGCCTCAGCCGTTACACGCCGGTGTACTAGCACGCCCTGCCGTAACCACCCAAAACATGGGCGCAAATTCGGCAAATACGAGCACAGAAATTCCATACGGGACCACTCAAATACTGCAGCTGTGTCCTTAGGAACTCCACAACAACAACTTTACCAAGAGCTACCGCCCCAGACGACACAGCTGGCCACCAGGCTACATGGCGTGGTAAAAAACATGCAAACAAATCCAATGCTTGCTAATCAAACAGACACCTCCGTAACGGAAGCGCACAGTAGATATGACAGAGCAGTAAACAACGCTAGAGATTTGTCTTATAAAGATCATTGGATCCCCAACAAAAGGAATGTACAACCAATCTTTTACAACCCATAACCACCACAACCACACAGTGCTATACAGAGCACAAGCGCAGCGGACATCTTCACATGCAGAATGCTCGAAATCATAATGAATATGCTAAACCAGTATGTGAGTAACCAAGGGATCGACCCATTGCAATTCGCTCCAAGTATCAAGCAGCTGATACAATAAACACTTACCAACGGATTTAACTGAGAACACAATGGCAACAACATATCACGTAATAGCTCTCAATCTAGCGGTAAAATGGCTAACAACGAACTGGGAATCTTATAATGGAATGCTCGTTCAATCAAAGCCAATTAACTTAGCCTGATGCAATATATGTTGGCCCATAAGATCTCAATAAGTGCTATCTCAGAAAACTGATTAAAGCAGGGCGAACTTTTCTTCTTCCAAAATTACAATATCGTGCGAGCAGACAGAGCGGACGGGTATGGCGGCACTGCCCTATTAATACAAAAGTCAATACCATTCCAACTGGAGAACATCACTTCTATTAACCTCTCTTTTGAGGTTTGTGCAGCACGGCTTCTCTTTAAAGACAAATGCATGACGGTAGTATCCGTGTACAGGTCACCAAACAAACCACCACTAAACAAATCTGAGCTGGAAATACTAATGCGTCTGCCTCGGCGACTATTGCCCCACATATAATATGGGAAGTCGTAGAAGATTCACTAGGTTCCGATCATTTCCCGATTCTGCTGAAGCTCTCCCATACTAAACTGAGAGAGCAAACTTCGTATCTTCTCGTATAATAAATGGAACATCAAGCGGGTCAACTGGAATAAATACCAACAGGAAGCAGAAGCTGCATTTTCTCACTATAAACCTACAGATGGCATACAAAAGGATTACAAAGTCTTCATAAACTGCATAGAGAAAGATGCAGGTTCCAGAATTCAAAACAAAAGCAAAGCTATGTGATAAACACAACCCCAGTGGAGTGGTGGGACCAGGAATACGAAGAAGCAATAAAAGAAAGAAAGCAAGCAAGCCATCAAAACTTACAGGAAACACCTCACAATGACGAACTACATTGAATGTAAAAGGGCATGTGCGAAAACAAAAAAACTCCTGAGGAAGAAGAAAAGGAAAAACTGGGAAGTGTACTGCTCAAGGCTGAATCTAAACGCACCGATCAAAGAAGTGTGGAGTAAAATACGTAAGCTGAAAAATATAAGAGATGCAAGGACCACAGAGTGGACTCCACCACTGAATATTCTGACTGATATATTAGAAAACATAACACCACCTTATGTGGATCCCCAACCCCTAAACTTACAGGATAATACACAGCATATCCTATGTCAATCTTTCAAGAGTGAAGAGCTCCGCAGAGCACTTGGCTTTGATAAATCTACAGCACCCGGGTCGGATAACATTCACTACAGCATGCTCCGCCTACTCCCTGTTAATGGGAAAACATACCTTCTCCAACTCATCAATCGCATTTGGTCTGAGAAGAGCGAGATCCCACCTATGAAGACAGCTAGAATAATTATCATAAGAAAACCCGGAAAGACAGCTGATAATGCCTCATAGACCAATATCCTTGTTGTCTTGTATCTACAGAGTGTTAGAAAGAATGGTCAAACATAGACTTGAATGGTGGGTCGAACTCAACATGTTACTCCGATCTACCAAATATGGCTTTCGGAGAGGTAAAGGAACTCATGCCTTACCAATAATAACTACATGGTTGCCATCTTCACAGATCTCAAATCCGCTTACGACAAAGTCTTGCCACCGATCCTGGGAAAAAAATTAATGGAGAACGGTGTGCCAGGCCCCTTCACAGCCAGACTGGTATCTACTATTACCAATAGATGGCTAGTAGCTAAGTGGAAAACTATCAGATTGGGGTCAAGAAAATGTAGCCAAGGGGTACCACAGGGATCAGTCTTGTCTCCATTGCTTTTTAATATCTACACAGCTGACCTGCATAAGATATTACCACAGTCGGTCATAGTCCTACAATACGCCAACGACATCCGTATTTATACAATAGGCACAAGCATTGAAAGATGTCAGACTACATAAGAGGAAGCGATGCGAATACTGATACAGTGGTTGTTTGCTATTGGACAAGAGATATCAATCAATAAAAGCTCAGTCTGTACATTTACTCGCCATAGAATATCCCCAATGTCCACCATTTACCTTGGACCTTACAATCTTCTAGTAAAGAATAATGTGAAATACCTAGGACTAACAATAGACAACAAACTTAAATGGGTTGAACACATCATACAAATAGGAAAAAAAAGTCTGTTCAGCTAATAACCTGATTCGAGCGGTAACAGGACTAAAGTGGGGAGCAAGCCCACAAATCGCACTGATGTTGTATAGATCCTTAGTACGGCCACACTTTGATTATGGGTGCATCTGTTACGGGTCAGCTTCCGAACGTACAGTAGCCAGGTTAGATGTTCTGCAGTATAGAGTACTACGCACCTGCTTGGGGGCAATACAATCGACACCCACGAATGCGTTATGCGTAGAAGCAGGCGAACCACCACTACACCTACGCAGGTCCTACTTAAAATCAAAATTCGTACTGAAACAGGAACAGCTGTCAGATAATATACTAGTAAATGCTATCCACAAACTATCAATGGACTGTCTAACAAAAAGATACTGGAGACATAAACGATTGCCACCTTTGGTTTCGGCGTATCTTGAAACCAAAACATTAAGCGACAAAGCCTGCAAGAGTTAACAATTATATTGCTACGAATTACCACTATGGCACACACTTAAAGAGGTAACAGTGAATACTAAAAAAAATCCATGAAAATCACAATATACAGACATACTTAGAAAATTTGAAGAAATTGTTTCCAGCCAGATGCATATACACCGATGGGTCCAGAAACAATAATCACGCAGGGAGTGCATTCATCAACCCGGTCAGTATGGAACAGGGCACGTTCAAACTGCTGAGTGAAACCTCTATTATGACAGCAGAACTAATTGCAGTTCTAGAAGCCCTTAAATATGCCAGCAGCTTACAGGATAACAACATCATTGTGCTATCTGACTCGCTCTCTGCGCTAACGGCACTAAAGAACCATCATTTAAATCAAAGTAACAACCCAATTATGTATGAAATCATTAAAATAGTCACAAATTTGGAAAACAGTAATAAACGTGTAATACTGTCCTGGGTGAAAGGACATTGTGGGTGCAGAGGCAATGAACTAGCCGACCAACTGGCAAAGGAAGCAACCATTACTGGCAAAGCTACCCACGTAAAGATACCCATATAATCGTGACTTAAAAGACAAACTATACAATGACTGGGACAAAGAATGGGAACTCACATCAATCAAGAAGGGCAAATACTATGCAAGCTTACACCCGGTAATTTTAAAACGACCACGGTTCCAAAATGTTCGATACCCTAGGAAATTCTAGACTAAAATTTGGGCATGCACGCTTTATAAAGCATTTATACAGGATCGGTGTTGTAGACGATCCATACCGCGAATGTGGTCAGGAAGAAGACGTAAACCATATATTCTTTGGATGTCCACTAAAAAAAGACATATCTGACAACCTTACTAAGAAACTGGTGCAGCTGGGGCAGCAACTGCCAACAAATGTTTCTACTTTGTTAGCCACTAGCAAATACAAAATCTTTTCCCTCATGTACGCTTTCTTACGGGAAATCAAACTAGAATTATAAAAATAGCTGTATTTATAATTTTAACAGACAAATCCCATCATTTCAAGGCTCACTATGTATTATAAAGGTTTTAATGTATTTTTTTTACCCTGTAAACTAGTATTTTTAATTTTTTTATGCACTTTACAATTTGTCATGGATCATGTAATTAAAACTGTAATGTAAATTTTGTTAACTAGAGATATTTTAATGTACAGAATGCAGTATGTAATTTTAATTATAACGTGTACAATGAATCATGTAACCGGCCACATGACTGCATTTAACCATGTAAATAGAAAATGGCTAAATGGCCTGCAGGGCTAAAAGCCAAATAAAGCAATTAAAAAAAAACTGAGCGGAACAATTTTTCCTGCTATATCGACTTACTGCATCTTATAACATTTGTCTTAGTCCGAAAAATATCAATGTCTGGAAGCAACGCCACTGTCTATGTTTCCAATTGAGCATTGAGTTCTATTAAGTTTAACTGTTTTCCAAAATTTTGCCCACAATATGACCGAACATATTGCGGCGTGCCAACCAGATCAACTTTTTCATTTCTTCTTTTCGTATTTAGATTATAATGTGCTGTTTGGAACGGTAGAGTGCTCTTTGTACTCGTTTATCCTTGAATATTTTAAATATAATGTTTCCATTTCGTCAGACATTAAAACGGTTCCTTTAAAACGCTTAACATTGTGAGAATGAATAATTGCTTAAGGTACAACTTCCAAGAAATCTTCTTGAGTGAACTATCAATTTAACTGACGAAACACTACATTTAAACTGCATGTTGAGCCGTTACCTTCATATTCTTGTAGATCTATACAGGCCGGTCAACAGAAAGTCAGCTTGAAGCCTGTACCTGTCTATATATAATCCCTTTTCGAATTCGTTCTTAGACTAACGAAAATTGTGTCAAGGCTAAATACCTCATTAGTAAAGATTATTAATGTACTGGAAACTTGGCAGCTCAGTATAAACACTTGAAAATTCCCAAAGCATATCAATGTTTGCAGTACATAAAAATTATAGCTCATCGGCTTTGAAAGACAATAAAAATGCATTTGGCTGAATATATCTGGCAATAGAGATCATCCAGAACAGGCTTCCCCCCATTTGGCAAGAAGAAGCACAGTACAAAACCCCCGGGGACGCTGCGGTAGGTTATATATCGATAATGTATGTGACTCCGGGGAGACTGCGAAATCTGTGCGATAGCGAGGGGTTGGGAGGGTACGGATGCTGATGTAGTCGGCTTACGTAATGCATCTCAATGAGATTGTCTCACTGGGCCAGTCGGTCAGCGGGGACTGCGCCACACGCAGCACACAACCTCAGAGCCTGGCTCGCGTCTCTAAACAAACAACTCACTGTACCGTATGGATAAATGACTCGATAACTGATTTCAATATATTTAGTAAATTTACTGTAAATGATTTTTGTTATCATGTAGACAGTTTGACAGCTAATTTTATGTGTAGAGAAGTTCTTGTTACTTTTAACTATTAGTAATTCATTCCCGGTTCAGACAAAGACAGCTGGTGCAGTATGACTAAACGTGGTATTGAAGAAGACTGTAATGAATATTGTAATTAAATTCTGTTGAAAAATAGGTCTTTCATAACGACGTTATAGATACCACAGTTTTCATTATTGATTTCGTATTGAGAGTCGTTGGTCAGGTTCATAAATCCGCTCAGCACCTGGTGCATTTTCGATACCTCACGCATCCGAGGGAAGTCACCGTAATAAGTGATTTATTGTAGTGTTCCCTGATTTTACCTTAGTCAATCTTGAGCACATCGTATTATACCAATGACTGTTAAAACCGTAAATAAAATCATGAATCGGTTATTCTTTGTAATTTAAATTTGAAACCATCCCGTCTAACGTTTGAAATTTGTGCTAAAAACATGCTACATACGTTAGTGATTTGTGTTCTACTGAAGTTTATGATACCAGCGGTATTGTTTGCTTATGACGTAATAAGTAACAAAGTTATGATGTCCTCCAAATGGTTTCTTCTCAAAATTAAGTAAAAACAGAAGTAAAATCACACAAAAACTGTAATTGGATAGGCACACGCCTTTGCATAAGAAAAACGCCGGGTATATGTCTCCCGCGTTGGTTGTGATGTAGATTTGCTACACTATTTTTTACCAAAAGCCAGAGCTTAGATGAAAGTAGTTCTGTTGTTTAATTTAGTAATATAGAAATTTTCTACTTTGATTTGTGCTTTACCATACTTCCATCTGCAAGAGAAGTTAGCAAGTAATCTATTAATTATTTCTTTGTGAGAGGAAACATGAAGACAAATTATTCATATTTATTGGTATTCTGTTTCATCACTGGGAGCCGGTTTTAGAGACGGAGGTATCATACTGGAAGGGTTTCTTATTGTAGACAAATTATAGAACATCCAAGTCTTTATCGTACTCTTTTGTTCTAATTCTCGCATGCTAACTACAAATAAAGTTACCATGAAGTTTAAAGTACGAACAGATGTAGTTGCTTTCAGCATTAAAATCGATATACCCCTCACACAAACGTTAATTTGAAGTTATTCTTTTGCAACATTCGTCAGACAGCTCAAATCTTCAGCTGTGTATCTGTGTGACATTGGGGTTTTTTCTCCTTGAGACAAATACAGTCGATTAAACCCCATAAAATGATCCGCAAGAAACACTATCGCTATGGTAGCCTCGACGTTGGAGTTTACCAACCCATTACAATAGCATGATTGTCAATATCCTATATCCCAGTGCAGCTTATAGTCAGATTCTCCCGTAGTGTTGACTGATCTCACCGTGCTCTGGTGCTAGTGTGTCTGTAGACCGTGGGCGTGCGTGGTATTCGCGGCCGCCTGTGTTGCATAAAAAGCGCAGCGCGTGAGTGAGAGAGAGGGCGAGCAACAGGCGCTGTGCCCACTGGCCTGTGAGATGCGGGCGAGCAGCTTCACAGGCGCTGCCGCCTGGATGGCTGCGCCCGGCACGGTCCGACGCTTGCCGCAAATAACAGCAGCCACTCCTCACACACCTCACCTTGGGAATAAGCCAACCACTAACAAATTAATGTCTCCAGCCATCCGTGTTAACGGTTTCCATCTAAATATTGTTGACGAAAAACTTATCAATGAGGCCTCAGGTGCGTTTACGAACCTGTTTGGGTTCAACTAACAGCATAGATAATCGGACATAAAAGATGACATAATGATTCGTTACCGGTCTTAAATTTTTATGATAATTTTTTAACAAGTGTAGCTGAAAAACATTAACGCTCTAGTGGAAGGTAGACTTTCTTCATTGTAGTTGTGAACTAGCAGCTTTCCTTATTAGAGACAGCAGATATACATGAACCACAACAACTAATTCGGTTCTAATAATTGAGACGATCAATGAGCAACTACTTTTTGGACGACTACTATGCGGTATCATCAATTTTAGATGAACTATTACTATTCATAAATATGGTGGAAAAGAAACGGAGATAAAAAAATAAAATCTATCGAATTGCTGATAGCCATTTGGTATTTAAGATATTTCAGCAAATATACTGCCTAGTAAGAAAAGTGAAGTACCCAGAAGGGGAGAAAGAAATGAAGTGAAACTTCATATGTTTGTAGGGTATGTGATGTTATTTCAGTGATTACAAAATCAAGTCAAATTTAAAAAGAACTTGGAAGTATGAGCTCACTTATCAGTATGACATTGCACCTCTTCTGGCCTGAATGCATGAACAGTTTCAGTTTGAAGAGTGTAATACGGGTGAGGCAAGCTGGTTCACAACTGTTGTAAATGATCCTTGATATCGGCAATGGGACGGAGTTAATGTTTTCTAACGGAGACAGATCAGGGAATCTTACCGGCTACGAGATTACCGCAATATTAGGCAGAAAGTTCATAGAGACAGGAGCTGTATGTGGGCTAGCATTATCCTGTTTAAAATCGGCATCACGATACTGTCGCATGAGAGATAACACACAGGGACACAGAATGTCCATGACGTTCCGTTGTACCGTCAGAATTCCTTCAATCACTTACAACCGTGACAGGGAGTGATATCCGATTGCTCCCCCTGCATGCCGCCAGGAGTATCTTCCTAACATTGGAACTTCTTCCCAGGTCTCCGTCATACTCACCGACGATGGTCATCCGGGGTAGTGTAGAATCGCTGAAAAACAATTAATAACATTTCTTTGGTTTCAGCGATGAATTGCGGTTCTTATTACGTCGTTGGGGAGTATGGCATCGGAGAGATCCTGATTATTCCGATAAAGTTGTCCTCGTTCCTGTTTAGTTATCGAAATTTTTCGTGGGCATTAGCTGAATCACATTCCGTTCCTCCCTGACATAAAGAAACTCTTTTCTCTCTGATTTTCGTTGACGAGCACTTAAGTTCAAGGGGAAAAAAGTTTTTGTATGAGAGTTATATTGAAAACAATGTGATTATGATATGTTTCATTTTGGTTACTCTCAGTTTAACCATTGCAATGGAAACCCCCGTTGACGAATTTTTAAAAGTTAGACAAATGCAAACAACAATTCGACTCAACACCAGCCTAACAGATGTCTACATGAGTTCTTATTTTTAACAAGAAACGGATGAACAAAATTCCCACTCTGTTTTTCAGTGACGGATAAATACAACTTATTTTGATCACGATAATTCTTCACCGCAGGGGTTGATCACAAGATTGTTTAAACTGTGTCAAGATCGAGCACACTATAAACGTTTTTAGCGGTATTACTGAAAATTATGCTCTTGTTAAATACTTTCATTGTGCTTTTATTATAATTAAAAGAATCTAATTGATATGGTAGACACGCGAAATAAGTGGTAACAACTAAAAATATGGATCCAAGTGCTGTATGACTTTTTAAAAGCTTCACTTTTTCTGTACTTATCTATAATATTATCCTTTTTTTGGATTACAGTGATAGACTCGGTTTCACATGGAAGTTTCCTACCAGAGATATTTACAGAAACAGCGCGTGAAGCTTTTAAAAAAAAGCATACATTATTCGAATCCATATTCTCAATTGTTAACACTTAAATAACGCGTCAAGTAATTTGTTTTCTAAACTGTTATAACCTTGCAGTAATTTCATCTAACTTGTAAGAAATGAAAATAATCTCTGGTTAGCGCTGAAAAACATAGGCAAATATTTTCTTGTGAGTAGCTCTGCCGCAATTTATTTCGTTTTTTGTAACATTCTCAGTATATTTTAAAAGTAAATTATCTATTATCAGTGTCCAATAATCCGCTTGCTCTGAGCAGAAAGGCAACAATTGAAACTTTGCACGATGCGTTAATGTTTTTAGACAGTCAGATAAATGCGTTCTTAAAACATGAAACCATTTTTGTTCTGACTATTATAACCCTGCTGCTATCCTAACACTATTACTACTATTACTAATTACTATAGTAATACTATCTACTTATGAATGTAGCTTCGACAAAAAAAAAATAGCACTTCAATATATCAGCCGTATAAGAGTTATGTTCTATTAGTTATTAGTTACTGACCCATAACATACTAAAAAGATTGAATCTATTCATGCAGTCATTAATCAGCTAGCTTCTTTTTCCTCTGCTTATCAGTCACTTACTGACAAACGAATGAAAAGGAAGTATTTCATTTTGTTATTTCTGCCGTTCATAATTTTTTTCTCTGTAGTTAGAAGATGGAAATTTTGGAGAGTTACATATTTCTATTCTGTTAGTTATATTTTAAAAAAGAAATTGAAATTTTAACCTTTATCAGAAACAAAAATACGAATAAACCTGTTATAACTGTCAAAAAAAAAAAAAAAAAAAAAAAAAAAAAAAAAAAAAAAACCCAACAGCAACAACTGAAAATATATATATATACTGTTCTTTGTTGACTTTTTACTTCAAAGATGCTAATTCCACATTATTATTTTGATGATGTAGTTTTACCTATCTGTTAAAGTTAAAAAGAAAGCAGTTTCATGGTGTTCATTAACATGGTATTCCTTCAGATTTTTGAAGTGGAAGGTCATTCTGTAATTACTGACCAAGAAGTTTATTAATTAAGCAGTTACTGCGTCTGACAGTTAACGAGGTCGACACAACATCTGAAGAATACAAAGTTTTCGACAAGCCAAACGTTACACTAAAAACGTGACGATTAATCGGAAATACTGACGGGCAACAAACTAAGTACTGGTATTCTTGTGTACATGTTCCCGGGTACTGGTCAGTAGTTCAGTTGAAAGCAATCAAAAATTTAAAAATGGACGTCTGTTGCAACGCTCTCTCATTAAGCAGTATAATAACACATCAACAATCGTTCACAAGACTCTGAAAATGTAATAAATAATCAGACTGATTTATTTGTAGCAGAAATTGTTTTAATATTAAAGTCTGTATTGAAAATATATTTCTTGTGAAGGTACGAAGTGATATATTTAATTCAACATGTTTTATTTCTAGTAAAAACGACGGTACCGACCTCAAGGGCGTAATCTGCAAGTAGAGTGAATACTGGACTGACTCTGTCAAGGACACTTAGATGGAGAAGAGAGGGTTAGGTCCTCCAGGATAAGCAAAACACACATTTACATACTTAATCAACGTGAGCATCACTAACTGGTATTCGTCCTTGATTGTAATCAATGAAGCTATTCTAATGGTTCATTTTTCATAATTAATCTTAGTATCTGTTTTTTTTTTGTGAAATGTGTAGTTCATGAGTCGGAAGTTTGTAGTGTTCCGAGCATTGGAATCAGGATGGTCGGCAGGCGAGACTGATCCATTGCGGTGATGCCTAATTTTTCGCGGCCTCACTGGCGTGATTAACAGTTTTTATTTTACACGAAATCAGTAACCATATAAGGCAATTAGAAATGATTAGCAATGGTAAGTTTCAGAAAGTCAACCAAATGAAAATTATATTTTAATGCTACGCTTTTTCATCAGCAGTAGATAAGTTATTGTGCACAAAGTAATAATTATTCGATTTTCATCAGATTTTATGTTTACAATCCATCATTTATCCCATTATGTTGTTTCTGTTTATAATTATGTAATTTACAAGATTACTGCTAATATACTGTTCACTTCTTAAAGCTTTTTATATAAGAACTCGTAATTCAATTACTCTGAACTTATTTACGTAAATAAATAAATGAAACTCACAAAAATAAATTACTCAATAATACAAATGTATCTCGTACCTTTTCCAAACCATTGTACTTTAGGTGATTTTTTTAACATTTTGGCTTTACGTTTCGTTGGCCTCGTGGTCATCAGAGGCGGGAAAGGAGTGGGGACAAGGAACGGGAATGAATTCTTCCATGGTATTTTGAAGGAACTATCCTACCATTAACCTGGAGCGATTTCGGGAAACAATGAAAAAAACAGAAATCTGGCTGACTGGAGGGGAAGTCAAACCAGCGTATTCCCGAATGCGAGATCAGAGCCTCACCAGTCACCACTTACCCACCACGTTCGACAATTGTATAGAGAATGTTCACTCCTCTCACTAAAATTCCGTGTGGTTGCTTCGTGTTTTATTAAAAAAATAATAATAAAAAAACGTTGCAGAGCAATATAAAATAGCTTTTCGAACAGTGTAATTTTTTACAGTCTGCTGATTGCAACGTATCGAAAAGCCCTGCGGTGGCATAAAAACGGATATCTAACACGATAGCATCAGCGTAGCTTAAATATTGGTTTTTTGATTTACAACCAATAACGGCATAGCAAAGACTAGATCCGGACTATAAAGTGAAACGGGAAAACGTATTTAGGGCGAAACTAAAACGAACGGTAGCACACAGTTTAATAATTCTACCATCGTTCCTGATTGATATAACAATACATACAGCAAGTAATTATTACAGTTAAACTATTTAAGGAATAATGGCCAATAAGATGATATGGACACGTATATGAATGACTGCCACTGCTTGTATGCTGCAACTGACACGTGTTCTGATTTCAGAAAGAACGATAGATGGATCTGTATAATTCAACTTCACTTGGTAATTTTTTTTAATCATGCAATGAAAGACTATTTTGCAAATCCTATGTACTGACAGAAACATTCGATGCATGGTATGAAATTCCAAAATACTATTAAAAAAATCCGCCACGATAACTTTTACGAAATCTGCGAAAGTAATTGTAATACGCAACGTAGAAACTCCGGACTTCTACAAGTTTTCTCGAATGATTTGTAAGGATGTGTCTGTCACAAATGTGCGGGAAAATATTAAGATTCTAGGACATTTAATGAAAAATGTGAGAGGTAAGTATTCCATAAATCAATAACATTCTTACAATTCAACGTTCACAGCAATAGTGCCTAAGAACTTCATTTCTTTTTTATATGGTTTTGTACCGCTTCGTAATATAAAAATGAGAAAAAAAAGTTTTTAATCATAACAGAAGAGGTATTTAGTCGACAAAGAAATTGGAAATAGATAGTTAATTAATGCACTATACGACAGACTTCAGAAAGGACGAAGTTATTAATTTACCAGATGACTTCACCAGGCTCCAGAAATACTGTCCTGAAATTGGGGAATCTAATATTGGTTGTTACTGTGTATTACCGTTTTTTTTAATTTATTTAAATGGCTTTCGGCACAACAACCAAGTTCTTTGCGTTTTATGAGAATTCACATTTCATTACTTTACAGTTCTATTTACATAGTTTAAGAATTTACATTTCGTTTACAGTTTTAAATATGCATGATTTACATTACTTTACAGTTCTATGCACAACAGTTTACATTGTATGACCTTTTACATTTCAATTTTTTTACAGTTCTATATCTATCTGTTTCCTTCTTAGTGTTACACTATGATGAGCCGACATACAATCATTTACTTTATTATATTTCTTATCTGCGCCATAGAGTGTTTATTATACAATTTGTGGGTTCAAGTGGTGTACGATTGTAAAGGTACTAACTTTGTTCCTGTCGTTTTCGTTGGATTTTCTACTTGTCTAAAATTTATAATTGGATGTTTACCTCCTTATAGAAGGTCATTATGATTTTGAGTATTTCTTGTTTATTTGAGGCGAGTAGGATGGAAGCGTAGGTTAGGAGAGGAATGTTAAATTTTGTGAGATCTTTTAGCATTCTGTCCTGCATGTGGGCGTATTTCTTGCATGAAAAGAGAAGATGGTTTATATCCCCACTGCCTGATCAATGCAGTCGCATAGTGGGTTGTCTCTCAATCCTATCCGCTTTAAGTGGCTGGGAAAGTTGCCATGATGAAATCGGCTTCTGATGATGTTGGTTAAGTGGCGTCTGTTTACTTTCCAGCTGTGGAACCACGGTTTGGAAGGGATGACTGGTTGGATGCGGCCGTAAAAAGCACCTTTCTGTTTCATCGAGTTGTTTCGTACTGACTGCCATATTTTCTTCGCTCCCTGTTTAATCTCATGCAAGAATGCGGATGGGGAGAGTGTTAGTTCTATTCTTTGTCCGTTTGAGATGGCTTCTTTGGCAAGTCTATCTACATATTCATTATATTTGATCCCTTGGTGTGAGGGTACCCATATTAACCTTGTTTTGATCCCAAGGTTGTTGCTGAGGTGTATTTCGTGAAGTTTTTCTATTAGCAAGGGTGCCATCTTATAGTTCCACTTGGGTTCTGAAATGCTCCTGATAACGCTCAAAGAGTCGGCTATTATAACCACCTCTTTTGGTCCCCTGGTCCGGCCATATCTTACTGCTTTGAAAATTTACGTAAAACAGCGACAACATTATAAATACAGATTATGGACCTGCAAGTCAGTTTTCTAATAAGGCTGTAAAAAATATAAAAAGCTTTTTTTTATAACCACTAAAATATTGATGTATTGCGATTTTGTTCAAATATTAGGAGAAAGTTTTTAAACGAAGAGTCCCCACCAAAGCATTTAAAAATTTCGCAGAACCTTTCGTAACAACAAAGGTACCATTCAAAACAAATTAAAAGACTGCACAGGTCTGTTCACAAGTGGAAGCGTCCCATAGACGCTGCGTTAGAAAGCCGTACCTCCTCAAGGCGGAGTTCAGGGCTCCCGGAGCGTTGCTCCTCGATACACTGTGCGGGGTCGAGGGGTGAAGTGTGTTAGTCGTTCTGTACGGGGCTGGTGGGGTCTTTTAGGATGAGAACATAGAGAAAACAACAGGGAGTGAGTTTCGGGGGTGCTGCTAAATGGATCCTCCGATTTCACTGGACCTTGTTCTTTTGCATATGCCAAACGTTTTTAATAAACCGCAAATAGTTTTGAGTTAACCTTAATTATTTACCGCCTGAGAGGTATTAATACATGAAGTAAAGCTGCCATTATTTTAAAACTTCTTAACTACCGAAAACTTTTGTACTTAGCATACTTGGAAATCACTAAAAGATAACACAGAGCTACAAAATGTATCAACGAAGCACTTATTAATAGAAGACTCGTTCTAGACGTTAAGGAGTTATTTTATGAGCACATGGATGATATAATAGGTAGAAAATTAGCCATTTACAAGTCCTCTGAGAAGTTCTATGATATTTAGTGGTTCATGGTTCAAATTTAACTCTCTGACGGCATCGTTTCTTCGCGATGACTCCCTGGTGTGTGGATAAGACCTCTTATTGGTGGGCTCCTTACTTGTAGCCTACGCGAAGGACTTTCAGTGGCTGCTTTTCATGTTCCACCTGTTTCTAATTTTTATGGTGGGAGCTTGCCGAAACATAAGAAATTTTCGTCTTGCTATCTTAAGCTATGTTTATCGGCGGATCAGAAATGAACGCATTCCTTTACAAATACTCAAATGCACGCTACATTTACTGTACAAGAAGATGTGACATCCGCAAGCGCAAGACTGTAGAACTTAGGTTCTCACAAAAATGATGGAGTGTCAAATTTTAATAACTGTAATGAATAATCCAAAACGTCTTTACCATGAGAATATTTAAGCAGCTTATATAGTAAACAGAGGACGTAGATTATCTCAGATGGTCAAACACAAACACGATAATCGTTAAGCACGACATTTCGGAACGCCCAACGCAGTGTCTAGCTCAATGACGAGCACTTGTTTAAGTATCATACTGCCTAAGGCTTATCCTGAGGCACGATAATAGCTCACTCTATTTCACAACTTACTGGAAAATACTTTTAGACACAGCTTTCTTGAGTAATCTTGTAATTTTCGCTAACTTTACCGAAGGAAGGCTTCATTTCTTTTAATCTCATTCAAAGAAGCCGTTTAAGTAGGCCCGGCTGTAAGCACCCGGAACACTGCGCCGCTGATAGTCCAGGCTGCAGGGGAAGCTTTCATCGTTAGAGACTCGGGATTGCTCTTTCTGTATTACTGCTGCTGGCTGTGATGGTGACGACGATCCAATGCCTATCAGGCGGCGTGGCGCGAATTCCTCTTCAGTTGCAGCCCCACGCTGCTACCTGCTTCAGAATATCCATAGAGAAGGCCGCGACCCTCTCTCCAACTCTCGCTCACACCGTTTAAGTGCTTCGTATTTCAAGTGTACATTCACTCTTTCCTTACCATAAGTACCTATTGCGCGAATGTGTCACCTACACATCACATTAAAGCAGCTCTGCTACAAATGTAGAACCGTAGACTGTTACTGGCCGATATGTTTAAGTTTTTTTTAACTGCTTAACGTCTCTTAACAACGAGGTCTTTAGAGACGGGAAAGGATGAGGGACAAGGAATGAGAAGAAATTCGACCATGGGCTTTTGAAGGAATCATCCCAGCATTTGCCTGGAGTGATTTGGGAAACCATGGAAAACCCAAATCTGGATGCCCGGACGGGGATTCGAACCGCCGTCCTCCCGAATGCGAGGCTAGAACGCTAACTGTTACACCACCACGCTCGGTCTAGGTCCAGGTCTATGAAATAATAATATTTCTGCTACTGGTCAAAATAAAATAAAAAAATCAGTCTGCATAATGCTAATAGCAAGCAATCCCTTAATTAAATAAAACAATATACCAGGCACTAATGTTTAACTTCGAGTATCGTTACTGATTCTATTTCAGTAATCACGACAAATGTGTTTGGCGTTGCTGACTGAGAGGCCAGGAAGGTTAGTACCGATTATAGAGTGACAAGAGTTTCTATTTCTCACCATTCTGCTTCTGGCCATGGATTGACATGTATATTAGGTGTGGTATTGTTGCCTAATGTAAATATGTTAGTTGATATTTTTATGGCCATTTATTAGTTAAATCAGAAAGTTCACGTCTTGGAAATAATATTAGCTGTTTTATAGGTATACTGCGTGTTCAGGCGTTATAATGTGTTTGTTCTGGTGGATGCAGTAGAGGAAAAAAGCAAACTGGCTGATGGGAGACGCGATAGCCATTGTGTCTGTAACCGTTTTTCTTGTGAAAGTTATATCTGTAGTGTTATTTATTGTAAAGAAACTTCTTAGAGATGGAATCTTTAAGACTTTTTAGAATGTATAGAACACAATATACTTACGTAACAGAAAAAGATATGGCAATTATCATGGTAAATGTTATGACTTTATTGGAATAATTTAAAGCTTATTGTGCATATCTAGTAAACTACTAAGCATGCTTATTAATTGATATACATAAAATCAAGAAGGAGAAAAATTAATAACAAATTAACTGCCACTTATTGTAATTATTTGATATATGGAATCTAAAACACGGAGCGCTCACAGCGAACTTCACATGCGCAAAGCTGAACTGAAGATCATGTCAGGATTCCCTAAAAGTTTCAAAAACCTTTAACTTGAAAAGTGGGCGCCTTAGTAACAAACATCGGAAAGAATGACGAAGGTAAGAATAAGTCTAGAAAATACGTGCCAACCACCCACACATTCACGTTGGCACACAAACACTTCCATAAAGCCAATCACCCGTCTGCCAGTTTATGTACGCAGGAATAGTGTATCCATTACATTACATTACATTACATTACACAAAGGCACTGTGAATCTGTTATTCTAATGATCCAGGATGTTGCGAAACCGCTTTCATAGCCTCTTAGCACTATCATCTATAAATTCCATTTTCAGTGACGAATAAAACGATACGAACAGCAAAGACAACAGAGTATCCTTCAAGTTATCTTAATTCGTGCCTCCCAGTAACGATAAGATCAATGTAGGAATTTAGAAAAATATTCTTCCTGTACCTAGCTCTAAATGGTAGTTAATTGGAACCTTTGTATTCAAAGAAAATTGATCAAAATAGAGAGTTATAACTCATGTTCACATCTACATCTACATATATACTCTGCAATTCACAAAATTGTGGGTGGTAGAGGGTGCTCAGCACCAAAGCTAATCTCTTTGCTGTGCATTCCAATCCCTAATGGTACGAGGGAAAAAAGAATTCATATAAGAATCAGTCCGGCACATTATTTCTCTAATTTTATATTTCCTGTCCTTCCGACTCAAATAGGTTGGTGGAAGAAGTATTTCACTACACTCAAAAGTGAAAGTGGGAGTACGCATGTTTACCAATAAGTTTAAACTAAACGTGTGTTGTCTATCTACCAGAGACTCCCAGCCTAATCTACTAATTAGTTCTGTGACGCTTTCATAAGGACTGTAGCAAGCGGTAACGAATCGAGCGGCTCTTCTCTGTACTTTCTCTATACTTTCGATCAACCCCTTACGAAACGGGTCCCAAATGGCACAACAATAATCCAAATGTGGACGCACAAGAGATTTTTACGCTATCTCCTTTGTTTGTTCATTACAATTTTTCAAGATTCGACCTATGAATCGCAGTCTAGAATTTGCTCTACCTACTAACGAATTAATGTGTATGTCCCATTTCATGTTCCTTTGAACTGTTACTCCCAAATATTTCATAGAATCGACCATATCAATAACTGTATTGTTTAACTCGTATTTCTGAACAATTGGATTCTTTTTGTTAGTTATGCTCATTGTCTTTCACTTTTTACAATTTAGAGTAAGTTGCCACTCAGCGCACCAAGCCAAAATAACATCCAGATCGCGCTGAATTTCTAAGCAATCGGCCAAATTTCTTACTTCCCTATAAATAACTGCATCATCAGCAAACAATCTAAATTGGCATTTCACTTTGTCTCCGAGATCGTTTATAAAAATTAAGAAAAGAAGTGGTCCTATTACACTTCCTTGAGGTACACCCGATGTAACATCTAGATTAGAAGAACTTTCTCCTTCAACGACAACATACTGCGACCGACCAGTTAGAAAATCACAGTGCAAAGATTATTGTGACGATGCAACGGACTATTTTTAATTTTTCTCAAGGTGGCACCACACTTCCATTATTGAACCAAAGTGCCAAGATGGTATGTGGCCAGCTAGTAGACGGGGTAGTATATTCTGACCGTTGCTGTTCATTATTCTGATGAATGACTGTGTTATTGGTAATAACTTTGGTGTTGGCCATGATCCACAGTTGTTCCATAAATGTTTATGAATTTAACTCCGTCTATTAACAACTGTTTGTTATTAATGTTTCTTTCAACGCGTCTGGTGAAAGAAACATTGATAAAAAACGACTGTGTTAATGGGTTACGGTCAGAATCCAGGTATTTGCATATGATGTAATGGTATACAATAGGATCAAAACTGGTGAAGTCTGTGAACAGCTACAGGGTAACCCCTAAATGAGTAGGTGTAATGAAGATAAATGAGAAGAAGAGTCAGCTTATTAGTTACACAGATAAAGAAAGTGAAGGTTAAATATGATTACAGGGAGTAGTCAGAATTGCTTGTTGAAAGCTTAAATTGTAAATGTCTTGGCGTAACGTTTGATAACAAACTCAATTGGGCAGAACACATTGGGGAGGTGGTAGGAAAAGGTTACAAAATCCTTCATTTACTGAAGAGGGTGATGAGAGGATGTACCAGAGAAGTTAGGGAGTTGCGTCACAAAACTTTGCCAGACCATTGGTTGAATATGGTGGTGTAGTTTGGGACCCACATTTTGGTTATCAAACACAGACGTTGGAAGTTGTGTAAAGAACAACAGGTAGATTTGTTTGTGGGAATTATAGCAGGACCCAGTCAGTATCTGATATGATAAAGGAGCTGGAAGAACAACAGGTAGATTTGTTTGTGGGAATTATAGCAGGACCCAGTCAGTATCTGATATGATAAAGGAGCTGGATTCGGAGGAAAGGAGGAGAGTGATGAGAGTGCTGGAGTTATACAGAGCACATGTTGGTGATGGAGCTTTGAGGGATATTGGTCAAAGAATTAGGAAAAATGCATGGAAGGGTAAAGGCGACCGTGATCACAAGTTTGCGCTTGATTTCATGCATAAGGGAGTGTGAAAATTTTCTTTTGTTGGCAAGAGTGTCAGGAATTGGAACAAATTACCAAGTTTAGTGATGAATAATTTACCAAAACGCTAAAGGAATTTAAAATTAAAATTTGTAAATTGTATAATAAATGAGGGAGGAATTTAACATTCCAATTATAAAAGAAAATTTATATATATATATATAGGAGAATTGCCACCGGAGTGATGGCTCCATCGCAATTAAAATGAATAATAATAGTTTGCCGTTTTGCCTTTACTGCCTTCGACAACTGGTTTCCTACTGTATAGTGGAGCTGTCACCGAGTTCATGTGGCGATGTAAGGCTGTTGCCTTTGAACAGCTTAAACTTGAGGAGAATGAACTGAATCGAGAAACAACAGAGTAATTACAACGGAAACTATATCTTCGATAACTGCAAAAGGTTTCTGTCGGTGACAGAAGCGATATAAAGACAAAGGAATGTCGAATTAAATTTTATCATGGTATGTTACAGAAAAATCTAATAATATGGTGTAAACATTATGTAATGATAGATATACACTGAACTCATGGGATACCTCCTTCTATTGATTGTGTGGGACCTGCTTCTGACGGTGAAGTGCAGCAACCCGAAGTGACATCTCTGAAAAATTCATCGGAAGTCTCCTGAAGATATATTCACGTTTCCTCTACAGCCGTCCACAATTACAAACGTGTTGCCGGGACAGGACGTTGTGCTCCAACTGACCATTCGAACAAGTCCAGATGTTCGATTTGATTCATGTATGGCGACGTACGTGATAAAATGAGTCGCTGGAAATTACCAAAATGTTGGTCAAACAAATCGTGAACAATTTTGGTCCGCTGGCACATTGGGATCCTGGAAAAGTCCATCGTTATTTTAAATCATGGAGGCCACGAGTGACTGCAAATAGTCTGAAAGGAGACGAACATAAACATTTCCAGTTAATGGTTGGTTCCAGTATATGCTATGTAAACACAGCCCATAACAGGATGATGCCACCACCAGCTTGCACAGTGCCTTGTGACAACCTGAATCCATGGCTTCGTAGGGTCTGCGCCACACTCCAATTCTCTCATCAGCTCTTACCTAATGAAAACGTGACTTATTTGACTACACAACCTGTATCCAGTAATCTAGGTCCACAGCACAGGACTGTCGCTGCAGGGTTTGTTAGCGGAGGAACTCGCATCGGACTTCTGCTGCCGTGTCCCATCAATACCAAAGTTCAGAGCCGCATGGAGACGTCTGACATATGTCTCACATTGAGCGTTGTTGTCCTTTGACTCAGTGTTGTCTGTTTGTCAACATTGACACCTCAATGCTGACGTCGCTGGTCTTGGTAATTAAGTAGACTTGGCCGGACACTGCGTTGTCAATGGCGGAAATTGATAGCGCACTGTTGGTACTGGAATGTTGAATTCATGAACAATTTCCGAAACTGATCGCGCCAACTACCATTCCTCATTCAAAGTCTGTTAATTCAATTAGTGTGACCATAATCACGTCATAAAATCTTTCATGTTACTCACATGAGTCCAAATAAAAGCCATACACTGCTCGCCACATTTGTATGTTTCTTACGTGATGCTGTCGTTATCTGATTATTTACTTCTTTCTATCTCATGACTTTTGGCACTTGAGAGTAGTGTATCAAAAATGCTGATGAACAATCATTGTATTGAGAACTGTCATTTTTACGTACATGTAGGTAAAAATGCTTGATTTAACCTTGAATATGCACTAATAAACACAAAAGTTTCAAATTCATTATGAGGGTTAAATTAAATTTGTAAAGAATGAAAGATAAGGTCCAAATAAACATGGGCAATCAGTTACGTAAATTAATGACAAGAAATAATATCTAATAGATCTTGCGAATGGTTAATTACCCAAACTCACATTGTCCAAAAAAAATCAGGCAAGGATATTCATATTCAACAATTCAAAAATAAATATTCAAAGAAAAATTTCGAAATAATAACTGACAAGAACTACCACACTAAGAAAATCTGAACAAATAAATTTAGTGGCTTTGTTGTCATTTATCGAAAAATATTCATTATTTTAAAATTCTTACTTACACTGGAAATATGAAATACGTTTAAATTACGGGGAAATACATTAAATTTGTTAGTACAGGCTCTACTACATAGCTTCTGTCTGTAATATTTAATAACTAGGCATTTAAAAATCATTTTTTTCATTCTGCTTCTATTCCATTATACATAATTGTTGCATGTAAATTGTAAAGGCAAATGCATCAAATTAAAAAATGAACACACAAATCTCTGCCTTTGTCCATACAGTCGAGTGCTCCCAGATTCGATACATTTTGTATCTATACTCAACACGCTTTCCGCAGCCATAAAATAGCATCAGGTCAGAAACCAATAAGAGCTGACAGAGGGTGATCGTTAGCAAGGATTCCAAAAGGACCCTGGCCCACCAAAGTGGTACCAATTAACACTAAAATGGGATCCAATGGGCGCCAATCCAGGTCCCAGTTCCCAAGTCCCACAGGTCGTGAGCCCCTGGAGGAAGCTGAAGACTCAGATAAGCAACTTTACACTAATAAACCTCTTAAAAAAAAATCTTTGCCTTTGACATAATATACGTAACTGCATGGCATCGTATGTACGGAAGACCGATAGGTTTCTAACACCACACTGTAACATATAAAAAACTTACTGTTGTAAAAGGCAAGAAAGTTAGTTCAGTTTATGATTAAAGCTCAATTTATTGAGGAACACTCCCATGGATTTAACGAACGTGCAAAAAATTCAGGTACCTACATTCGACAAAGAGGTTATCCATACCATAATTAGGATTCTCGACCAAACTACGAATGTATAAGCTTATGTATTTCATCACAATTTCATTTACATATTCAGGTTCAATAGAAAGTAAAGTAAATTCACATTCACATTAAGTTACTTCCCGGCGCTGCTATTTTGCTAATAAACACAAGCTATTCAATAGCTGTTCAGCGCTAACAAACGAGACCATCACCAAACATGTGTACTGGTTCATACTGACGAGTAAGCCTGGCAGTATTGCTGTTTTTATGCACATGTTTCTGGATGATCGTATTTCCTTAAATTAGAACTATACTGTGCATGTCGACAATAGGCGCGCTTATCTTAAACACCATAGATCTGGGCATTTTGTAACCTATTTCATTGTACACTTGCAGATAACTTTGACACTAAAGGATCTTCAACAACTTTTAATGTGAACCTGTGGAAATGAATGGTGGAAGTAGTGTTGTTGTATAATTCAATAACACAGCTAAAATTTTGAATGACCTCCGAAACGAAGTTTCTGTTTACTGGCATTTCTCAGCAGAAAAATTATTCGTGAACATGAAAATTGGTATATTTATTTGGAGACGGATGACGCAGAACATGCAAACGAAAAGATAAAAAAATGTAATAGGTTCATCAGGCAACCAAAAACTGCGACCAAGCAATACTCAACAATCTGAGCAAAGATCTTCTCCTCATCGTTCCACAGGAAGCAGCTGCATGCGTCATCTATATATTCAATTATATTGTACAGGAAGAACTTCATTTCTGGTGCCAGTTTTAAATATTACACGGCGGTTAACCTGCTGCTGATCCTCAGAGAAAAGGTTTTAATGACAAGTATTGATTTATTATGGAAAAATATAATATGTTAATGATATAATATTCCATGGAGATAGTTTGGTATCGAGCAAGCTAGTCTTTACAGATGCAAGTTAGTGGAAGGTGGTTTGTTCAGAAAACATTGGTACCCTGACTGTAGCGATTGTGTTGGAGCGATCTGCTCACTTATGTCGTCAATGGAGTTTCATCTCACAGACTCCGACACATTATTCGCTCTCATTCCGCTTGTAGTTCTCGGCCAGTTAGTAGGGGTAACCCACGAACTAGTACCGATTCTGTTAGTTACTCTTAGCCTCGTCTAGCCATCACAGTCACCGTGTTAGACTGTAGCTAGCATGCAATCAGGCATTAAATCCAACCAAACTGCTTGTCATTCAATCTGATTTAGCTAATCACCTTTTTGTATATGTTAAACGGGGATACTCTTAGAGTGCACGATATTGCCTGTATCGTATAGGGAGGCGTGGGGCAGTCGCTTGAGGCGTAGGGAATGAACGATACATTGGCAATTCCACGTAAGTGACCCCGACAATGACTGTTCAAACGTTACGAGGGTGTTAAGGGGAGGGAAAGCCCCACGGACTTTACTTGTGTCCCCTCTAGGCATTGCTCTCTTAGTGGGTTTTAAGTTGTAAAGTGCGCAGGTTGGGTCGTAGGAGCGTTAGTAACCCAGGTACCTGCGATAATGACTCTACCCGCGCTGACGTTTTGCCGAGTGAAATGCGTTTCAGGTGAACCACATTTTCGGTGTGCCAGAACCATGTTGTTTCCCAGTCAGTCTTCGTCCACATTTGTATTAGGGTAGAATCTCAGGAAGTCACTTAACACGCACTAGTCTTTCCTCACCCCGGGTTGCTGTAATTATTGTACTAGTGTCAAATTCCTGACGTATAACATTCTTATTAGTAGGTAACAAGCAAGTAGAGATAAACAGAAAAGATGTTCAAAATGCAAAATTGTGTAATGTCTGGAGGTTAGTCAAAGTTCGCGCATGAGTCCACCGCATTAAATTCCCATACCAAAAGTTCACTAATACAAATCACTCGAGCCATTCGGACCTAACATGCCAACTGTTCTGCAGAAGCAGCCATTCGCTACATAGTAAGTATGAAATAGCAAGAGGAGCTTTCAACCGAACGAGTTGGGTAGGCGGTAATGCTGTGGCCTTGCAATGAGAAGGCGCAGATTGTATCCCCATACACATTTTGGTTTTCCATTGTTTCTAGAAATCACTCCAGATGAATGTCTTGATGATTCCTTTAAAAGGCCATCGCCGAATTCCGGCCGTTTCTTGTATACAGCGTTTCTAGCTTCTAATGGCCAAAAGAAAAGAAGAGGAAGCCTACCGGTGACCTACTAAACGTCGAGATGTTCGTATCATCTGATACAATGGTATACTCTTCAAGCAATACAATCTGCGATTTTGAGGACCTGTGGTAATGGTATTCCGAAGCTACCCGACTGGAAGCACATTCAGTGAGTGAGTTGGTAACCTACAGTCTTCAAATCGTCCTGTTCATGCTTGAATACTGGAAGGTGCTGCTCTAGGACTGGTACTGTACAGTCAGTACTCTGCGGGTATTGCGGCACCTGCCAGAGTTTGTATTACCGCACGCTACTCACCGCCAGCGAGCCGTCGCCATGAGAATGCTGCAACAAGCTGGGCTTACACACGCAGATAGCGCAGGCAGTGCGCTGCGATAGGGAAATCGCTCCACCGAACCTCTAACCCAACGGTGATAATATTACGTGAGAAATCAAGGCAAAATAACTTCGTGTGACTTGGTGGCGTGATACAGTGGATAACATAGCGACCTGCTGGCTGCGTTAAGTTTCTGGACTCCGTACTCGTGCACTAAAAAGCCGGAGTCCTGCTATTTAAGGGCAGGAAGGAACAGCTGGTCACTTCCTCTAATACGACAGCGTAGGAATTACAGTATCATATATTATTGCTGTAGGTGACTTCTAACCCTTGTCCCATAACATGTTACAGAAAGTAGAAAGGAGCAGATCACACTGACACCAACAGAAGAAGACACCAATCAGCAGGAATAATAAAGAAAGTTTTTACAGAATGTTGCCCAATAAGAAAAATACAGTAACGCTATCAGTACAGATCGGATTTCCCTATAACTCCACTTAAACCTTCTTTTAAGGGAGCACCACCCAGAAAGCCAAGCTATTATTAAGAAACATTTTGCTCGACTTATTCCTTCGATATTCAGTTGACAAATGTGTAGAGATGGTCCAATTCTACGAGCTTGTGGGTCCTGAAAAGGACCTTCTGGCTCCTTTTTGTGTATCCTTTGACCGAGAGGACTATTCAGACAGTTCGGTCTCATCTTATCGCTGTTGCTTTCTTAGCACCACCCAGGGGTCACGTGTAGGGCAATTGAGGTTATACCTACGGACGTGAAGCAACTTAGACTTCTAAGTGTAACATACAAACTCCTTGAGCGCCTGATCTACAACAGAATTTCTGAAGTGATCAATAAACACATTCCCATAGAACAAGCAGGATTTAGGGCAGGGAGAAGTTCTAATGACCAGGTTTTCACTCTCACCTCTCATATTGAAAATGGGTTTGAGAAGAAATCAGTAAGTGTGGCTGCCTTTCTGGATCTGTCAGCTGCTTATGACACTGTTTGGCGAGAAGGACTTCTTCTGAAATTTTTGAGTATTATCCCATGTCGAAAACTTACAGAACTACTTAACAACATGTTGAGCAATAGATACTTTCAGATATACTCTGATAACGACAGAAGCAGAATATTTATACTAAATGATGGTTTACCCCAAGGATCTGTTTTAGCACCCCTTCTATTCAATTTGTATACTCATGATTTACCGGAAACATCTTCAAGAAAATTTACTTACGCTGATGACATTTGTTTGGTGAACCAGAACCCCAACTTTTCTGATGCGGAAACAACTTTATCAGCTGATCTGGAAAAGTTAGATGACTACTTCAAGAAATGGTGCCTCCATCTAAATCCTCAGAAAACAGTTATTTCAACATTTCATTTGCGCAACAGACAAGCACACTATAAACCAGAAGTTATATTCAGAGGCCAACTATTGCCTTCTTGCGGCACACCAAAATATCTGGGTATAACACTGGACAGAACTCTAACTTTCAAACATCATCTCTCAAATGTGGCTGCCAAAGTCAAAACGAGAAACAATATTCTCCATAAGCTTGCAGGTACTTCATGGGGAGCCAGTGCTCACATTCTAAGATCCACAGCCTTAGCTCTGTCATACTCTGTTGCTGAATACTGCTGCCCATCCTGGATCAATAGTGTCCATACAAAGAAGGTAGATGTGCAACTCAATCAGGCAATGAGGATAATTACGGGATGTATTCATAGTACGAACACCATATGGCTTCCAGTGCTATGCAACATCTCACCCCCAGCACTAAGAAGATCAGAAGCTCTTTTAAAAATCTGGAAAAATATCCTGAAGAACCCTCGGCTGCCTATACATCAAGACATAATTCAAGCGAAACACCAACGCTTGAAATCAAGAAAACCACCATGGCGCACAGCAATCAACCTCACAGAGTCCTCTTTCAACACCAATAAGCTGTGGAAAACTCAGTGGGAGCAGTCATCAGTAGCTAATAAAAATCTAGTTGAGGACCCCTCAGTAAGGTTACAAGGTTTCGAACTCCCTAGGCGGCAGTGGAGAATCATCAACCGAATTCGAACAGGACAAGGCAGATGCGCCTACTTATTATACAAATGGGGCTGGGTAGATTCTGCAAATTGTGACTGTGGAGCCACCTTACAGACAATAAATCACATCGTTTCAGACTGTCCTCTTCGGGCCTACAAGGGAACAATGGCGGAAATCCATGATGCGTCAATCAGTGCAGTTGACTGGATTAAAACATTAGATCTCGAGATATGAAATTGTACAAGCTTGTCATATGTATATTTCCTATTGTGTACCTCATAAATAATCATACGATAAATAAATTAAGAAACAAACTAGATATAAGTCCGTTACCATGTTTTCGGCATGGTCACGGGTTATGCGGTTAGTTAAATAATTAATTTGGCACTTGCTCTGTATTTTTTGTTGCGTTTAAAAATTTCTAGTATGATTCAAATATGCCCGAGGAATTTTTATTAATGTGAGTTTGTTGAAAGCTAAATTCCACGTTAGTGCAGTGTAGCAGTTAAAAGCGGCAATTTTGCATTTCTAATACTGCCGTAAATATTGATTGATGTGCGCGAATACGCCGTCATTTGACTAACAAATGTGTAATTTCTGTAATGTGGTAAAGTGATTCCCTAGCACAAGGTTTTATGAGCGCTAGTAATAACTCAAACAGAAGAATATCTAGCCGACTAACCACGACGTAATAAATTATTAGGCTGAATGTTATGTAATATATATTGTTGTGTGGTGGTAAAAAGCTGTTGTCAATGTTTTTGTTTGCTGCGTATTCTGCCCCTGTCGTAGCCATCTCAACCTAACCCGGTCATCCTACCAGGTATAGAGCACCTACAGTTTATCGTGGAATTCAACTCAAAGAAGCGCTCTGGCGTATTTCAATTTTCACAGCAAGTTGTGATCGGATTAAGGGCCTTTGAAAAAAAAAAAAAAAAAACTTGTCGAGACGTGGATTCCAACCGGGAGCCTTTTGATCTCTACTCATGTGCATTAACCACTGAGCCACTAAACTGCTGTATATGTTCCAGGTAATTAATTAAAACAGCAAGTTTTCTTGGACAGAAAAAGGTAAGTTCTACTTTTCTGCATGTAAATTTGTATGATACGAAGCGAGAAGAAATAACACATGCCCCAAAAAACAAACTCGTCTGATTTTATTAGACCTAAATCCTGGTCTAACCGAAAGTGACTACAACTGCACGCAGTAAGTTGTACAGTTATAAGACGTATACTTGTTCGAACGTATTCAATATATGAGGAGACGAAATGTTAGAAACTCGTTTAACGAGTAACGAATGAGTGATGTCGATGCGCTGATTTGTTTCAACCGTCCTCCCTGCGCTTCACCCTCTGGCAACGGAAACACTAGCCGAGGCGGCGCTGGGCTTTTTAGAGTCCCTTCCCCGCCACCGCCCTAACGAGAAATTGAATCATCGCCCTGAGGACCGACGCCACCCCACCTATAAACGACGCCGCTACCCTCCGCGGCACACAGGAATCTCATCGCCACGTCTAGTTACTCCTGCTCACTCTCCTGCAACAGCTACATTAAAGAGAAGCTGTAGACAAGGCTTCGGTGCAACACCTCAGTCTATCGAATCTCTTGGTGCTGAAAAGGCTTCGTAGCTCTCGTTGCAATAAACCTAAGAAATTTAAATTAATCTTCTTTTCCCTTGAATGTAGTAGTGTCATTATAAACCCTATGAAAAATAAAAGGTTATACGAAAGAAGTACACCTATCCTTTCTACCCTCACGCAGAGCTCTTATGCATCAAATTTCATCTTAGCTCCAAACCGTAGCGAAGGTTACGTTCCTGCAAAATTAAAATTCATAGGCATCCCCACAGTTGGAATCCACAGAAATGTATTTCTTATAGGGTCATATGTACTAGCAGTATCTTTGCCGATATGCCCGAGCGCTAGTGACAAATTACACGCGTAATACTATCGGGAATATTATACCTTGCACAGCAAGTCAGTGTAGTCATCGACTATTAAATAATCACAGATACTTAGGTATGCCAATGCAACCTCTGGCATCACTTATTTGCTTGTTCAACGCTCCGCAGTACACCAATAATTCCAAAAATACATCAATGAAAACGACAACTTTTATGCCTGATTCTAGTTAATCTACATAATTGTTGTGTGAATGTATGGCATTTGCTGGTTACTGACGGTAAAGTCAGAAATATACTTCTTTAAAGAGAATGTAATAAACGCAAATTAGGCGCGATTTCTTCACATAGAAAAATAGTTTTCGGTAAGTGGAATTTAATATTGATTAGTGACACAATATTCCGTTTAAGCATTTATAATTTTTACATTCGTATCATTCAAAATCTTAACCAGACGCAGATACACTTCCAGTGCATTTACGAGCGTAAGATCACTTACAGACATCCTTATGATACGTGTCAAGAGCATTTCATAACTCTTAGCTGTCTGCGTGTATGAGGTGTGCGTATTCTCTACAAAGTAAGCTGATACCCTTTTATTATCTAATCTATTGTTCAGTCCCCTGAATGCACGGCCTTTGAATGGATTTTCTAAACACGCATATTTTCCATTCCTAAAGATTCGGACAATGAGAACACTAAGAAGAGGCATGGAGAAGAAATCTAGGTAGGATACCTGGAGTAGCGGGTACCAACATGCGTAACCATACGTAAATGTTCGCTTCTAGTGCCCATTTCGCTCATCTCCCTTACCCACCATCTGCTTCGATAGGAAGTCAATCACTGTGGTTGGTGTCAAGATGAGGCATCCTACCATGTTACCTAATGATGAAGCAATAAAAGCTAAACTATAGATACCACTTGCTTAATTTTAGATACATTTACGATCCTCATATACGACAAGAAAATTAAGTACGATAAAAAATAAAATACAAACATAATTTTGTCTTCTTTGTTTTCACGTTGTGTGTAATGATGTCAGATGTTAAATGCAGTTTATCGAGCCAGCATATAACCTCACCACATTAAATCAGTTTATATTTAGACACAACGAAAGCACGCTATGTTCCACCAAGCGTTTCTGAATGAGTGGTAGCGCTATGGCCTTGCATTCGGGGGACGCGGTTTAGAATCCCAGTCCGGGCATCCAGATTTGGGTTTTCCGTAGTTTTTTCCGAAATCACGTCAGGCGAATGCAGGATGATTCCTACAAAATTCCGAAGACGAATTTCTTTCCTTTCTATGACCCCGTACTTTCCCGCCTCTAATTACATCGAAATGGACGATACGTGAAGCCATTACCAAAAAAGGTTTGTTTTTGTCCATTCTATTGAAGAACTATCATATACCTCTTACATTAGGAGTAATGAAAAACTTGCTGTAGTTCAAGTGATTTGTGTTTGAAAAAATGATGCATGGATAAATGTATTGTATCCGTATGATTCCTCAAGTTGTATATCCAAAATACTGACTTTTTATTACTTTTTAGACGAGTACTTCTGAACAACTGGTATCTCTCTAAAACTCATTTCCATATTAGTTTTGATGCAACTGATTACAAATATTATCTCGTCAATAAATAACGCACAATCGTGCGTAACATGACAGAACTTGACCAAAATATAATGAACAGTTTATCTCAATCTTATGGAGTAGCAGTTACAGCAATTTTTGTCAGAATGTGTCTCCCTATGCTGTCATACTTAAATTTATGTTCTCTTTAAAAATTGAGCCACTTTTTATTGTTTTATCCGTTTTTTACTGTCGGCGAATATCATAATGACCACATAGTGAAATAGACTTTAAAATCGCTCTACCTTTAATAAAATTTCTGTCATATACAAACCATATATCAAAATACTTGTCTTTAATCCGACTACCTGTAGTAATGAATGCGGTGAAATTCACATATTCTGAGATTTCAACCTATAGATTTTATGTTTCCTTATGACATCGGCTTCTTTTTGAGTTAAATGTTGCTCTATTAATAAGATTATGTTTAAACTATTTATTTACTGTATTAAAGGTTTAGAATTCACGTTTATTTATCAGGTTTAGGAAAGCTTTATTCACTCTAATTTAAGCTATAAGTACAATAAATTTAATCTACGAGTATTTGTACTGAAGGAGGGATCTAAATAATGATCCTTAGTAGCGTGAAGCCATATTGCTTCAACGGTCTCCTCCTACAGATCAACTCCATTTCAGCTTCAAAAAAAAAAAATAGTCTGGGTATAGAATGGGCATAAAATAAGTAAACTTTCCTAAACCTTTTCACCTTCAAGGGGCCTCTCCATGTGGCTCTTAAGGAATAAACAGTTAGTATGAGCTGTGGGAGGGGGGGATGGAACGCCGATGTTCTGCTCCTGATCCATCTTCCTCCTTGGCTGCTACACACAGACCATAAATCCTTACGTTACGGGCTCTCACACCCAGTTTGCTCCTCTCCTTATTTTTACTCACATCCTCTCAGTCGCAGAAACTGTACTCTCGATCGCTCGTGTTGTCTCTGTTGGAGCAAGTTTTTTCTAAATAAGTAATCTTTTTAAATAGTGTCATCTAGCGGACTTTCAAGTGAAGACTTGAATATTGCTCAAAATTGTGTTAGTTGCACAAGACCTGCTAATATTAGCATGGAAGAGACCCATTATCCTTTTTAGCAATATTGGAAATCAGCCTGCTGCTGAAGATGAGACTATTTTGCTTTACAGCAACGTCGCTATTACTCCGTTATATGATATTCTTATTATTTAGCTAAGTTTTTCTACAACATTTCCTGTTCTGGCGTCGAACATTTAAAATGTTAGTAAATGTTGAGATATTCCAATCAGATAATTTAACTTTAACCGTAATTACGTTTGATGGTATGCTTCCTCTTATTTTTCTAATAACATGTTTGGTCAGATGAAAAAATTGTTATAAGAATTATTTTAGGGTTTTGATTGAACTGACTTTTCTGTGATGATTTAGGGTAATTCGCAAATAATCAGACAAGAAATCAGTACATTATCACTGCAGTTACTGGATGTTATCAAGTAGCGGAATCTTGTTATCTCTCGAGGTTAAAACAGTACTAACTTGCGGTAGACGAAACCTCGTCAACCCTTCGAAGAAGTAGGCCGTATTCAAGAACAGCTCTGCTCTCTGACATTATAACGCTACGATTCGTTCAAACATGTGAAATTCGCAAGTTAGTTGCATTTAGGATTTAGTTAAAGCGAACGTGTTACAATGCCGGGAGCATTGCACAAATTTTGTGAACCAATTGATACTTTTAAGCACTGCCCACAGTCAATGTTGCATGTACTAAGAGGCCTTGACTGCCTGGCTTCGAAACGCGAAGGCTCCTACTAATATGTGTCGTTTTATTCCTTCTGAAAAATCAGTATTGTTGAAGAAGAACCGTAGTATGAGCCACGCATTTGCCTTGATATTTGAAAAGAGAGGGAAAAATAGTAATAAGACAACTTAGGGACTGAAGGCCATTCCTCGTTAACAAAGTTATTAAATTTAACTCGATAGCATGGCATCAAAATGTGTGATTGGATGATGTTTAATTTCGAGTGGAACACGTTACAGCGCTCTCCGCCTGAACTGCTTTTACCAGAGTGCCGAGGTCGGGCTGCTCTAACCGCTGGCACACAATAGAGGATTTTGTGCGCCGCCCATACATCGCCTGGACTGTTGGGCACAATAGCGGCAGGCCGTAGACTGCACCGCTCTGTCCGATAATTTATCTAGCAGGCATTAGCGTTACACCCAACCGCATCGCATGTAACACAAGGCGATTCGTTGCTGTACACCTCTCATATTTTTCTTTATTTTTTATAACGTGACAAAATATCACAATACTAATATAAGGCTACTTTGGTCATTGTGTTATGGTGTATATTATGCCGTGACGTCACGCGTCCGGTCTTCGTTGGTGGGTTAACAACGGCCAGAGATTTTGGCACTGTCTGCCTATAGATGTCACTATTACACCAATCTAAAAATTTAGGAAACATTTTTTTTAAAATATGCCCAATATGTTTTAAAACGCAAACCAAAAAATTACGTAATGCGTTTAAATCCATATATTAATTACTATTTTCTCTTTGTTAATTTATATTTGATAAATGTAGATGTTATCTCTCTGTTCCTGACCGTAAACGTCGCTGTTATGATAAGTTAAGACATATGAGTCCCAGTTATATCACGAAACAGTGAATGTAAGAATGCGCGTGTGATAGAAGCTTTTAATTTCGAGCAGCAATATTAGTGGAGGTTTTGATTCGATTTAAATGCAGCGTGGGACAGAATGACAATTGAAATTCGTCGTTACAGCAGACGGTACGAGTAATTAAATTTTTGAAAAATAGTTGCTTGCATATGCGCCAATGATTCATGTTGATGTAATTACGCATTTATTGCGATCAATGCGAGCTGGACCAGGATTAAAATTAATATTACGCGATATAAGTTTTTAAAATACATTTTTTATTCTATTTTCTCTCACTGACGCCATGCCACTGATGTCATTATTTTAGTCCCATGTAAGTAGTTCCAACCGTCCGGAGATGTAAATTACTACCAAAATGTAAACAATATTACGAAATCAAAGTTGTGAGCATCATTACATAATACGTCTATTTACTTAAACAACTACGAAGAAATAAATTGACAGAACACTGCTTTAAAAGAGTCATTTTTGACGGGACTAGAAGCGAGGAAAGTACGAAACAGCCTCGCAACAGTAAGATTGATTGATTGATTATGTTTAACTTAACCAATGAATTTAATTTAGTTGAAGTCAGCCTAAACGTGGTGGTTGGCCTTTTCGCCACACAATTGGTTTCTGTGTTCTGGTAACCCTTAGATCGCACTGTTCGGTATTCACAGTTCGCAAACGTGGACGTCTTTTCCAGACAAGGCAAGTCTAAATTGGATAGGCCTGTAACAATAAACTTTTTTTCATCACAACAGTCTCTTCACTGGTTTCATGCAATCCAACATCTTCATCTCAACAAATCCTATGGAAAATACGTCCTCAATTATCAGTTATCTACTTCAAGTATTCTAATCTTTGTCTACCTTACAGTTCTTTCCTTCATTTGTTTCCTCGACTAACAATTTAACCAATCCAGAATGTCTTAAAATGTGGCCCACCATCCTTTCTTTCTTTCTGTACGACTCTAGAACAAATTTTTTTCGTCACGCATCATTAATAAACACGTTCATTTCATAATCTATCTGTCATCTTAATTCTCAACACCCTCCTTTGGCAGCATAATGTTGATATATAATTATTCCTACAGGAAGGCAAATTATCAAAGGACTTCGTTTGAAAATTAATCGGTCTGGGGACAGTCATAAGTCATTCTACGTTTAGACAGTACATACCAAATTAGTTGGTTTTCTCCACCAAAATTTACGTAAGTGAATTAAATCAAAACCCTTGTCGCCTATGAATAGCCTTTCTGAGAAGATGGCTTGCAATAAGCGTTGCATCTCTTCATCTTGTGCGGAGCTAACAAATTCAGTGAAGTTCAATAGCTACAACCTATACAGAATTCCACCTGTACAAGAACAAAAGAGAAATAAAGTTTTAGCGGTAAGAGGGAAGAAAAGGAAGCGTAGTATGGAAAATTCATCAAATCATTAACGGAACTTGAAAAGAAGATATTGTTCAGTTTCTCTCAGATGAGGTAATTACAAAGTAAAAGATATTTCTTTCGGGTGAAAATAATCTAGAAATAATTTGACCTTTTTTCAAATCTACTGGTTTATACGCCAGTTGCGGTTGAGGAACAATTGGTTTTCTTGCGCATTTTAATGCAGGCTTACCGTAACAACGTAGAGTAATATTCCTTATCATGAAAGCAAGAGGGATGCGTACTTAATATTCCACATAATCCATTTTCATTACACGGAAAGTAAACAGATAAATTTGCTGCCTAAACGAAGTTTGCAGTAGTAATTCTCTTTGGCGTGGGCAGAGCTCTTGGCGCTTGGTAAACAGCAGCCTTAGAGAGCCAGATGAGGAGACTGTCGGCTAATGTGATTAAAGAGATAAATTGAGAAACAGAGCGAGGCGGCAGGGTGGTACCTAGGCGCGATCTATCAGGTTTCGGCACTGAGAACGAAGCAATATTAACATCCAAAAATCTGTAAATAACAAGGTATAAAATCTTTGTGTCACCGGTTCGAATTCGAATTATGGCACAACTTATTTTAATTAATTCTTCAGCTCATTTTGTGAATGTTCCATCCGCTATACGCACTGATACATAGAAAACACTTTCAACGGCAGAGAAGTAGAAATACACTGATCAGCCAGAACATTCTGACCACGTACCTAATAGCCGGTATGTCCGCCTTTCCTTTGGCAAGGATAACAGTGCACCTTTCCAGGGAAGCAATGAGGCTCTCGTAGGTCGCTGGAGGAATTCGGCATCACATCCACACACACAAGTCAGCTAATTCCTATAAATTCCGAGGAGGGAGGTGATGAGCTCTGACGCCACATTCAATCACATCCCAGATGTGTTCGACTGAGTTCAGATCTGGTGAGTTGAGGAGCCAGCACATCAATTGCAACTCACCACTGTGTTCCTCGAATCACTCCATCACACTCCTGACCTTGTGACATGGCGCATTATGTTGTTGAAAAATGCCACTGCCGTTGGGAAACATGATCTGCAACCAGTGTACGATACTTATTGGCCCTCATAGTGCCTTGCACGAGCTCCACTGGCACCATGGATGTCCACACGAATGTTCCCCAGAACACAATTGAGCCGCCACCAGCTTGTCTCCGTCCTACAGTACAGGCTCAAGAAACTGTTCCCCTGGAAAGCGGCATGATGAAGAAGATAAGGGAACGTTCTGACACTTAGCCAACATCCCGTGATGATGGTCACGTACCCATTTCGGTCGTAGTTGCCGCTGTCGAGGTATTAAAATTGGCACATTCATGGGACGTCAGCTGTGAAGGTCATTCCTTAGGAGTGTTAGGTGAACTGTGTGTTCAGACACACTTGCACTCTGCCCAGCATTAAAGTCTGATGTTAGTTCGGCCACAGTTCGCCGCTTGTACTGTTTTACCAGTCTGCCCAGCCTACGACGTCCGACATCTGTATTGAGGGGTGAACGTCCAACCCCTAAACGTTTGAACGGGATTTCACCTTGGTTTCGCCACTCCACAGCTCTCCTCGAACACCCGACAAGTCGTGCAGTTTCCGAAATGCTCGTGCTTAGTCTCTGGGCCATACAATCTGCCATTCAGTAAAACTGAGATAGATCTCGCGCCTTCCCCATTTTAAACGCGGATAGCACGCTCGCTAATACTTCATGCACCACGCGTCTGTCTGACTAGCAGTCATTCCTCGTCAGGTTGCGCTGCTATCGCCTGGACGGGTTTATGTCGATATTAGGTAGGTAGTCATAATGTTCTGGCTGGTCAGTGTATGTGCGCGTTTTATGGAGAAAATATTGATTCTCCACTTTGGTAAACTGCTTTGAACCTGCAGGCTGCAAGTCAACTCCATAAATGGATACGTTCTGCGAGTTCGATGATACCCGAAATGTTAGTTGTGTAAATTTCAACAAAAATAAAAAGAAATTTAATTTGTTTTTATTTGCACTTACATTGCATAAAGAAATCGTAATTACGATAATAGTCAAAAAGACAATTGTCTTTTGTGGAAGTAACTGCACAAAAATTTGACGGACAGGAATAAAAAAAACTGTTATTCAACGCACAGGTTTAAAAAATATATTGCGGAATTTTTAAATCATTTATATGTTGATTTTTGTTTATTTACGACAACTATATGCAAGAATTCAGAGCATTCTGTGCTTGGGCTGTATTCTGTGTAGCAGTTATTATATAGAACCAGGTTACAACAAAACGTATGTTGCTGTTTTTTTATGTCAGAAGATAAGAAACAGAGAGGTTCATTAAAAACTCACAATAAAAGTTAAAGGAAACGTAGTTAATCGCGAAATATTTAAATCAAATAAATAATCGTTATTCGTTTTTTTAAAGAAACATTTTCTCAACAATAAACATTTCTGTCATTTAAGGTCAAAGTTATTTAAAAACCTCGTAAACCAATCACTTCGAGGATATATCCAGAAAAAGTTTACTCATATCACAAAAAATATTAGTAAAAAAGATCGTTACTCGTTTTTGCTTAGAAGATTTTCCAGGACAAATTCCAATTATCACCACAGGTGATACCCGTCATTTTTGACGGGGGTTTAAATTAGTTATTACTAGCTGACCCGGCAATGCTTCACTATTGCTGGACTTGAGTAGGCACATAGATTAAATGAAAAAATATTTACAATTAAATTTTAAACTGCTGTTTCATTCATTTTCAGTTGGAAAGGGTGAGAGGGGATGCGCTTTGGAAAACATATGCAGGCAGTATTTTTCTGTTTGTTTCAAAGTATAAGTGTGCAAATTCCCATTGAAATCATATGAAATATGTGGTTTTGTCTAAATTATGGGTAGGAGGGGTGGGTTTTTAAATTTTTTTGACAGGAACCATTTTCGACATTTGTTTAAATTATGGGGTGTTATGGGGAAGAGGGTGTAATTAAGGTGGTGGAAAGAGATGAGAGGGATTGGGTTTTTGTGAAATTAATGTGTACAGTATTTCTCTCTCTTTTTTAAACTATCAGTGTACAAATTCTTATCTAAATCGGATAAAAAATATGGTTTGCCTAATTCATGGGGTGAAAACGTAATGGGGTTGGAAGGGGGAGAGGGGATGAATATTCGGAAACCATACGTAAGCAGTTTTTTTCTGTTTGTTTTAAAGTATAAGTGTACAAATTCATATCTAAATCGGATAAAAAAATGTGGTTAGCCTAAATTGTAGGGTAAAAACGTAATTGCGTTGGAAATGGGGAGAGGGGATGAATATTAGGAAACCATACGTAGGCAGTATTTTTCTGTTTGTTTTAAAGTGTAAGTGTACAAATTCTTATCTAAATCGGATGAAAAATGTGGTTTGCCATAAATTATGGGGTAAAAACGTAATGGGGGTGGAAAGGGGGAGAGGGGATGAATATTCGGAAACCAAACGTAGGCAGTATTTTTCTGTTTGTTTTAAAGTATAAGTGTACAAATTCTTATCTAAATCGGATAAAAAATGTGGTTTGCCTAAATTATGGGGTAAAAATGTAATGGGGGTGGAAAGGGGGAGAGGGGATGAATATTCCGAAACCATATGTTGGCAGTATTTTTCTGTTTGTTTTAAAGTATAAGTGTACAAATTCTTATCTAAATCGGATAAAAAATGTGGTATTGCCTAAATTATGGAGTGAAAAAATTATGGGGGTGGAAGGGGGAGAGGGGATTAATATTCGTAAACCGTATGTAGGCAGTATTTTTATGTTTGTTTTATAGTATGAGTGTACAAATTCCTATCTAAATCGGATAAAAAATGTGGTTTTGCCTAAATTATGGGGTGTTATGGGGAATAGGGGGTGACATTTTGGATTTTTTTTTCACTGGAACCTTCGCAGATGCACACTCGAAAGCTCTCCAAAGTTTCATTGCAATCTGATAAATGGTATAGGAATGCATAGAAGACGAACAAACAAACATTGATTTTTATATATAAGACTAGCTAACCCGGCAATGCTTCACTATTGCTGGACTTGAGTAGGCACATAGATTAAATGAAAAAAGATTTACATATAAATTTTAAACTGCTGTTTCATTCATTTTCGGTTTGAAAGGGTGAAAGGGGATCGCTTTGGAAAACATATGCAGGCAGTATTTTTCTGTTTGTTTCAAAGTATAAGTGTGCAAATTCCTATTGAAATCTGATGAAATATGTGGTTTTGTCTAAATTATGGGGAGGAGGGGTGGGTTTTTTTAATTTCTTTTGACAGTAACCTTCTCCGTCATCCCGTCGACAACTTACCAAAGCTTCACCATAATCGGACGAACGGTTTGTGGGTTTGTTTAAATTATGGGGTGTTTTGGGGAAGAGGGGGTAATTAAGGTGGGGGAAAGAGAGGAGAGGGATTGGGTTTTTGTGAAATTAATGTGTACAGTATTTCTCTCTCTTTTTTAAAGTATAAATGTACAAATTCTTATCTAAATCGGATAAAAAATGTGGTTTGCCTAAATTATGGGGTGAAAACGTAATGGGGTTGGAAAGGGGGAGAGGGGATGAATATTCAGAAATCATACGTAGGTAGTACTTTTCTGTTTGTTTTAAAGTATAAGTGTACAAATTCCTATCTAAATCGGATAAAAAATGTGGTTTTGCCTAAATTATGGGGTGTTATGGGGAATAGGGGGTGAGTTTTTGGAATTTTTTTTTCAGAGGAACGTTTGCAGACGCACACTCGAAAACTCTCCAAAGTTTCATTGCAATCTGATAAATGGTATAGGAATGCATAGAAGACGAACAAACCCACAAACAAACATTGATTTTTATATATAAGATTAAAAGGAACTATTAATAATTCTTATTTTGCTGTTCAAACATTCGGCGAAATCTGCTGCTAACTGATTTCTAAGAAATTTAATTTCATATCTCATAACTTTCAGTGGTCGCCTTAATTCTGTTTTTCTTTGTCGGTGCAACCACGGTGAGCCAGTGATCAATATTACCAGAGGCATGCACACCCACTTGGTATTCCAGTGACAACTACGCAACTCCACTTAACTTCGCAGAATTAACACTGTTTAATACTATCAGTCTCTGCGACTTTGTCCATGAGAAAATTTACATTTTCTTTATTAATTTACAGATAAAATATCAAAGAAATGTAAACAGGCTAAGAAAAGGCACTAGAATTACTTTAATGTTTATTCTTTCTTGGATCTAGTACTTCCCTCTCGAATTTGAAAATTAAATCATTGTTGTAATCATATATTTTATGCAGACCCGTTGTGTCTACTACCGCTTAAAAATTGCCACTGGTTTGGAAGATTTTATGGTTGTGTATGACCCACAAAAACAGTTCACAAAGCTTCCCTGAAACAATATTTGAAGTTTTCGAACCTGATGCATTTTCCAACAGATTGCTTTGTTCGTATATATATATATAATATAATATAAAATATCTGACTGAATCTAAAAGTCTATCTGTTTTAGTTTGAACAGTTAAAACACACCTCTGATGCGTATAAAATCCTAATTTGCCATCTGTTGGTTAGTAAATAAAAAGTTCAATATAATAATTAGGTTTTATTGCTTTCATTGATTTTTCGATTTTAACTATTGGAACTTATTTGTATGTACGTAAATTCTCAATTTCCTACATTTAATTAAAGCGTATGCACAGTTCTGAATACGTTCTATTAATCAGCTATGTAAGCTGTTGGCATAGAAAGTAACCGCAGATATCAGCTACCATTATGTGTAGTTTCGTTCTAATCAGTTCTTTAGCTGCATCATCGGGAACTTTGCAGTTTCTCGGCTTAAAAAAATTATCCTTTACGTTAATTGCTGCTATACGTTATCACTATTAATATGTATAACAAAAGGATGGTCAGGTTTGTAAATAATAATTAAATTAATGTTATTATCGATATGAAAGGTAGTCATTTTTGTGACAGAATTTATAAATTAAAATGATTGAAATTGGGCTATCAATGAATGATAATTTGATTTAATAATGCGCAAATCCTGAATTTTATGTTATTTTGAATATCATCTAAGCCAGGATTTCTCAAACTCACAACTGTGCGTATTCATATGAAATTTTACAAACAATGGCAAACCCCCTTAAAAAACTGGCTCTTTACTTATTTATTTTTTAAATAAGGTTTTTTCTAAAAAAAAATACAGTTATAAATCATTAATTAATTTGATGGGTGTGTTTGTTTCTCGTCACAATTTGAGTCGACTTTAGATGAAATTTTGCTCACTTTAAATCTCAGTTCACCATTTTGCGTGTTGCACTCTCAAGATACCCAGTCAGCCGCCATAACGTAAATCCTGTCGCAAACACCCGACGTTCAACTGGCGAACCCCTAGGGGTTCGCTTACTCCACTTTGAGAAACATGGATTTAAGAAAATGTTGTTAATAATTGACATGGACGTGGATAAAGAGAGACATTAGCCGATTGCAGGCGGCAGAGATGAGGTTTCTGAGATGGATAAAGAATGTCACGAGGAAAGATAAAATCAGAAATGAAAACATCAGGGAGAGACTACAAGTGGAAGCATTAGAAGAGATGCTAATAAAGAATAGACTGCAGTGGTTGGTGCATGTTATGAGGATGGAGGAGGGGAGGATGCCGAAAGTAGCACTGTTGAACAGTGGGAAGGGAAGGAGACGAGTTGGAAGACCTCGGGCAAGGTGGATGGACCAAGTGAAGAAAGATGCAGAGGCTAAAGGAGTCGTGTGGAGAAAAGTGATGCAGGAAAAGACTTCTTGGAATGACGGAGAGGCTTGGAAGAGGACGTGCAGGGTGACCCGTAAGCGGAATCGTCTGATGATGATGATGTTAATAATTGAAATGCTATAACTTAAAAAAAAAAACACTATTTTAATTTTAATTAAAGAACATGAGAATGATGTCGATTTCAGTGAATGGGGCTGTCTGATTGTAGAGGACATGTTGTAGACATCTCAACGTATTCTCGCAGTGCAGGTAGCGATGTGGGATACACGCAGATCAGGAGACGTAGCATGAAACGCCCACTGCAGCAGGGTGAGCGACCAGAGGCGGAGTGCAAACAGGAAACCTGGTAGTGTGTCGCTGGGAGGAGCTGTTCTGCCAAGTACTAGAACCTCATCCACGATATGACTCTCCTCCATCTTACTCTCGCATTCGATACGGAGACAGAATTACAAAAATCGCACGATAGTAGGCCTATGGAAAAACTAACTTCTCCGACTGGCTCAGATGGAGCAGAGAATAAAAATTTTGTTACCGCGCACAGGAATCACAACGGCGGTTAGCTGAAAACTCCTGTCCATTTTGGCGAGGTTCCCTTACGTCCTTAAAAGCAAATAATAGCCCAAACGATGAGCTACCATTAAAAAGTAATGAAACTTACCCAAAACTGCTTGAAACTAAAAGGATATAAATTTAAATCAAATAAAAGGAATTTACTATCTTTTAACATTACATTTCACCAATTACACAATTTCTGCACATATAAAACACGCTCAAATATAGTAACCTGAACAACATAATATATTATTTAATTAAAATTAAACGTATCTCGATCAAGTTAGCTCATAGTTTGTTACGGTCATTCAAAACAGTGTTACACAATATACAAAACAAGCTACCATGGATTTAGAAACCAGTCTCACGTAATAATAGTAAACAACTCACTTCATTTATACTATACATAATTAATTAGTTTATGAGGGTATAATCAAGCGGAAACTAGATTAACTTATGCTTCATGGTGTCGTAATTTTTTTTAGTCTCACTAGGCTGAAACTTTCATTGCGTCTAATTGGTCCCGCCAGCAAGTTAGCTACTTCTACAATATCTGATCTCAGTAGCTCTGTGGCTGCAACGCGAATGTTGTGTACGGTAGATATGCGCATCATAATTCGTTTTGCATACGTTCAGTAATCCAAAGCAGATTAAATAATTTTTCACTCTGCAATGTTTTGATTTTGCTGCTCGTCTAGGTCATTAGATCTGTGGAATTAGGAGGAAATTGCCGATGGTTTCGTTTAATAAGAAGCAATGCGTAATGTGTATATCAAAAATCGAAATCTGTAACCGAGCGTGGTGGGTGAACGGTTAACGTTCTGGCCTCGCATTCGGGAGGACGCAGGTTGGAATCCCCGTACGGGCACCCAGATCTGGATTTTCCATGGTTTCCCCAAATCACTCCAGGCGAATGTCGGAATGCTTCCTTCAAAAAATCCATGGCCGAATTCCTTCCCGTTCCTTGTCCCCAGTCCCATCCCGCCTCTAATGACCTTAGCCGTCAACGATGCGTAAAGCAGGAAAAAAAATCTGTAAGTACACATGTGTATCAGTGATTGAGTCAAAAGTAAATATTCAGACAGTGTCTGTAAAAAGGAAGAAAAGAATGAAGGTAGTGTCAGGCCCAGTGAATCATGCCGTTCAGATTTTCGGCGATTAAACTCTATATTCCAATCCTCCTTTAGGGAAAAGTTTCGTAGTACGTAGCACTCTCCGTTAGATTTTTACTTCTCCGATGAAAAGGATAGGTGGCCCAGCTTCGATAAAAATCATCGGCGTCTTGAGGAACTAAATTCCCTGCCTAATGGACCATTGTTACCCTATCGGCTCAAATGAGTGGCCCGACAAAATATGGCCTCTTCACATACTAAGTTTGATTTTACTTGTGTTTTGATTACTAGAACGAATCTTGGAACGGATAACTGTCGATACGAAACCTCTCTGCAGTTCGTAGCAAATATCAACTTAATCCAATTGTAGCTAACATTCTGCCAGTTTCACATTAAAACCAATGTCTGTCCAGAACGTTGTTTACCTCGTACTTCTACCGTATATGGTCTCGATGCTTCTCAGAGAACATTTCATGGCCGATAAGAGTAATCATGTTGGCTCTCAACACAGACTACGAGAATTAAAGTGAATGAGCTTAATAATTCTAATAATTTTAGAACCGAAAATTCGATTATCTATATCGTATAGTGAAAACATAGATAACTTGTGTATCATAAATTTATTTCAAAAATATTACAGTACCGATGAAAAAAAGCAAAAAAGTAAATTTTGAATTTTTACCTTCCTGTCTATTTGTTCCACCATCACGCAAAAACTGATGAACGGATGCTAGCGACACTGAACACGCTGAAATGTTATACCACCAGTTAACATTTAGTTTACTTTTCATCCAGATTGCTAGCATATTTCCTCATAACATACAGGCCAAAACGGTAAATGTTGTCACTTTGTCTGTCTGTCCAAGCTTCGTGCAAAAACTCATGAATGGATTTCAACACATAGTGATAACTTATGTCATCGAATAATTTACAGACTACTTTTTACCGCAAAAAGTACCATACGACCCCCCAATGACACCGGGGCCAAAACCATGAAATTTGTTGTTTTTTTTTGGTGTCTGTTTTCGGTTCTAACAAAAGCATAGAATTTGTTTCAACGAAACTGCACATAATGAAACATGTATCATGCTAGTAATATCCTGTGTTGCGTCATATGGGCAAGCTGAGGAAAAAATAATAATTATGCCATAAAAAACGTAATCATCCCATAATATAAGCAATTCACTTAACATTACCTGCGCTATTTGTTTCGCAGTCTGAATGTTTTAAACTATTTAATATAAAGAAGTCCAATGCACCCTGGACCACCTTTATGGATCCTGCATCCGGTGAATAAGCCAGCTGATTAGGTTATCAATGGCGAATGCGAGGATGGTTCCTCCAATAGACCATGGCCGAACTCCTTCCCATTCGTTACCACTCATTTTGGGATACCTATAGCACCCAGTGGTGCCATGAGCTAGCACAAACCTCGTTAAAAAAAAGTAGGAGAGAGAGATAGACGTATGTCCCAGATTTAATTCATCTTAATCTTATATTTTATCCCTTATGTTCATTAATTTCATTGTGCCAAATGTTAATAATTTAATGATGATAATATACTATAACTAGAAAAAAAGAGACCAAGAGCTCGTCTGGTCCAGGTCGATGAAGTCATTTGTAAAAGCTAGTAGAAAATACAGTTTCCATGTGGAGTCACCGTTTTGAAATAAGGATGTAAAACTTTTTGCTATTGGAAAACTGATGAAGTTAAATGTTTTTAATAGTACTTTACTTACAAAAGCATTTGATGTTATAAAATGAGAGTAGGGGTTAAAATGAATTCTTCGCGAGATGTAATATGAAATGATAAACCAGTAAAATTCAAAAGTGATGTTTTATGTATATGTCGGTTATCACTTTGTTCTAAAATGAAACTATAAATAAATTCCACGACGTCTGCTGTTCGTTCAACATATTGAATCTCGCACAGAAAGCAATAACAATTCCTTTCCTGCCTTTTGATCAGAGCGTGCCCGTTCCGAGAGAATACGAATCTTTTGCAATAAAATGCTAAAATACAAAGGAAAAACGTATTCATCTATTTTACAGACATCTAAACTGATTAAACATGACTGCTATAATACTTTGCCGCTAAGGTTTTCAGTTATATCGACGGCTTACTTAGTAAACATTATTTTGATATTAAACTGAGTGTATAAGTAAGTTTGTAATAACATTTTATAGTTATATCCATGAACGCGTTCATAGTTAAAACTTTAATATTCATCTTCACAGAACCATTTGTAGACTTCAAATGTTGTTCCACTTATTAAGCTTGCTGCAAATTGAACGCAGTAACTAAAGTACATTGTTAAATTGGTGATTATTTCAATAGCTTCATTCAAAGTTTTCTACGGTGTTTTGCCTTGGATATGCAATAATTAAATGGGTCGTGATATGAATGAGATGCGTGCCATTTAAATTTCATGTTCTAACTGTAAAGAAACCTTTTTCTCACCTCATTCAAACCGGTAGTGTTTTTTTTTTCTTTTTTTTTCTTTTTTCTTTTTTGAGAATAACTGAAGATTAAAGTTGAAGTAGCTACTGGAATACCTAAATACAAATATTAAGTAAAAATAAATGTTTGTCTGGTTGACTCTAAAGATAAAGGCAATAACTGGTTTCAGATGGGCAACCTACGTACTGGTGGAATTTTGAGAGACGCTGGTATGCTAAATAAGCATTGATTCTTACCAAGTAAGTTGGGACTCAAAGAGAGGTTTTACGCTAGAGAACGAACGTGATGAAACTCTGACTAACTTTCAGCAAGAAAATGCTACAGATTACCAGTTAGTATAATAGGCATACTTTAAAATTAGCCCTCATCATCTAAAATTTAGACACAAGATTCGAAGTTAAAATAAACTAGTAGAAAATATAGGTCATCAAAATTCTGTCATGAAAATTCGAAACGAGGATGTTAAAATCAGAAATTAACATCGATTAGATCCTGACTTCAGCTAGGTAAATCTCCATCAACATGTCAATCAAGAAAATATTGCTTATTTATAAAATTCCAAAATTTTATTTATTTCTGTTTATAGTTTGAAACTTATTGCTTAAGACAAAGATGTTTATTTATGTAATATTGAACTTTAAAATCTTTTAATTGAAGTAACATTAGTATTGACGTTAATCAAATCTTCTATCAGCTTGCAGTCTCAAAAGAATCGGTACAAATATTAAAATTAATTTCGTTTCCGTGAAGTTTTTATATGGTTATAATACTTTTCAGTTTTGAAAGCATTGTCACCTGCACTTATATTTTACTCCTCTATATTTAAAAACAACAGCTAGTTTGAGAACGCATTGGCTCGTTTTGATTTGCTCGAGAGTGAATTCAGTATCTGCTTTGTGGATTCAAACGATTCGAATATGAATCTGCATTCGTGGTGGCATTGCCAAGGAATCGAAAGCACAGATAATATTTATGAGAGCTTAAGAAATTAGGATGAAGAGGCTACATAGAAAAGACCGAGTGTGGTGGGTGAACGGTTAACGTTCTGGCCTTGCATTCGGGAGGACGCGGGTTCGAATCCCCTTCCGGGCATCCAGATTTGGATTTTCCATGGTTTCCCCAAATCACTCCAGGCGAATGCTGGGATGCTTCGTTCAAAAAGGCCATGGTCGAATTCCTTCCCGTTCCTTGTCCCCAGTCCCATCCCGCTTCTAATGACCTTAGCCCTCGCCGAGGCGTAAAGTCGTAAAAAAAAATTAAAAGTAAAGTATTGAAGAATATGTTTGTAGAAGCATGTTGGTGTGTTTTAGCAATATATCAGCCATAATTTTTTTATGTTACTACCTATTGACCATGAACTATTAATTGTATCAGTAAATAAAGCAAAGGGGCATAACAGTGTACAACCTGTCAGCAGAGCAGAAAGCTATACATAATGTTCTACTACCTTGTTTCTCTGAACTGTTATAATCACCTAGAGCAAAACACCATTCATGATAAACTGTATGCAAGGTAAGTAAGGTGATAATATTTCTGTCAACAAGTCGTGCAGTAGTTAAAATAATAAAAATGTTACCGAGCATGGTGGATAAGCAGTTAACGCTTTGACGTCTATCTACATCTACATCTACATCTACATATATACTCTGCAATTCACAAAATTGTGGGTGGCAGAGGGTGCTCAGCACCAAACCTAATCTCTTTGTTGTGCATTCCAATCCCTAATGGTACGAGGGAAAAATGAATTCATATAAGAATCAGTGTGGCACCTTATTTCTCTAATTTTATCTATCCTGTCCTTCCGACTCAAATAGGTGGAAGAAGTATTTCACTACACTCGTCATTGAAAGTGGGAGTACGCATGTTTACCAATAAGTTTAAACGAAACGTGTGTCGTCTGTCTACCAGAGACTCCCAGCCTAGTCTACTAATCAGTTCTGTGACGCTTTCGTAAGGACTGTAGCAAGCGGTCACGAATCGAGCGGCTCTTCTCTGTACTTTCTCTATACTTTCGATCAACCCTTTACGAAATGGATCCCAAATTGCACAACAGTAGTCCAAATGTGGACGCACAAGAGATTTGTACGCTATCTCCTTTGTTTGTTCATCACAATTTTTCAAGATTCGACCTAGGAACCGCAGCCTAGAATTTGCTCTACCTACTAACGAATTAATGTGTAAATCTCATTTCATGTTCCTTTGTGCTGTTACTCCCAAGTATTTCATAGAATCGACCATATCAATAACTGTATTATTTAACTTGTATTTCTGAACAATTGGATTCTTTTTGTTAGTTATGCTCATTGTCTTACACTTTTTACAATTTAGAGTAAGTTGCCACTCAGCGCACCATGCCAAAATAACATCCACATCACGCTGAATTTCTAAGCAATCGGCCATATTTCTCACTTCCCTATAAATAACTGCATCATCAGCAAAGAATCTAAAAAGGCTTTTCACTTTGTCTCCGAGATCGTTTATAAAAATTAAGAAATGAAGTGGTCCTATTACACTTCCTTGAGGTACACCCGATGTAACATCTAGATTAGAAGAACTTTCTCCTTCAACAACGACATACTGCGACCGACCAGTTAGAAAATCCTTTATCCATTCACAAAGTTCATCCGATATACCGTACGCTCGAAGCTTCGCTAAAAGGCGGTTGTGTGGCACAGAATCAAAGGCTTTCTGAAAATCTAAAAAAATTGCATCTACTTGTGAACCTGCATCAATAACTTTCATTACGTCATGTGTAAATAGGGCCGCATTCGAGAGGGCGCGGGTTCGAATCCCGATTCGAGCATCCAGATTTTGATTTTCTATGATTTCCCCAAATCATTCCAGGCGAATGCCAGGATTTTTCCTTCAAAAGTCCAAGGCCGAATTCCTTCCTGTTCCTTGTCTCCAGTCCAGCCTCTAATGACCCCGACGTCGACGAGGCGTAAAGTAATATGCAAAAACAAAAACAAAATGTTGCTGGTTGTTAGTAATTAACGACTACATATCAGCTGGTATGTTAGCGCTTCACAGCTTCGTCATTCTAACACTTATAGCGGTCAGTTATGAATGGTATAGGATCAATCGAAACGCTTACAGCGGACAGTCAGGAGGCCGAAAAAAAAAAAAAAAAAAAAGTATGAGAGAAAACACAGGTGAAATACAGCGACGTGTCACTTCCTTAAAAACAGAACTTCCAGTTTAATAGTAATGATAAATTTTTATTTAATTCCATGCCCAAGTTTCTGACTTAACTTATAAACAAATGTTGGATGATGTAACACAGGACATAGTAACAATTACCCTGAAACTACTGGGTACCGTATCCTGTCTGGCATTAGATGCAATAATCTCTTTATTCACTCTTCTGTTTGAGGTGTTAGATGTCAATCATTTCTTCTATCTCGTGTGAGTTTAAATCAGTTAGATACATTTTAGTTTGTGCCCTAGTAAATACATAGTGGCATCAACATATTATTTTTCCAATTCTGTAACATCCTGCATGGACATGCTGCGTGTGTAGACGAGCATTGTCTTGTTGAAAAATGACACCACGATACTGCCGCGTTAGAGATAACGAATGAGAGTGCATGATGTCCGTGATTTATAGTTGTTGCCTTCAGAGTTCACTCAATCACTCCAGCAGAGACCTGAAGTAATACGCTAAGGTGCCCCCCAGCATGACACCGTTACGTCTCTCTAAAACATTCGAAGAAGGGACCTCTCCCCAGACCGCCTACTTAACCGTTGACCGTGTCATCCGAGATTCTGCAGAGTCACGGTTCATCGCTCAACAGAATGCGACGCCATTCATCAGCAATTCAGGCTTACAGGTCACGGCCCTTCGTGCTGTTAACGGTGCCTACCCATGAGCTGGTAATTCGATAGTTCGGGTGCTGCTAGTGTCCGACCACTGGGGCGGGATGACACGGTATGTTACAAGGAGCCCATTACTTGTTATCGGATGGTAGACGCAGATGTGAAAGGTTACGAAGTGCAGATACTTAGCCTAAGACAACGTGTCCGGAACCGAGTGCCACGGATTATTCACAACAAAGACACTGTCGCACACGGTTATGGTAGTTTTACTGGTCGACATAAATTTCGCCTCGCCCCAACATTGCGGTCCACTGGTTCACCCGCCGCCTCGCAGCCTAATTCATACATATGCCTACACTATCCACTGCACCCCCTCAAAAAGAACTTCACTATGATTCATTCAAATATATCTTCTGGCAAACAATGAATCCTCGCGATAAACGCAAAAATCTGTCGAGGCGCTATCATATCTCACAAGCGGAATCAAATAATGAAAATTAATATTAATTGACGGAATAAAAATTACATTATTACTGTGCTTCTCGAATTCACAGATAATGAGTGTCACTGCGTGTGACTTTTCAGTACTTATGAGTTGAGGTGTGTGATATTCAGCCATACTAAGGTATTTGTGGAAGGACGGATTGATGGAGATCAATCACGAATTAATGATCACGCGAGCTGAACACATTCAAGTGATCAAAGAAGTTTGGAAGGATGGGGAGTAATTGCAGTAATTAATTAACCCGTTTCCGCTGAATATTTCTCAGGGAACTGGTGTCCTTTTCGGGACTAGAAGCCTCCTGCTCCATCCCTTTGCCTATTGGCCTGACTGCTGAGCTACAGTCTACTGGGTCGTTAAACTTACTATAATTTCTTGTATTTATGGAAAACTGAAAAATACGAAACTTAGCTATTATCACTTGGCACGTGCAACTTTTTTATAGGTGTGACGCATTATAGGTTAATAAAGTCATAAAACCACAAAATAGGTTATCCAACAAATATATATATATATATATATATATATATATATATATATATATATTAATACGCTAAGCGAAAACCTATCATACATTTTTAAGAATATTGCACGCACGGAGAAGTGTGAGATTTGGCATAGTTTAAGATTATATGGAGAAGAAGTGAAGGAAGCTAAAATCTATATATAACATGCGTTACAAATACATTAAATTAAGTAAAATAAAACGCTCGCTCGCCTACGTAGTTAGCTCAGATGGCGCAGCTAGCGGCCTTACTTTGTCTTCTTTGGTGATACAAAACAGTCGAAATTATTCTCTGACACTTATATAAAAGCAAGAAGCACCATTTCGAGGGCTGGTAGATAGTGCAGCTAGCGGCCAGAATATTGGGCGAAGGGAGGAACTTAAAGAAATACAGAAAGCTAAAATTATATATAATATATTTTACAAACCTTGGAATTGATATAAGCAGTCAGAGATAATCGATTGCTTCAGTTGTAAACAAATGCCCAGTTTTTCTCTGGTTTGCGATATGGGCTGCGCAGAACGAATTTCCCGTAAACTTTTTACTCTTGGTCCAGGCCGAATTTCAACCTAACTATGATCACTATGACAAAACGAACCTATTTAAGTTTATATGATCCCTGTACCGATAATTTTTGTGTCATTTTTACAGTGCTGCTAACATTTCGCGGTTGCGGAGCATCCCATATTGCGGCATTTTTAATTTGATATGTGGCGACTTTTCCGGAAAAGGAGAGTGCTAAACGTGAAGAGGACCCTATAAGGAAACAGTTAATCCAAATTTCAACAGGTCAGTAACAGTTTTTCACTGGTGGAGAATGTCCCACCCCACCCTAAAATATAATAAGCATAGTTAATACATGTTACAAATAGATTATTAAAATAAAAAGTTAATTTGCAAACGTGTGTGTGCGCGTGAAATGGGATCGAAGCCAACGTTCTTACGTGAATTCCCCGCATTGAGACACTCTGTGGTCTTTGGTAAAACGAAGGACGCGGATAAAGTAGAGATTAATGTTTGAAGTTATGAAAGGAATACTTTGAAAAGGAATGTAGCGATTCTGTCAGATACTATATGGTCATTTGATTATTTAAAATGTTAAACTTTGGTTAGGTGTCTTTTGATTTTTTAATTTCATTAATTCATTAGAGAGAGAGAGAGAAGAAATAAGGAATACTTATTTGCGTGAAATTCAAAATGATAATAGACCAAATTTAAATAGCGAACACACAAAATGACGAAATTATTTTGATAGATACATTTAAATGCGCATGTTTCATAAAGCTAACGCAGTTTTCTGGCCTAAATGAACCATCGATAAATACATTTCATCATTTGCTATGGTTAGATTAGAACTAAAATTTAGCATACAGTCACGCGTTGAGGGTATCGTTTTAATTTTATAGGTAATGCAGAGAATTACTAGATTATTACTCTTTCAAGGAAAAAAATTAAACAATTTAATTAATTACGGTCGAATTTCGATCGCTGGGCGATCACTAGTATATATATATGTACTTAAGCTAGAAACACTTGAAATCAGAAATATCTGGTAAGTATTTGTCAAAATAACGTAGACTTCTATTAAAGTTAAAAGTTTAACCTTTTGAAAATTAAGACATTAGCCTTGTCCGTGAGTGAGGTAGTCTGGAAAAATGTCGGCCACGACTAAATTGAAAATCTTTTCAACAAACTGCCAAAGCTGGCTCATTTGCCTTTTCTGTACTGTTATCTACGATAGTTTTGCGAAGTAACTTGCAGGATAAATAGTAACGGGATATTTATTATTCTACATAAATTGTATAACCTTCTGTTTATGTCATCTTAGAATACCATGTTTCTTTACTGCTTATGGTAGAATCTAATAAATACAAGCAAAAATATTTCAGCTGTGTCTGAGTAATAGATACAAATTTTCACCTTAAGATTCATAGCAATCTGTTAAATAGAAATTATTTTTGGTTGCTGTGCTACAACTGCATAATTTAAAGTTTGATACATCGGTTATGAGGTTATTCTAACCGAGTTCGTTACTCTTTTTCGCGAATTTATTTTTTCAAGTGGTATATAAATCAAACACAAAAAAAATTCTTTACAAAATAATTTTTAGTGAATTCAATTTTATACACAATAAGTTTATATTAATTGTTTCAACGGTAAATTTTGTACCTCAAAGGGAAATTTTAATGTTTTATTTAATGATGAACTTATAATGCTGTCGGTAGCAAGAAAATAACAACAAAAATCCTCTCACTTTGTCCGTCGGCACCACTTTCCCATCATGCGTTTTTCATGACTGTATTAACAAAAAATTACAAGCAAATACAAGCCATTTACAGTCAGCAATTAATACTTTAAACGTTTATATTTATCGTAAAATTTATTTTGTTTCTCTGAATATCTGATACGCACAATTTAAATTCATCATTACGTTACGGCTAGCACATTAAATGATTATACTGATAATCACGATAAGAATTTTTTTGTAAATCTTTATATATATATATATATATATATATATATATATATATATATATATATATATATAAATAGACGTATGTTTCCCTATATTTCACTTTTCAGCCATCACTACCTAGCACAGATCACTGGTGTTTGTGTGTGGAAGTAGCATGGAGTTTCCTGTCATGCACAACGTTGACCGAATGCCGATAGCTGTGAGGATGTGGGAGACATGATGGTTAAAAGTGGTCGATGCAGGGCATTTTCATATTTCTACCAAAGAAATGTGTATCCTTATACTTTTCTTTCCTGCCACAACTACATAGGATAGACCATTTATGTTTGTATGTGGTAATAGCAACAAATCTCCCATCATTCACTGTGGTGATTAGATGTCGGTAACTAGTGAGGTGTGGGAGATATGGTGGTTGAAAGTGGTCGACTTGCAGCACTTTCATATTTCTACCAAAGACGCATGTGTCATGGTGTATCACTTTTCAGCCAAAACTATCTAGCGCAGATCACTGGTGTTTGTCTGTGGTGGTAGCTCAGAATCAGCCATCGATCACAATGTTGGCAGAATTTGTAGGAGATATAGTGGTTGAAATTGGTCGATCAAGGATATTTTCGTATTTCGACCAAAGACATATGTGTCCGTATATTTTGCTTTGCTGCCTGAACTACATAGCTCAGGGCGTTTGTGTGTGGTAATAGCATCGAGTCTCCCATCGTGCACTATGATGTTTAGATGTCGGTAGATGTCAATCCAAAATTTTTACAAACACGAACAAAGTCGTGGGCACCAGCTAGTAACCTCCTAAAAGATTGCTTTATGGGCTGGAGAGCAGCATGATAGTGACCGATATTTGTGATGAAACAGTTTTCCAGAAACGTTTGATTGAGTGATTATTGTTTGATAATGACTAACATAATTCAGGTAACAGTATTATTATAAGGAAGGATGATTATTTAGTTAACAGCGAATGCGACACGAGTAGCAAAACATTTGGGAAAGCCGCCAAAACACGCCACTTGATGTAGTGCGCTGGTAACAGATTGCAGGCTGGTAATGAAGACCAGCTGAGCGCGCGGGAGCCGGGGGTAATGTCATTACTGTCGCCCCTCGGCGCTTTGTCACTGAACACGATCTGCACATTATATGGCACATAACGGCTCCAGGACAAATAAACGTCGCTTATAAGGAACAGTAGCCTAACCAAGAGTGTCCAGCCGATACAAAAGAGAAATAACTCATCAACTGTAACATTAGGAGATATAGTTAAACCAGATTGTTAATGTAATGTATTATTAAGTTGAGAGATCACTGTAGCAATGATAGACTTTTCAGATGTTTCCTTACTTTTTCCCATAAATTTCACTGACTTTTCCAGTATTAATTTAAACTATAATGCATCAAAAATTTCGCTGTAGTTGGCATATGTGTTGTTGAAACTCTTTTGTTGGTATCTTGACTGTGACCCGATATAAGGATAATGGTGGAAGAAAGTGATACATGGATATAACGTACATCTGTATCATATATATTTCCAAACTAGCAGTTATCCAAATCTTCACTCACGTGGACTGTTATTGTACACACTTCTCTGTTAAATCGACATGGTTAAGAAATACGTGATCTGCGACCCGTGTGGCTTGCTGGATGCAGAATCTTTGATGCATTAACGTTTTCCACCACCAACTGTAACAGCATTCGTCCTAATAATATTATACCGTTCGTACACTGAAACCACGGTAAACATTTAGCCTGCAAGACGTAACTTACGTTTAAATCGATAATAATTATAGACTCTTTTATTTTGATTCTTCGGCCTTTCAACGACACATCAAAATGAAACATACTCTATTCTACCTGCGATACCATTGTCTTTAAACTAATTGAATCCAAATAAAAAAAGATTTTTTTTTTTTTTGCAATATCGCATTCACGGAAAATTATCTTATCAGGTTTACGACATCATATCAGAATGAAACACACAGTATTTAAGTAAAGGAATCACTTGCTGTATATTAATTAAAATCCGCCGGTAGTCTTAATAGAGCTCAGCAAAAAATTAATACTAATGTGTTAAATATGATAGTATAGTACGGGACCCACATTTTGGATACAAAAACAGAAGTTGGAGGAAGTGCAAAGAAGCTGCTAGATTTGTCTATGAATATTACCGCAGAACATAATCAATAACCCATATGTTGAAGGAGCTAGAATGGGATTCGTTGGAAGACACGAGAAGTGTGACGAGAGTCACGTGAGTGTATAAGGCGTATGTTAGTGATAAAGATACTGGTGTAAGAATTAGCAGAGGTGCCTGGAAGGGAAAAGACGATATAACCACAAGCTGGCATTCTATTTAAGGACTAAGGGTGTAGGAAGGTTTACTTTCGAATTTAAGGGGGTCAGGTATTGAAATAAATTACCAAGAGAGATGATGAATAGTTAAAAAAAAAAGCTGAAAGTATTTAATGTTGAAATTTCTAGAGCGGAAAAGTAGACGGGTACAAGAAAAATGGGTGTGTAGGGAAATTTCCACCACAGTGTGCACTGCATCCCAAATAAATTAAATTAAATTTGTCAGCTTTTCTAAATTGCATCAAAAAGAAACATCCTATTTTCATACATGCAACCAAGGACTGTACATTAATCTAAACCCCCTCAAAACTACCAGTATTTAAACGAATCTAATCACGTTCAATGAAAAATTATCATAAATTTATATTTTCTAATGTTGTTAAGCTAAAAATGATAATAATTTATCAATTTTACGACATTGCATTAAAATGAAACACATCCTCTTTCAACCGCACAACGATGGGCTATACATTAATCGAAACTTCTTCAAATCCAATCAGAACTATTTTTTCGAGAATCGCGTTCAACCAAAAATGATACTAATTTGGCAAATTTTTCAGTTTTCTGATATTACATTAACGATATACATAACCTATTTTATCCCAGTCACCATGGGCTGTAAAGCATTCGAAACCCCATCAAGAACCGACCAGTAGTTTTTGCGTGAATCGTCTTCAACCAAGAAGTATCCTAAACTTACCACTTTGCGATGTCACATCAAGTTTTACCTGTGGGACCAATGGATTTACAATAACCCCTTGCCGTACCATGTAGCTCAACAAAATCCGTGCCCAAGCGATTGGGGACGCGCTAATCGGGCAGCGTGATGTGCGAGACAATCACAATAGAAGCCGATGTGCGGATACCTGTCATATAGTAAAACGCTTACTTGTTCCACGCGATACTGTTCTTGTGGACGTCAACACTAGTTTAATCCTTGTTCCTTTTTTATACACATATTTTTATTCAATATCTAAAACAATATTTCAACATATTAGTACTATAAATCCTGCATAATGGACAAGAAATAACAATTTCAAAACTATACACGAACAATTTTTAATAGAAATTATAATCTTCCTGGGCTTCTTCAGGTATGACTTCTTCAGAAGGAATGTAACAACGCGACGCCTAAAGGTAAATATTGCAACAAAATATTTAATTACAAGAATAAATGCTCCCCTTGCCCGAATATATAATAGGAAAATATTAACAATTCTAAAAATTAGTAGTCCGTCATGCTATGGTCCTTACATTGTGGTTTACGTCTGGTCCGTACTTAGTTCCACGAGTCTCACTCGTGATGTTTACGTTTGGCCCGCATTTGTTTCCACGAGTCTGACTCGTGATATCCATGTTTGTTCCAAAATTGTTATCTTGAGTCAGATTCGTCAAAGTACGACAAGTGGTTAAATGAAACTCCGTTAAAATCCAACAAGTAGTTTTTGCGTGAATCCAGTTTATTGAAAAGCAGATAGGCAGACAGATACATATATTTTTTTAAAATTATTTTTTTCTCTCTGTATCCTATTAATAGAACCACCATTATTTTTAAAAATATCTCAAATGTAAAGACTTTTTCCTGGTTACGGTTTTATTACAAGCATAGAGTAATTTTCAGCAAAGCACCAATGAACTAAACTAGGTCCTATTCGGCCGAATACCGAATACTTAGGATTTTTTTTTTTTTAGTTAGATAATTGCCTAAAATAAAACGATTGATTCATTGCATGGTAATGTATTTATCTTACAATTACAAAAAAATAATCGTGGATGGTCAAACTTACACGATGTCAAAGCAAAACAAAAATATTAAATACCTATTCACTGGAATCATCATAATTGAAATTTAGGAGTGGAAGATTGTGATATTAATTATTTCTGTATTGTCAGGTAGTAGTTTACTCCTTTTCTTCTCGTAGACATTTCCAGGTTCAGAGAATAGCCGCTCGGAATAAACACTGCTTCCTGGCGCGGACAAGTATTTTGCTGCAAGCTTTGTCAAACACGGAAATTTCTCTCTTCCTGCTTGCCACCAAATGTACGGATTATCATGCCATGATATACTATTAATATTTAAGTAAACATCAATTTCAACTGAATTTTTTTCTTATGATGTCCCTGCATTGGTCGTACTTTTCTCTGTAACAATCTCTTCAAAACAATCCATAAAAGATGAGTGTGTACTCTGACTGTGACCCGACTCTTTCGTCATCCTCTTGGACTGAATAGGGGACGAATTCGTGATGCCGTCGCTGCTTGTTTCACAGTACGTCTTTAGACCATCGATCAAAATATACTTCCTTGATTTTTCTCTTTGCAGTTGAAGCGAGGGTCCAAAGCTGTTGCCGACAAATAATTTTTATTTGTGGCAATGTCTTCAAATCGTTCGTTCAACCCTTGTTGCATGACAAGTCTCACTTGGCTTAAGTTGGCTGTTAGCTCTGATGTGCTAGTTTTATTGCAATATCGCGTTAGAGCAACAACATACGGAATAATTTCAGAAATGCATGCATATCCGGAACTGGTGATTTTTTTAGTTCTTCAAATGGTTGTAGTAATCTCAAAAGTTGCTCTAAAAGCTCCCATTGAGCAGCAGTCAAGTTGACAATATTGCAGTCCGTGAGATACACTGAAATTACCCGTTTTTGCTCCATTAGCCTTTCAAGCATATAATATGTGGAATTCTACCGCGTACTGACATCTTGCACCAATTCATGCTCGGGGAGACCCAATTGCTTTTGCAGTTTTTCTTGCGCAATACCAGAATGATTGAAATGAGTCACGATCCACCTTCCTGTAGCTATCATTTCTATCACTTCTGAGTGAACATTCAGACAATCGGCAACAATTAATTGGAGAGTGTGAATGAAACAACGAACTGAGGCCAACCCTGCATTGCCATAATTTTAGGTTTTCTTGTCAGAATTAATATATTCAAACAAAACGGAAGCCACGAATCTTCCCAGTTCTCCAACTTGTAACTGATAAACGTTGAGGATGATGACGTTTCGGTCTATATTCAACATTTAGTCTAAATGCCCTTCTCACAGACTTAAAAACGAGGTATGAGGATGTTGTGACTACGGAAATACTGCACTCTGTTATCGATCCATATAGTGAAGAATGGCATATCATACTACAAGAAGATTATTGATCGAAGTAATCACTATCGTGCTATGTAGGGGGCAGTTTAGAAAGTGGTATCAGCAATTCGGTCTTAAGGTTATACCAATTGCTTATCCCGTATTACGAACTATCGTAAGAAAGCTTTTCCATCTTCACACCTCATTGGATGTTATTCTTAAGAATAAAAAGTAATGTCATAAATAATCCAACGTAGATACTTGAGGCCATACTTCAAGCTTGTTAAAACAGGCACAGAGTGGTGGGAGGTAATTCTGCTTTAACAGGCGGGCGAGAGACAAGCACAGCAATACAGATTTTGACTCACTCCGGCCGAATACTTTTGCCGAATATTCGGCTATTCGGCCAGGAAGTCTGCCGAATATTCAGTATTCGGCGTATGGCCGAATATACTATTCGTTGCAAGTCTATTAATAACCTTTCGCCTCTAAACCATTATTAACAATTGAAATTGTAACTGTAACTGTCTGTGATTTTTTTGCATTGTGACTTTTCGTTTCGATTCATATACACAATAGAGTTTCAATTAAAATAAAAATTAACACCAAAATGAGTTCAACCTATCACAAATGGTGCTTATGGTGTCCTATGCAGTTCGACAACTATTCTACTCCAAGGAGATGACAAACTGAGCGTGAAGCTGTCACTCCTCACTCGCTGCGGGAGGAAATGTCAATAACGTACAAGCTAACTGTTCTGTAACAGTATTGTGCGACATGTGTGTGTCAGTTCCAATTATCGTTAACTGGATTAAAAGAAATCAGTTTATCTCGTTCATATGTTTTCTACTATTTGGTATTTTACTACGAAATTATACTTTATTACTTTAAATTCAGTCACTGGTCCAAATAAGAGCACCGCTGATGTTTTTCTAACCGAATCTTCAGTTTCATTAAGCTATTATTTGGTTTTGGTCGATAAGCATCAATATCCACAAACGTGTGGCCTTTTTATGTAATTTAGTAACTGCGCCAGCGATTTTGTCCACGTGGAATTGGAGATATGTGCTCTTAATTCATAAGCTACTAAAGAAATGTTGTCTGCATAGGGAAAATCAAAAGAGCAACCCTCTTTTTATCTCTTTCTTGCATTTATTCCTCTCCTTCTGAATTTAGGGTGCATATAAATGTTTTATTTAAGCTTCCAATGACCTAGATGTCAACGAGGCGTACAGCAAAAAAGAAAAAATTTAAACGCATTTTTTACATCGTTTGTATTTGCCGTTCCTTGAAACTGCCACTAATTAATAAAATTTCATAGATTGGATGATATACATGGACACTTCATTACTGTTTAGAAAAAACGTATGGAATCATTAATTGATTCACAAATTCTATATGTTATAATTCGTACGATTCGAACACACCGTCGCTGCTAATAAGAGTTTTATACGGACATTTATCGGCAAATAAGTAAACTGTTTTAAGTATGTGGATTTTTTTTACTTTTTTAGGCAACAATGCAACTTGTTCTTCATGTTAACCCATGACATGGATAAACCGGGATAAAAAGTACTCCCCATGTACGATCTTTCACCATACGCAGTTTTCTTTAGTTTTTGTATGATGCTTGGTTAGACATGCACATCTTTCAAAATTTACAATTTGGCCTCTGTATCATGGGTCGTGTAGTTTCATTGAAGTTCATTCATTAGTATTACTTGATCTGTGCTCAGACGGAGAAAAATACTAAAATGTGTGGTTTATGCTTCCACATCATCTATAACTTTGTTCAATTGTATCCTATATGTTAACTACGGCGTACCGTTAAATATTTTTTGTTGGATGCGTGAATAGACAGAAAATGCTGAAATTTTTGTTATAGCTTCTACTGACAGGGAACTAAGTTAGTAATCTAGAAAGAGGGTATTTTATACGTTAACTGATGACATAATTTATTAGTGTGTGTAGTTTCGTTAAAATTTGTTATACATTATACTTCCACAGACAGGCAAAATTTTCAAAATTTACTTTGTTTACATGTGAATCAACTGCAAATATGTAACCTATCGGGATAAATGTATTCCATATGTAAATCAATAACATCATCTATCACTATTGAAATTGTTTCTTTAGTTTTTGTGTGATGCGTGGATAGACATGCACATATTTGAAAATTTACAGTTTGGTCACTGTAATTTGGATAAAATTATCCTATAAGTAAACCCGGGACATAATCTATTACTGAGTTTCCTTATAATCCATCCATTAGTTTAGTGTGACGAACTGACAGACACATTAATTTTTAGGCGTTTATATCATCAGTACTGTACACTGCTATTACTTTTTCTGAAATAAATATAATGTACTAATACGACTTTTCTACAATTTATTATATACTATATATCCTCTTCAGTCCTGAGCCCATAAGAAAAGTGCGAGTCAACTACTATTGTGTTATTTACTTTGTGTTAAGGCTAGTTAACAATGAATGACCATGAAATTTTTTTTGAAACAATAATTAATTTTTTATAGATGGAATTTATAGTTTGATTTTAACTGAGAAATGTCTGTACATATTAAATAAGTTATTAAAGCAATGAAAACAATTATAAATGGAAAAAATATATGAATTTACCTTTATTTCGACGAGACATGCTGTACAGCTGCAGACTCCCAAGTTTCCAAACAGTGCTGCCAATTTGTGATGCTTGGCAGAAGATCGAACAAATGAGCTGTGAGAAGCACGGTGTGTGTCGTAGATGATACCACAGGACGGAAAAAGTTCAGCCGCGCACACGTCCGAGAAATAAATAATACCTGGGGGTATCATGCATGATACCTCGGGACTGAAGAGGATATACAGAATACTCATTTTAAAAGTAACAATAAGTATGGAAAAATGTTGTTATTGAGACATTCAACTAACAGCCGAAAGAAAGACACCGTCGTCAAAAGTAGACGCAAGAAAGAAACGAGTGTTTCGCGAGAGGTGAGTTGCATTGATCCCGTAATCTTGCACGTAGGCGAGTAAACTTTGCTCATCTGGAGGCTTGCTGGTGGGCGGAGTGTTTGGTAAGGGGAACAAAGCTTATTGAGAACCTGCAGAATGCGGCCGCTAGCGAACGGAATTGCCGGCAAAGCAAGAGGAAACTCAAGTTCGACCATCACACATGTTACTCACTGACTAGTGCTGTATTTGAAGAGGCGTTACGTCAGTTTCTATCTTGCCGTAAACATAGCCATCAGGTTTTTTTTATTATTATTATAGTAAATTAACTAAATGAGAACCAACTATTAGAAACAAAAGAACTGCAAATCAATTTCCTGAGGGTATGTAATAAATTTCTTGATTTACGGTGAGAAAGTGATTGAGGATATCCATAAAAATCAGAGGAAGACCAAGAAAAACTTCAGTAACTCTAATAGAGATAATGAATATCGATTTTGTGTAACTTCAGAGCAAACCCACAGATATCGCATTATTTCCCTTTTAGCTCTTGGTGATATAATACACTCTTGAGTGCGATAGCTTTTTTTTTTTTTAACGCTTCGTCGATGGCTAAGGTCATTAGAGGCGGCATGGGACCGGGGACAAGGAACTGGGAGAAATTTTGGCCATGGCATTTATGGTAGTTTTGAAGGAAGCATCCTGGCCGGATGGTGTTTCGAACCCGCGTCCTCCCGAATGCGAGGCCAGAACGTTAACCGTTCACCCACCACGCTCGGTTTCGCTAGCTGTAATCTTATACGCTTCAGAGTATAAAAGTCAGTTATATCAAATTCTAGTGACATATGTAACATACGGATAATTTTTAATCATGGCTTGATTAGAAACAGAACACCCTTATAACTGAATTCTATAATTATGAGGAAAGGTGGTATCAACCTAAACTTGGAAATTAAGAACGTGAAGTAAAACAAATCTATCTTATATTTCAAAATATTCATACATCACTCGGAGGTATTTGATACGTACATTTAAAATGATCAATCAACAGCTCCTTCAAACTTTCAATATTAAAACGGGGGGCAATAGCAGGGTTATGGATGCAAAATAATCAAGATAACTAGTTACAAACTAGTCTTATAAAACAGCTAATGGTACCGCAGCGATTCAAGGATAATTGGCACAGTTCTCAATAGGTGTGTTAAAAGATTGTTTAGAAAGGTTTATGTTTTAAATAATTCCATCGTCTATCAAAAGTAGGGCCAATACAGATATACGAACTTCTGTTGGTGGATGTGTACTGAGGTTCGAAGAATAATTACTTTTATGCTTTCATATAAAGTTTTAACGGAAACCTGACACTAAATACTAATGAGCCGAGTGGAATTACAACTTTTAAACATTTTTAATTATTCATCGCTTATTCGCCAAACAACTTTTCAATGATATATATTAAGACTTGAATTATGGGAACTTCAAGATACTCTTCTGCAGGGGAGATATTTTTAAGTGGAGCTGTATTACGGAAAAAACGAGGCATAGATAACGTTCTAATTTATTTATTTTACGGCTTTCCATAAGCGTTAGCAACTTACTAACTATGAAGTCTTCGCGTGTTCTCCGCTGTACGGCGGAGAACCCGCGAAGACTTCATATCATCGATACGCCATGAAAGCTTGCGTTCTCACAACTTAATTCCTCTTCATGAACAGGCAAAAGCCTATTTTGACATGCATTCTCTAACTATCTCTTCATGGGTCTACCAATATCTCTTTTTACTGTAGGATGGTACTGTAAGCAAGCTTCGGAAATCAGTCATTGCGTCTTTGCCTATATTAGGACGTGGTCCTTCCAATTTTCCCTTTTCTAGAAAATTCTGTAATTCAGAGAAGAAAATTTCGGTTGTTTCCTTCATTCCTTCTTCTATCGTTCAGGGAATATCTTTTTACTGGTCTTCTGGTCTTAGAAAACTTCATTTGGGATGATTAATTTTTTAATTTTTTTTTTTTTTTTTTGTATTTTATTCACCCACGTTTCATTGCCGTACATCAGAATCATTACTTCACCGATTTCAATACTTATGTGGAACAATTCGACGAGTATTGAAAGGTAAAGCCCGAAAGGAGACTAACCTGAAATTTTATAAAGGCTTTAACTATGGTAATATAATGAAATTAAAAAAATTAGACTATAGTTAAAACATGGAAAGATTCAGTAAAATAAAATTATAAGTTATATCATACGAATGTATTTCCTGATTTATGGTTAGCAGCTCTATCAAAATGCTTTAAGCGTCATTCTTGTACGGTGTTATCGATACTTTTCTCAGGTGCGCCGCTGTCGCAGTTCGGTGAATCGTAGATTCTCTAACTATAGAGCGTGCTTCTATACTTCACATACCAAGTTCTTACGTGGTTCAGTTGACGCCGCACACAACGCAGAAGCTGCCTGAGATACTTAGGTACCGACTCTTTGACGCGTGTGAAATCCATTTTTCATTCCACGCTTAATGGAGAACATTGTATAGTTTACCGCGTTCTCTATCTCAAATCTTCTCTATGTTTAATAAATTGAAATAAAAACTTTATTTAAGGATCTCCGAAGCTAGGGTATACGTCAGTGAGTTAAAGCTATATAGCTTCTTACATTTCACAGTAGTTGAACCATTACCAATGCTTCACATATGTTCCTTTGACAGATTTTCCAAGGGTTTTGTCTCTTGTGTTTATACAATCGCTTAGTTTGTTGAGGAAGATTTTTGGTTTTCATGTTAATCGACTCTAGTACATAATGTTCTTTCTACTCAGATCTTAGAACATCTTTACCAGCAACGACAACTAAGATGCCTATGAACAGAAATTGGATATTACATAAAGGAATTTCCAGTCATAATCTAATTCACATAAAAAATTCATTTTCGGTAATTATCTGAAGTTGTAGCTCCAGAACTCTCCTAAAAGAGGTCAAAAATAATTTTTTTGTATGATCAGGAAGATAAAACTGCCAGAAACTCCAGACAATGGTTTATTAGATGACTCTCGTATACTTTTCTCAGATATTATCTCCTGTTCTATTTTCATCCTGCGTTGAGCATTGTTAGAATTACTACGACATTCTTTTACTGGTGCAGCGACTCTGAATAAGACAGCAGAAACGGCGCGGAACTGACAAAACTAGCATTTTGGCTGTGGGAAATAAAGTGACGAATATGTGAGGAATGAGCGATTGAACCTACACAAACAGTTTGCACGAAGTGGTAGACTCTTTTTTCCCCATTGCTAAAACTTGTAAAAACACTTATTCCATCCAGCATTTATATTCAAAATGACAACGACGTTTAAAGTGTTGCCTAAGGGAAGAGATCAGCGAAAATAATCCTTTGCCCATAATGGCCTTCATGGGATGGAAAGTGTATTTGTTCTATGACTAAGGAAAAATGCAACGGGAGTACGGAAATCGTTAAGAGCATAGCATCTGAAATATGGAGAGAATGCATTCAAACATGATCTCCAAACTCAACGTTGTGTACTAACTTCCCTCTTCTGAAGGCTATGTTACGATAAGCCTCAATTCTTGTTTAAACTAAAAAGAAATATAACAGAAACATTTCTGAAAATACTGTTTACAGTATAATGCAAAGAATTGCAAAATTTTGAATACCATATTTTAATTTTAATGAATCCACGCGTGTTGAAATTTTCTGATACTGTTTTGGAAGTTTGAAATATAATAGCTAAGCATATATTTTTTCCAGTTGCATTCTCCCATCTATGCTACTAAAAATGTGATTGATAATAACCTAATTTTCACTAAAGTTTTGTCTAAGCGCTCCAAATAAGACATGTGCAACATTTATGTATGATAGCCTTCAAATTACGCCACTGTAGATACTAGGATCGGTGGATGAATTTCTTTTAGGTAAGATGAGAAAAGTTTTCTAATAAATTATAGCTTGATCGTGCTTGACTTCAACAAACTCATGTCGCTACGGCTTCACAGAATCTTCGCCAGTCCTAACTGAATAAAACCCCTCGGCGTGTTTATACACATCACAACGCCACCGTGCTGTCTACCACAACGGTTCTAGGTTCCAACTTCGCACATGACCTACCGACGGACATGGTTTTAGGTTTTAGACGGTTTTCCGTAATCACCTAGTAGAAAAAAGATGTACATATGGCAGCCATAGCATAATTGTCCGGTAATTGCATTCGAACGCCGTTTATTCAGACTGTTACTAAAACAAGAAAGATGAGAGATATTACATATGCTATATTTATTTGAACTAATAGTTGCCCGTAAGATGATTGTTTTTCTTCTTATTTAGAATCGTTTGAAATAAATCTGATTATTCTCGTAATATACGACATCGTGATGTATACGATACAGTGAAATAGTTATTTGTCACAGTGCAGCTGCAACTTCCATTTTATCATTTATTGGCAGTTGATTTCATCACTGATCATAAATAATTAATTTATTTTATATGTTGGTGATTGAAACAGTACTTAACATAAAACAATAAGTTAATGGAAGTGTCGTAATGGGAAAATGATATCCCTGAGAGTTGTTTCTTTTTGATATACACTTGAATCAGACATGTGAACGAGCAAACGATTATAATCTGCCTACATAGCTATTAGATGAAAGCAGTGGAACAACAATGAAAAATGATAACTAAGAAAATACTTTACAAAAACTTTAAAATTCAATGGGTTGGAAAAAGTGAAATAAATAAATCCTCATAAACGTTCAGATGTTCGAATTTTATTATTCTAGTTAACCTCTTCTCTATAGGCTAACTATTAACTGTCGCTAGTAATTATCGTTTATTATTCATTCACAAATGCCAAGCAGAATCCAATCATTTAATTTTTAAGCGGAGTTATTCAAGAAAATCTTTAAAAGAAAACTACCTACTGTAGTATCACTTGAACCGATTAATAAATTATCTCCTGAAATAATATACGAAAAATGTGATATTATAACTGAAATAAAGTGATAAGGCAGTGAACATTATTTATTTAATACTTGGAATGGAAAAAATCAGTGACCTTGTTTATTAATTGTAAAGAAAATGTAAGGCAACTGAACAAATTAAAATACGCATTCAATATTATGATTACAGAACTATTTGATAGCTAAATTGGTTCCTAGCTATGAGTCATGAGAAGTTATTTATGTCGAAGGTTGTTGGGTGGTGAAGAACGTTCGGTAATTGAGAGAACAAGCCTGTAGTCTCAACAGATCAAAGATATCAGATGTTACCGATATGCAGCTTGTGCTATGACGAAGAGACTGTGTCGCTGCCAAAGTGCGGTGTTGTTGCTGCAGTCAGCCTGCTGGTCAGGCAACCAGCTGAGCGCAGACTGCCGGTCGAACTCTAGGTTATGTACATCAAATGTCGAACTTTAAATCGGACTGGAAGTAATCTGAACTAGGCCTATTGGTCAGCATGCTCTTTCCAACTCGATGTGACGCCGATAAAGCCACTGCGGAAAGATTTAAAAAGCACTTAATTAATTACTGCGTTCATGTAACCTGTGCTAGCAACTATTCTATTGTTCATTGTTCGTATAAAAAATTAATCTTATCTATAATAGACTCATTTGAAATAAGTACATCTCTAAGCGCACTCAGTTTGAAAAGCAGGCAGCCTATCTGCAAGAGATGAAAATAGTATGGATCAGGGACACATCTGCAGGCTGGATCGGCAGATTGACATTTATGATGGCGTTTACTAACCGTAGAGTTTCTAACGACGTGATTCAGTACCAAGTGTAACATTTTGTCAGTTATGGTTCTCAAGCTATTTTTATGCTTTTGTTAATAAGGTGAACAATGCAATCCCCAGCGTATTATTACCTATTTATTAATACGTGTGTTTTTCTTTACTTTTATTCCAGCTTTTTCTCATGAAAACATTAATGATGCCAATGTATAGATAAAAAGAAGGGCAAGAGTAGACGACATTTCTCTTTAATGGTCCATAATTACTTTGATGGGGGATTCGGTGTTTATAATTTGTTTCTAGGTTTCCACACGGGGAACAGGAGAGAAACAGTCAGAGCCAAGTCCGGGTTTCTAACGAGCAATCACTTTCCTCCCCTGTTCTCATTGTAAGGTTGACCGAGTGTCCTTGGGGAGCTCTCCGGGCGTTCAGCTTCAACAACTCACTGATTCACGTACTGCTCGTAAAACTCAAGGAGCCGAGTTCAAATGACTGGGGATAGGAATCATAGGTAGTATTCCTAAAAGTTTTTTTTTTTTTTTTTTTTTTGTGTGTGTGACGAACCATCTTTCTCCCTTCACACTTAACCAAAATCACTAAATGAGGTATCACTTTAAAGATTTAAGTTCTCCACTTGAGTAACATCATTATTTAAGGAAGAAATTTTTCGAAAATTTGTGAACAATTAAGATAACTGGAAAGCGATATATTAGAGTCAAGTTGCAAAGCTTCTCTGGGACCGAGCGTGGTGGGTGAACGGTTAACGTTCTGGCCTCGCATTCGGGTGGACGCGGGTTCGAATCCCCGTCCGGGCATCCAGATTTGGGTTTTCACGGTTTCCCCAAATCATTCCAGGCGAAATGCCGGGATGCTTCCTTCAAAAAGGCCATGGCCGAATTCATTCCCGGTCCTTGTCCCCAGTCCCATCCCTCCTCCAATGACCTTAGTCGTCGACGAGGGGTAAAGTAATAAAAAAGCTGCTCTGGGGTCGATAAGGAGTGGTCGCATTATAGCTAGATATTTCAAATAACAAATAAACAACTGGTTCTACGAGATAGTTCAGAGCCAGGCAGCAAGACTTCGCTGACTTCGATAAGACGTGATAGCACTTGCCGGCCTCGGTAGCGAAGGGGCTAGAGTACTGGCTCCGTGTGCCAAAGGTCGTCGGTTCGAGTCCTGCCGACGGCATGGATGTTTAAATGTTGTATGTGTTAATTTCGTGTCTGTCCTGTAGTATCCATACTTAGCAGCAACAATTCATGAGAGAAAATGACACGCTGGATGAGTCATGGTGATCACACTGAGCTGGCTGTATGGCCTCAGTAGCCGAATGAAAAAAAAATTATCTCATTACCCCTATATAGCAACACAACTTATCTAAAAAATATGGATAAACAGTGTGTGATTTGTAGAGTAAGGAACGTTTCGGATGTTTTTTTTTTTTTTTTTTGGGTAAACATTTCATCAATTCTCATTGTTTTGTAAGACGTATTAAGTGTTTTGTTAGGTACCTATTTTAGTTTACAAACAATTGCTGCAAATACAACCTCGCTATTCACCGTATATCATTCGCGAGATTTTCGCACCGGGACACCTAGTTTCAAGGGGAGCACGAGGTGTACAGTTAGAATTCGAAGGTAAAAAACAACATGCAGTCACGGTAGAGGTGGAATGCACGGGAAGCAGAAACTCAGTAGCCATTTTGCATATTACGCGAATTTAATTTTGTTTAACTTGCAAGAGCAGTACGTCAAGTCCGCAGTAATGTAGAATAAATTCCACAGACCTCGACGTGTACGAGCTTGCTGCGTAGTGGAAGTTGCGGCGGTGACTCGTTGTAGGCGCCGTGAAGCGACCGCATGTTTGGCGGTGGACTCATTCCAGGCGCGGCGGCGGCCACAGCTTGTCCAGCCGGTATCCAAACAATGCCGCCCGCGGTCGCTATTGATCTGCGTGCGTGCCTGCTGGCCGCAGCCGACAGCCCATTTCACGCATCGTGCGTCTGAGTGGCGTCAAATTTTTAACTCGTCGCATCGAGGCGCGAGCACGTTGACGCCAGGGGTCAACCAGACGCGCTGAACTGTCGAGTTTAATGTCCATCGCAACACTCAAATGCCTCCACAGCTGCAAGTTAACACAAACTTCTACTGCAAACTGATAAAGCAGAACAATAAATTTTATTTTCTAAGCGTTGCTCTGCAAAATAAAAACAACTGGGATTAATCAGGACACGAACTAGAGGAGCGTACAGAGATTCTAGATATGTAAAGTGTCGGGAGTAACTGCACAGGATGTAAATACATGGCAAATCATTTGATAATAGACTCAATTGGACATCACACATTGGCAGGTGGTAGAAAGAGGCTTCATTTAGTGGAAGAGTGATAAGGAGAAGGATTTAAAAGGTAAGGAAACTAGGATACAAAACCTTGGTCAGACTATTACTTGAGTGTGGTAAAATAATATGGGAAAGATATAACGCATTCCTAGTGCAGGTGTGTCAAATATAAATCCTTTGAAACTGACGCGGATAAAACTCAAAATGTGCGGCTCGGCCGACTCATGTTTAACGTTTTAATAAATGTCAGGGGGAGGCAGAGCAACCTCACGTGAATTCCGCAATCAGTTGTGTGGCGTATTATAACAAGCATTCACGCATGATGTCAGGTGTGACTCTACACATTCAATAGAGGTAGGATATCTGGGTTCGATACGGTAATATATCTCCAAGATGAAAGTTAGTATTTGGTAAGGACTGCATGATTAATTGCTTATCGCTGATCACGGTGTTTCCTAGGGATCTAAAGGAACAACTCAAAATGTTTTTTCTATGTTGTGTAAAGCCACGCCCTGAGAGATCACGAGTGCTTATCGGATATTTTTCTGAGTTTTATGGAATATTGATTGACGAAGAAGAAGGAGCAGGCGGTGGAAGAGTGTGCGGATGTGGAGAGAGTGTCCGAGAGAGCACAGCTTGAGTGTCAGCTGATCACAAGGCAGGACAGAGAAGCGTCGTAGCAGGGCGACGGCAGGAATGCATACACACCGCGGTGTCAGCTGCCTAATTCTATTTTCACTTTTCGTTTTCATTGAACAACAGACGTTGGGTGACAGGGGTAGCAATCTATACGGGTGGCAGCATCCGTGTAACCGCTTAACGTCTCTTAACAGCGAGGTCTTTAGAGACGGGAAAGGATGGGGGGGGGGGGCAAGGAATGGGAAGGAATTCGGCCATGGCCTTTTAAAGGAAGCATCCCGACATTTGTCTGGAGTGATTTGGGAAACCATGGAAAACCCAAATCTGGATGCCCGGACGGGGATTCGAACCGCCGTCCTCCCAAATGCGAGGCCAGAACGCTAACCGTTACACCCCCACGCTCGGTTGCATCCATGTCGACGAGGCAAAGTGACAGTTAAATCGCAATATGATAACGAAGGAAAACACAGTGAATGAATCCTTGGTGATTATTCAAGGTTTATTCACAATTTCTAAATGCCCATGTCATGCTGTATTTTTAAGGTTTTGCACTCTGATTGGTAGTCAGTAAAATAAATGTGTTAGTAACAATTAATAAATCTCATTCAGATTTGTTTCATCATGAGAGTAATTATTTGTTACCAAAGATTTCATTTACGTTCAACCTTGCAATTTTAATAAACTCCTCTTTTTAATAAATTTAATGATGAAATATTTCTAAATATAATAAATTAATAAGGTTCTCATTGCACCAAAATAGAAATACTACGCCCTTTATTTTATTAGTCCTGTTAGGTGATAGCCATATTGTGTGTCCAATGCTCAGCCAGGGGTTTAGCCAAGGCTTCATATCCCTGCTCCCTAACTTAAATGGCACACCCCCTCTAGATGTAGGGCTTTGCAACCTCTCTCTAACTCCAACTCAATGTGTTCCTGCCCGACTGAATTTATTATAAAATGATATAGTAAGATAATTATCAACCGACTTCAAAAAAGGAGGAGGTTCTCAATTCGTCTGTACTTTTTTATGTATGTTCAGCGATATCTTTGACAACTGTGAACCGATTTTAATTAAATTTTGTTAGTGGGTAGCGTATACCTTCAATATGGTTCCATATAAACATCATTGAGAAACCACGCCCTCTACCCCTTTTCAACCCTTAATTTTTATACAAAACCGCATTTTTTATCCGGCTTCAAAGGAAATTTGCACATTGTTACCTTAAAACAAAAAGAGAAACACTGTCAACTTTTGGATTGCAAAAAATTAATCGCTCTTCCCTTTTATACCCCCTTAATTTATGTTCTTTATACAAAGCTACAGTCGACACCATTTAACTGATCTCCATAAAAGTTGACATATACATATATTTTTTCATAGAGAAGGTTTCTCACCAAAGCAATGAAAAAACCACCCCCTCTCCCCCTTTACATCCCTTAAATGTTATACAAACCCATTTTTTACCTTATTTCGATAGAAATTTCTACATATATACTTTAAAATAAATAGAAAGATACTGTCAACATTTGGTCCGCAAAAGCCCAACCCCTCTTCCTTTATCTATCCCCTTAATTTTTGTCAATGTTCTTTATGCAAAGCTAGAGCCGATACTGTTTGACTGATCACCATGAAAGTCGGCACTTATATGTATTTTTTCACGAAGAAGGTTTCTGACCATAAAATCCAAAAGCCATTACCGTCAATATTCTTTACACAAGGCTACAGTTTCTACCCGACTTTGAAGGAAGTATGTACACATATACTTCAAAACCAACAGAAAAATACTGTATACATTTGGTTTAGAGATCCAAACCCCTCTCCCCCTTCGCATCCCCTTAATTTTTATTAATGTTCTTTATACAAAGCTACAGTTTCTATTAGATTCTGAAGGATCTTTGCACACGTATACTTTAAAACATACAGAACAATTCATTTTAAATTTGGTTTGTAGAAGCACAGCCCCTTTCACTTATACCCCCACCCCTCTTAATTTACAATGTTCTTTATAGATACCCAAAGTTTTTATCAGCTTCAGATGAAACATTGCATAGGTAAACTTAAAACAAAGAGAAACATAATGTCTACATTCTGTTTACAAAACCCAACTCCCTTACCACATTTAATTTTTGCATATGTTCTTTATACAAAGTAACAGCTTTTATCTGATTTCGATGGAACTTTGCACACATATACTTTAAAACAAAGACAAACATTCTGTCCTCATCAGTTTTACAAAAACCAAACTACTCTTCGCCTCTATATTCCTTAATTGGTTTTTATACATACCTACAGTTTTAATCTGATATCAATGGAAATTTACACACATACACTTTAAATGAAAACAGAAAAGACGGTCTACATTTGGTATACAAAAGCCCAATCCCTTTTCCGCTTTACCCCCATCCCTTTTAATTTCCATTGTTCTTTATAGGAATCCACAGTTGTAAATCCCCTCAAAATCAGTTCAGCTATTTTAAAGTTATGGCAGAATATTCATAAAATGTCTCAACATTTAACTCAGATTTTAACTTGGACCCCCAGCTTTCACATTGTGAAACCAATTAAGAAGCTATATTTTCTGCATGACGCCAGGACAAACAAATATATTCCAGAGACAGTTTTGTGTATGTGGTTTGTATTAATGCCCAGATGTTACATGTTTTGAATATCGAGCAGCAGCTTTAACAAATTTTCTGATTAGGTTGAAACACAGCCTGGACCAAAACTGACATTCCTCAACACAACATCCAATTCACCCCCTTCTGGAAGTTGTTGGGGTATATCAAGCCAGAATTTTTTTGAAAGCAAGCGCCTTAGCCACTGAGCTACCAGGAAGTTCGCAAAATGAGAACTGCTGCGGCATATTTAAAATACAAACTACAACACCACTAAAAATTTAATAATAAAATAATTGTTTAAAAAACATAAAAACCGACTCCAAAAAAGCACACTAAAAATTTTAAAATAACTTAGAAGAAAATAAATCTAAATGGTCCGTATTTTACAATACTGATATTGAAATTTTTACATTAATCAGTTATTTTTTAGGTCGGTGCCAGCCAAAGCAACAAATACAAAATACAAAAAATAAGGAAAAACAATAACACATAAAATAATGTTACAACTTACAGAAACATGTTTCAACGAAACTGAAACAAGCAGATGATCCGCCAATATTGTACTGACTGTAAAGTTGTCTTTTTTTTTTTTTTTTTTTTTTTTTTTTTTAAATGGCTTTTGGCGGCTAAGGCCATTCAGCCAGCTCAATGTGATCATATTTTAGCTTCCAGTGAACAATTAGTCATCCAGTGTACATCGTATCTTTCTATGTATGGGCACCACAGGACGGACAGGACATTCACACAGACACACAACACTTAACATCCATGCCCGCGGCCGGATTCGAACCGGCGACCTTCGGCACGTGGAGCTAGCACTCTAGCCCCTACGCTACAGAGGCCGGCTGTAAAGTGTTTACCGCATGATGCAGCCTACCAACTACAATGTAGCGCTGGAGCTATGCCCCGACGACCTACGAGGTCGAGCCAGAGATTAAAATACTGTCTAACTTGTTCCCCTAAGATGTCTTCCGCAATAACAATATCTGCCTCAGTACATGCTATAAAATATTCGGAGTTTTTGTTCGTACTCCCCGTGTCTCCTCGAACAGTAGATAAAGATCAGTAATTCGTTCTTCGCGATGTGAGAGCTGGCACCGACTCTAAAAATAACTGATTAATGTAAAAATTTCAGTAAAAGAAATGTAAAATACGGTCCAATTAGATTTATTTTCTTCTAAGCAAGGTATAAAGTTATTTTAAAATTTTTAGTGTGCTTTTTTGAAGGCGGTTTTTATGTTTTTTAATCAATTATTTTATTCTTTAATAAATACGCCAATGCAACTGCTGTTGGATATTATTTGTTTCACGAACGCGTTTCGCCTGTCGTCGAGCGCAATACACCTCAGACTGAAACTTTCTGATCTATCTAAATATCTTAATTTTTTATTACAATTTTATTGATTTCGAAAAATTGCACTCCTTAATTAAACTAAAACAACTACAAATTCTTTTCAGATTCATTGATTGAAGCAATAAAAAACCCTTGTACCACCGTTCGTTAAGAACATTATAAAACAAATTTTAACAAAAGATAGAAAGAGGAACCTCTTTTATGGAACCGCTACGAATGAAACAGTCTTTGTTTCAAAAGAGATTTATTTACAGTTCTTTCCAAAGAATAGAATCAAATAGTTAGGGATAAATCAGTTAATCCACAATAGATTACAACATAATACATTGCAGTAGTTATGTTTGCGATCCAGCTAGAGCAGAAGATGAAACAAGGACTGTCATGTCTCGCAGTCCTGTGTTCCGCAGTCGTGCCAACACCCGAGCGATTATGATTCGAAACTGCCTCTCCTTTGCTATATGCTGCCCATCCTCTTAACTACGTCATTCGCGTCTTCTACTAATCAAATCTTGCAACAGTATGCTTCACCTCCATGCCATGGTTCGAGAAATTTACACACGGTACAATACACATTTTCAGAACTGCCGCAACCTCCCAGAAAAAAAATCATCTGGACTTATTTTTTTCAATTAAAAGAATAAGAAAATGTCAGTTACTAAGTTTTTAACTTTGTTACTTTGGAGCTAAATTGCGAGGTTGTAATGATAAATGAGGAAGGTATTAAAAGTGTAACACAGTGTTTAATGTTTGGCGCAGAGGAGGCTTGAAGTTGGCGGCGTTGTGGCGGTCTGTCAGCTGGAGACTAAGTTGTCCATTAGCGCGGCAGCTCTGCTCGCCGTACAAGTTGGCCGCAGTTTGCGGAGCACCTGCTCGCGCGCCCGCCCCAGATAAATGGCCTCGGGCTCCCCATTAGCGGAGCTCACGTTACAGTTGCAACAACGGCTCTCTCCGAAAATCTTCATTAACCCACAACTTTTACTTACTAATCCAGATCTGCTGGATCACATTCAACTTCTTACCCGAGCTGCTTCAAATTACAAAAAAAAAAGGGGGGAGCCCATTTATTGTACGTTTAGTTTATGGCCTAGTTAATTGATACTGGACACTTAATTTGTAAGAATTAACTTGGCTTTTGAAGTAGTTTCTCAAGCGTTGTCGTCCTGCTTAGAAATCACAAAAAGAAGATTGTGCTCAGGTGATGAGTATGCGACCTCTTATCACTCTTTTATATTTTTCAAAAAAATCACATAATAATTCATTGGATGTCTGAGAAGCAAGTGCTTTCTACTTTGTAATGGTGTTTACGTGTGCAGAAACGATGGAGAACAGTCGCAGACACTAATGTATTTCTCAACAAGATTCTTAGACAAAATAATTGTGACTAGGCCATAAACTCACGTACAACAAATTGACCCCTTCTTTGATAACGTCCTACCGTATCTTAAAAGCCTAAAATACAATCTACCATGACAAAGCAAAGTGAATGTTGTCACCCGTATTCAAACAGCATGTTGTGGTACAAAGACGTGTCATTGAAGAGGAATGGAAAGGTTGACTTGGGAATAGTCCCGGAAGACACCTGAATGGCTACAGCGTTGACGGGGGTGATCTCGCACCGAACGTTTCCAGTATGACGGTGCTTCAAGGATCTGCATCAGGCGGTCAGCGTTGGCATTGCATAACCGCTGACTGTTTCCTGCGTTTTGGCTATCCATATTAGTTAGCGTATTTTACGTGTAATATGTTTGGTACAACAACTCCTTGTCAATTTCGTCTGCAGACACTTGCACTTCCGGTGTCACTGTAGCAACACGAGTGTGGAGGACGCTGACTTAGATTCCTATTATGAACCGTTTCTAGTGTAAATATTGGGCTATTCATAAATAAGGAGCAGATTTTGAATTTTTATTTCTCACAAACTATAAAAGATACAAATATGTGCCGTAGATCACTGTATAGAGGAAGGTTCAAAGTTTTTAACCATGCGTATTAGTTCCATTTGCTGCCGCCACATGAGAAGTCGCTTTGTGTGCTACCGTATGCAAAAAGTAAATCCGTTGTTGACATGCAGCGTGCATTGTTTAGTAAAGTGTCATCCCGCCATAAACACATTTTCGTAAGAAATTCATAGAAGATGGGTGCATTTGCAAAGGGAAAAGAACTGGTCGTCCTCGAACGTAAATAAAGAGGCTGAACGTTGTAGTGGGTGCCTTAGTGGGCAAACTACGTTACAATTATCTTTCATACCTTTATGATTAATAAAAGGGGATTTTTAATTTTAATTTTTATGAAGGAGAGTGGAAAATTTATTAATTTTGCAAGAATCTCGATGTTAGTTGGAATTTAGGAAAATTGTCACAATATGACATTTATTTTCTTATCATTGGCGATTACAAGTCTGAGCGAATTTACCGTTAACATTAACACAAATTGGTAAAATCATAAAAGCAACGCTCAGAGGTACAATTAGCCGTCATGAGCAAGCAAACAATTGTATATTTACTTTTAAATCCATCTCAGAATCAAAATGCAAGAAATAATGACAGTTGGAAACAATGAAAAATACAAGTTATGACGACCTCAGACAAAGGTATCATAATACTGTGACTTTACAGTTAAAAGAAAATCATGGGCGCCACGAATGAACAATATATCATTCGAAAATAACTAGTTCTGGCAGATTATGCAGCTAGATCAGGGGTTTTTCAATTACAAAGTTAGAACATGGATCTATCCTCTCAAAATCACTTAAGGATTCAGTTTCATGGAATGTATAATCAGATGGCTTGGTCGTAATAAGTTACCATTGTAGTTCTGCGTCTGATGTCTGCGGTGACCGGAGATGACCCACGGTATGTGAGATTGTCTCACAAGGCGGCTACAGACACGTCCTGTCTGTTAATGCGCATCATCGCATTACTGGCGGTGTCGCCGTGATAAGCCTGCTCCAGAAAGCCGGCAGCCAGGAGTCGTACAGCGGCAGATGGCGAGAGAAGCCAACCTTCCAAGTCCACCTCAGACTAGACTCGCCTGAATCGAATGTAGAATGTCCAACTCCTCGCTCTTCGGTCCACGAGGAAAACTTCTGGCTCCACCCCCTTGCAGTCTCGAAGATCACATTCAACAGAAAATTCCCAGGATTTTAAGTTATACGCTCATTTGGATTGGATCTTCAGGTTGGCACCTAATTTCACGTGATATCCCAAATATCTTATTTGCCCCGCGTAACTAACAGAGGTCGGATGTTCGGGGACGACTCTGTGTTCGGGTGGCAGGCATTTCCCCCCAGGTGAGTGACCTTGTTGACCGCCCACCCCCAGGGAGCAAAGTGTGTCGTCCGGCAAAACCATAAATCCGCGACTTCCTGTCCCCATGGTTCGGGAACACCACGATTAGCTTCAAGCCTACACAGCTCAATAATTCTTTAATATTCGCTTTAACAAGATACACTGAATGTTCACCATTTCATTACAGTCCTCACTTGGAATCTTGCATACTTAAGGAAATTACAACAAAAATCTATTTAGTTGGTCGCCCAAGATTTATTAAATTACTCTTATATTATTATTTATATAATAAAAATACACATTGGAACGTGGCAACAGCGCGTCACGTTACAACGTATCCGAAGTACTTTCGCATGAAACCCTCGGAAACCCAACAAATGGTGCTCATATCGAGTGTACACAGTAAAGCTTTGAACCTTCCTCTAGTCAGTCGTACGTTCACGTACAAGCATCGTTTAAAGAAATAAAAATACAAGATCTGCTCTTCGTTTTGAATAACGCTGTACGTGTATACTTTGCTGCCTCACTGGCAAAAGAGAGCAGTTCAGAAGACTATCAGAGCAAAATCACTCTATAACCCCTAATATAACCCATCAAATTATGTATACCTGTTTTAAAAGACCTCTCGTTTCGAAAGTTTGCATTCTTTAAACACCTCTGGCTACAAACGGTTCTATGGCACATTAGAGCAGGTTTATTTGCTATAAGAAACTGGTTGCAGGCATTGGTCTTCATGATTATTTTGTTAACTGTTTTCGTTTAAATTTTGTAACCTAAGAGTAAAAACATCAACTATATATTCTGAGGATAGAAAGCTGCGTGTTTGGGCGATGAGATGGGGAAAAAAACAGTTTCAAGTTTCTACCATCCGAATTTGGACCAACAAAAAGTTTCACCCCGTGACAAGTCCGGATAGCGAAGGAATCAAGAGGGAATTACGAGACGGATGGAATGAGACACATAGAATAAATAATTAATACCATGGAATAATCTCTAATGTGTTACAATCGTTAAGTCATACTAACTTATTTATCTTTTTGGGAATAATGTGAATGATACATTAGTGGTAATTAGTTAAAAAATATGCTCGTTTACATAGAATGTAAAGACAAATGGTGGAGCTAATCTAAAGCACAATATATATCGATTCTAACAATAGGGTAATGATATCAACAGTAGTGTTTTAAAGTGAAGGTGGAGTCTTAGAAGAAATCTTTAACCATGAACTGCATACTACTTACATTTCTCCTCTCGAAGTGGCTAAGGATTTCAAGCATTTTTTTTTAAACTGCTTTACGTCTCTCAACAGCGAGGTCTTTAGAGACGGGAAAGGATGGGGGCAAGGAATGCGAAGGAATTCGGCCATGGCCTTTGTAAGGAAGCATCCCGGCATTTGCCTGGAGTGATTTGGGAAACCTTGGAAATCCCAAATCTGGATGCCCGGACGGGGATTCGAACCGCCGACCTCCCGAATGCGAGGCCAGAACGCTATCCGTTACACCACCACGCTCGGTCATCATGCATTTCAACTGGTTCCAGTGTATGAGAGTACTTCAGTGAAACAATCGACCTTACCAACGGAGTTTAGCCACCGACTTGTGGCGAATTTCGCTTCTTAATTTTTTTAGAGTTTCTTTTTTGATTACTTTTATCTGTCTACCGAGAATATTTACCCTCATATAACTTTAATATCGTTGTTCGCCGTTACTCGACCCTGGTACAATGATGCAGGAGAACACGCTCCTTCTGTGTGACTAGCACGTCAACTCGCTTCGTGCGGTGGCAGTTCTAGGTCGAACAGACGGCCCTCCTCATTTCTGGCGGCGCCCGACCGCCCCACCCCACCCCCGACCCCCTTCTGCCTTTCTGTCTGCCTCGCTCGTCACATGACGTCAGCGCGGTTTCCTCGGCGCCGCGCTGTGACGACACCGATAGGAAGAGGGGAGGCGCCGCCCGCAAAGAGAGGGACGTCCCGGCACAGATTACCTGCAACTAACGAGTAGTAGCACGGCTCACAGGAATCATGAGTATTCTGTTTCTATGCTAACCCCTTCTGACCATCTTATCTGAAATTGAGTATTGATTTATGCAGATCAATTTGTAAATATTCACCTACTGTCAGCGGTCACCATTTAAGTATCAATTGCACCGACAAGTATTTAATGCTTCCTTTACTAGAAGATTTGTGCAAAATCAACGTCGTCGGTACCCAGCCTCCTTCAGCAGTTAAAGGCATTTACAACCCTTTCCCCATGGTAATATTAATGGTCGATGATTCATGTTATTTGAAATGTTTTATTCCACCTCTGCAACGATGTAATCGGAGGGGGTGTTTTTTTCTCGGCTTTTACCTAACTTAATAGATAAATGGGCCTACAACTTGCGAGGACCTCCTCTGCTCTTGAGCCTTTTTCCTTTAGTCCTATGTTCTACTCTTGATTGCTTCTCTCTTGAATGAACTTTGACACCTGTAACCTGTGGACAAACGTGGATTCTTTCGAAGTAGGAGTGTTGGATGACTACGGCTAAATATAAGTGTTTAAATAAAATAGTTGTGGTATAATTAAGTACTTATTTATTACACGAGAAAGAAGGCTGAAATACAATTGATCAACATTTGAATATGCTCCCAAATCACAACAATAATGCAGTCTGTTAGTCACCGAGTCCGTCTGAATTTACGGAAGTCGTGTTAGGTGAATTAAGCGGGAATAAGTGATTGAGTAAGAGCGACGCTGAGACAAAAGGAGCAAATCCTTCCGAGAATCGAAGACACGAGAGAGTGAATTGATCACTAGGACTACTCACCTAAACTCTGGACAGAATGATGAATTAATGATTCACTACACGTACAGGTTTCCAACGCTGAGTGAAAATTCCTACGGATTAACAAACAAGTCGTTTGCTTGTTCTCAATATCTAATCCAAGAGAAAACTTAAAATGTAATCACAACCCCTTACAATTAATTCGTTATGTTCTACAGCCGAAGTTTTTCGTTACCAGTGATATTAGAGTTAAGAGATAGCAGATATAACTGCTTAGTTAAAAATTCGGTAACTACTTCATTAGTGTGTTTACCGAAGAGAGCTCAAAAAGTATTAGTGAGATACTACCATGCGTAATCTGGGACTTACCTTTCAGGTAGGGAACTACGGCTCGTTGACGTCAAAGTCAATAGGGAAGGGAGGGATTAGTGAAAGGAGACGGAAGTAATTTTGCCTTATCCTTTTGAAATAACCATCCGGAAATTCGCCCTGAGTTATTGTGGAAACATGAAAACCCGAAATCAGGATGGTCATATTGGGGATCGAACCCAAGTCCTCCAGAATGGCAGGCCTAAGCGCAACTGCTTACTCGGCAGGCTCAGTTTCGAGACATCTGAACGAACCAGAGATATTTATTTACTGGTAAAAAAAAGATAACATCAAAAGCAAGCCTCCTTATCGTCTCTCTTATGATTCTTCTGCAGTCAGAAGTGAAATGACGGGTGTAAAGTGGATTAAATGATCTACGAAGGCAATGATGAATAACAGTAAGAGAATTTTCCATCCTGATACTCTACCCGCAGAATAATGGTCCATTTATTTACCAACTGTACAAACCGAAGTATAAATATCTGCAGAAAATACTGGAACCAGTAAAATAGTTCTATTGTTTTGTACACAATTATTATTAATTGAACAAGAAAAATTCATCAATATGTAGTCAGACGGATGGTGATAATAATGAAGATTTAACTTCAGGACAAAATATCATTTCGTTACAGCCAAATACAATTTTCTGTGTTGTTGTTGTAGGACTTCTCATTTAATTAAAAATTAGCACTGCGAAGCGTTAAATTAAAGAATACGTTGAAAGGAAGCCCAGCTCACACCACGAAACACGCCCCCACTTATGGAAACATTTTTTTAGTAGTTCCCAACGCAAACATATAGTCAGTAACTTCTTCACAAAACTTCCAATACGTTGTTCTCTGGAAAGGAAAACAATTTTCTGTTTAAATTCACAACGCTCAATCGTGTGATTTTAAATCCACATTAGAAATTATTTTTAAACAGTTAATAGATTATAATTAAGGCATATTGCAATATAAAATGTTCACTTCAATTGGCAACAAAGTAAAATATTGTATTTCATTACGGAAAAAACTGTTTTGATATCTATTGATGTAATAAAACAAACTATCAAGTAAGTTTTACGTTTCAACATTTGTAATTGCTGCCCCCTGAACAAATAAAAAATTTACTTTAATGAGAGGAGATAACTTTGTCACTCGATATTAATTTTAATTAATTCAAATGACTTTAGCAATCTAATATTTTTCCTAACAAGACAATATGACATAATAAAAAGATTCTTAAATTTATATCTAACTTATTTATGAAATCAAAAGTAACATGAAATCAAATAACAGTCGTATATAAAGCATATCAATAGCAGAAGGAATTAACAAATAGATAAAAATTCAATGTTGTGTTACACAGCCGCAGTCAGAAAATTCTTCTCTGTTACCGTATACATGATGTGCCTTAAGGAAAAAGCATCAGCAGACGATTAAATTAACATGGCACTTAACGGCTAAAGGATTTCTAATTATTTTAGTCATATAGTTGGTCCGTAATGTTCTCGAATCATATACTGGGAAAAATTAATAATGCCTCATTGCATATTGCATTCAAACTGTATTACGTTTGCGGCAAATAGCGAATGATCTGATTAACTCTGCAATGAAGGCACGAGAAAACAGAATATTGTATCTTGGTTAGGCCCCACAAGCTATGACAAGTATCCGCTCAATTGCTGTTTCAATGATATTTACTGCTTCATTCTCAGAGTGTTGAAAGCACTGGTTGTACTGTATGGGGTTCTAGGGCAAAACCGCGACGGACAAAACCGCGACGGACAAAACCGCGACGGACAAAACCGCGAACGGACAAAACAGCGAACGGACAAAACCGCGAAAGGACAAAACCGCGAATACAGAAAAACCAGGAATACATAAAACCACAAGAGTTCGTAGATTCTTAGCGTTACCCAGGGTGCACCACGAGGAGGTGATCTACGTAACACCCCATTATTTTTTTTATTTAAAAAAATTACACAAAAGCATGAACATTATGGAAAATAAAAATACAATATAGATGGATTATACGAAATATAAGAATCTACGAACTCTTGTGGTTTTATGTATTCCTGGTTTTTCTGTATTCGCGGTTTTGTCCTTTCGCGGTTTTGTCTTTGGTGCATAAGAGATCAAAGAGTGAGGGGTTAACTTGTAGATTATAAATTACATATACACAAAATGAGTTACAGTACTCCATAATAAAGTAACCCTAGCTGCGATCCACAAATCATTTAAAACTGCGTTAGGATAATATTTTGATGCATAAGAGATCAAACAGTGAGGGGATAACTCGTAGATTATAAATTACATATACACAAAATAAATTACAGTACCGTACTCCATAATAACGTAACCATAGCTGCGATCCCCAAATCGTTTAAAAACTGCGTTAGGATAATATTTTGGAGCATAAGAGATCAAACAGTGAGGGTATAACTCGTAGATTATAAATTACATATACACAAAATAAATTACAGTACCGTACTCCATAATAACGTAACCCCAGCTGCGATCCCCAAATCGTTTAAAAACTGCGTTAGGATAATATTTTGGAGCATAAGAGATCAAACAGTGAGGGGATAACTCGTAGATTTGTCCATTTCGCGGTTTTGTCCGTTTCGCTGTTTTGTCCGTTCGCGGTTTTGTCCGTTCGCGGTTCTGTCTGCGCGGTTTTGTCCTCGCGGTTTTGTCACTTCGCGGTTTTGTCCGGACACGCTGTATGGTGGAGCTAGATACCGCGTCGCAGGTAAGCCTAGGTAACCCCTGCAGACTATACCGCTGTCCGCTCGCTGTGATAAATTGTAAGCTCAGCCACAAATGAAGATCTCTGTTGCTCCCGATGATACGTGCAGCAGAGAAAATTCTCGCTGCAATGCGGGACGAAGTGAGAAAATTTCTGTAATTCAAACTGTGCACTGCGACGACTCTATTAAAATGCAAATTAAGGACGTATTTAGAACCTTTTTTGCGACTTTCCATCGCTTAAGATTCATTATTATTGAGTTCAGATCAATAATTTTACTATCATTTTTAACTCAGTTTATAACTGGAAGATTCGTTGGATCCTTCTAAAGTAGGCTTCTTACACCAGAGTGTCAGATTTGGAATGCAAGTTTCCTTCTTCTGTGACCTTGCAATTTAATGTCAAATCCGGATGACAGAGGGTTCACATTAGACGTTACAAACATTAATTAAGCTTTTAGATAAGTAAATATCACGTTAAAGATAGTAAAAATACCAGTAGATTCTTAAATTTTAACCTAGGACCTACACTTTTAAACTTAAACCTACCACCACATAACACAATGGTCGCGCTTTGGTTAATTTTGATTTGCCCTGAACGTTGCCTGCAGATGATGAAGACATATGTATTTTTGTGGTTTAGTCTCTTCTTATTAATGTTTTTCTAGGAAATAGACAAATCATGTTATGATGTACGTTGCAAATATAATGATAAAATCAAATACTCGTATCAATAATATTTTAAAATCTTTTTTGGGAGATGAAAAATGAAACGTTGGCTCATGAATAATTGGAACAGTAATATTTTATTGGTTAGTGGGCTGTCGGTAGCATTTCTATAATTTCAGTTGTTAGTATCTCACGTACTTCTTGGGGAAATTACAAACTGAGAAATGGTAAAATTGTAGCTACTAGATACGTTATTCAGACCATCCAGCATTTTGCAATATGCTGTGCGGATACTTGGCAAGTGGCGCACTGTTCGGCTGCGCGAGCCACAGGGCGCCGTAGAGGAAGCTAACGAGGCGCCATTGTGCTAAAGAGACCGACCGCGCTTTGAGGTCAGGGAGAAACAAGCACGTAAACAACAACTCCGGAGAATACCAAGATCAGAGTAAGATTCACCTCAACGCTCGTCTGCTTAGCTGCTGTTTATCATAGTAGAACTGATTAAAAGAATTGTGAAAAATATGAAATCATGTTTATATCGCACCAGGAAGTTCCCAAATAGAGTTGATGAATTACTACTACCGTGATGGATACCATATAACCTGTCGATGATGTATTTAGGTGGATCTAGTTTCCTGATCAACACGTTGGCATCTACCTTCGACAATAAAGCTAATGGTGCAAGGACAAGCGAGTCGACAATTTGGAGGTAGTAATTACGTTGATTCTTACTTATATGTCTAAGGCTCGCGGTGAGAAACTATCGATCCTCTGGTAGATTATTCAGATTTCGGTTTTCCGCGGTATCAGAAATCACTTCAAACGAGTGCACTTGTGGCACTTTCATAAAGAACAGACTAATCGTTCACCGTTTATTTTCCAAGACAAACTTGTCCCGTCTCTAATGGCCCCGACGTTGACAAGCCGCAACTCCGTATCAAAAATAAAGTGCATACTAGACTGCTGCCCGGCGAATTTTTTTTTTTTTTTTTTAATGGCATTTGGCAACGGAGGCCATACAGCCAGCTCAAGGTAATTTAATTGCTTTCAGTGTATGGACGCCACAGGACGGACAGGACATTCACACAGACACACAACACTTAACATCCATGCCCGCGGCCGGATTCGAACCGGCGGCCTTCGGCACGCGGAGCTAGTACTCTAGCCCCTACGCTACCGACGCCGGCACCCGGCGAATTTGGTTAACTGAGCAGCTATCCACCGAGTTTCCTCTGTTGGCTACGTCGGCTGTTTGTCTCACATTCATGAACTTGTCCCTGCACCACTGACGTCTCTGGTATAGCCTCTTTCATTCGTCATAGATCCCGAATAATAAGGGGTCTCCGCTGACCTTAGATCTTAACGACTGCTGATCATGGACATCGTACAAAGGCGTGGGTGTTAGCAGCATCGTCGTGAGCTAACAGCCTTCACTCGTTGGTGACTGCTTCCGAAACAGACTGGCACACTCGTACGCAAGTTCAACACACACTATGACAGATTTAATTCAAATAGTAGACCATATATATTGCATTTTCTCTAGTTGTCTGCATCAAACTGAGTTGCGATTTTAAGTACCAGTTTTTTTTTTCGATTCTAACACCAAAGCCCACTTGGAGACTGGTCAAGTAAGTGTATGATTTATTTTGTTTAATTTTTTTTTTTCGCAATAAATCGTTTGAATATACAACTGATATAGTATTAACAATAAAAATATGTTAAGCAATAAAAATTCTTAATTAAATTAAAATACATGTGAACGATGCTCTCTCCTGATATTTTAAAGAACGTTTTAGGAATAGACAGATTTCAGAACTAGAATTAATGATCAGGAAGAAAGATTAATTGAGGAAGGATTTTCAGGCACAGGTTTTCAGAGAAGAAAGGAAACTGAAGAAGTATGGAGGTAGAAAAGGACGGATGCCAGCTTATAACTCAAGGTCGCGTTACATTGTGGTTCGGCTATGCTTCTTTCGCACAGAGTCCTTACGTAAGGTGGAATACTATTTCCTTCTTAATCAATGTGTATTTAAATTATGAAACGTCTCGAGCGGGTTGCTTTGCGTTCTAGACAGTTTCAAAAAAAGATGCAGGTCATCACAGATATAAAATAAAGTTGTCGTTGCGATATTTAAAATTCTCTAGTATTGACAAATGTCAGATTGGGTTACCAGCTGTAGCTAGGTGGCGATTATGCGCAGATGACCGTTTTCTGGGACTGGTGGAGTTAGAGCTCCGTATTTGACCTGCTGCGCTAAGGAGGAGGTGACGAGATGTTGGTCACGATACAGCCGGTTTTTGCCTTTCCACGAGGAGTTTCCTCCTTGCATATTTTTGTTTATTTTTTAATATATGGCCTTCGGTCTTTTCGACCATTTAGCCAGCTCCATTTTGTTTACGTTGCATCTGCTGTATCAGAAATTCACTATGATATTGTGGAAACTACAGTGAGGACAACACAAGAAGAACACAACACTTATTAAAACCACCCATGCCCGAGGCCGGACTCGAACCGGCGGCCCTTGCAGTGCGAGGCCAGCGCGCTAGCCACTACACTGCCAGGACCGGCTCCTCCTGGCATAGAAAGCTGAGTGTACCTGGGTACTACCCCGGATGATCAGCTTCAAGGAAAAATCCTCAGATTATTCGTAAATCTAACTGACCTCTTGCAGGCCGTACTCAGACGCTCTACCGCCTGAGAAATACAGCAACCTGTTGTGTATATAAACATTAGTAATCCGAAGGAAATGGCTAGGGTCTTGGCAGGATGTATCAGTAAGATGAGGGAACACGATGAGAAACCTAATTCGTAATCTGAGTTCATGGGAAACAGTTTGACTGGCATAATAGGTGTGTCTCCTTTAATATTTCAGGTATGGATATGAAATGAAACAGCATAAATAAGACAGGGAACAGAGATTTGTTAAACACCTAAGTGATCAGACCACGCGAGGAATAAGTGATCACTAAACAGTTGTGATGGATGTAGAAAGTTCAGTACCGCCATAATCAACAAAGAACCGCGTTAGATATATTTGTAAGAAGGCACTGGTTCCAGAATAGATGAGAAATTCTAGAGTGTGGTGTGCCACGTGATCATTTTGCAAAAATAAAAATATTCCTTATAAATACTGACTTTAAAAACTTTGATTCCTTGTGTTGTTGATGAAATCTACTTTTAATTAATGGGCGCTACAGAATAATAATTCATATTATGAATACTTCCTTTTGACCCTTGAATAATTAACTTAATGAAATCAACAAGATACGGGAGATGATAATCCTTCTACGCCAATTATAAACCAAAACAAGTTAACAAATTTATTTAACTTGAACTTTAACTTCCCACAAACTTTATCATTCGTGTCGTTCATAAAAAAAATTGCTACACATCTTGGCTCTAGTTGAGTTAAACAATACGCAGAAAATCTACGCAGAAGATTCTACCGCGTCACGAAGGTGTTGTAGGGTTTTAATGTTCACATTTTGAACTATGATGGGTGGACTGTTAAATCGTGGATATTATCGTAGTGAAGACTTGCGTGGGAAGTTTGAAGTCGATGTTACTACTACATCACCTGACGGTGATGACTGCATTTAACGAACTTGCCTCACTATTGCAGCCGCAAACACTCAGGTATATCATTTTTCAATGCACTTTTAAGGTGAGGTGGCTGCAGGAAATGTTAAGAATAGAAAATAATTGAGTAAGAATGCAATAAGTTTGGAGCGAACACATCATAAAAACAAACAAGGAACTAAAGTGAGCAGCTAAAAATTCTTCCATGATTAAGAAAAAACTTCGATTGAACCAACCATTTCCATAGCTCTATTAGGAAATCAAAGCGAAAGAATCAGTCAGTTATGGATCAGGGAAAAAAAGTTCCCAAGAATGTTTAAAATAATGAAACATTAAACCTATGTTTGATGAGACTATTGTAAAGCAGGGATAATAGTTTTTCTACAGTAGTATTCTAAGGAGTATAGGATTTGAAAACTAAATCTAGTTGATATTTGAGGTAGCAATGAAGTTCAAAAAACGTAAGGGTTCTGGTAACGATAATATTACTGCAGATATGTTCAAGGTGAATGGTTACGACATTCCGCCATGCCTAGAAATATTTGATTAAATTTAGTCTGATGACTGGCTGCATATCAGAGGACTGAAAATGTGCCACAGTAGTATCTGTTCATAATAGGAGTGGAACAATTAGAGTTGAGAGAAATGCAAACCAATTAATTTTACCATATAAGGAATGTATGTTACGAAATAAAATAGTTTATAAATTAGTGACATGTGTTTGTTCATGTCAGTGTTAATTACTAGGCAATAAGTAAGATAATAAGGATAGAGAAGGCGAAAGTGACAGTGTAGCACAGGATCTCCCCAAGAAATTTGACACAAAGTTAGCCATCGAATGCTTTAAATAAGGCTAAAAGTACTACGGTAAATCAGGATGTTTTTTGAGTTGAGGAATTCTTAAGCATGTAGTTATAAAGGAAGTAGAAATTAAACAAGATTACCACATATTAGATTACTGTAACAAATGATATTCAATTTACTAATGAATGATTATGTCGGTGGCTTATAGTAGATGTTGTTTGCAGACGACATAATGTTGTATGAGTGTAGTCAAAAGAGACAGTAACCCAGGTATCTGAACAGACTGTCTAGCTGGATAAACCAGTGTGAAAAGAAGATAAATTCCAATATGCACTGGCCTATTCGGAGCAAAGATATAAAAAGGAAGAATTTAAAGGACAATTCCCGTAATGCGAAAACAGATGTGTTGGAAAGTTGCTAAGTAGGCAATTAAAGTAATAAAATTAATTTTTAATAATGCAGTGATGGGTTGTTCTCACTTTCGAAACAAACCAGGACTCTTCCAAGTTTTTAAAACAAATTCCTTAACATAGGGTAATGATCAAAATGGAGTTGAATGTCAGTGGTACACATCGTTAAAATATTTTGTAACATAAGCATTAGCAGAATAGGTAAATACGAAGAATTCACGAGCTTCTTTCAGTATAATTAGCATAGAATGAAGACTGACAACGGGTTTTTATTTAGCTTTGCTCTTCTGAGCATGGTTATTGTCACGAGAAGTAATGGTGGTCTTAAATGCGGAGGAATTACCTTTCGTAATTAATCAAGTTTTTTTGTTAATAAATGTGACGGTCTCGAGGTTTCCATGTTAAATTGTAACTGCTAACACTTTCAGCTTCTTACCAACATTACCAGGACGTCATCAGTTCCGCGGATTTAAGATTTTTATTCATACAGAAAAGATCGTGGAACCAATGATTTCTGCATGAGCCACCCCCACATTCTGGCACAAAAATGTCTCGTAGCCACAAACATATATATCATCTCATCCATTCGATGACCAGATAGCTTTTACGCGGAACAATTGTTTATTGAAAACTTTAAATGGAAGGGTAATACATTATTATTGTTACTAGTCCAATTACGTAAGTGTTGTTATACTTTCCACTTAAGTAGATTCACTTATAATTTAGGGACTGCGGTGAACAATTTCTTACGACTTAAAAACAGCATCGCAGAATACTTCAGGTAAGCTAAAAATTCCACTAAAAGTGAATGTTAAACAAAACGATTTTCCTAAATTCTAACAATAAAATCTGATGGCAAGCTAGAGCCAAAGAAACGAGAAATTCCAATTCATGGACGCGAGTTTAAATCGATATTTTTGTGGCGTAGGCGTTCTTTTGTTGCTTTAAATAATCAATACTGTCTGCAGTGCAATATCGACCTCAACATGCGCAGTTAAATGTGCGACCAGGCGATTCTAACGAGTTATCCTGGTGTTTTAATGTGACGACTTTATTAATCGTCTAATATTTATATTTTCAGAGATCAGTTCGTAAAAGAACTCCAAGCTAGTACTAAAACCACATCTCTAAGACATAAAATTACAAAGAAAAATATTAATCTTACGTCACAAGCTTTTATTTGGTAGAGAACTTGCAGTATGCATTACACTAATTAGAATTCTTGCTCAAAGTAACTCTATCATTCTGTTTCGCAAAGATACTATTTTAAATTTGCCACGACTTTACAAGTTAGGCGCGGGGATTATAGGGTATTGTGATGACTTTAAAAACTTCATTCCGACTAAAGATACACCTAAAGTCGTTCCAAAGCGTCCTAAGAGACGTTGAGCATCACTTCGTTCCTATTTATCAGGTTTTCACAGCAACAGCATCTAAGTAGACAAAGGTTCATTACTTTTCAGACAAATATTCGTAAATACGTTCATTATTTTTCCTACTATTTTAAAGCACACGTGCCAAAAGTTCCTTCGAAATAGGATAAAAACTGTAGATTTGCGTGCCACCGCATGAACTTTAAAACAATTTTTAAATATCAAGTTCTAATTTCTTAGACAGCATCTGTCCAATTCGAATCGGTTCAACGCCGTTCAACAGGAAATGCTATTGGATTTCAGTACCCACTTTGGCCTATTTCCCTACCGTTTTGACCGAGCGTGGAGGGCAAGCGGTAACGCTCAGGCCTCGCATTCGGGAGGACGCAGGCTCGAATCGCTGTCCGCTCATTCAGATTTGGGATTTCCATGGCTTTCCAAAATCACTCCAGGCGAATGCCGGGATGGATTATTTAAAAGACCATGGCCGAATTCCTCCCCGTTCCTTGCCTAAATTCCTTTTCCGCTTCTAATAATCTCGACGTCGACGAGGTGTAAAGCCATTTCCAAAGACATACCTACAGTTTTCGAGACATTTTCATAAAATTTATTTGTTGCATGTGTAAATTTTCCTTAATGGGAGTGATGAGGGTGAGGGAGTTGGTTTTTTTAACCCTGCAGTGGTCGCGTGGATTACATATGTAGTCCACTCAAGTCATTTCTAATGGGACTTTTCAGAGCGCGACCACTACAGGGTTAAACCAACTGTAGACATTATTTTTTCCAGATAAAAACTGGGTATTGATACTAAGAACATACAAACATACAGACATTCCTTTTATAGATGTATTCTGAATTCTGTAAATTAAAATTTTTGAATCAATCATAAAAGTGTTTTACGAGGGTGAGACAATGTATTCTGAATTCCGTAAATTAAACATAAAAGTGTTTCACGAGGGTGGGACAAATAAAACCTTAAATATTTTTTTAAATATTCTTTATTGTGCAGAAGCGGTACAAAGCTGTATTACTTTTCAACATAATCTCCCCCACGTTCAATGTAAGTCCTCCAGCGCTTACAAAGTGCATAAATTCCTTTAGAAAAAAATTCTTTTGGTAGTCCGCGCAACCACTCATGCACCGCGTGGCGTACCTCTTCATCAGAACGGAACTTCTTTCCTCCCATTGCTTCTTTGAGTGGTCCAAACATATGGAAATCACTTGGGGCTAGGTCTGGTGAGTATGGTGGATGAGGAAGACACTCAAAATGCAGGTCTGTGATTGTTGCAACTGTTGTACGGGCAGTGTGGGGCCTTGCATTGTCATGTTGCAAAAGGACACCTGATGACAGCAATCCACGTCGCTTTGATTTGATTGCAGGCAGAAGATGATTTTTTAGGAGATATGTGTATGATGCACTGGTGACAGTGGTCCCTCTAGGCATGTAATGCTCCAAAATGACGCCTTTTCGTCCCAAAAGAGAGTCAGCATAACCTTCCCTGCTGATGGTTCTTTTCGAAACTTCTTTGGTTTTGGTGATGAGGAATGGCTCCATTCCTTGCTCGTTCTCTTCGTTTCCGGTTGGTGGAAGTGAACCCAGGTTTCGTCCCCAGTAACGATTCTCGCAAGGAAGACGTCACCTTCTTGTTCAAAGCGCCGAAGAAGTTCTTCACAAGCATCAATACGTCGTTCTCTCATTTCACGAGTCAGCTGCCGTGGCACCCATCTTGCAGACACTTTGTGAAACTGGAGCACATCATGCACAATGTGGTGTGCTGAACCATGACTAACCTTTATACATGCTGCAATGTCATTCAGTGTCACTCGGCGGTTTTCCATCACTATGGCTTCAACTGCTGCAATGTTCTGTGGAGTCACAACTCGTTGTGCCTGACCTAGACGAGGAGCATCTTCCACTGAAGTCACGCCATTTACGAACTTCCTACTCCATTCATGGACTTGCTGCTGTGACAAAGATGCATCACCGTACTGAACCTTCATTCTTCGATGAATTTCAATAGGTTTCACACCTTCACTACTCAAAAACCGAATAACAGAACGCTGTTCTTCCCTGGTGCAAGTCTCAAGTGGGGCAGCCATCTTTATACTGATACTGCGACGGTATTTGTGCATCTGCACTATGCTACCACCTACAGGCCATTCTGCACGCTGCTTGTAGCACGCTTACCAACTTACAGGATAACGGTGCAAAATTTCGACTTTTTATTACAAATTTAAGGTTTTTATTTGACTCACCCTCGTACATATATGTGGAGGCACATTTCTTTGATTGCTTCACGCGGCGTCAACGTCAAAGTCATTATATGAAGGAAAGGACTAGGGGCAAGGAGCCAGAAGGAATTCGGCCACCCCCTTTTCAAAGTACCATCGCGGCATTCGCCTGGAGTGATTTCTGGAAACCATGGAAACCCGAAATCTGGATGACCGGTCGAGGATTCGAAACGTCATCAGGCCGAATGCGAGTCCAGAGTGTTACTGCTCACGAATTCGTTATATTTTTGAAACTGGGACAGCAGAGGAAACGATTAAGAGCAAGCATAGAGCACTGTTTAGAGCCGCATTAGTTCCTGTCAGGGTACATAGCGGTACCGGGACCACACCTCGAGGTGCGTGGCAGACAAATGGCAGAGCGTGTCGCTGAACTGTGCCCCGGTGTAATTGAAATACCGCGGCCTGGCGCTGCCTTTGTCCAGCAGTCGATCGCGGCGATACAGCACCGCAGCGCTCGCTTTGATGTGTGCAAAAGGAATGTGCGTCCGCAGGAAATTGGATGCAGGCGCAGCAATACATTCACCTAGTATCAAAATAAAATGTAACTTATTGAAAATCTTATATATTCGGACATTTCTTAATACAGGTTTAATAACCTGTTACAGAATTTTTTATTCTAACAAATGCATGGTAGCCACTTCCTCTGAATGAACCGTATGAGGGGATGGATCGCTGTGGCTCTCGTGGTAGCCTGGTCGCAGCGGACCTAATGTGCTGCGTCACGTTTCTACAGTTATCGAATTGCAACACAGTACATAAAAAAATTAGTAAATAATCTCAAAGAACGATCACTAACTGATTGTGATTGGACAAAAACAACTTAATGGTTATCCTATTTAGATTTATACCCTGTCTATATCTATATTATTCACGAAATTGTGGGTTGCAGAGGGTTTGTAGTAATACCGGAGGTTTTACTTGAGTAACTTATACACTTGTTTGGGGTTGTGATAGAGGACAGACGAGCTAACAAAATTAAGCAACATTACGAGAGCCACAACCTGCAAGTAGAGCACGAGTCAGCGATTCGGCAATTGTCAGGCGCCGAAAAGAGACGCAAGCTGGCATTATGACCGAATGCAGTTAGGTGATGTCAGAGTTTGCCCTCTCCAAAGAGCTGGAGTGGAGTGGGGGTTGTCATAGTAAAACCCTGAGCACAGCTAGCTAGGGCTGTCTATCCGTTGGTCGAGTTGATCGTCGTATTGTGCAGCAGCCGGGAGACGACGAAAGAAGTTACCGGGCTCCGGCCTCGGAGCGGAGCCACGGCAGCCCAAGAGATGTTCTACAGCAACGCAGAAGGTAGGCTCTACTGAGATTATTTGGGTATGAGACGGATAGGTTCAGTTAGGCAGAAGTTCAATGTATTTCAATAGTCCTGTCGTGTTTGGGTTAGAGGTACCCATGTTGTAAGCTCGCTCTGTCTCTCCTCGTTCCCATAACGTTGGTGGTGGTTAGCAAGGCGCCACTGCACCAGTTTTATCAGTTTCCTACAGTAATAGTAATAGTGAATGTTTCCATAGCTATCTTCGTTTATGTGTAAATATGTATCATATCTTCAGAAACCTGATAAGAATAAACATGTAAATATTCAGAAATGATTAGCCCTGATTTTCCAAGTAATAATCCTATCACAAGACTCATATCCGAACAATTCGTCGATTTCCATGTAGACGCTTATCCATGCCTCCCTATGGCAATCTGTCCTTGTCTCACCGCTCGGCTGGGCAGAGTGACTGTGAGGGTCATCCCAAACGGGTGGCAGCCAAGTCAGTACAGGATTCTGTTGTTCAGATGTGGGGTAAGCCGACACGAAGGGGTGTTGGTGTTCACACGGGATCACTGAGTCTTTGTCTGTAGTAGGAGTTATTATGTATAGGATTCTGTAAATCACAGCCCTGAGTCAAAAAACAGACGCATCGGCTTGTTGTAATTATAGAGGAGGAGCGAGCAGATCCGTCATATCCATTATCCAACTTCCAGTAGAGCCACAGAGAGAGTTATAAAAGGAGCAAAGGGAAGCACCATGTATAATCGATACGAGAGTTGCAGTTTGCAGTTACGGCAGTCCAAGATGAGCCAATGTTAACACACACGCAGCAGGTTGGAGAATTGCAGACATGCAGTCGTCAGCAGCTAAAAGGGGTCTACGACTTCGCCATCAACAACACAACGCAGCACCAGCCAACAGGTTCAGAGTCGATTCAGCAAACGTCATACAGCGGCGTCGCAGCACGCACACACAGCGTACAACCGCATCAGCATTTCATAGTAAGTGACGCAAAAATGCAGGCCAGCCAAGCAGCGCATAAACAGATGCCAGGTGTTAACAACTCGTGCATTAACAGAAACAAAATGAACATCATCAGAAGAAACCGTAGTTGAGAAATGAAAAAAAGTTTTGTGACATTATTATTTTCAAGAAATTAGTGGTTGATGGAAGTCAATATGTCAGTAAGATTAGTGAAAGATGCTTTTTGAGATTAAATCGCACAGTATACATTAGGAAAATACCTTTTTGTAAAAAGAAATATGTTAACGTGTGAAAAAGATAAATCACTGTAAGTTTTAAAATCGTTTTCGGCGAGATAATTCTTGAAAATTGAATAAGCCAGTATTGCGGGGGGATGTAGTCCATAAGTTATTGATAAGTATGAAACGAGTACTCCTGTATATGAAATTATATGTAGAAAAGAGGTTACATAATACTGATTATTATTAAACTCTAGGAGTCGAGGTAAAAATTGCTACCGGAGTATTATCCATTGTAATTAAGGTAAATTAAAAAAAATATATATTAAAGATATGGTTGTGTTAGAAATTGTTCAGAATACGTTGAAATCGGAAATCCTTGGAGTTAGAGAACATAGGTCTTTGCCAAAATAAGCAATGATTATTTTCTTTAGAAATTAGGCGTGTTAAAACTCTCATTTTCTATCCATTGTAATAGAGTGCTGTTCAAGAATGTAACCGGATGCGTGATTCAGTCGAAGATGTTGATTAGTTAGCAGAAAATCTAATCGGTTGCCATATGGTTTTGTCGGCTAAATAATATATTCTATAACAAGAGTGGTGTCACGGAAATTGTTATAGTTAATTTAAATGGAAGCACTGAACCTAGTACTTAAGTGGAATATGTATTCAGATGTAAAGGAGTATGAATAATTACCAAATTATAAATTATTTGAATATTAGAAGCATGATTTATTTGAAAGGGGTTGCAAGAATTCTGAAGACTAGACGACCCGTGCGAAAATTTCGCGAATAAAATACGACGAATAGTTAGGTTGAATGCTTGTAATATAATGAATAGTAGAACCGTAGTTTTGTAGCAAATATTTTTTTTAGTGTAACAGGTACACAGCAAAATACTCACAACATATTATGAAACAGTTAGGAAAATTTAAAACACACTTTATTTATGACAAACTGTCACTGACCTTGGTAGAATAAAACCAACCTTAACATACTGCACACAACATATCAACATCTCTGTGATATTTGTTGCTGAGCGAATAAAATGATTACATTGGAATTGTGTAGCAAAACGATAGTGTTTCCGTAAAAGAAAAAAATATATACGAAAAACTATTTATTGAATAAAAAAAAAGTTTTTTGACTTCTCTGTGATATCCGCTGCTGAAATCTGGGGACTTGGCTCTGAACAGTCTCATACGCGCTACCACTTTTAGCACCAAATTCTGAACATTTTTTTTTTTTTTTTTCATGATTTATGATTTTACCTAGCTGGAGACCTTAATTTTTAAAACGATATGTCATTTATCGATTTCAGCTAGGTATCGAAGAAGATAAATGGCATATAATAAAAACAAAAATTTAAAAAATCAACACGTTCTATAACTAATATTGGTACTTTTGCCCTTTAAGGGTCGAATTACAAAAAAATTTCTTTTATAAAATATGGTGAGACCAAAGTCTTTAAAATGATACCTTATTTATCGATTTCGGTTAGTTGAGAAATGATGTTATTTTTGCCCCTTAAGGGTGTAATTTGGAGAAAGTTTTTTTCTTAAAATATGATGTGACGATAGTGGATAATTTAATATTTAATTCGATACGTCATTTATTGATTTCGATTAGATATCAAGGGAAATAAATAGGTCATGAAAGAAAAATGCGTTGTAAAAATATTAATACTTTTGCCCTCTAAGGTTAGAATTTTTAAAAATTTGTTTCTTAAAATGAAAGAAAAATGCGTTGTAAAAATATTAATACTTTTGCCCTCTAAGGTTAGAATTTTTAAAAATTTGTTTCTTAAAATGTGGTAACGGAACCGAAGAGATTACGAAGACCTTAATCTTTTAAATGATACCTCGTTTATCAATTTTGTTTAATTGTCAACGGAGGTAAATGACTTGAGACACAAAAAACGCATTTTAGAAATAGTGATATTTATGCCCTTTAAGGGTCAAATAACGAAAAATTCTTTCTTAAAATATAATGTGACTATGTCGGAGACCTTAGTCTTTACTATGATACCTCATTTATCTATATCGGTTATATATCAAGGGAGATAAATGGCTCGTGACACAAAAATACATTATAGAAAAATTTATACTTTTCCCTTTAATGGTTAAATTCCAAAAACATTCGTTCTTAAAATATGATGTCACAAAGCTGAGACATTAATCCTCATACCCCTACTTGATTTATGGATTTTGGTTAGATATCCAGGGAGATAAATAGCTCAAGACATAAAAACGAATTTTAGAAAAGTTGACATTTTTGCCCTTGAAGGGTCCAATTACGAACAATTCCTTTCTCAAAATATAATGTTACCACGGCGGAAACCTTATTCTTTAATATGATACCTCATTTATCTATATCGGTTAGATATTAAGGGAGATAAATCGCTCGTGACACAAAAATAAGTTATTGAAAAATTTATACTTTTTCTCTTTAAGGGTTGAATTCCAAAAACATTCTTTCTTAATATATCATGTCACAAAAGCTGAGACATTACTCTTCATATTCCTACTTCATTTATCGATTTTGGTTAGATATCCAGGGAGACAAATTGCTCATGACATAAAAAACGAATTTTAGAAAAGTTGACATTTTTGCCCTTTAAGGGTCCAATTACGAACGATTCCTTTCTTAAAATATAATGTTACCATGGAGGAAACCTTATTCTTTAATATGATACCTCATTTATCTATATCGGTTAGATATTAAGGGAGATAAATCACTCGTGACAAAAAAATGCGTTATTGAAAAATTTATACTTTTTCCCATTAAGGGTTGAATTCCAAAAACATTCTTTCTTAACATATCATGTCACAAAGCTGAGACATTACTCCTCATAATCTTACTTCATTTATCGATTTTGGTTAGATATCCAGGGAGATAAATAGATCAAGACATAAAAAACAAATTTTAGAATAGTTGACATTTTTGCCCTTTAAGGGTCCAATTACGAACAATTCCTTTCTCAAAATATAATGTTACCACGGCGAAAACCTTATTCTTTAATATTATACCTCATTTATCTATATCGGTTAGATATTAAGGGAGATAAATCACTCGTGACACAAAAATGCATTATTGAAAAATTTATACTTTTTCTCTTTAAGGGTTGAATTCCAAAAACATTCTTTCTTAATATATCATGTCACAAAGCTGAGACATTACTCTTCATATTCCTACTTCATTTATCGATTTTGGTTAGATATCCAGGGAGATAAATGGCTCGAGATACAAAAAACGCATTTTACAAAAGTTGACATTTTTGCCCTTTAAGGGTCGAAAAACTAAAAATTCTTTTCTTGAAATATAATGTTACCACGGCAGAGACCTCGATCTTTAATATGATACCACATTTATCTATATCGGTTAGATATTAAGAGAGATAAATCGCTCGTGACACAATTACGCATTGCAAAAATATTGATACTTTTGCCCTTTAAGGGTCGAATTCCGAAAAATATGTCTTAATATATGATGTCACTAAAGCGGAGATCTTCATCTTTAAATTGATACTATATTAAACGGTTTCATATATGTATCCAGGGAGATAAATGACTCGTAACACAGAAATCAGCATTTTAGAAAGATTGACATTTTTGCCCTTTAAGGGTCGAATTCCAAAAACTTCATTTCTTAAAATATGATGTGACCAAAGTAGAGACCATAAGCTTTAAAATGACACCTCATTCATTGATTTCGGTTAAGTATGAAAGAAGATACAGGCTTGTGACAAAAAAATACCTAATAGAAATAATATATATGATTATACGCGATTGGAAATTGAGTTACTCGCGTCGAGTTATGGCATTGTTAGAATTGTAAAAGAGGTATCATTGTGCTAAGTTCTACAAACGAAAAACAAGACGAGAGTTATGAAGGATAGTTCAATATTAAAAGGTTTGTTAGCAATGAAAATAATTCCTAAGCAAAGAGAATTCAACCTAAAGGGAGTTACATAAAAATAGAGATCTGTAACCGCGGTAAAATACGGTAATGTTGTATAATTATAAAATAAATTAATGAATTGCTTAACGTACTGTGCGGGCATGGGAAGTGACGAATTTTGGAATCTAGAGTGCGCGAAAGATAACATTGATATGCTTTGAGAATATGTGTTGACAGTTATATAATTTCATAAGTAAATAATGCTGCAATTAAGATAAAGCTGTAAGTAGGGGAATATACTGGCCATAGTACCCAATATGTTTCGAGAGTAAACAGGTTTAGAGGATGGTCGTGAGTGTTACGAGATAAATAATTGCATAAACAGCTGGTTTAATGTCTAATCGGTTAGTGGGATTATGCATAAACGGTAAAGTGGTAAATGAATTGTGTCGAAGAAGGACGCAATATTTTAAAGTGTTACGGAAAAGTTGGTGACAAAAAGGTCATCGAGAGAAGCAATGGAGGAGTGCAGTTCACTGGGGGTTGTTCCACGATAATTTTCCGATTGGAAAATTCGCAAAATTAAATAGTGAGTAAAGAGGATTTTGGTCAAGGGTGGAACAAGTGTGGAGGAAGATAAGGGATGTAAGGATACTGCAAGAGGGCAGTATTGTGTGAAGCATAGGGGTCATAGAGGGCCTCTATCTACAGGTCGTTAATGAGTTATGAAGATTGTGAGCTAACCTGGAAAGGTAAAAGCGATCTCTGCCATAATGGGAGTTATGGGATTCACGGGGAATCCGGGGTTTTGCAGTGTGTTCACTCAAATGTGAGACTGTAGAATCCGGGTAAATGTGGGCGTAGCGGCGAAAGAGCAGCATGTGAAATTATTTGCCGGGAGTAAAAAAATTTTGTGGGATTCCGGGGGGTAAGGAGAACGCTAGGTAAGGCGTGTCTCAGTTGTTAAGTGAACGGAATCCAGCCACCTGTGAGGGTTGGGTATACCGCCGATGGTAAATTCGAACACGAACGAAGTGTTACGAAGAAAATGGAGTCAGGGAACTCCGCGTTGAGTAGTGTATGCGAAGGCTACACATCAGTAAACGAGGTAGTGAATCCGAGAGAGGGTTCGCCAAAAAGAGCAAATCTGTGGACGAGTCACGGGAAAATGCAACGAGGGATGCATGCAGGGGGTCAACGAACTCCGTCAAATGGGGAAAAAGTCAAGGGACTTTAAAATTAATAGTGTGAACAATGGGCGACACATTAATGTAAAAAGAAAAAAAAAAACGGGGGGCCGTTCACCAGCTTAAAAGCAAAGCTATGTTGGAGCACCATGAACGTAATCGGTCTCGAGGAGATACGGAGGTTGTAGAATCGTTGTGCAAGCAAAGCTCACCGAAATCATGTCACAAGTGTGAGTAACAAGAACAATATGTTGTGGCGGGTTGCATCATACAAATCGGTAGGTGCAGCGAAATTCAATGTTAAGTTGTAAGCAGTGGAAGAGAATTAAAAGAATTAACGCGGAAATATTTCACAGCAATCCGTGAACAAATTTATGTATATATCATCATTAACGTAATAAATATCAAATAATAATAAGTAGTGGAAAAATGTAGAATTGTAAGAAAATAAAAAAAAATGTTCATGGGGAGTAAATATGTAGAGCATGATTAATTGGTATAAATCCTATAACCCTAGTTTTTTAAATCAAATATGTTTTCGTAATTGATACTTGTTGTATGAGAGATAATACGATTGTATGAGTGTAGCCGAACTGTAATTAGAAGTTAAGAGGTATATAGGAAAGATCATAGCTAGATAAAAATAAATCGGATAGAGCCATTAAAATGTTAAATTAATACAAAAAACTCTGGAGAAGAAAATTATAACATACTTATTTATCCAGTTAAATCGAAGGATGAGTGCCACAGAGGAGATAATCAATCATTAAAAGAAAACTAGAGATGTATTTGTAATCTTTGTAGAAATTACTTGTGAGAAAATGTATTGGTTGTGTATCAAGGAGAATGTTAAAACTAAAGCGGAATGTCAACTCATTGTTTAATACGAGTGTTTCAGTAGCCGCGTCCGCTGTGACGGCATGTGCTGACGACAAGGTCGCTTGCCGGTGTGCAGAGACAAGCGCGCACTCAGCACAAGCGGTCAGTCACACAGTGGTTGAATGTAAACAACAGATCGCGACAGCTCTGGGACGCTGGAGTCTGCTGTGATCTCAGTCAATCCACATATATCACACCATTATACCTTTTCGAAGCATTATAACACAGAGAAAAGAATATATGCAGTCTTGAGGGAATTATAGTTAGATTAAATTTTGAAACACAGAGGAACACGGTAAATATTGTATAAAAATTAAAACGTAGAATCATACCATGTAACTGAGACACTATGGGAATTGTAAAAAAAAAAACAAAAAAAACCACAACAACCAGAACACACAGAAAATGCAGTCGGCTTGAAAATAAAATTGTACCTAGCATCAGAGGAAATTTATACCAAAAAGAAAAAATGTAACTTAGATTCAAATTTGGTTTTGGAGTGGAGCCAAAACGTGTCGTGGGATGGGAGATGTAGTAATACCAGAGGTTTTACTTGAGTAACTTATACACTTGTTTGGGGTTGGGATAGAGGACAGACGAGCGAGCAAAATTAAGCAACATTACGAGAGCCACAACCTGCAAGTAGAGCACGAGTCAGCGATTCGGCAATTGTCAGGCGCCGAAAAGAGAACGCAAGCTGGCATTATGACCGAATGCAGTTAGGTGATGTCAGAGTTTGCCCTCTCCAAAGAGCTGTAGTGGAGTGGGGGTTGTCATAGTAAAACCCTGAGCACAGCTAGCTAGGGCTGTCTATCCGTTGGTCGAGTTGATCGTCGTATTGTGCAGCAGCCGGGAGACGACGAAAGAAGTTACCGGGCTCCGGCCTCGGAGCGGAGCCACGGCAGCCCAAGAGATGTTCTACAGCAACGCAGAAGGTAGGCTCTACTGAGATTATTTGGATATGAGACGGATAGGTTCAGTTAGGCAGAAGTTCAATGTATTTCAATAGTCCTGTCGTGTTTGGGTTAGAGGTACCCATGTTGTAAGCTCGCTCTGTCTCTCCTCGTTCCCATAACGTTGGTGGGGGTTAGCAAGGCGCCACTGCACCAGTTTTATCAGTTTCCTACAGTAATAGTAATAGTAAATGTTTCCACAGCTATCTTCGTTTATGTGTAAATATGTATCATATCTTCAGAAACCTGATGCGAATAAACATGTAAATATTCAAAAATGATTAGCCCTGATTTTCCAAGTAATAATCCTATCACAAGACTCATATCCGAACAATCCGTCGATTTCCATGTAGACGCTTATCCATGCCTCCCTATGGCAATCTGTCCTTGTCTCACCGCTCGGCTGGGCAGAGTGACTGTGAGGGTCATCCCAAACGGGTGGCAGCCAAGTCACTACAGGTTCTTTGCTCCAAAATTAATTTCTTCTCTGAGTATTCCAGTCCCTAATAATACCGGTGAGTTCCAGCATTTCCCTTATTTAATCTCTCAGCCGTTTCTGACGTAAATAATTTATTAATATGATTTCGGTTCTTCTTGGAGGGAGCCATTTATATTTTAAAAAATATGTATCATATGACTTCCTGGCTTTTCTTGATTTTATTACTTTTAAAATTATTGTCTCTTACTTCAGAAAAATAAGAGATCATATTAACAACAAAATTCACACTTCTTCATTTGCAATTGTATATTTTAAACGTCTGTTTTTCATTAAAGCACATCATTATGTTTCATAAAACAGCAGAACTAATCGAATAATTGAACGTTTTTTCTCTCACGTAATTACAAAGATTCCACATCAGAGACACTAATACATTCTACTACACGTGCAATCTCTGCCTCGTGTTGCTGTTCGTATTAGTTTTCATGTAGAGACGGTTTCATCTGTTATCCCTATTTAATTTTATTGTAATACTGGGGTAAAGCCCATTACACGGGCAACGTGTGTAGCTGCCAAAAAAAATTTACAGGGCATTCCGATAACCACTTTATAAGTTGTGATAAAAAAAATACCTTGCTACATAGTAAAATCCAGCTGGGTCCATCGTTTTTTCGTTATTTATTCCACAATAGACAATGGAGGTAAAGAGAATACACAATACTTAAAGCAGATTCTCAGTGAGAAAAAGAACACCACATCTCTGCCTGGCGTTGTAATGGTTTTTATTTCCGTCTTCCTTTTTTGCACTATTTGCACTTCAGCAAATCCAGTCAAAAATGGTGGAAATTTTTATTGTTATCAAATGGTTTGCAAGGAAAGCATAATTTCGAAAACTAAACGTTTATTTATTTGTTTGATATATTCTGTGATTTTTCATTTCGTATATATATATATATGTACATATACAGGGTGTCCAGAAAAGGACTCCCTGATTTCAAAATTAAATACCTCGAAAACAAAGATCGATAGAGGAATGCAGTAAATGGTATGTTTATTGTGACAGCTGTAAGAAGTGTATACAGCAGTGTGACATAATAGTTACAAAAGCTGCTAACAGATGGCGCTGTAATCGCCATACGTAATGCCTAAATACTGATCCGAAGCTCAGGGCGATCAGTTCCACCATTGAAACGTGCCAATGGTGAACATTTTGAAAACATTGTGATGTGATTGTTTGCAAAGATTGTTTTCATACGATTATTTCACTTATGTATGCTGATATGAGCGTACAGCGCCATCTGTTAGCAGCTTTTGTAACTATTATTTCACACCGCTGTATACAATTCTTACAGCTGTCACAATAAACATACCGTTTACTGCATTCCTCTATCGATCTTTGTTTTCGAGATATTTAATTTTGAAATCAGGGAGTCCTTTTCTGGACACCCTGTATATATATATAAATATATATGCTTTCCTGTTTCTTCTACCAAAAATAAATAAAAAATAATTGTGACATGGTTCTGGTGACTACTACAGCGAATAGATCGTAAACATCAGATGCTCGTCTCCTTACATGAACAATTGTCGTACATAAACAAATAGCAACATGTAAATTTAAACGACCATCACATATATCTCTGCATCGCATTATCATTTTTATCTCTGCCCTTCGTATTTCTGTGCAGTTATGTCTACAACAGATATTTACCTTTTAATAGGTATCGCAGTTACACTTCCTTTTAACGATATAAAAATCAAATCAAATGCAGTTATTTGTTTGAAATTTCCTGGCTGTTCAAGAAGCGCTGTGATGGTAAACAATGTTATTAACTTTCTCAGACATTAACGAAATTCGCCAAAGGTTGCCGGCTATTTAGTTTACGTCCAGTCTCCTGGTTCGACGCACTTTATTAATGTGTATAAACGTCTCCATTGCTTCCAACACTGCAGCAAAACGAGGTAAAAAAGGCCGAGGTGGTGGATAAATTAACGGAATTACTACCCTTCCTCTTTAACTCCAAAGATCCGCCTTCTCTCGAATGTCTCTTCGAGCAATATTCACTACGTAGAGAGCAACTCCAGCACGAAGCAGAGCAGCCACGATCCACGTGACAGCTGAGCTCTCCTGATAACAACACCGAATCTTCCAGAACGCCGACCGATCGCAGGAGGGTGTTAGTTGTGTTTAGTAGACCGTGCGGAACAAATCCCTTCGCATTTCTTGCCAAAATGAAGGTCGAAGCATGACGGCCGAAGCTTTGGCATTTCATACTACAACGCGGCGCCCCCGGACAGCATAAAACATATAGCCTCCGACTGCATAAATATTCTGTATTATATGTTTTAATTTATATTTGTGTTCCGATCGTTTCATAGCCAGGCAATCAACATTCCATTGATAACTACGAAAGAAGGCCGACATATACAGGAGTTTGCTCTTCACACCAGTTCGCTCAACAATTACCATAAGTATTATGCTATCCAATGCACCTTCATATCCCAATACGGTGGTCATCCGGATACAGACAAAACCTGGAATCGTACTAAAGGAAAAGATTTGCAGTTCTACATAATCCATGCCATCCGCTCTCGATAAAATTGTAAATTAAGTTGCTGATGTGGTGTCTTCAATGGAAGTTAGGGTAAGGGACGTTGAACAATCTGAATTATCTTTTGCAAGTCGAGTTAGAATGTAGTTTATGGGAGAAACTCTGTCTAGTAATGCCACTGCACTTTTCTGAATGGTGTACATTACAGTTTGAAAATTCTCCTCTCTCTACAAACTCTGTGTACCTACCTGATGTGTAATGTATACCTGTGTCGAATGTGTCGCCAAGCAATGCCATCTACTCACTCCACAAGCACACTAGGTATAGCTCAAACAGATTAGTCCTACAGCCGTTCACATACCTCAATTGTAACGCAAGTGATGGCAGTTCTATGCGTATATTTGCAGTCAGAGTAAAATCAGTTAAATTATTATCCAAGATAGCGCTGTGCAAGAACTATAGTCCTTTTGGGTCATTCGTTTTGAATGCATCAATTTTTATGGAAATCGGTGTATTTGAAAAAGTTATTATAAGAGTTTACTCAGATTCTATCACACTACGGCGACATTAATTCTGCACTAATATGTTTTTGAATTAACTCTGCAGACTGGAATCGTATACCCAAGCGCATGAGTAGTCATTTAGTATTCCACACAGCAACAACATAAGACACAAATCATTGTCAGTACTTTTATGACGAATAGTAGTTACTAGTTAGTTCAAGAAGGTTTAATCAATGCAGGAGAGGACTTTATGCACGTAATACAGTTTTTATTTTGGAATCCGTTATTGACCATCAGTTACTTTAATTAGGTTTCGTGTGTATTTCATTTAGTGAATGATAGGCTACAAATAAATAATATATAGGAAGGATGAAACAATCGAAATAGCGAAAAGTCAACTGAAACATAATTAAGAAAAAGACCAATTTTCGGGTGGAACTATTTCTTAAGCGCAGAGATATTTATGTATTTTCTACATGAATCAGATTGAGAACGGAGACATTAAATTTTTTTGTCCGACAGAAACGTTTTAACAAGTTTCAAGTGAAATGAGTAACAAATAATAGTGTATGCCTGAATAAAAATAGTAGCTTAGTATTCAGTAAAATAGTGTTTTAGTTTTATTCCCGTATTCCGAAAAGTCAAAGACATGTTTTAAATTTTTAGAAAATCCAGCCAAGAAGATATATGTAGGTGCAAGTTGTTGACAGAAACAAAAGAGATAATTTAAATGTTTACAGTGAAAGGCTGTAGGTTTCCTATTTGAAACAGTGTGGACATAACGAAATCAGAAAGACTCGTCAGTTATCAGGAATTACACTGCCAGGAATGAAGTTAGAATTTACGTACGGTAAGCGTGGAATTGAAACAATCATGAGAAACCTTTGTATGAATGGTCTCTATGAAGAGATACTAATTTTGAAGAAAAATCTATAACTAGTTAGAGCTTATCATGAGCCAGATAGGGAAACGGAATTTTCAGTGTCAGTGGACTATATTAACTGATCGCGACAACCTGGATACACAAGGTGCGGCACCGTCTGCGAACACCAACAGCTGGTAATGGCCACAGAGGGACTGTTGCGTCCCCCGCCCCTTGAGCGCCGCCTGGCAAACGATTATTCGACACGTGATCCAGCCTAGTGGAGGGTCCCGCATCAACACGCGAGGCGGTACGGGCGAGCGAGGACCCTCCAGCAGGGAGCGGAGTAATCCTTGACGTGTTGCTTAGTGATCTCGCGTCCCCGAGCAGCGAGAGACAATACTCGAGCGCAACACTCCCTCGGCAATATCGAGGAGTGCAGCTTGGGAATGCGGTGAAAGAAATGAAGCGATCACGAACTGGAAAGATTTTTCTCGCTCAAAAAGATAGTAATAAAACGTTAAAGTAACTAGCTAGAGTAGCTTAGTGCACTGAGGCGCCGCACACTGAAACTGGGAGGTTCAACGGACCCAGGACCCCACATACCACCCATCGTGATTGGTGTTTTAGGTGGTTTCCCTTCATCTTGGCGAATACTGGGAATGTCCTCAATATTTCCCTCATAAGCTATACAATTCACGAGCAAAAAATATACTTCTCACACACAAATATACAAAACTAAACACGGTTGGCAATACAAGACTTTCCTCCAATAGAGGCCCCAGTTATACTTCGGCCAGAAACAAAATCGTCCCTCCCCTCCACCTCAGGTGTCCAAATTATACGTGCTCCTTGCTGGCCGAATCGAAATTAAAAGTAGCATCAAATGACTATGACCCTATAGACTTTTCTATATCCATTACCCGACTTTCAACACATCGTTTCACTAAGAGACAGTTTTCAGCTGATTCGTAAGAAAATATTGCCCTCTGAGTTGAAAAGGTTGGCGCAGTGGTTCCCAACACCGGCGCCACCGCCCACCGATAGGCGTTGAAGAGATCATAGGGGGCATTGAGGTCCAACCACCGGCACCCTAATATCCGATATTATTTCCGGATTTAAGAGTTGCATTCAGGACTTTTAAATTGCATTTCCATGATCCAATGTAGCCAAAAGAGGATTTAGTGTAGTCAACAATTTATTAGCTAAAAAAAGGAACAAATTTTCAGTAGTGGAACACGGCGATTTAATATTGCGGATGACAAATAAGGCACCAAATATCGAAAAAATTAGTTCCATTACACCGAGTTCAGCCCTCTAATTAATACCATTTTCTGTAAAATGTACTTGTTAATTAAACTGTGAACACTACACCAATATTGTTAAAGTAGTTTTAGAATTCTATCCTTGTTTTCCTATATATAATACTGTACACTTCATCTGAGAGTGACACGGTTTCAAAAAGTGGGTTACGAGCCAAAAAATGGGTTAGTTTATTTATTATAAGAAGGGGAGTCTGTGTGGAGTTTTTTTCTGAAAAGAGGGTTATGAGTAATTTTTTGTTCGAAAAGGGGGCGGTGATTAATTTCATTTCGAAAATGGGCTATACGCCAAATAGGTTTGGAAGCTATGTGTTAGAGCCTAATTAATGATTAAATTGCATTGCCATATCAATAAAATAATGTATAACAAAACCTTAAAGTTCGTTACAAAAAAAATTGCAATTGTTTGTAGCGCAGTATTTTCTCTACAATTTTTGGAATCATACATTTTGCTATGATAGGCTATGGTTCTGTAATCCGACCCTGACGTGGCTTTTCCCTCTACAAACCCTCCGCGTGGCACGTTGCTTTTTTCCTTACTGATTCCAGAAGATATTTTGTACTGTTTTCTCTTGTCAGACTATCGTAAATTACATACGGAGATAATTAAATGACGGAAATAAATATTCATTTGCTGTTGTGTGTTCTGTGCCTTATTTTAACTGTGACAAACAACATGAATGAAAAGCTAGGTTGCTTGGCTTGAAACTACCGAGCGTGGTGGTGTAACGGCTAGCGTTCTGGCCTCGCATTCGGGAGGACGGCGGTTCGAATCCCCGTCCGGGCATCCAGATTTGGGTTTTCCATGGTTTCCCCAAATCACTCCAGGTGAATGCCGGGATGCTTCCTTCAAAAGGCCATGGCCGAGTTCCTTCCCATTCCTTGCCCCCCATCCTTTCCCGTCTCTAAAGACCTAGTTGTTATAGGAGACGTTAAGCAGTTAAAAAAAAAAAAAAGGCTTGAAACTATCTCCTTACCTCACGTAGCCCAGCGTACCTTTCTACCCTCCCCCTCCCCCCCCATAGATCGAGCCACGTAGTTTATGGATGCTTCCTTGTTTCCCTATTAGTAAAACAATTGACAGTAAATTTATTCTACAATATAGCATTTTGTAAGCAACACTAACCTATTTCTGGTTGTCAACCGGAAGTATCCCATACACTCCATGTATGTCAGCAAATTGCCTGCTATTGAATTTAATTCTTCATCTCGTTTCACCATAATGAAGCTTAGAAAAAGCAGAAACAAATTTCTTACTTTGCCATAATCGGCTGTTAAATTCGCTTAAGTGACAACAGTGTTTCGTGCAAAACCCAAGAACAAATCAGAGATGATTTCAAAATGTTAATGTTTTTATGCGCTGCCAAGCACCGCAGCTCAGATGTGTACAGTGATAGCGAAAAATAGTTGGATCACTTTATACATCTCATTAAGATGAAAAGATCGAAAAGTATTGACACTGTTCATTTCTTTTCAGTGAAACAGAACTTCATCAAACAGTGATGATGCACTGTTCTAGCGATATTCTGATCATTCTCGCAATTACTCAAGTGATTTGCTTTTAGGGACGCTTTTAATATTCGATAACACAACGCTTTACTTGTTTCCTATCAACGTGCGAGCAGTAGGACAGCGCTCAGGTGGAAATGCTTAAACACAACTTAAAAAGAGTAGAGCGTTCACAACAATGGTAAATTTGACTATAATGTTATCCTTAAAGAAATGTTAAACAAAGCATCAAATCTGCAAAATAAAAAATCATTAGAAGAAAGTGAAACGAGGTTAACAGTAAGTGAAATTACGAAAAGAAAAATTTCTCCATTGACGAATCCATTTCAATTAAGTGTAGTGCTAAAACACTAGGGACTGCTATGGAACTGTTGTAGTGATATCACACAAAGTATATAAAATGGTTTTTAAATGTAAACTGTCTCATAAGCCGCTCTAAATATGATGATAATCAATGTTTAAAGTCACCAGTCCAATTCTGTCACAAACAAATCCACAAAAATCTAAATCAGTTATCCTTGTCTTTTTTTATATTTAACGATATATCTTTGACGTTATGGAATGCGTCGCATTTAAAACTCCTTTCATTTCTAGTTATAAGCTGGAAGTTTGGTTTAATCTTACCTACTCAAAGCCTACAAAATATCTAAATCTAAGCTCACTTTAGTTTGTATTTCTGGTCACAAGTAATTTCATCACAATATGTTAGGGCACGTTGAGCCTTGTTCCAAAAGTAGTATAAATGCAATCACTACGAACCATTGGTTGAACAAACCGTACTAATAAGCTACATACGTGCCTCGTATCCTTCGTCTCATTTCACGACATCTGTGGAAGAAGCAATGCGTGTAGTTTTTATATCTTCAATGTATTGTGAAAATTTTACCTCTGAATTATTTTTATGTTTATTTTTACCTACCTGACACAAATATTTGTGTGCATACCGGTAATAGAAATAACAAGAATCAGATTTCCAGAAAAATACAAATTGGTCTCACCCTTCAGTAAATAATTCTTTGTATCTACGTGACAACCGTACCTGTGGAAGGAGGATCGCCCATTTTGTAATCATGCTTTACCGTGTGGAATTATTAGCGACTTTTGAGTGTGCGATCAATAGTTCGCTTTTGGTTTTACGTTCACCATTACAATTTTATAAGTTTTATAAGTCAGTTATCTAGGAGGAATCAATGTGACGGCCAAGTTTTCCACTGCACAGCACACAGCATCACCACTCTTCGTTCCATTCGGCAGTCCCACGACGTTCGGCCTCATCTGGAATTCCAGAGGCGTACTCGCCCGCCCGTCTGTTGGCCAGAGAATGGAGCCAAGTCCCTTCGGCTTTTATCTGCTGCCACTAGAACAGCAAGAGCCACTGTACACTCTCTTGGGATTCTCTTTTTTAAATTTGTTTCAACGCAAATAAACAGGCAACAGTGACAGAACTAGGATTACTGCAATTTCTTTGTTTATTTCTCCTTCCGAGTTTTTCGTTTATGAGGCACACCTGGAGGTTTTACCGAGATAAAGAGTTTACTTACAGTGCAGAATTCGAACTTAGATGATACAATGACCAGTGTTTTTGATCTGATAAAAAAATCAATGAGATGAAATTTAGTGTTTCAAACGGAATAGAAATACATAACCCAGCAATTATAAAACGAAACTGATATTGTAGAATTAACGTGATACAAAATATGTGGGAATGACATACACGATATTCGGAATACGTCTACCAGCATCTATATACAAGAGGATTGCTGTAGTAAAAACTAAAATTACACGTTGTGGTGAAAACCGAACACACCGTTTTATGACCTTATTAAACTATTAGTTTCTTCGGAGGAAATTCGTTTCAATGGTATCTTTGGCTTATGAAACAAAACATAATCACAATGTGGATCTGGGAGGATGACTGAGAGAATACTTCTGTTTTCAGACTAAAAATTTCTGTATGTATATAACTACACTGTGTGCAGTTGACATGGAACTTTCTTTTCGCGACATACACAGACGGAAAAAAAAAATCCCAACACCAAGAAAAAATTATTGTAGAGTAATGAAATTTGGACAATGCATTTGTCAAGTTAACATGTTTAATTGATTAAATTTTCAAGATCACAGGTTAATTTAAGCTCAAGAAAATGCATTTCAAATGTGATATACTGTTAAATTAATAGCCGGTGTAACCTCCAGAATTTTGAATGCAAGCCTGCAAACGTGAATGCATTGTGTCATACAGGTTTCGAATGTCACTTTGTGGTATGGAGTTCCATGCTTGTTGTACTTGTGCTGTCAATACTGGGACGGTCAGTGCTGGCTGTGGATGATGCTGGAGTTGTCGTCCAATGATATCCCATACGTGTTCAATTGGAGACAGATCTGGTGATCTCGCAGGCCAAGGTAACATGTCGACACTCTGTAGAGCACGTTGCGAGACAACAGCGGTATGAGGGCGAGCGTTATCCTGTTGAAAAACTCCCCCTTGAATGCTGTTCATGAATGGCAGCACTACAGGTTGAATTACCAGACTGACGTACAAATTTGCAGTCAGTGTGTTTGGTATAACCACAAGAGTGCTCCTGCTGTCATAGGAAATTGCTCCCCAGACCATGACTCCAGCCCTGTAGCGTGCATTCCACTGACTACAAGCCATCGCCGTTTGCGACTCCAGTGGTGTCAAGCCAGAGCTCATTGGAGGACGGAGTGGAGATCTGTTGTGTTTTCTGATGAAAGCAGGTTCTGCCTTGGTGCCAGTGATGGCCGAGTGTTGGTCAGAAGGAGGCCAGGGGAACGCCTGCAACCAAACTGTCTGCGGCCTAGACACACTGGACCTACACCTGGAGTCATGGTCTGGGGAGCAATTTCCTATGACAGCAGGAGCACTCTTGTGGTTATACCAAACACACTGACTGCAAATTTGTACGTCAGTCTGGTAATTCAACCTGTAGTGCTGCCATTCATGAACAGCATTCAAGGGGGAGTTTTTCAACAGGATAACGCTCGCCCTCATACCGCTGTTGTCTCGCAACGTGCTCTACAGAGTGTCGACATGTTACCTTGGCCTGCGAGATCACCAGATCTGTCTCCAATTGAACACGTATGGGATATCATTGGACGACAACTCCAGCATCATCCACAGCCAGCACTGACCGTCCCAGTATTGACAGCACAAGTACAACAAGCATGGAACTCCATACCACAAAGTGACATTCGAAACCTGTATGACACAATGCATTCACGTTTGCAGGCTTGCATTCAAAATTCTGGAGGTTACACCGGCTATTAATTTAACAGTATTTCACATTTGAAATGCATTTTCTTGAGCTTAAATTAACCTGTGATCTTGAAAATTTAATCAATTAAACATGTTAACTTGACAAATGCATTGTCCAAATTTCATTACTCTACAATAATTTTTTCTTGGTGTTGGGATTTTTTTTCCGTCTGTGTATATCACATTCTAAAATGTGGCGTTGCGGTGTTACTATTTTATTAACTAAGGTTGAGGTCATAAGAAAAAAAATGGTGGATTTCTTTCCTGATTGATATAAAATCATTCACTTGAGAAATGGTTGGAATTTGTAGTGTACTACTCAATGAAAGTCAGTTATTGAAATAACAGTGGGTGCCCTGCTAGATAATTCCAATCGAAATAATCTTTTACATAAATAAAAAATTCACATTATTAAATATCTTTTTATCTGCTTAACGTCTCTTAACAGCGAGGTCTTTAGAGACTGGAAAGGATGGGGGGCAAGGAATGGGAAGGAATATTCGGCCATGGCCTTTTGAAGGAAGCATCCCGACTTTCGCCTAGATTGATTTGGGGAAACCAAATAAAACCCAAATCTGGATGGCCAAACGGGGATTCGAACGCGCATCCTCCCGAATACGAGTCTAGAGCGTTACCACACACACAGCATGTTCGGAACATATATCATGAAATCGCAACTCATACACTACGAGAAACATAAATTAAATGTTTTTAATATAAAATGTAAAAACTAGCAGTTCTGTTTAGTCATAGATTTTTTTTCCCACAAATATCTTAATCTGTTCTAGATTTGTTAAATAAAATCATGGAATGATTAAATGAAGTTTTGTATATCCTAGTACAACAATGCTTAGACGGCTTAAAAATAATTAAATGTGATGAAAAAGAATATCATTTATTAACTCCTCTGTAAATATATTTCTAATGTTTCACAGAGAAAATCTTTCGCAGGGTATTTAAAAATGAATTTTAACGAGATGCAATAGTTGAATGAAGACAGTGTGTCTAGCAGCTTGGGCCATTGGGGATCCCAGCAGTGAAAGAAGTCTGTCCCTATTGACCACTACGAGTACATCCATGAATTGGTTTTGGGATGGTCAGGTGACTAAAGGACTGTTGAAAACGACTAGCTTGAATTAACAGGAAGCACCGTAGCTCCCTACCAACCGTAAAAGTCTCTAATTACCATACAAATTAAATTGAATCAGCATGTAACGATAATATGTAACAGTTATAAGCTCTGAGGAAAAGAGTTCATCAAAAATAAACAAACCAATATGCAACTATCCAGTGGTGGAATAAGGAAAAATCAAGCAAGTGTAAAATTTTAAATACCTAGGCGAGTTTATGGAACACCACCTCTCTTGAGAATAATATCTTTGCTTCATGGATGAACAGTACGGTATAGTAGCCAATCGAAGCAGTCTAAATGACAAAGGATCAGTGGCTTTCATATCCGTATTTCAATATTGCAATTCATTTGTTCGATTTATAAACCTTAATACTTCGCAAAGATCGGGTAACTTCTGACAGAGAAATCACGGAATTATTACTATCATATGCAAATTAACAAAAGATAACAAAGCATATATACCACTCAACCATTAACTATACGTTCAAGTGTACAAGACGGATTTTAAAATTCGGAAAAGAAGCCTTATACTCGTATGATAAACTGTCACGAATGTGCTGAGTGAGATTGGAAATTTTCCCCCTTCATTACTAACAAGATCAAGAGAATCTGACTTAGTGAAGTAGTAAGTGATATTCAGGAAGTTAGAGTTACACGTGAAAACATCAAGCTACAAGCTCCAAGGTTTGCAAGAAAAACACCAAGATGGAAATAAGGTAGAGGTGGAACGAAGAAATATAGGAAGTACATTTAGAACGAATGTGGGAATGCTCGGCAAAATCTATAGTTAAAGGAATAAAATAACGGGGTATAGTTTACATGAACGACTTTTCTTTTCACCGCTATATCCACACTCCAGTTGAACTCCACCCCTACTCGACTGAAGTACGATGAATATACTATTTGACGCAAACTTATAAATTCTGACACAACCATAATTTCTGGCAGCTGGTTACTTCTCCACACTGAACACACGTTCGTAACAAGCATAGACGATCAAGTACACACATGGTACTTTCCACTATTTTCTGCTTTCTGCAACAAGTGAATTTAAATTTTTGCAGTCGGATACCTTGTGGCAATGTTTCAAGTTGTCTCATATTTCGCAACTGTCGTGTCTGAACCTACAGCTCAACGTGAAATCTGAATCCAGTAACGTTTTACAGCGCACTTCACTTTCACAAATCATTCTTAGCCAATGTTGAATGACCTGTGAAAACTCCATCCCCTATGTGGATTTGAATACACCAATCTCCAGTTCGGCACTAAGGTAACATAAGACTTTTTCCGGTAACATGTCACTATCGTTGAACTTCTGCTTATACTTCACAGTAATTGCATATTATCGACAGGAGACATAAAATATTCAAAAAACTGCATATGAGTTGAGTTCTTGTAGTCTGCCCTAGCTATAGTTACGGCGATACTTCAGAGCAGCCAGTTGTCAAGTTAGCTGCCGGAATATTCGCGAAACCTCGGAGGCAGCAGGCTCGGGGCTGCGGAAATGAGGATATATCCTGAACCGCAGCAGTAGCATGCCCCCCCAGCCTGATCCCCGGGACTGGTGGAAGCTCCTCGCAACAAGACTGCGTATAACCTTATAACTAAAAATATAAGAAAAGCAGAATCAGTATGCAGAATTCAGCATTCTTTAGATTCTCTATGTTGGCAAAGATTAAATAATTTTAATGAACTCTGGATGCGCTGTGTGAGAAATTGGTAGAATGCAACATTTGCGCCAAAAGAGCGCAAACCTTCCAGCAAGATGTAATGTAAACGTGAATGGGATGTTGTGGAATTTCGGTGCGCTAATTTATTTTGCCTGAACATCTTGTAACATCATTACGCTAATTGTAACTACTCAAAGATTAACTGGAGTAAAACAACGATGAGTGAATCATTTATACTGGTTCGTGTTCATACTTCGAGGCTGATTAGCGGGATAAGCATCACGCGTCCGGTCGCTAGAAACATGGGAATGAGTTGTATGGTGCTTATCCTGATTAGCAGACGGTTACTTTGAACTGTATTCCTAACTACACAGAAGACTCCTGTCAAATTAGGAAAAGTATTAGAAAGTTCCTCTAATATAATTTCCAGAAAACTTCTCGTATTACACTATTCTAACAGATTCTATTTATTGATCTAGTTATAAAAAATATTCCAATTTTTCTAATGCAAATGCCCTAAAGGGTTACCATTTTATTTCTCGATCAAACCAGAAATTTGGGAGAAATTAAAAAAAAACATACTCTGAAGATCCTGTTTCAGTTTCAAATCGTGTACAAATTAATTTCAATTAAGTACTCCAACAGTTTTTGCCAACGATATTTGAGTGTGGTAAAATTAATTTGACAGAGAACAGAACACGTATTTATGAACGCAAAGAGGTAAGTAATACGTCTGAATAATCCCAGCGTTAATGCAGACATCAGCTACCGTATGGTTATCACCAGTTAAAATAAAGTTTGAGCTACAATATTAGCAAAAACTAACTCTGTGACTTTGTTTACAACAACGTCAATCATCATCTGAAGTGTGGCATGATGTATATACTATTTCGGTACCAAAGTGTGCTCCATCATGCCTTACAGCTGCACTCTCCAATGTAAAACTCTGCAGCCAGGAACAACAATCTACCTGTACCTGGTTATCAAAATGGATTAACTTAATATCGAAAAACAATGACATTCAGTCGTTCGCCAGAATATTGTACTCGTCATGGACGGGTGAAATAAAAGCAATTAACATCGGAGCGTTGGGTAGGAAACGCCTTGAAAATAGTCCCTTCAGATACAAATATATCGTTTTAACTTTTAAGGCATTTGTGGATATTAGTGGCTTAGTGGGCTGACGATATTTCAATACCCAATTTACTGCCTGTTGATGTCGATTTTATCTCACAACGTCTTAGGAAATCAGTTTGCCACAATTGCTAGATGGGTGAAAGTAACTGTAGTAATTAGAAGCAATTTGTTCTAGTTGTCATTTGAGCTAAATTTAATTGTAAATAAACATCGAGAGAGGTGACAATAAAATCGGGAGAGAAACCAACAGCATTAGGCAAAAAAGTTTTTACTTTTTTCCTTATGGTTTTACGCCTCATCAACGTCGAGGTCATTAGAGGCGGGATGGGACTGGGGATAAGGAACGGAAAGGAATTCGGTCATGGCCTTTTGAAGGAAGCTCCCGGCAATCGCCTGGAGTGATTTGGGGAAATCATTGAAAACGCACATTTTTAGCCTACGATTTGTTTTCCAGATACATTTCTATCGTCAGTGGCTGTTAACAGGGAGTTTGTTGTCGCCTGTACAGTGCTCGTTTGACCGAGAGCAGTGAAGACGTCGCGGACGGCGTCCTTTGTGGCGCCGACGCAGATCAATACGCCTGGCAGTGTAGGCAGCCCAGTAAACACTCTGCCGCGCTGACCCGCTAATGACGCCTATTGACGCCAGGCCGGCACTGTGGCAAGAGTGTGGCACTACACAGGCAGCGACGCAGCTTCTGCCCTAGTTGTGTCTGGTCTTGATTATTAAATCAAAATACTCACAGCTCCAGCAACTTTAATTCACACAAAAATTTTCTCGCCTGGTGTTTATCATCTTTCAAGAGTATACATTTTTCTAAATAGTTCTACTTTTACAGTTTGCAGGAATGAGCAATTATCCGGTTGTCAGTTAAATATTGTCTCCAATAAGTTGAGGTTATTTAGAATAAAAAATTATTAAACGGTGCAATATCAACATAAATGTATCTAAAGCTGATCGCTGTTTGATTCTATTAACGATTACAATTTTCCACAATTAATAATACGCTATTTCGTATCAGCTAGTACGTCACAAAAGAAATAGTAAAATAAATTTCATTCTGTACATTTTATATTACACAATAACAATACAGGAATAAATTAGGTTGAACAGCTAAATATATATATATATTTTTCAGTTCTGGTTTGTATTCGATTTTGTTTCAATCATTTCATCAAACCGTTATTGAAACACTGAAAATATTAATAAGTATTTGCTCATAGCCTACTAGAAGGTTGTGTAGTTCAGTCGGTAGAACGACTAATTGCGATTCGGCACCGAAGTTCGATCTTCGACGATGCCAAGGATTTCCTTCGAAATCAGACGTAAGGAAAAGCTCCGTTTACAGGGGCACCAGGACCGAGGGTGGGGAGTGAGTGACCTCTCATTCGAGAGGACGCGGGTTCGAATCCCCGCTGTACAGTCATCCATATTTCGGTCTTAATGATTTTCCTAATTCACTACATGTGAATTCCAGCATGATTCCTTCAAAAGGCCATGGCCGAATTCCTCCCGTTCCTTGTTCCCAGTCCATTATTGGCTCTAATGACATCAACCTTGATGAGGCGCAAAGTAAAAAAGAAAAATTTGTGTACCAGAGATGGGGCGAGACAGAGAGGCGGCGCTCTCGAAGACAAAGACGGGAGGAGCGTAACGCTGACAATGTCATCCTCTACCTGACGCCTGTAATGCGGAGTGTTACGTCCGCCAATCCATCCAGTAGGCCTACAGGTACAACTACGTTATTTTATACAGAGGATCCTATCTTCCTGTTAGTAATGAACTGCGTCAAGGATAACGGTCTTCAATGTGTAAAATTGATTCTTAACACTTAGACTTGATTAGTGAATCGTTAGTTGAACCTTGTCACTCGTTTCATCTCTCAACGGAGATTTTCAGGCTTCAGATGTTCTGTTGTGGCACAAAACAGCGTTCTTTGAGTAAACTCTTATTCATTTCCCAGAATGTCGCATTAACCTAAGACTTCTGAGGTTTATTTTATATGTGTTGATTCCCTCGTTATTGTCCACTTTAGAAAGGTATTAAAATATCATTGGTTGGCAGGAGATTGATACTATTTATTTCGTGTGAAAAGCAGCAAAAATAAACAAAAATTCAAATATGTCACTAACAATAGTTGGGAAGAATAAATATATGTAAAAATGTATGTAGCGTTGGATGCTCACATCGAGGTTGTCGGGAATCTAAGTGGCATCGTTCAAACGTCTAACCCTCCAAAGTGTCTTGTTGGGCAGTCTGTGACAATGTGGACCATCGTTTCTCTTGGTTTACCACACTCGCATTCTGGTGAGTCCACCATTTCATTTACACAGTACATCGCGACATCAACCACGCCCAGTTGTAAATGACTTAGTCTGCTCGATAGCTATCGAGAAAGGTTGAAACCAAGTAGCTGCAAGGCTGAGTTTGCGATCAAGTGTAAATGTTTTAGAACTGGACCACTTATCGTTCCTTTGTCTTTCAAGGTCCCAAAATTGAAAAAAGTTGACTGTCTAGTATAATTCGGTTTCTGCATCCACGAAGGGTGTGTGGTAAATTTATGATTTCCGCGGCCGGAATAGAGTGAGAAGTTTAAATATGGTGACCCCACTGGTGTATTTTTGATGAATTGGCATGAATAGTGGGGGACAAGTTTTCATCCTCTCCGTACCTTCATGTCCACATAAGCAACACTGAATAACATTCTTCACAGTCATTTTCACACACACATCACTTACTGTTAGACGTAGAGGAAAAAGGAAATAGCAATCCACTTTCGTATCGGAGATATTACGACCTCTACCCGTGTTTTGGCAGAACGTCAAACAGTTTACAGTATCACTGTCCATGGTCTAAACCGATTTTTTTTAAGACTATTGGAATGAATTGAGAGAAACTTAAAAATTCCTTGGAAAGTACTTGCATCGGCTTAAATGTTATGCTGTTAACAATCAGAGCAGATGATTGTGGCCTTATTTTCCTTTCCCTTCAATTAGTTATGCTTTTATTGAAATAATATAGATAAATGTAAATTAAATTCTTATTCAAGAATATACAACTGGGTTTTGCTTTGGTAAACATAATCACTTTTTGTTAGGTAAATAATTTTACAAATCATAATATCTTTTGATTCATGTGCCGTTAAATTTGAGTAAAATGAAGAATGGAGGAGAATGTTGTAGTCAACGGATTACTGATTACAACCTCCTGACATTAAATAAACTGACATCTCCAGCTGTACTTTACATCGTCATGCACAGAAGGTTCAATAATTACGTTTAGACTCAATAACTTAAATATGATGACCTAGTAACCTGAAAATCTACACTCGAATTCTCGACTCACACGATTTGAAAAATGCAAGAATGCAAGCTAGTATGTGTTTCACTGCACATATGTAAGACATGTTGCAGAGAGGCGTGTAGTTGTCTGGGCTCTCGTTGTAGCGACTCACAGTTATGCGTCTTCCAATATTTAATTCAGAAAACCCCTGCAGCAAGGTTTTTTTTCGAATATTAACGCCTGCGCGTGGTAAGCTTGCTGTTAAATTATGTCGAAACGACTTTTTATCTCCTAACTGTCTGAGTTTACTTCCATAACATTACTAATCACGGCACTGGAGATTCAAAACGCTAAAATGTTTTTGATCGTTTCTAGTCTCTTGTTTGTTGCGGGATAGTGCCCCATCTTTTGTATATTATATGTACTTGTAGCAATTAAAACAGCTGGTCTGTTAGTGCATGAACTTCAGAATTTATTTGCACCTTAACGATACCCAATCCTTCATATACTCAAAAATTCACAAGGACTAAAGCAGTCATCTACCCCTAGTCAGCAAACATGGAGTCTACTATCGATCCAAAATGTAGCTTTGATATTATGTCCTCATGTTTAATCATTAGCAGAAAATATACAAAACACGAAATTTAACTCCTTACGGATTAGTGTTGTTGCACCCGGAATACTTCAGATGTTTTGTGAAATTTCTTGAAACTTCGAATTAAACGTTTTCCTCATCCCTCCCAGAATTACAGTGGTGCAGTTTTCCTTAGCATCCTTATTACGTCTTTGAGAATATATACCCCACAAATTCTGAGTAAATTTTCAGTATGCCTGCGGTATTACCCACGATAAGTTCACTATTCAATTATTTTTTATTTATTGTTTACGATATTGAATACAAACATTATTCGGTTTTTACTTGACAACTGAGAGATAATAAGATCTTTTTTCAGTGTAATTGTTCATATCTCGTATATTTTAATCAAAGTTGACTCCTGCTGTATTGACACAACGTGTTGGTGTATCTTCAGGTTCGGTGAACGATAAAAATCGCAGGGGACTCTTAATTGTGGGCCAGATATGCTAGTACACTACTGCCCTGCGAATACTGACAACGTTGCTTGATACGTGGAATTTATATTCTATATTCGGCAGAAGTGAATCTCATTATATAATTGACCGATTCAGTACCTAATTTACTCTCTATTTTTTCAAACAAAGTACTTTTGCTATTTTCATACCTGTCTTTTTTTATTTTATTTGATACGTTTTCCGAGAGTCTAAGCTGATATAAACAAAGCTTTCCAAATTTAAGACATTATTTTACACGTTAATTAACTGAATTGTTTCCAGGTTTATAGAAAATATGTTTATGTTTCTAGTGAAAGCTTTGAAAATGCTCATTTGCTCAGGACAACATCAGTATTCCGCTCTGTCAAAATATTATGTGTCGGTATTAGACTGCTTTTTTTTTAAAAAAAAAAAAAAAAAAAAAAAAAAAAAAAAAAAAAAAAAAAACCTTATGAGTAAAACTCAACTTGGAAGTGATAGGGGCGGTACCGTCAGTTTAATCTACTTGAAACGATTTAATTACTTTCATTCCGATTTACAAATATTTCGAAATTCTTCCAAATTTTTCTCTGAGTAGTGCAATACTCAATAGTCCATTTTACTTCATGTTTGGTATTGGTTTAATTTTATATACTGTGTAGACTTTGCGTCATCGTCGAGCAAGAGCGGCGATCACTATTATAAGACTTGACTTTGCAAAGCCGTTTACATTATGAATTTTACTGTTAGCTCTAGTTGTGATTATATATCATTAAATTCATCAAATACCTAAAAATATGCTCCATTCCACTTTTGAGCAATCTGCAATCAGATTTTGTTATGGTCAACTGGAGGGTTAGCCATTACTGGCCACCAAACTAAATTCTCTCTGAAGTGCGTGCTTCATTGAACCTCAGTAGTGTAATCATACTGCCCGTCATTTAATGGAAAGAATACGGTGTAGAACAGTGACAGAAAAGCTTTTGTAAATTCTGAAACACAAAGAACGTATTCCACGTTTTGTACGATATCGACCGAACAAAGCAGAGGCCGTACAGTAAATAGTAATTATTACGAACAAAACTTCCGTTTCTTTAAAGAAGAAGTCCCATTCCCCTAAGGAAATGATGATTTGAGTAAATTCGAAAATCGTCTTGTTAGTCATACTGTGAACTTCAACCTGCATTCAAAAAGTTATTGATTGGTGTTCGGCTGCGTGATTTTAGTATATGGTGTAAAATCTTTTTCCTCTTAGAAATTCTGCGGTCCTCGAAGCACATACATTTATTGTGGCTTTTAATAATAAATACAACCTTGGTTTCTGCTTGATCATTTTTTAATCTTCCTTCATTTAAAGTGAGTTTGCAGTTGATAAGAGTTAGTGACCGTGTTGAAGATCCTGATGTTTATAAACATTTATTTTTGCATGTTTTGGAACTGAATCATTGAAATGTTGAAGTTTTATATTGATTACTTTGCTAATTACCCACCCTACAGCCATTAGGAACCCAGCAAATTCCCTTCGAAGTCCTGACGATATGAAAGACTTTTAAACATTTCTTTACCTTGTTCACAGTATTGTAGGAAGACCCTTTCTTAACGTAAGATCGATCTCTAACGCAAAGCCAGAAAATTCGTCAAACCTTTTGTCTATAATAAATAAATGACTTCCGCTCTGATCTCTGTTGGCCTGAGAGGGTTGTCCTGTTGCCGTAATGAGGTCGCCCGCGGGCCTTGTAGAGGGCGCTCGTAATTAGGGTGTGCTGCCCCGGGGGTCCTCGCTGCTCCTTCCGATAACATCTACAACGACCATATTCTCAGAGATGACAGTAAGCGCGAACGCCGTGTCCAACACAGCTTCAAGTGCAAAAAACTCTCAGTTTTGTATTTTATGTGACAGAAAGTAGCTTTTCTTCTCAATTATCACTAGCTTTGTCATGAAAAAAAATTTGTGGTTTTTATTTTTATATGCATGAAATTTGTTTGTTGTCGTTGACCATTATATCAAGACGTACAACATACATCACGGGAAAAAATAAACAGCTTCCTCTACAGTCAAAAACCAAACTAACAATAAGAGAATATGCGATGAGATTTTAAAAGCGAGCAATGCTAAAAGACAGCACTAGTAGGTTGAGGACGGAGAACAGGATGAATAGTTCAGATTTAAAATGACATAAAAGGCAAAGGAATGAGCTGAATAGTAAAGGGCAGAGGAAGAATGCACAAAAAGATCGAATTTAGTTCAAGAGAATGTATCAAACGATATGCTGAGGCGGTTGCGTAAGATGATTATTGTAATTACTCTAAACGTCTAAACAGTTACGAAAGCAAACAACAGTGTTCTTCAAAATATTTTGCGCCAAGTTTAATGTTTTGGGGTAGCTTGATGCATTTCGTTTCTTGTTCATAAAGAGGAGTTCCGTGAACATTGAAGTATTTGCACCATGGCTTGATCTTCTCCGCCCTCATGCGCGGACATATCAGCCGTGTCACAAAGTTGACTTTGTACATGTTCTCTCCCGGTGTCAACCTATTCAAAGGCGTTGACGTTAACTAACTCTCGCTGTAACTAGAGGGATGAGTGCTCTGTCACTGTCACACTTCCCAGAGGGCAGTATGTCTGTGTCGTCAGCAGCTGTAACCCTGCATTTTCAAATGGTATTTTTAATTTCTTAGATGTTCGTAATAAACTTTTTACAGATTTATACACCAATACGATCAGCGACGGTAAACTGTGCTATGGGTCATCAATAGTAACGCTACGGTTAAAGCATTCAAACTTGCGGCAGTAAATTTTTTTACTGAATTATTCAAAGTTGGATGATGGAGTTATTGCGATAAATGCTTCATCCTTCCGTGCATACTTTCCACAAACTCACTATAAAAAGTTACGAGTTTTGAAATATAACTGTTAAGAGACTTCGTAGCTTCGGTTTTCGCGATTTTGAACGGCTGAGAATAGCATTGTTGTTGTTGTTGTTGTTGTTGTTGAGCCGTTATGACGCGTCGACATCTTGGTCATTAGAGCCCAAGTTAATTGCGTTTTATGCGTATGTGATAACTAGTGATTTCCCGGTGTGACTACTCGCCCTGTGATCGGAAAGTAGTAACTGGCCCGTGTTCAGATCACAGGCCTCGCGTGCAGGCCGTCCAGATTGTGGTTTTAAGGCGGTTTCCTGCAGTCACAAAGACAAACACTGGGATCTCACCAAACTTCCGCCCCATAAACTACACATTTAACAAACAATAAATACATTTTTTTTATCTGCTTAACGTCTCTCTAACAGTGAGGTCTTTAGAGACGGGGAAGGATGGGGGGCAAGGAATGGGAAGGAATTCGGCCATGGCCTTTTGAAGGAAGCATCCCTGCATTTGCCTGGAGTGATTTGGGAAACCATGGAAAACCCAAATCTGGATGCCCGGACGGGGATTCGAACCGCCGTCCTCCCGAATGCGAGGCCAGAACGCTAGCCGTTACACCACCATGCTCGGTAACAATAAATACACTTATCATACATAACACAAGGTACATATTTCGCAAACGGATGGCAATACTTAATTCACGAATTAAAACGAGATAATCAATTCGTAATTGCAGCAGGGGTTGCGATTAAAAGAAAGCTTTGCATTCTTAAGAGTTCGCGAAATTTCCATTACTCTGCAGAGGCCACATCACTCGTGACTGAAATTGGCTGCATAAAAACATAACCAGTGATGCGAAACACCACGCCATTTAATTGGTCCGATTATTACAGTTAAGGAAACATGAAAGCACGTCGTTCATAGACACGTTTCGGGTCACGGTTAGAAGTACGATATATTATACGTATGAACCCCTCCAATTGTTCCCAGACATTAACGAACGTGAAAATTTTTCGTCTATTTCTGCACTAAGGGGAGAATACTATAATCACGAGGGTGGCCCAGAAAGTAATGCACCACTTTTTTTTTCTCAGCCCCCAACAATGGTACGAATGCGAAACTTTAGATATGAATTCTTTGAAGTTTTCAGAGTGCGTGAGCAAAGTTTACGTTTCTTCCGACAGATAGCTCACTTGCAGCAATGGTTCAACATGGCGTCTGTGAGTGAAGTACGTTATAAGCAGAGTATCGTCATTGAATTTCTCATTGGGGAACAAGAAACGGTTATAAACATTCACGAACGTTTATGTGCAGCCTATGGAGCATGAGCAGTCGACAGAAGAACGGTTAGTCGCTGTGAACTGAGGGTGAGGCCATCTGAAATCGGTTCTGCAGAGCTCCAATATTTGCAGCGGTCGGAAAGGCCACCCACGGTAGTAGCACCTGATAAGATGAAGAGTGCTGATGTGCTCATTCGCGAGGACCGATGCATAACGACTCGGCAGTTGACGCGGGAGCTAACAATCAGCAAAGGAAGTGAGGGTGTAATCGTCAGTGCTCTTGATTACGCAAAAAAGTGTTCACGATGGGTTCCACGCCGTCTTACGGAGGAACATAAAATTCTCAGAAAAAATATTTCTTATGAGTTACTGCAACGTTTTGAAGTTGAGGGGGAAGCCTTCTTGTCCCGGATTGTGGCAGGTGATGAAACCTGGGTTCACTATTTTGAGCCCGAAACAAAACGACAATGGTGCCATCCTGACTCTCCGCAGAAGAAAAAATTCAAAGCAACTGCTTCCGCTGGTTAGGTCATGATCACTGTGTATCGGGACTGTGGTGTTGTCATACTCATCAATGTGATGCCAAGAGGCACCACCATTAATTCTGAGGCATATGTGAACACATTAACCAAACTCAAGAAAGGCTTCCAGTGACTTGTACGCCATAACAACCCAGGATATTGTTTGTTTCAATATGATAACGCACGCCCTCAAATAAGTTTGAGGACGTTGGAACACATCACCAAACAGTGTTGGACAGTGTTACCCCATCCACCCCACAGCCCTGACCTAGCTCCCTCAGACTTTCACTTTTTTGGACCATTGAAGAATGTCATTCGTGGGAGACATTTTGAGAATGACGAAGAGGTTATTCGCACAGTGAAGAAATGTCAACGTGAACAGAACAAGGAGTGGTACCAGGCCATACACGCTCTTGTGTCTCACTGGAGAAAGGCCATAGAACGGGAAGGAGATTACGTGGAAAAATAGGGAGTATAGAAGAAACATCATTCCTTCCTGTGTATAAGTTTCATTGTGTTCAATAAATAATTGTTGAAGAAAAAAAATGTGGTCCATTAGTTTCTGGGCCACTCTCGTTATTCCGCTGTACCTCCTTTAAACCTCAGTGGTCGTACTCTGCGTCTCTGTTGCGGTTTTAAGTTACAGACAAACTGAAGGGATATGGTCTGCAGTGGATGTGGATAAGAGCAGTTTCAGTGAGTGATAAACTCCGCAGAAAGCTGACAAAATGCAGCAACTCACCAGTCAAGTTTTGTTTGTAAGAATCCAGAAGTTATACAACTTTTATTATTATTATTATTTTATTATTAATAAGAATTTATATATACTTATATTAGTGAGAACTTCCCTGGAAGAGAGTTATAAAAGTACAATGGAGTTTATTAGTGCCTCTGAAAATTTTACCGAAGGGCGGAAATGCAGAATTCCGAGACATACGTCTTACACGTTTTCGGTTTATGGTATAAAAATGTCAAGGAGACATTCTTTTCAGGAATACGGCTCAATCGTGGGCACGATTCTGTGCCCTAACAATAAAATATTTTTTTATTTTTTTATTCATGTCACCTGACTGAAATTCGAAGCTTAATTGCAGCGTCCCTATATGTCTAAATTTTCTACCCAGCTGGGATCTACGAGGCATAAAGCCATATTTAAAAGAAAACAGTATACACATAAAATAAAAAAAAAAACAGGAGAGGTGACGTCATTTTATCGACTTCCGGATTCTGGATTAGATAACGTGGAGTATATTAGACAGTCATTTAATAGCATTTCTCAAAAATTTCAGGGACATACATCGATCATGGGAGGCGATTTTAATATACAGTCGGTTAACTGGGACACATGTACGGTACGTTCAGGTCAGATGGAAGAGATAGGTTAATAGCCGAAACGTTCCTAGAATCATTCCCGGAAAATTCTCCTGAACAGATGGTCGAAGAGCCAACGCGGAGCGACAAAGATACCTTGTCAATTCTGAATCTTTTTCTTACAGGCAATGCGGATATTGTAGATATAGTTTGTATAGAAGACGGTATAAACGATCACAAGGTGGTTGTGGTAACTTTAAAATCTAGTCTGAAATTGAAACTTGATGAACATAAGCTCGTATACTGCTTCGATAAGGCTGATGAGGTGGGTATGGTTGATCACTTGGCGAAGATTTTTTAAACATACACACTAAATACGAATGTTGAGGAACTTTGGTATAATTTGAAAGAAATAATATGGACCGGTATAAATAAAATTGTTCCTAAGAAATTTATTAAGGTTAGTAAGAACTTCCCGTGGCTCAATCGAGAGGTGAAACGTTTACTCAGGAAGCAAAGGCGTTTACATGTCACGGTAAAGACGCATCTCGTTGCCTTAAATTATCCCATCTGCGAGCGGAAGTGGGCAAGTCAATGCGTGAAGCTTTTAAAGAATTCCAAGTCAGTAATTTATCTGAAGATCTAATTACTAATACAAATATTCTGGTCATATATTAATGTAATAAGAGGCACTCGTAAGGTTATGCAGTCACTAATGAAGGAAAACGGGGAATTATTGGAATCCAGTATAGGTAAAGCAAGAATTTTGAATAATATCTTTAAAAAAAAAAAAGCTTTCGCAACTGCAAATGTAGAGGAAATCCCGATATTGAATAAGCATACCGAGAAAATTATTAAAGATCCCGTTCTTGACGTCGATGGAATTACAAAACTGCTTAGGAATGTAAAAACCAATAGAGCCCCCGGACCAGACGGTATTCCTACTAGATTCTACTCTAGGTACGCAAAGGATATTGCACCATATTTTATGTACCGCTTCCTTGGTTCAAGGAAACATATCCGCTGAGTGGAAGACTGCCGTCGTAAGTCCAATAATTAAAAGTGGGAATGTTAATGATCCTCAAAATTGTAGACTGTTCTCGATAACTTCAGTATTTTGCAGGATTTTATGACATACCATCCATTCAAATGTCATGCTGTTTTTTGGTGAAGAGGACCTTTTAAACTCAAGCCAACATGGATTTAGAAAAGGCTGATGCTGCGAGACACAGCTTGCACATTTAATTCACGACTTGTGCCAGGTTTTGGATAAGCAATCCCAGGTTGACTTAGATCTATTAGATTTTAAAAAAGCCTTCGACACTGTGCCTCACACAATATTACTTACGAAACTTCGTAAGTTATTGTATATGTAGAAAATATGTAACTGGGTTGCAAACTTTTTGAAGGGTAGAACACAGTGTGTATGTAGTTCTCGACGGTGAGCGTTCATCACTGACCGAAGTGAGGTCCGGGGTTTCCCAAGGAAGTGTGATGGGGCCACTGTTGTTTCTCATATACATTAATTATTTATGCGATGTAATAAGGGGAAAAAATACTTTGCCAATGATGCTATCATTTATCGTGAAATAAAAACCCAGGACGACAACGCTTTGTTACAAACCGATGTTATTAAAATAATCGCTTAGTGCAAAGACTGGCAGTTGGAGTTAAACGCTATATGACAAGTATGCATATAAGTAATAAAGGGACTCCATTTATCTCTGTGTATAAAATTAATGGCACTGTCCTTAGAACGACAGATTCCGCTAATTACCTAAGTTTAACAATGCGTAATAATTTGTTGTGGAATGAACGTATTGATAAGGTAATCATCGGATTTCTAGGTCATAATTTAAAACAATGTACACCGGCAGTTAAATCGATTGCATTCAAAGCTCTGGTGCGTCCTTACTTAGAATATTGTTGTTCTGCATGGGCTCCCAATCAAAAGGGGTTAATGGATGCATTGGAGGAGGTCCAAAGTAGAGCCGCCCGATTCGTTACAGGTATATATAGCTGGAGGGAAAGCGTAAGTACGATGTTGAATAAATTTGGTTGGGAAGACCTGGAACACCGAAGGTGTTTCTCTTGGTAGAAGCTGACTGAAAAATTCACTACTGACTTATTTGAGGTTGACGGTAAACACATATTACTACCAGCTATATTCATAACTAGTAATACCGAGAAAATAAGATAAGAGAAATTAGAACCAGAACCGATTCGTTTCTATACTCTATTTTTCCACGAGCTATTAGGGAGTGGAATAGGAAGGAGTTATCAAGTGAGAGAACTTAGATTCCGATACGAGTAGGTACCTATCTGTAATGCCCTTCGTCCATCCTGATCTGGGTTTTCCATGGTTTTCGCAGATCGCTTCAGGCGAACGCAGGGATGGTTCCTCAAAATAGCCCATGGGTGCCTCCTGCAATATTCCGTATATCCCTTCCTATGCAGAAATGGTTACACATTAGGATTGGTGTAATGCACCCTTCGCCATCCACTTTTAGAGAATCGCGGATAATAATAGTACAATAAAGGCTATCAGAAAAAGTTGAGGGAAACAATCCTTACTGGAGGAGAAAGCTGATTGTCTGTACGGGCGCGAGTGGTTGCCCGGCAACGGCATGCATATAGTATGTTGCGGCACTGGACGCAGCGGCTGGCCCGCAAGGCGGCGGGGGAGGCGCGCACAGCGAGCCCGCAGGTCGCCGCGGCCGACTCGGAGTGCGCGCGCTGGCTGCAGACCAGGGGCGCCAGCGTCGTCTGGACCGAGCGCAGCGGGCGGCGCTACATAGACCAGGTACGCACATACAGTCTGCGATACGGCAACACTGTGTAACTTAGGAGTCGCCGCAACGTCCTCGACAATAGAAGGAATCTTCCGTCTGATCTGAAATTTGGTGCACTCGTTCCTAAGGCGGGTAGTCCTAGCATAACCGTGGCGGCACAGTTTTATAATATGTAACTCGACAAATCGAAAGTGAAGGATAATTTTTTGAAGTTAAAACTTCTATAGGCGCGTAAAGCGATGTAGGGACGGGGTTAAATCTATGAGTTCGCGACTTCCCGTCACCGACATGCTGTGACGTGTTGCATGTATGACAGGAGCGTTTGACGCTTTTTGGATGGACAAATTCTTGTGAGTTCGCGTCACCAACATGCTGTAGTTATAGTTATGACGTTTTGGGCTTGGACAGCAGTGAAAGTATAGCTTATACTTGTATCTAATTATAAAAACGCATGGATATTTGTTTTTCTATCCGATTTTGATGGAAATATGCATTCGTATACTTTAAAACAAATAAAAAAAAACCTATTTTTTGATTTACAAAAACTAAACCTTACCCTCCTTTTCCCCCCTCACGTTAATTTCTGTTTACGTTGTTCATACAAACCCATAGATTTATCCGATTTTTATAATACTTAGCACACGTATACTCCAATACAAGGTTTCCTGATAGCTCAGTGGTTAAGGTGCTTACTTCGGAAAGTTTCTCTCCCCGGTGGCGGGTTCAAATCCTATGGTAAGCAGCAGTTTATTTTTTCTTGTATGGAGCACGCCGGTTCTAATCCCCGTCCGAGCATCCACATTTTCCTTTTGCATGGTTTCCCGAAATCACTCCAGGCGAATGCCGGGATGCTTTCTTCAAAAGGCCATGGCCGAATTCCTTCCAAATAAGTTGGTACATCTCCTTCTGGAAGATTTAACCAAACTCAGGGTTGTGGGCTAAGTTATATTTTTAGTTTTTGAAGTGAAAACTTCTTTAGGCGCTTTGGACGATTTTTGGATGGGTAAAATCTTATGAGATTCACCAACATGCTAATGTTAACAGTATATCTTTTAGCGTCTGGTGGATCAGTGGTTGAAATGCCTGACTGGGTAAAGAAAGGTTCCCAGTTCGAATCGCAGTCTCGGTGAGGATTTTCATAGAACTTTAACCCGACCTTCACCTCTGGCACAGCTTACTATAATAATGTGAAGTACGCCAGAACGCTTCCGTGGTTTAATGTGGATTCCACATTAAACTGTAAGTCCCCTTCAGCTGGCAGAACTACCGGGTTAGGTGAAGACGGCTAAGATAGTGGAGGAATGCATAGTCAATAGAAACCCTGTCACCAGGTCATTACGATCACACGGAATTATTATTATTTACTCTATCTCTAGTTATAAGAATGACGTGTTGCACGTATGTTAGTCACAGTTTCAAGTTTTCATTTCTGTCTGCAGTCCGCAGAGACTGTCTCTTTTTTTTTTTTAAAAATGGCATCATTTTAATTTAACCACTTTAATTTTTAATTTTAAGATAATGTATCTCGAGAACTAAGCAAATTAACAAAAACATTTACTACTCACTTTCGATTTGTCTCTACGAGTTACATAAGAATCAATTGTCAAATTGCGGCGCCACGGTTATAGTAGAAACCTCGTTAACCGGTATTATGTAAGAAAGTGTGTCAATCAAAGCCAAGAAGCACGTACCGTAAGGGTATATTTTTTTACCAACTACTGTATCAGGCTTTAATTACGATACTGTTAACACTACAGCGAGGACAGCACAAGACGAACACGACACTTAATTAAAAGCACCCATGCCCGAGGCAGGACTCGAACCGGCGTTCTTTACAATGCGAGGCCAGCGTACTAGCACCTACACTGCCAGGGCCAGCGAATTTACGTTATATGTTTACCGTTCAGAACCAGCCATGTCGTCAGATCACTGAAGTCACTTGTGTATGCTGCTTCAACATTGCTGCCAACTTGGGACAAATACAATTATGAAAACCTCCAACATTGCTGAACAGTATAATCGAGCTTATCTGTCAAATTGTCACGAGATATTCTTGAATCTAATTATGGTAAAAAAAATTCACAGATTTGTTTTAGTGGAAGACGGGAACGAAACATACGAGTTTAAATTTTACAGACAAATAAATAGCTCCAAATATGTGTCAAATCTATTTAAAATCGCAATACTATACATTATACTTCTCAGCTATCTGGTCTATGAGGCTTTAGAATGTGATATTGTCAGCTGGGAGTTTGATCCATGCAACTGGAACTACATAAACGAATCGGTGTGTTTAGACAGCACTTTTGCCGGAGTACTTACCACCACACAAAAACTGGATTAAGCGACTCCAAAGGTTTAGATATATATATGTAAGATTCGTATAAGTAACTGTTGTGAAATCAAGAAACGGTTTGGAGTGGTAACAGTTTTATGGATATACGGAGAGACACCATAAATATTACCCAACACCATAAAAGACTTCTATGAGTCAGCTCAAACATACATGCTTCGAAATGGTTGGGGAAGTGTCCTTGAAGCTCGATCATCCACTTCAAGGATCAATCCCTGTCCCTTGACTACCCTTATTTCACCAAAATCCACCATTCTGATTCAAAGCTTGATCTGCGTTTGCATAAAAAAATCTTTCGTTCTTTCATATTACACATCCAAGCCTCTTAAACAAACAGTTATCAAGATCTTGCAGAATTTTTCAAGAACATAGATTTTCAAATCAGAATCGAGGAACACGTTACAGAAACTTGTTGACAATGTTGCCAGCATATTGCGGCATCAGAGTCACATCCAGAAAGAAAATATATTTTACAGGAATGGAAATAGAATGAAAGAACGACCCTTAAGAAACAGATCACCTGCTCTACATTTGGAACACTCGAATTAATGCCCTAGAAACCCGGTGAAATCTACAGCGGTACATGCGACGACACCCTCTTCTCCTGCGTGGTAATAAATTCTATATTAATCCATGATTCTGAAACGTTGTTAATATATCTGCCCTATGTTTTATGAATAAATTGTTTATATCTTCTAGTATTTCGAACACAATACTATCCGAAGAAAGTAATTACATTCAACGATTGAAAAAAAGGATGCATTTTCACACAAAATGACGAGTTATTAACAATTACAAAAAGTCGACCTATAACAAACGGTATACGTGCCATGACATTCTGTTTTTCCTTCTTCTTTATAAAAAAAAAATCGCCCAACGCGTCTAAAGAATTTTCTACTTCAAAAACCGATAGCAGCTGCTGCTAAGCACAGATAACAAATGCAAACCGATTTCCTACTGTTTCTTTTATAAGATCATCACGGCTCCAAGGATCATCACAAAGCATCCATAACCAAAAGTTTTTCGGACGTAAGCACCACTTTTAAACCAATCACACATTCTCATGAATTAAGTACGGAACACCGTGCAGTTTGTACTACCACTGACTTCCTTAGGAGATAGCTCAAAAACAAAATGTGCCCCGCACAATGAGTTATTCCCAATAACACGTAATTACTGTATATATGCTCGCACGATGTTCTTTTTAACTTTAATGGGCAATGTATGGCACTAATATACGTTACATCATTTCGAGGCACACAAATATATCCACGGTGGTTTTAATTTTGTTGTTATTTTAATTTTTTTAGTCAGATATGTAGATATATGAGTAGTGATTTAGCGTATTAGAGTAATCGCATGAAATTATTATAGATGTGTGATACTCAATGTTACTGAGTTAACAAGGGAATTGCGCGATGTTCCAGATGTGATTTTTACATGGTTTACATGAAAACGACGTGAGCGACACACACACAGAATCATCGGCAACCAAACGTTCAGCAAGAATCAATCTGGGAACTTTACGACAGTCAGCAGTTTTTGATCGCAGTTTCACCCTTCATAATTCTTGACCGTTATTCGCGATTATACATAACACCCGTAATGTTACGAGTCAATGGTTGTATCTGGAGGCCCCGCAATATTTCTGCCTGCGGAGTAATTTCTCGACGAATCGTAGGCAGCGGTAAAATACACAAATCATTTCATGGTTGACTCCTAGGTGCTTCGTGTAAATTAGCCACAAATAATTTGTTGGTTCACCTTCACCTCTAGCTCTCTGCTTAAGAGTGGTTTCCGCAGGAACAACCTCACGATGGACCCCAGTAATCAATTATTGTTATATATATATATATATATATATATACATCTTATTTATAAAAATGAATGTTTGTTTATTTGTTTGTTTGTTCGTTTTCTGCGCGTTCCTATACCATTCATCCGATTAAGATGAAACTTTGGTGAATTTTTTGTATGCACGCGACTGAAGGTTTCCAACAGAATTTTTTAAAAAAATATCGCCCCCTCTCCCCCTTTACAAACCTTAATTTTATACGAACCCACATCTTTATCAGATTTCGATGGAACTTTGCACATGCATACTTTAAAATAAACAGAAAAAAACTGTCATCATTTGGTTTTCAGAAACCTAGCCCCTCTCTTCCTATCCACTCTCATTGTTTTCGCCAATATTTTTTATACACACCCACAATTTTTATCCGATATCGATGTAACTTTACACGTATACTTTAAAACAAACAGAAAAATATTGCCTACACTTGATTTTCAAAATCCCTACCCTCCTCCCCCTTTCCACCCTCTTAATTTTTGTAAATGTTCTTTATACATACCCACAGATTTTATCTGATTTTAATGGTACTTTTCACAAGTATATTCTTAAACAAACAAAAAAATACTGTCTACATTTGGTTTGAGAAAACCCAACACCTCTTCCCATTTCCACCCCCTTACTTTTTGTCAGTCTTCTATACAAATACCCACAGTTTTTATCCAATATTGATAGAACTTTGCACGCGTAATCTAAAAAACCAAGAGAAAAATAGTGTCTACATTTGGTTTTAAGAATCCCTACCCCTCTCACCCTTCCCACCTCCTTATTTTTTTAAACGTTCTTTAGACATACCCACAGATTTTATACTATATCAATGATCCTTTGAACACGTATACTTAGAAGCAAATAGAAAAATAGTCTAAACTTGATTTTCATAAACCCAACCCCTCTCACTCTTTCCTTTTGTCAATGTTCTTTATACAAAGCTACAGTTTCTATCCGATTTTGAAGGAACTTTGCACACGTATACTTTAAAAACAACCGAAAAGTACTGCCTACATTTGATTTACAAAAATCCAACCACTCTTCCCCTTTTCTCCCACCCATCCTAATTCCAAAAGTAGTTTATAGAACTCTCAGTTTTTATCAGATTTTTGTTGGAACATTGCACACGTATTCTTTAAAACAAAGAGAAATGTATTGCCTACAAATGTTTTACAAAAACCAACCCACTCTCACCCATCAGCTTTTGCAGAAGACGGCCGAAAATATTGTATAACCCAAAGCACCAGAATAAACTTTTTCAATTTTAATTTAATGGATAAAAATCATTGTTTTTCAGTTATTTGGTACATGGTAATATGTCTGTTTTCTATATGCGTACCCACTTAAGCAATAAAAATAGGTATTGCAACGCACGCAGGGCAAAGCTAGTGTATACATAAATATTCATAATTTTACTGCCAATCAAATAGCGCACAACCTACTATTGAATGGGAAAGTTGCCCACAAATTCAAAATGGCCAACTGCGAAAAGAAGACCGAGAGGAGAGTAACGACCTCACAACACTATTCAGCATGGAAGAATGTTCTCTAGGTTTACGTGCATCGCCGCTCTTTCAAAGGAGTATCTATAATTTTACAAAGAACCGGATACGCCACAATGTAAAACAGATACCATTTTTGCCATTAACTAAAATAGAAATTTTCAAATATTTCTTGTTGAGACTACACAATTTACGTATGGAATATAACTGGTTTTAGTATATGCTATATAAAATGAAGTTCCGTCGCGTCTGAATATCTGCATTGGCATGGTAATCTTGAGAACCACAATACGTAATTTGATTCGTTTTTCTCTTTTTTGTAGTGCAATTCTCAAGGAAGATATATTTATATTAAAGGTTGACCTAGTAACAATGGTAAGTGAGCAGTAAAGATTTTAGTGAATCAAATCAACGACAAAGTTGGGCATCAGATTGTTTTCTGGAAGTACGCTGCCCTAGGATAGTCATTGTAAGATATAGTTATACAATGCGTGCAAGAATTGTGGACCATGAATATACTACAAAAAAATAGTATATCTATTACAGCTAACTTGCAATATCCGTGTTTTCGATTTAAATTTGCAGTAAAAATTAAGCGCGAAATTTACTGTGTGTTTCCTTTCAATTATTTAACCTTAGTCAAAATAAATTATTTCGTTATCACCAGTTACTTGTATGTATTTTTCGTCAAGGTGAGGTTTCCAATAACCATAATTTTTAATTTACGAGCTAATACAAATTTTACCAGTTGTCACTAGAGGAAATGATCTTGCATTTGACCATATGTCACATAAGTGGAAGTCAAAACTAACATCAACATACTTTTATCTTCAGAAAATAGTATTCTCATTGCTGGTGTGACAATCTCACAACCCTTCAATCATTTTATTACTATTATTATTATTTTTAACCGACTTCAAAAAAAGGAGGAGGTTCTCAATTCATCTGTACTTTTTTTTGTATGTATGACCAGCGATATCTTCGCCAATTTTGAACCGATTTAAATTAAATTTTTTTGTGGATGGGGTATACCTCCAAAGTGGTCCCATAAGAATTTCATTGAGAAACCACCCCTTCTACCCCCATCCGCCCCCTAATTTTTATATAAATCCACATTTTTTATTCAATCTCGATGAAACTTTGGACATAGCCAAAAATAAAGAGAAAAATAGTGTCAACTTTTGGTTTAAAAAAAGTGAACCTCTCTCCCCCTATCCACCCCCATAATTTTTGCCAATTTTCTTTATTCAAAGCTACAGTCGACACCATTTAACTGATCTCAATTAAAGTTGGCAATTACATGCAGTTTTCCATGGAGAAGGATTCTGACCAAAATAATCAAAATAAAAAACCACCCCTCTCCCCTTTACACTCCTTAATTTTATAGAAATCTCCATTTCTTATATGATTTTTACTGAACTTTGCCCATCTATACTTTAAAACAAAGAGAAAAATCCTGTCAATATTTGGTCTTCCAAAGTTCAATTCCCCCCCCCCTCCTTCCACCCCTTTAATTATTGTCAATGTTCTTCATAAAAAGCTACACTCGACACCGTTTGACCGATTATCATCAAAGTTGGCATATACATGTAATTTTTCATGGAGAATCTGACCAAAAAATAAATAAATAAAAAACCACCCCTCTCCCCTTTACACCCCTTAATTTGTATACAAACCCACATATTTTATGAAACTTTGGACATGTCTAGTAAAAAATAAAGAAAAAAATACTGTCAACTTTTGGTTTGAAAAAACTGAAGCCCTCTCCCCCTATCTACCCCCTAAATTTTTACCAATGTTCTTTATACAAAGCTACAATCGACACATTTGACTAATCTCCATTAATGTTGGCATATACATGTAATTTTTCATGGAGAAGGTTTCTGACACAAAAAAAAAATTAAATAAATACATAAACCACCCCATGTCTCCCTTTACACCCCTTAATTTTATAGAAATCTACATTTCTTATCTGATTTTTATTGAACTTTGCCCATGTATACTTTAAAACAAAGAGAAAAATCCTGTCAATATTTGGTTTGCCAATGTTCAATCCCTTTTCTCCTTCAACCCCATTAACTTTTGTCAATGTTCTTTATAAAAAGCTACAGTCGCAATCGTTTGATCGATTACCATGAAAGTTGGTGCTTATAAGTATTTTTTCACGAAGAAGGTATCTGACTAAAAGATCTAAAAACCACCCCCCCTCCCCATTAAAATGCTTAATTTTTATACACAACCACAGTTTTTATCCGGTTTAGACAGAACTTAGCAAATGTTTACTATAAAACAAAGAGAAAAATGATATCAACTCTTGGTTTGCAAAAAATGAACCCATCTCCCCTTTTCCACCCCCTTGATTTTTGTCAATTTCTTTTTAGAAAGCTACAGTCGACACCATTTGACCGATCTTTATTAAAGTTGGCACATATATATGTAATTTTTTTATGGATAAGATCTCTGACCAAAAAATCAAAAAAACTACCCTAGCTCCCCTTCCATTAATATTTGTACAAAACCCACATTTTGATTCAATTGGGTGGAACATCGCATGCGTATACTTTAAAATAAATAAAAAAACAAAAATACTGTCCACATAACTTTCACAAAAATGCAAACCCTATCCCCCTTTCTACCCCTTTAATTACTGTCAATGTTCTTTATAGAAAGCTACCGTTTCTTTCTGATTTAGAACGAAGTATTCACATGTATACTGCAAAACAAACATAAATATACTGTCTACATTTGGTTTCGAGAGTCTAAACTCCGCTCCTTCCTTTCCATCCTTTAATCTACAGTTTCTATCCGATTATGTAGGAAATTTGCACATGTATACTTTAAAACATACAGAACAATTGTGTTTAAATTAGGTTGCTGAAGCACAACCCCTCTTCCCTTCTACCCCCACCCCTCCTAATTTCCAATGTTCTTTATAGATACCCACAGTTTTATCAGATTTCCATGGACCACTGCACATGTATATACTTAAAAAAAAAAATAGTGTCTACATTCTGTTTACAAACCCTACCACTCACTCCCTTACCCCATTTAATTTTGGCAAATGTTCTTTACACAAAGCTACAGTTTTTATCTGGTTTCGATGGAAATTTGCACTTGTATACTTTAAAACAAAGATAAAAATACTGCCAACACTAGCTTCACAAATACCAAACTACTCTTCGTCTCAACACCCCTTAATTATTTTTTTATACATACCTACAGTTTTATCTGATATCTATAGAAATTTACACACGTATACTTTAAATCGATTCGTGACCGCTTGCTACAGTCCTTATGAAAGCGTCACAGAACTGATTAGTAGACTAGGCTGGGAGTCTCTGGTACATAGACGACGCACGTTTCGTATAAACTTATTGGTAAACATGCGTACTCCCACTTTCACTTACGAGTGTAGTGAAATACTTCGTCCACCAACCTATTTGGTTCGGCATGACAGTAAAGATAAAATTAGAGAAATAAGGTGCCGCACTGATTCTTATATGAATTCCTTTTTTCCTCGTACCATTAGGGATTGGAATGCACAACAAAGATATTAGGTTTGGTGCTGAGCGCCCTCTGCCACCCACAGTTTTGTGATTTGCAGAGTATACATGTAGATGTAGATGCAGAAAAGGCAGTCTACATTTGGTATACAAAAGCTCAATCCCTCTTCCCCTTTACACTCACCCCTTTTAATTTCTAATGTTCTTAACAAAAATCGACAGTTTTAAATCCCGTCAAAATCAGTTAAGCTACTTTTAAGTCATGGCATAATATTTATAAAATAAATGTATCGTAATGTCTCAACATGTACTTCAGATTTCAACTTTGATCCCAAGCTTTCACGTTGTGAAAACCAATTAAAAATCTATATTTTTTGTGTGATGCCGGAGCAAACAGATATATTCCAGAGAGATTTCTGTATGTGGTATGTATTAATACCCAGATGTTACATGTTTTGGTTATCGAGCAGCAGCTTTAACAGATGTTATGATAAGATCGAAACATAGCCTGACATTCCTTAACACAACGCCCAATTCACCCCGTTCTGGAAGTTGTTGTGGTATATAAAGACAGAATTCTTCTTTGAAAGCAACCGCTTTAATCTCTGAGCTACCAGGAAGTTCACAAAATGGGAACTGCTGCGGCATATTTAAAATACCAAACAAACTATAATACCACTAAAAAATTTTTAAAAAAATAATTGTTTAAAAAAACATAAAAACCGCCTTCAAAAAAAAAACACTAAAAATTTTAAAATAACTTTATGCCTTGCTTAGGAAAAAGTAAATCTAAATGGACAACATTTTACATTACTTTCATTGAAATTTTGACATTAATTAGTTATTTTTGGAGTCGGTGCCAGCGAAAGCAAGAAAAACAATTAGGAATAACAATAATACATAAAAGAAATCATGTTACTGCTTACCTACAATTAATGCTAGAAACATGTTTCAACAAAACCGAAACATACAGATGATACGCCGATATTATACTAACTGTAAATCGTTTACTGCATGATGCAACCTACCAACTGACACTGTAGCGCCAGAGATATGCCTGGATGACCAATAAGGCCAAGCCACAGATTCAAATACTGTTAATTTGTTTCCCTGTCTCCCGCAATAACACTTTCTGCCTCACGACATGCTGCAAAATATTGGGAATTTTTGTTCGTACTCCCCGTTTCGCCCCTAACGCCGAAAGAAGTATAGTAATTCGATCTTCGCGATGTGACAGCTGGCACCGACTCCAAAAATAACTAATTAATGTCAAAATTTCAATGAAAGTAATGTAAAATGTTGTCCATTTAGATTTACTTTTTCCTAAGCAAGGTATAAAGTTATTTTAAAAATTTTAGTGCTTTTTTTTGAAGGAGGTTTTTATGTTTTTTTAAACAATTATTTTATTATAAATGTTACGAATAATTACATGAATATATGTAAATTGATTCGTATTTTTGTAGGGTTAAACAAGCCATAGTATGTAATAGTCTTTGGAGTAGTGACATCTAGCATTGTAAAAATCTTTGCCCCTGACCATTAACAGCTGAGCAGACAAAGTGCGCGCTTGGCGCTGCTGTCAATATACGGCGCGTGTTTAGGCTCCACTGTAAGGGAGGTATAAGTGTATTAGTAGCTTGTTAAAATGTAGCACGAGTGTTCAAATGTTGATTTCAAATAACTGTCCTAAGTAAATAAAGTGATATTTCTTTCGGAACAATGACTATCATTTCTAAAATTAAAAGCAATACCTATCAGTTTTAGACGATTATAAGTTATTAGCTATATTTAACTAAAATGAAAATTGAGACTCAGCTGGCATGAGTTCGGGACGAGATTGAGCGTTTTCGTCCATAACATGCTGTTATTGCAATTGGTGTGGAAATGCTTTTAATTTCCGGAATTCTTCAGGGACTACCTGGTAATTATCGGTAGTTATTTGTTCCACACTAATTGAGTGGAAAGTTGGTTACCTCTGCCAGAATTAGGAAAACTCATTATGATATTAAGTCGTAAATGTAGTGAACTATTTACTTTTTTTAAATTGCTTAACGTCTCTTAACAAGGAGGTCTTTAGAGACGGAAAGGATGGGGGCGGTGCCATGGCCTTTTGAAGGAAGCATCCCGGCATTTGCCTGGAGTGATTTGGGAAACCATGGAAAACCCAAATCTGGATGCCTGAACAAGGATTCGAACCACCGCCCTCCCGAATGCGAGGCCAGAACGCTAAGCGTTACACCCCCACGCTCGGTAGAACTACTGACCACTGTGAGTAGCCGGGACGGGCTATTGAGTGCTGAAGCAGTTTCCCTTTGTAAAGTGATCTTATATGTTGTGAATGCAGATCGTGGCGGCTGACTGCGACCTGAGGAGCCGGAGGAGACTGCCGCCCCTGGAGCAGTGCCCGTGGCTGCGCGCGGTGCAGCTGCGGGGCTGCTACCAGCTCTCCGACCGGGACCTGTCGCTGCTGGTGGACCGGCTGGCGGGCTGCCCTAGCCTGCGCCACCTGTCGCTCGCCTCGTCGCCGCTGCTGACGGAGCAGGGCGTCGCCGAGCTGTGCGCCGTGCGGCGCCTGACCACGCTCACCCTGCGGGACCTGCCCTCGGTGCAGCAGTGGCAGCTCTGCCTCGACGCGCTGAGGGACGGCCTGCCCGCCTGCACCATCGACGTCCCTCCGCACCTGCTCTCCGGGAGCGACTACCACTACTGGAGGCACCGCGAACTCTAACACTCTCAGCCGCTCGTCACAATCATCGAGTAACAAGAATCTTTGTACTTTTCCTCTTCCTTTATTTCCTCGTCTGTCAAAATGATATAAATAAAACGTATTACTGTAGAAAATTTTATTTTAAATTCACATTCTTCTGTTCTTAGATGTGGGTTTGTTTCCACCATTATGTACATATCCTCGTTTAATATTTATGGGATTATATAACTCAAGAACCAGCTACAAGAATTTCGTTATACCATTACTTTTCAGTTATCGACTTGAAGATATTTTGATATTTAATTAAAAATACAGCTACATCATAATAACTTTAGACACACTTTTCCACACAACTTGACGCAAAAGGATATGAATGTTTTCATTCAAAATAACTGTTTCATAAACGTAGGTATTAATATGCAAAGTCGTTTAGTTGTTTTGGTGTCTGTAGACAGAGGTAATATTATAACACTCGTAGGTTATTTTCTTCAGTACATTAACTTTATTACATTTGGATTCATTTAATACTGTTGGGAGGGGACTGGGGGTGGGTGTGGAATAGGAGGTCAGCTACATTTGTTTACAGAAATTACCGCAGAACGCTACCAGTAACTGACCAATAAAGGAGATAGGTTGGTAGTCACTGAAAGACAGGAGACGGGTAAAGAGAGTAATAGGAGTGTATAATAAGGTGTATATTGAAAATATATTGGTAGAAGAATCAGAAGTAGTGTATCTAAGACAAGAGATGACCATTACGTCAGGCTAACACTTGATTTCAGACATAAAGGCATAAAGTAGTGGGTTTTTTGTGGGATAAAAATTAACTACAAATGGAAATCTACGATTTTTTATTAACAGTGAAAGATTTTTAATTGTGAAAGGTAAAATATTTGGAATGTTGTGTCGACCACGTATTTATTAGTTGCTCTATGTTTCGCAAGCATATTTTTATATTTTGTTTCGTGCGGTTGTTGTTTTATGTGTTGGTTGCTAAGAGAGATATGGCTGAGTCGTGCTCTTGAACTCAATCATTGCAGATTCCACTTACGAAACATGCAACCTCAGAAGGAAGTCCGAAATAGGTGGTATCTGTGTAGTTTCGGCTGGTAAAATAATTAATGAACTGAATTAAAGTTATGTTGAGTACAGGGAAAGGATTACGAATCTTTCATTAATCAGATAATTTCTATAACGTACTTAAAAGGAAGAAAAGACACCGGTTTTTCGAAGAGAAGAAAAGTTATTTTCCACAAGTAACTATAAAACATTATATAAAGCAGAAACGATACAGCGAAGATAAATAACACATGGTGATACTGCAGTTAATGAATGTGTGGTAAAGAAATATTAACTGGACATTTGGGAAAGTGGAGAAATTGCTGTATGGCCATATGCTCAATCGCAATCAAATTATATACAACTGTTCAGTCTCGATCGAGTGTTCGGATGGTATAAACATGCTCCCTGGTGCACAAAGTTTTCTTTGTGTACGGTAGTTTGTGTTTCTACAATAATATAGTGTTGAACCATCTGAGGAAATATATAACGAAGATGCGCTTGCACGTTCCGGAAATTTACTAACATATAACATAAAAACGGGAAAGGTGGAGAACCTCCAGGCAGTTCACGTACTCTCAGTTATGTGTGGTCAGAGAGATATGTATTATATAGTTCAGTGCCAAACACACTGGTAAAAATGGTGAAGTGTCCCTTAATGATGTTCCATGCAGGGGAAATATCAATATTTATAATGCGATGTATAGCACTGATTTGACATATCGTCCTTGAAACAATGATATGCATTCGATATACTGGCTAGTGTAAATAAACTTTAATTTGATTCCCTGAGTTGGCGGTATTCATTGTGTTGCGTACAAATACAACAGGCCAGCAGAGAATGATAATGCTCTACCCAACTTAACTCAAACTCTTCGAAGGTGAAGGCTTTTCGTAATAATGGACTTTCTCTTTTGAAGTAGTACTGAGTTAGGATTCCGCTAACATTAATTTTGACTTGCGTTCTTTGTAATTGTGTGGCTAATTTACACGCACTTTTATATAACCACACACTTTTATGTAACTTCATTTATCTCGTGGTGTTACAAAGGCGACGAGTTTGATAACAGTGTTAATAGCTAATATGTACTTGGGCACAGTATTTTTTAAGAGCAGTAGCTAGTGCTGTAATGAGAAAACTAATTGTAAACTAAATACCTTTCGTGCCGTGGATTCCTCACATTATTCGTCAAAATGTTAGTAAATTAATGAAAATAATTTAGAAGTTCACTAAATGAGGACCGATATATTCTGTTGGATACATATACCAATAAAAAAATAGATAGAAAAGTATGATATCCCTAAAGCCAGATCCAACCTTATATCTATGCACAAACCTAACTAAACTGTCACCAGAAATTTACTTCAAATATTATGTCTAATTATCAGAGTTATATTATTTTTAAGGTCTTAGCACGATTATTTGTTTTACCTTTTTGACGATGGGCTAACTGTATTGAAGATTCCTCATGGCCACTTCAGGAAAGAGTATACGGGTTGCTTTTAAAGCCAAAAGACAAGGAGTATATAGCGAATATTCATGCCGTTGTTATCACTGATAAGCGATATGTTAGCGGAATGACGAAGGATTAGTGGATATATTCTCAGCTAGTTAGCGACAAAAACTTCAGACGATAAACGAAATGCGTTTGAGTGAGAAATTCGTGTAACTAACATTATATTTCGTACATTAATTACCAGAAGTTTGGTTTGTAACAGTTCTCCCATCCGCGATTTCTGATCAGCCTACCAGCACATATGTTCCAGTTTTTTATCAGACCTGAACAACCGTGAAAAAAGAGAGAGTTCTGGTCGACGTGTTACCGCAGCAGACAGTCGCTCGCGCCGTAATTAAACCGTGTCTGTCTGTCGCCAGTCGGCCGGCGGAGCCTTCCTAACATTCATGTATGCACCGCGGGCTGCCGACATACACGGAGGGAGGGGCAACGTATGTCCCGTGTGTTCGCAACCAAAGGGAAAGCAAACATTGCAGTGCGTCCTGACAAAATCAAAAGAAATCTTTGAAACAACTTAGTGCAGCATAGTACTTCAAATATTACCGCTTAAGAAAATACTAACAAACCTTATTTACATCCTAGTTAGCGAAGATGTAATCTCAACCACAGAAAAATGTCGAGTTATTATTTAACTTCAATGGATAATTTCTTCCAGTGACAATTTCCCTACGCCCCTAATATCACATTTCGTTTCTTTTATATTGAATTATTTAATTTCATCAACAACCTACTTTCGTACTTTACGAATTTACACTGTAAAATAGTATGTATGGAGTTTTGGGATATATAAATACGTAGAAAGTTTATCAACCTAACTTATAAGTCTTTTATCGGCCATCTAACAAAGTGTTCCTCAACCTTTTTGAACCCAAAGACCAGTAAAGTGTCAAAAATTGTTTTGCGGACCACTAGCTTATTTGGGCGTACTATTTAACCGCTGTATATATCAGTAGCCAACCCTACCTTATCGAAACGTACCATGGTCCCTTAAAACTTTTATATCTGCATTAAGGCCCTGATATAACGGTTTTTCAGTTAATCCTCAAAGCAACTCAGCTCTTTTTTATGCCGACTGAGAATGTATTTAGTTAATAGATTATTATAGTAACAATGCAGGCATAACCTGGAAGAACAAAATATCAGCTAGTCGTTGAAATATTCATGACTTTTAGAAAGTTTGGCTTAAAGCTTATACTCGCTTATAGCCTTATACAGCACGAATGCAGTATCCATTGTATGTGAACCGTTTTAACTAATTGTGTTATCTCTAATTTATTTTATTTAGAATTTTTTCAAACTCTACCTGCGAACCACTTCTCCTATCTTAATGGACCAATGTAGTACGCGAGCCACAGAATGAGAAACGACGGTCTAATCTAATCCAGCAATAGTACAGCGAAAACGTGATTATCGGTTCCACAAGTAAATCAATACATGCAAACGTTCTGCCGTAGGTCACATACATTAAGCACGTATCGAAAGAGGTTAAGGACCTCCAGCGCTAACCTCAGATCTAAGCGGGGAGCTCTCCACGCGTCTCACCGACCAAATCACCACACCATTCAATATCTTCAAAATATTCCTGGAGAAGCTTCCTTTCAAAGGCCGATTAGTTAACACTATCAGATAGAGCTGTAAAAGTAAGGACAAATTGTGAACCCGTATGTAATGGTTACTAAACCAATCAGTACTCGTTACTATCGTATCTTTATTCGTTACTTTTGGTACAGTCGAGTGGAAGCATAAAGCATTGTACCGTGTCGCGCCGAGTGCGGGTTGATTTCGTTACTGTCGTCTCGTTTAGTTACTCGTTACTTTTACACAATCGAGTACTAGTATGCAGAGTCGCATCGAGTCACGTCATGTACGTGTTACAGGATGGCTTCGTTCGGGCTTTGTAAAGTTTAAGTAAATTGTTCATTTAGTAAAGCGTGTATAGGTGGAAAAAAAAAGACGAAGAAGAAGAAGTTAGAAAATCGCATTTTTAGAATAAACTCATTTCATAAATGTATGAAATCAATAAAATCTCACTAAGGTATGTTCAATAAAAAAAATCGCAAATTATCTATTTACAAATTAACTTAGTCCATAACCCGAAAGTTAGTTAGATCCTCCGAAGGAGGCATACTAAGTCATGGTGTCTACCCATTACTCTTTGTTTAGTCGGATTAACTGACAGTGAGTAGAAAATACAAGAGTGTTCTAACTCAAAACTTTTACTGTTGAAGACTATTTAACGTGGTCAACACAGGTACATCTAATAATTGGCCTTCTACAAGAAACTAGAATTAGCTAATTAATAACTTTATTATTTCAATTTGCTTTACCGGCTTTTAGGATATTTTCTTCGCCTTTATATAAAATTAAGAAGTGAAAATGAGAAGTGAAATCTCTAAGGTGCTGCCTTCCTGTTCGAGGACGTGTGGTACCAGAATTAAACAAATACAAGGCAAAAAAACAAGAAATCTTGTTAGATGTGTTTGTTATTGCAACATTTACCAGTATATGTTAATTTTGTACTCCCTAAGATATATTTTTTTATTCATTTTAATGGTTTTTCACCTACAGCCAGCCTTCCATTGGTGTGCACAACAGCGTTTTCAACTAATTATTTGCTTAATAATATTAATTATTATGGCATTACAAATTGGGCTTCACTACTAGACACTTTAAGCAAAACTACAGCAATATCGTGACGCGGTGAATCGAAAATTTATCTAGTAATAGCTTCTGTCTTAGCAGCGTAATTTTCTTTATGTTTTTACACAGTTTTAATTAGATGTAAGGAGTAACAACTATATACAAACTTCTTAATCTCTTCGCTCTGAAATTTATTTAATATGTTAAAATTTTCTGGTATCTGGCTTTAACCGTTTATTTTTTAAATTATCTAATTATTTCTTCTTTTCTCATTTACTTATTTACTAATTTTTCGTCTAAAACAGCAGGTATGCTCTGTTTATTTCACATAGTAACGTAACTCCGTTATATCATATTATCTATATTCTAAATAGTTAATATTGCTTACTTCAACCAGCAGTTCAAATTACTAACAGAATGTCAACTAGAACAGAACTGATAACATGGCACATTGCAAATAACTGAACTTAGTTTTCCCAGTATGTGATGTTTTCCATTGTAGATAACTGTTACTCTTTCCTGATGCTGCCTTGTGACAAATACACTCCTGTTTCAGTCTGCCTTCGCTTCATGAGATATTAGCTAACAATTTAGAATATCTTGTTTTAAGCTAGATCCCAGGATTTAAGACCGTTAAAACCCATCAAAATCTTTTCGGTTGTTTTTTGGCGATACCATTACAAACACACCCACAGACACTGCCCTCAAAATATACGTATATGTAGCAAAATAATTTGAGTTGGGTCGGAAATTTCTTACAAAATACCTTTCTTGCAATCCTATGAGAAACTTTTAAAATCGTTGTGAGTGAAGAATGGTGGTTTTGTTGGTATTTTTAAAAAAGAATATTTTAGTCTTTTTATTTCTACTGTGTATTGTATGACATTATTTCTGTATCGTTTTACGTAATGGTTTTTAGCTTCACGTTAACTCTGTCAGTCAATTGAGTCTACATGTAAATTCGCTTTATATCTTAGTCGATTGCCTGTGGAGAAAGGTTACCTAATTTCTTTCATACGCTACAGAGTTGGGTTATCATTTGACCTTCTTAGGGTTAGATTTATAGCTTGCAACTGATTTTTTGTCCCTGATACGTAGAATTTGTTGATAAACAAATTATATCTTTCTTTGGGAACAAAGTGTTGTAAACACCTGATCGTATTATGTCATTGATTAAATATTGGTATATAATAACGAAAGTTAATAACGATTTTTAATTATTGTTCAACGTTATTTCCTGTTATTTCTCAAGTCTTTAGGTTGTCTACAGACTTAACATATATTACAAAGTTAATTGTCGTAGGTTCTATTATATGGCCGCGTCAGTAGTGTAATAATATTAATTTATTTATAAGTGTTTGCGAGGTTTATACTTACTTTCTGTCGTTTAATAGGGCCCGTTATGCACTTTTGATTTAAGCCAAAAATGATAAACGTTAGCCGCCTCGCCGTTGTTTAATACAGACCTTTCTCTTGAAAAAAATTTATTCATCAGTCATTAAAAATAATTCTCCTTCGATTTCTTTTGTTCAACATTGATTTTTTTTATTGTACTCTCAGTGTTTAAAACTTTCACAAGCTTAACAAAAAACTCAATCCAACAATTTTTTAAGCCAGTCTACTATAACAACGAGTAAAACAAAACCATAGATACAGTCAGCGATGTTCAATGCTTAAATCATTGGTTTACATGTTAGCCAACTTAAACATCCCACCGTATTATTTTAACTATTACTTACACAAGTTAACTAATTCTATGGTTGTTATCTCACATATGCCCTCCATTTCGGAGCAGTTAAATCATTATTTAATTAAATGATGATTTCAAAAAAAAGAAATGTTAAATAACAACCACAGTTACATTTACAAAAAAAATTAAATTACTCACTATATCACATTTTACTCACTTTCCTATGAAAAATTCTATTATAATATTTTCATCGAAATAATGTTTAGATTTTTTTTCCACTCGTCGTATTTCAGGATCAGTTTTAGATATTCTTTGTATTCAATTAATAAAAATTATTAAAGTTAAAATTATACTATCACTTAATTAGAAACTCAATACATAAATTATGTTATTGAAAATTGCCTCAATTCAACAAAAAAATCTTTCATCTTTCATTATACTTTTATTAAAATCTTCATTTTTCATATTTTCTTCATTTTTCTCTATTTTCTTTTTTCTTATCTTCAGCAATTTTACGTGACTTCACATGCTTCCTCTAGACTAGTGTTTCCCAACCTTTTTTAGGTCATGTCCCACTTTTAACATTTTTTTGCCCCCCCCCCCATACATAATTTTAATAAAAAAATTATTTGTTACTAAAGAAACACATATAGGATGGTTTTTGAAAGAAAACACTTTAATATTGTCATAAAACACAGTAAGTAAAGTTAAAAAACATATAATGAAATACTAAAATTCAAATTCAAAAGATTTTTAATAAAGATTTATTATGGCAATTTAGTGTGATCCTTTTAAGATTTTTTTTCTGTATTTTGTACCTATATCTAGCACTGCATTTAAATAAGCCGAAGAGAAAGCGGTAAAGTCGTATCAAGTCAATTTCTAAATTGCCCCCCTAAAATAACCAAATTGCCCCCCTGTGGGGCGTCGGTCCCACGTTGGGAAACACCGCTCTAGACTATTCGAACAATTTCCATTGTTGGTTGCTTTCCATTCTCTTTACTATCGTCGTCATAAACTTCAACTTTAGTTATACCATAACTTGCTGCTGATACTGTCCTTACGTCGTCTTTCTTTGTTAACTCGGTTTTTGAACCTCCAGGCACAAACAGACTGTCACATTCGTTTAATTCATCCATTTCTGATAAAAAAATATCTAACTTCATCTTCTGTACCTTCCTTGGCTCTTTCTTTTCCTCCTTTCTTATTACTAAGTTCAACTTCTTCATCACTCTCAATACTGTCGATTTTCGAACATACGTCTTCTTCACTTGATTCCTCCTCTGATATTGCATCTTTTGAAATCATACTTTTATTGTCCATGTCATCCACCACTTCCTCATAAGAAATACATTCCTTCTGATCTTCATTTCTCCATTCATTTATTCTCATCAAATCGGAAATTCCTTCATCTGTCCAGCTATATTTAGGGTTCTCCCATTCGTCCCCTACTATTAATTTATTCTTTTCCAATGTATAGGAGCTTATTCCTGTGTTTGCTTCACTTTATTAAGGTAACATTTCGCTAAATTACAATTTTCTTCGTAATCGTCCATAATCCTTTCAGTCTCGATCCAATTCACCTTTTAACTTCACTGCATTAAATTCTCCTTTATTGATATTACTATCATTACATTTTGGTCCTGTATCCTTCCAATCCGAAACCGAACGGACCGCATCAGTCCCGGTTAACAGTTTTCCTTCCTTTCTTCATTCCGCCGAAATCTGCCTTCCCCTCCTTCTCGTGTCTCTGCATTGTAATTTGACCCCTGATTATATTCCTTGTTTGCTGAAAAAGAGTTTCCACCATTTCCGGGAGTACTTCTTTCGAAATAGCCTCTTCCTCTGTATTCTGCTGGGTGTCTCACCATTTTACGCTCATTATCTCCGTAATTCCCTCTTGCAGTTACTTGGTTCATATTAGAATTTTTCCTCCAGTCTTACCTCCTTACATTGTTACCAAAATTATGCTTTTTGGATTCCTCAACAATCTCTTCCCGTGATTCTTGCCTGTGCAATCCTCGTCCATATCCTCCACTTCCTTTCGGTGGCCAATGATTTTTTTCGCTCCCTGTATTGATCGTCCCTTGGCTCTTCATATCTGTGATCAGACTTTCGATTCCTTTCACTATTATTTTCATAACTTTCTTGGCATCGGTCGAGTCTTTCCATCATGTCCAAGAAATCTTCCATCTTATCCCATTGAGTAACACCAGTCTATCTTGAACTTGCCGCGGCAGCTTTTGTAATAATATGTCCACTTGTTCTACTTTCTCCTACCTTTTGGTCCAGGTGCCGCAATTCCTTTCCATCTCCTCGCAAAATTTCCCTCATACTGCCGTCGCCTCTATAGTATCTCCTACTGTTTTCAAATCACTTTTACCTTGCGCTGTTTCCTCTTGGACCAATATCTGTCTCGGAACATTTGTAGGAATACGTCATAATTATTACACCTCTCTGAAACTTCACAACTCCATGAAAAAGCTTCATCTCTTAATCTCCTTTGTACATAGCGGATTTTATTTGTATCCGACCACTCCATTGGCAAGGTTCGGGAATATATCTTCACAAAATCGGCGGGGTGTACTTTTCCGCTTGGTTCAAACACAGTCTCTGGTAAAGTAATCTGACAATAACTTGGTATACGGCTAACCACGGTGTCTGGCCGCCTTTCCACTTTTTCAAGTCTTTCATTAATGTGGCTCATATTCCCACACATTTGGCCTACTTCCGTCGACAAACCAGTAATTTGTCTTCCTACATTATCAGCATGTTCCGCTACGCTCTGTATTTTAATCTCACATTGCACTTGGCCTTCTAAAATAGTTTCCATCCTTCTGATTTCCTTCCATTTTCTGGCTTAGTGATCCTTCTATTCTTTCAGCGATAATTTTCTCTTTTTCCTCTATACAGCGGCCTACCAAAACATTAACGTCTCGCTGTACATTTTTTTTAACTTCAAAAATATCGCTCTCAATCGTCTGTAATCTTTCTTCGGATTCCTTTTCCACCTTCTCAATTCTGTCTGACATCCTCCCCATCATCTCTTCTGCCCTCCTTTGACTACGTTCGATTTTTTCATTAAGTTCTCCTATGTCTTGTTTCAATTCTTGCCTGAATTTCTCTTGGCTTTCTTTGAGGTCTTGTTTCATCCCTCCGATGTCTTGTTTCATTTCCGAGATATCTTGGCTGGTTTTTTCTTGATTTTTCTCAATTCTCTGAATAACTTTTTCTTGGCTCTGATTCATTTCTTGTTTCATTTCTCTGATAGCATTTAATAGCAACCTTAGGTCCGTATTCCCTTCTCGAGCGTACTCAGGTTGATTTGGTTTTGGCAAAACTGCATGTCCTATTGAATTCTGCCCCCCATTAACTTCATTTTCTCCATCAACCAATTCGCCATATTCATCAATGCTGCTGAGATCATTGTTTGGAAAATAACCGGTAACCCCATCTTTATCCCCGTTATTAATAGGACTACTACTGAAATTATTTTGCACCGAATTACTATCTCCCCGGACACCCATTAGGTTTTCATATTTTCCCATCAAAACTTAAGATTCCGGAACTTACCGTTTCCCCCTCTGACATATTACTGTTTGTTTCTCCCAACTCACTAACCAATTTTCCACACTTATTTTCCATAATAATTTGACATTTAAAATTTCATAATGCAAGCAAACACAACGGTATTATTACTCTTAGCAGAAATTCTTTACACCGCAATCGATATTACAAACTTACAACTCCAATCCACAACAATACAACGCTGTCCACATTCAACTCTGCAACACAATTTTTTTTAGGAAGACACAGAAAAGTACCAATTAACTTACAATCTTTTATCGTAACTGCTGAAAAACATGTATATTATCACTGAAAGGAAACAACAAAATTCGACGGCCTCAGGCCTGGAAACAAAGCCGACACATATATACGAAAATGCTTAAAATACTGATCTTTTGCTTTTTTAACTAATTTGGCTGTACATATAAATTCCCCCCTTTTCTTTGTTTTGTTTGTAATAATTCCTTATTAGCTTCTTGCTTCTCGACGGAAATCCACAGATTCTAGACTACTCTACACATGTTACTACAATTTTTTATATGACAAGATTTTTACCACTAATGGTATTACTTACTTTTCTTACAATTTCTTAAAATCACAAATTTTACCCCTTTAATTACTTTTGTCACATGAAAAAAAATTAACTTTGCAACTGTTCTTTAACAAAATGTTACTCAACTTGTAAGTTCACTTTGATTCCACTTTCATAATCATTTACTGAGTGTTCAAAATTTAGTTAATATCCTTCCTGTTGGAATCTGATCGTTGACACTGCAGCCCCAAAAACAAAATGAAAACTGGAATTCTCTTA
>JARYHS010008074.1:369483262-369755732 GCA_031002005.1 Vandiemenella viatica | reverse complement strand
CCCAAATCTGGATGCCTGAACAAGGATTCGAACCACGCCCTCCCGAATGCGAGGCCAGAACGCTAAGCGTTACACCCCCACGCTCGGTAGAACTACTGACCACTGTGAGTAGCCGGGACGGGCTATTGAGTGCTGAAGCAGTTTCCCTTTGTAAAGTGATCTTATATGTTGTGAATGCAGATCGTGGCGGCTGACTGCGACCTGAGGAGCCGGAGGAGACTGCCGCCCCTGGAGCAGTGCCCGTGGCTGCGCGCGGTGCAGCTGCGGGGCTGCTACCAGCTCTCCGACCGGGACCTGTCGCTGCTGGTGGACCGGCTGGCGGGCTGCCCTAGCCTGCGCCACCTGTCGCTCGCCTCGTCGCCGCTGCTGACGGAGCAGGGCGTCGCCGAGCTGTGCGCCGTGCGGCGCCTGACCACGCTCACCCTGCGGGACCTGCCCTCGGTGCAGCAGTGGCAGCTCTGCCTCGACGCGCTGAGGGACGGCCTGCCCGCCTGCACCATCGACGTCCCTCCGCACCTGCTCTCCGGGAGCGACTACCACTACTGGAGGCACCGCGAACTCTAACACTCTCAGCCGCTCGTCACAATCATCGAGTAACAAGAATCTTTGTACTTTTCCTCTTCCTTTATTTCCTCGTCTGTTCAAAATGATATAAATAAAACGTATTACTGTAGAAAATTTTATTTTAAATTCACATTCTTCTGTTCTTAGATGTGGGTTTGTTTCCACCATTATGTACATATCCTCGTTTAATATTTATGGGATTATATAACTCAAGAACCAGCTACAAGAATTTCGTTATACCATTACTTTTCAGTTATCGACTTAAAGATATTTTGATATTTAATTAAAAATACAGCTACATCATAATAACTTTAGACACACTTTTCCACACAACTTGACGCAAAAGGATATGAATGTTTTCATTCAAAATAACTGTTTCATAAACGTAGGTATTAATATGCAAAGTCGTTTAGTTGTTTTGGTGTCTGTAGACAGAGGTAATTATAACACTCGTAGGTTATTTTCTTCAGTACATTAACTTTATTACATTTGGATTCATTTAATACTGTTGGGAGGGGACTGGGGGTGGGTGTGGAATAGGAGGTCAGCTACATTTGTTTACAGAAATTACCGCAGAACGCTACCAGTAACTGACCAATAAAGGAGATAGGTTGGTAGTCACTGAAAGACAGGAGACGGGTAAAGAGAGTATAGGAGTGTATAATAAGGTATATTGAAAATATATTGGTAGAAGAATCAGAAGTAGTGTATCTAAGACAAGAGATGACCATTACGTCAGGCTAACACTTGATTTCAGACATAAAGGCATAAAGTAGTGGGTTTTTTGTGGGATAAAAATTAACTACAAATGGAAATCTACGATTTTTTATTAACAGTGAAAGATTTTTAATTGTGAAAGGTAAAATATTTGGAATGTTGTGTCGACCACGTATTTATTAGTTGCTCTATGTTTCGCAAGCATATTTTTATATTTTGTTTCGTGCGGTTGTTGTTTTATGTGTTGGTTGCTAAGAGAGATATGCTGAGTCGTGCTCTTGAACTCAATCATTGCAGATTCCACTTACGAAACATGCAACCTCAGAAGGAAGTCCGAAATAGGTGGTATCTGTGTAGTTTCGGCTGGTAAAATAATTAATGAACTGAATTAAAGTTATGTTGAGTACAGGGAAAGGATTACGAATCTTTCATTAATCATAATAATTTCTATAACGTACTTAAAAGGAAGAAAAGACACCGGTTTTTCGAAGAGAAGAAAAGTTATTTTCCACAAGTAACTATAAAACATTATATAAAGCAGAAACGATACAGCGAAGATAAATAACACATGGTGATACTGCAGTTAATGAATGTGTGGTAAAGAAATATTACTGGACATTTGGGAAAGTGGAGAAATTGCTGTATGGCCATATGCTCAATCGCAATCAAATTATATACAACTGTTCAGTCTCGATCGAGTGTTCGGATGGTATAAACATGCTCCCTGGTGCACAAAGTTTTCTTTGTGTACGGTAGTTTGTGTTTCTACAATAATATAGTGTTGAACCATCTGAGGAAATATATAACGAAGATGCGCTTGCACGTTCCGGAAATTACTAACATATAACATAAAAACGGGAAAGGTGGAGAACCTCCAGGCAGTTCACGTACTCTCAGTTATGTGTGGTCAGAGAGATATGTATTATATAGTTCAGTGCCAAACACACTGGTAAAAATGGTGAAGTGTCCCTTAATGATGTTCCATGCAGGGGAAATATCAATATTTATAATGCGATGTATAGCACTGATTTGACATATCGTCCTTGAAACAATGATATGCATTCGATATACTGGCTAGTGTAAATAAACTTTAATTTGATTCCCTGAGTTGGCGGTATTCATTGTGTTGCGTACAAATACAGCAGGCCAGCAGAGAATGATAATGCTCTACCCAACTTAACTCAAACTCTTCGAAGGTGAAGGCTTTTCGTAATAATGGACTTTCTCTTTTGAAGTGTACTGAGTTAGGATTCCGCTAACATTAATTTTGACTTGTGTTCTTTGTAATTGTGTGGCTAATTTACACGCACTTTTATATAACCACACACTTTTATGTAACTTCATTTATTCGTGGTGTTACAAAGGCGACGAGTTTGATAACAGTGTTAATAGCTAATATGTAGTTGGGCACAGTATTTTTTAAGAGCAGTAGCTAGTGCTGTAATGAGAAAACTAATTGTAAACTAAATACCTTTCGTGCCGTGGATTCCTCACATTATTCGTCAAAATGTTAGTAAATTAATGAAAATAATTTAGAAGTTCACTAAATGAGGACCGATATATTCTGTTGGATACATATACCAAAAAAAAATAGATAGAAAAGTATGATATCCTAAAGCCAGATCCAACCTTATATCTATGCACAAACCTAACTAAACTGTCACCAGAAATTTACTTCAAATATTATGTCTAATTATCGAGTTATATTATTTTTAAGGTCTTAGCACGATTATTTGTTTTCTTTTTGACGATGGGCTAACTGGATTGAAGATTCCTCATGGCCACTTCAGGAAAGAGTATACGGGTTGCTTTTAAAGCCAAAAGACAAGGAGTATATAGCGAATATTCATGCCGTTGTTATCACTGATAAGCGATATGTTAGCGGAATGACGAAGGATTAGTGGATATATTCTCAGCTAGTTAGCGACAAAAACTTCAGACGATAAACGAAATGCGTTTGAGTGAGAAATTCGTGTGACTAACATTATATTTCGTACATTAATTACCAGAAGTTTGGTTTGTAACAGTTCTCCCATCCGCGATTTCTGATCAGCCTACCAGCACATATGTTCCAGTTTTTTATCAGACCTGAACAACCGTGAAAAAAGAGAGTTCTGGTTGACGTGTTACCGCAGCAGACAGTCGCTCGCGCCGTAATTAAACCGTGTCTGTCTGTCGCCAGTCGGCCGGCGGAGCCTTCCAAACATTCATGTATGCACCGCGGGCTGCCGACACACACGAGGGAGGGGCAACGTATGTCCCCCGTGTGTTCGCAACCAAAGGGAAAGCAAACATTGCAGTGCGTCCTGACAAAATCAAAGGAAATCTTTGAAACAACTTAGTGCAGCATAGTACTTCAAATATTACCGCTTAAGAAATACTAACAAACCTTATTTACATCCTAGTTAGGAAGATGTAATCTCAACCACAGAAAAATGTCGAGTTATTATTTAACTACAATGGATAATTTCTTCCAGTGACAATTTCCCTACGCCCCTAATATCACATTTCGTTTCTTTTATATTGAATTATTTAATTTCATCAACAACCTACTTTCGTACTTTACGATTTACATTTACACTAAATAGTATGTATGGAGTTTTGGGATATATAAATACGTAGAAAGTTTATCAACCTAACTTATAAGTCTTTTATCGGCCATCTAACCAAGTGTTCCTCAACCTTTTTGAACCCAAAGACCAGTAAAGTGTCAAAAATTGTTTTGCGGACCACTAGCTTATTTGGGCGTACTATTTAACCGCTGTATATATCAGTAGCCAACCCTACCTTATCGAAACGTACCACGGTCCCTTAAAACTTTTATATCTGCATTAAGGCCCTGATATAACGGTTTTTCAGTTAATCCTCAAAGCAACTCAGCTCTTTTTTATGCCGACTGAGAATGTATTTAGTTAATAGATTATTATAGTAACAATGCAGGCATAACCTGGACGAACAAAATATCAGCTAGTCGTTGAAATATTCATGACTTTTAGAAAGTTTGGCTTAAAGCTTATACTCGATTATAGCCTTATACAGCACGAATGCAGTATCCATTGTATGTGAACCGTTTTAACTAATTGTGTAATCTCTAATTTATTTTATTTAGAATTTTTTCAAACTCTACCTGCGAACCACTTCTCCTATCTTAATGGACCAATGTAGTACGCGAGCCACAGAATGAGAAACGACGGTCTAATCTAATCCAGCAATAGTACAGCGAAAACGTGATTATCGGTTCCACAAGTAAATCAATACATGCAAACGTTCTGCCGTAGGTCACATACATTAAGCACGTATCGAAAGAGGTTAAGGACCTCCAGCGCTAACCTCAGATCTAAGCGGGGAGCTCTCCACGCGTCTCACCGACCAAATCACCACACCATTCAATATCTTCAAAATATTCCTGGAGAAGCTTCCTTTCAAAGGCCGATTAGTTAACACTGTCAGATAGAGCTGTAAAAGTAAGGACAAATTGTGAACCCGTATGTAATGGTTACTAAACCAATCAGTACTCGTTACTATCGTATCTTTATTCGTTACTTTTGGTACAGTCGAGCGGAAGCATAAAGCATTGTACCGTGTCGCGCCGAGTGCGGGTTGATTTCGTTACTGTCGTCTCGTTTAGTTACTCGTTACCTTTTACACAATCGAGTACTAGTATGCAGAGTCGCATCGAGTCACGTCATGTACGTGTTACAGGATGGCTTCGTTCGGGCTTTGTAAAGTTTAAGTAAATTGTCATTTAGTAAAGCGTGTATAGGTGGAAAAAAAAAGACGAAGAAGAAGAAGTTAGAAAATCGCATTTTTAGAATAAACTCATTTCATAAATGTATGAAATCAATAAAATCTCACTAAGGTATGTTCAATAAAAAAAATCGCAATTATCTATTTACAAATTAACTTAGTCCATAACCCGAAAGTTAGTTAGATCCTCCCGAAGGAGGCATACTAAGTCATGGTGTCTACCCATTACTCTTTGTTTAGTCGGATTAACTGACAGTGAGTAGAAAATACAAGAGTGTTCTAACTCAAAACTTTACTGTTGAAGACTATTTAACGTGGTCAACACAGGTACATCTAATAATTGGCCTTCTACAAGAAACTAGAATTAGCTAATAATAACTTATTATTTCAATTTGCTTTACCGGCTTTAGGATATTTTCTTCGCCTTTATATAAAATTAAGAAGTGAAAATGAGAAGTGAAATCTCTAAGTGCTGCCTTCCTGTTCGAGGACGTGTGGTACCAGAATTAAACAAATACAAGGCAAAAAAAAACAAGAAATCTTGTTAGATGTGTTTGTTATTGCAACATTTACCAGTATATGTTAATTTTGTACTCCCTAAGATATATTTTTTATTTTATTCATTTTAATGGTTTTTACACCTACAGCCAGCCTTCCATTGGTGTGCACAACAGCGTTTTCAACTAATTATTTGCTTAATAATATTAATTATTATGGCATTACAAATTGGGCTTCACTACTAGACACTTTAAGCAAAACTACAGCAATATCGTGACGCGGTGAATCGAAAATTTATCTAGTAATAGCTTCTGTCTTAGCAGCGTAATTTTCTTTATGTTTTACACAGTTTTAATTAGATGTAAGGAGTAACAACTATATACAAACTTCTTAATCTCTTCGCTCTGAAATTTATTTAATATGTTAAAAATTTTCTGGTATCTGGCTTTAAACCGTTTATTTTTTAAATTATCTAATTATTTCTTCTTTTCTCATTTACTTATTTACTAATTTTTCGTCTAAAACAGCAGGTATGCTCTGTTTATTTCACATAGTAACGTAACTCCGTTATATCATATTATCTATATTCTAAATAGTTAATATTGCTTACTTCAAACCAGCAGTTCAAATTACTAACAGAATGTCAACTAGAACAGAACTGATAACATGGCACATTGCAAATAACTGAACTTAGTTTTCCCAGTATGTGATGTTTTCCATTGTAGATAACTGTTACTCTTTCCTGATGCTGCCTTGTGACAAATACACTCCTGTTTCAGTCTGCCTTCGCTTCATGAGATATTAGCTAACAATTTAGAATATCTTGTTTTAAGCTAGATCCCAGGATTTAAGACCGTTAAAACCCATCAAATCTTTTCGGGTTGTTTTTTTGGCGATACCATTACAAACACACCCACAGACACTGCCCTCAAAATATACGTATATGTAGCAAAATAATTTGAGTTGGGTCGGAAATTTCTTACAAAAATACCTTTCTTGCAATCCTATGAGAAACTTTTAAAATCGTTGTGAGTGAAGAATGGTGGTTTTGTTGGTATTTTTAAAAAAGAATATTTTAGTCTTTTATTTCTACTGTGTATTGTATGACATTATTTCTGTATCGTTTTACGTAATGGTTTTTTAGCTTCACGTTAACTCTGTCAGTCAATTGAGTCTACATGTAAATTCGCTTTATATCTTAGTCGATTGCCTGTGGAGAAAGGTTACCTAATTTCTTTCATACGCTACAGAGTTGGGTTATCATTTGACCTTCTTAGGGTTAGATTTATAGCTTGCAACTGATTTTTGTCCCTGATACGTAGAATTTGTTGATAAACAAATTATATCTTTCTTTGGGAACAAAGTGTTGTAAAACACCTGATCGTATTATGTCATTGATTAAATATTGGTATATAATAACGAAAGTTAATAACGATTTTTAATTATTGTTCAACGTTATTCCTGTTATTTCTCAAGTCTTTAGGTTGTCTACAGACTTAACATATATTACAAAGTTAATTGTCGTAGTTTCTATTATATGGCCGCGTCAGTAGTGTAATAATATTAATTTATTTATAAGTGTTTGCGAGGTTTATACTTACTTTCTGTCGTTTAATAGGGCCCGTTATGCACTTTTGATTTAAGCCAAAAATGATAAACGTTAGCCGCCTCGCCGTTGTTTAATACAGACCTTTCTCTTGAAAAAAAAATTTATTCATCAGTCATTAAAAATAATTCTCCTTCGATTTCTTTTGTTCAACATTGATTTTTTTTATTGTACTCTCAGTGTTTAAAACTTTCACAAGCTTAACAAAAAACTCAATCCAACAAATTTTTTTTAAGCCAGTCTACTATAACAACGAGTAAAACAAAACCATAGATACAGTCAGCGATGTTCAATGCTTAAATCATTGGTTTACATGTTAGCCAACTTAAACATCCCACCGTATTATTTTAACTATTACTTACACAAGTTAACTAATTCTATGGTTGTTATCTCACATATGCCCTCCATTTCGGAGCAGTTAAATCATTATTTAATTAAATGATGATTTCAAAAAAACGAAATGTTAAATAACAACCACAGTTACATTTACAAAAAAAATTAAATTACTCACTATATCACATTTTACTCACTTTCCTATGAAAAATTCTATTATAATATTTTCATCGAAATAATGTTTAGATTTTTTCACTCGTCGTATTTCAGGATCAGTTTTAGATATTCTTTGTATTCAATTAATAAAAATTATTAAAGTTAAAATTATACTATCACTTAATTAGAACTCAATACATAAATTATGTTATTGAAAATTGCCTCAATTCAACAAAAAAATCTTTCATCTTTCATTATACTTTTATTAAAATCTTCATTTTTCATATTTTCTTCATTTTTCTCTATTTTCTTTTTTCTTATCTTCAGCAATTTTACGTGAACTTCACATGCTTCCTCTAGACTAGTGTTTTCCCAACCTTTTTTAGGTCATGTCCCACTTTTAACATTTTTTTGCCCCCCCCCCCCATACATAATTTTTAATAAAAAAATTATTTGTTACTAAAGAAACACATATAGGATGGTTTTTGAAAGAAAACACTTTAATATTTTCATAAAACACAGTAAGTAAAGTTAAAAAACATATAATGAAATACTAAAATTCAAATTCAAAAGATTTTTAATAAAGATTTATTATGGCAATTTAGTGTGATCCTTTTAAGATTTTTTTTTCTGTATTTTGTACCTATATCTAGCACTGCATTTAAATAAGCCGAAGAGAAAGCGGTAAAGTCGTATCAAGTCAATTTCTAAATTGCCCCCCTAAAATAACCAAATTGCCCCCCTGTGGGGCGTCGGTCCCACGTTGGGAAACACCGCTCTAGACTATTCGAACAAATTTCCATTGTTGGTTGCTTTCCATTCTCTTTACTATCGTCGTCATAAACTTCAACTTTAGTTATACCATAACTTGCTGCTGATACTGTCCTTACGTCGTCTTTCTTTGTTAACTCGGTTTTTGAACCTCCAGGCACAAACAGACTGTCACATTCGTTTAATTCATCCTTTCTGATAAAAAAAATATCTAACTTCATCTTCTGTACCTTCCTTGGCTCTTTCTTTTCCTCCTTTCTTATTACTAAGTTCAACTTCTTCATCACTCTCAATACTGTCGATTTTCGAACATACGTCTTCTTCACTTGATTCCTCCTCTGATATTGCATCTTTTGAAATCATACTTTTATTGTCCATGTCATCCACCACTTCCTCATAATAAATACATTCCTTCTGATCTTCATTTCTCCATTCATTTATTCTCATCAAATCGGAAATTCCTTCATCTGTCCAGCTATATTTAGGGTTCTCCCATTCGTCCCCTACTCTTAATTTATTCTTTTCCAATGTATAGGAGCTTATTCCTGTGTTTGCTTCACTTTATTAAGGTAACATTTCGCTAAATTACAATTTTCTTCGTAATCGTCATAATCCTTTCAGTCTCGATCCAATTCACCTTTTAACTTTACTGCATTAAATTCTCCTTTATTGATATTACTATCATTACATTTTGGTCCTGTATCCTTCCAATCCAAAACCGAACGGACCGCATCAGTCCCGGTTAACAGTTTTCCTTCCTTTCTTCATTCCGCCGAAATCTGCCTTCCCCTCCTTCTCGTGTCTCTGCATTGTAATTTGACCCCTGATTATATTCCTTGTTTGCTGAAAAAGAGTTTCCACCATTTCCGGGAGTACTTCTTTCGAAATAGCCTCTTCCTCTGTATTCTTCTGGGTGTCTCACCATTTTACGCTCATTATCTCCGTAATTCCCTCTTGCAGTTACTTGGTTCATATTAGAATTTTTCCTCCAGTCGTACCTCCTTACATTGTTACCAAAATTATGCTTTTTGGATTCCTCAACAATCTCTTCCCGTGATTCTTGCCTGTGCAATCCTCGTCCATATCCTCCACTTCCTTTCGGTGGCCAATGATTTTTTCGCTCCCTGTATTGATCGTCCCTTGGCTCTTCATATCTGTGATCAGACTTTCGATTCCTTTCACTATTATTTTCATAACTTTCTTGGCATCGGTCGAGTCTTTCCATCATGTCCAAGAAATCTTCCATCTTATCCCATTGAGTAACCACCAGTCTATCTTGAACTTGCCGCGGCAGCTTTTGTAATAATAGTCCACTTGTTCTACTTCTCCTACCTTTTGGTCCAGGTGCCGCAATTCCTTTCTCATCTCCTCGCAAAATTTCCTCATACTGCCGTCGCCTCTATAGTATCTCCTACTGTTTTCAAAATCACTCTTTACCTTGCGCTGTTTCCTCTTGGACCAATATCTGTCTCGGAACATTTGTAGGAATACGTCATAATTATTACACCTCTCTGAAACTTCACAATTCCATGAAAAAGCTTCATCTCTTAATTTGCTTTGTACATAGCGGATTTTATTTGTATAAGACCACTCCATTGGCAAGGTTCGGAAATACGTATATCTTCACAAAATTGGCGGGGTGTACCTTTCCGCTTGGTTCAAAACACAGTCTCTGGTAATGTAATCTGACAATAACTTGGTATACGGCTAACCACGGTGTCTGGCCGCCTTTCCACTTTTTCAAGTCTTTCATTAATGTGGCTCATATTCCCACACATTTGGCCTACTTCCGTCGACAAACCAGTAATTTGTCTTCCTACATTATCAGCATGTTCCGCTACGCTATGTATTTTAATCTCACATTGCACTTGGCCTTCTAAAATAGTTTCCATCCTGCTTTCAATATCCCTCTGATTTCCTTCCATTTTCTGACTTAGTGATACTTCTATTCTTTCAGCGATAATTTTCTCTTTTTCCTCTATACAGCGGCTTACCAAAACATTAACGTCTCGCTGTACATTTTTTTTAACTTAAAAAATATCGCTCTCAACCGTCTGTAATCTTTCTTCGGATTCCTTTTCCACCTTCTCAATTCTGTCTGACATCCTCCCCATCATCTCTTCTGCCCTCCTTTCACTACGTTCGATTTTTTCATTATGTTCTCCTATGTCTTGTTTCAATTCTTGCCTCAATTTCTCTTGGCTTTCTTTGAGGTCTTGTTTCATCCCTCCGATGTCTTGTATCATTTCCGAGATATCTTGGCTGGTTTTTTCTTGATTTTTCTCAATTCTCTGAATAACTTTTTCTTGGCTCTGATTCATTTTTTGTTTCATTTCTCTGATAGCATTTAATAGCAACTTTAGGTCCGTATTCCCTTCTCGAGCGTACTCAGGTTGATTTGGTTTTGGCAAAACTGCATGTCCTATTGAATTCTGCCCCCCATTAACTTCATTTTCTCCATCAACCAATTCGCCATATTCATCAATGCTGCTGAGATCATTGTTTGGAAAATAACCGGTAACTCCATCTTTATCCCCGTTATTAATAGGACTACTACTGAAATTATTTTGCACCGAATTACTATCTCCCCCGACACCCATTAGGTTTTCATATTTTCCATCAAAACTTAAGATTCCGGAACTTACCGTTTCCCCCTCTGACATATTACTGTTTGTTTCTCCCAACTCACTAACCAATTTTCCACACTTATTTTCCATAATAATTTGACATTTAAAATTTCATAATGCAAGGAAACACAACGGTATTATTACTCTTAACATAAATTCTTTACACCGCAATCGATATTACAAACTCAAAACTCCAATACTCAACAATACAACGCTGTCCACATTCAAATCTGCAACACAATTTTTTAGGAAGACAGAGAAAAGTACCAGTTAACTTACAATCTTTTATCGTAACTGCTGAAAAACATGTATATTATCACTGAAAGGAAACAACAAAATTCGACGGCCTCAGGCCTGGAAACAAAGCCGACACATATATACGACAATGCTTAAAATACTGATCTATTGTTTTTTTTTAACTAATTTGGCTGTTCATATAAATTCCCCCCTTTTCTTTGTTTTGTTTGTAATAATTCCTTATTAGCTTCTTGCTTCTCGACGGAAATCCATAGATTCTAGACTACTCTACACATGTTACTACAATTTTTTATATGACAAGATTTTTACCACTAACCGATGGTATTACTCGTACTTTTCCTTACAATTTCTTAAAATCACAAATTTTACTCCTTTAATTACTTTTGTCACATGAAAAAAATTAACTTTACAACTGTTCTTTAACAAAATGTTACTCAACTTGTAAGTTCAACTTTGATTCCACTTTCATAATTATTTACTGAGTGTTCAAAATTTAGTTAATATCCTTAATGTTGGAATCTGATCGTTGACACTACAGCCCCAAAAACAAAATGAAAACTGGAATTCTCTTACTTGATGCACTTGCACGTAGATCAGCTCTCTGCTGCTGCTCAACTGAAACCACTGCTTCAGAAGAAACTCCAAACGTTTAAGGTGTTATGTTAATCACATTAATTAACACCCATAATTCTGGTCCAGGGTCACCAATTGCGAGGTTTATACTTACTTTCTGTCGTTTAATAGGTCCCGTTATGCACTTTTGATTTAAGCCAAAAATGACAAACGTTAGCCGCCTCACCGTTGTTTAATACAGACCTTTCTCTTGAAAAAAATTTATTCATCAGTCATTAAAAATAATTCTCCTTCGGTTTCTTTTGTTCAACATTTATATTTTTTTATTGTACTCTCATTGTTTAAAACTTTCACAAGCTTAACAAAAAACTCAATCCAACAATTTTTTAAGCCAGTCTACTATAACAACGAATAAAACAAAACCATAGATACAGTCAGCGATGTTCATTGCTTAAATCTTTGGTTTACATGTTAGCCAACTTAAACATCCCACCGCATTATTTTAACTATTACTTACACAAGTTAACTAATTCTATGGTTGTTATCTCACATGTTGGATTACTACTAACTCCATCAATAACATCTAATTTTACTACTATCTTGCTGTTTTTAAATAATTTTAATTTCTGCGTACCATCTATACCTCCAGACAGTCAGGTCCCAGTGACACGGTCCACCAACTAGGCTTGGTTTAAGATATATGCAGTAAGTTATAATTGACATTTGGAGTCGCAATAGTAACAGCCAGAGTCGTTGAAAGAGAATGTAACTTTCTAGATAGTGCAAGTGAATTCCATTAAAAATCGTTGAATTAATCATTGTTTCTTAGGCCTAACATTTGATCTTGTCACCATCAACTTAAAATTGTGTTATGTACTGGAATTCAGAGTGTGGTGCAACGAGTTAAGAGAGAGGGGATGTATTGTGGTGCAACCAAATAAATGAACGCCATGGAAAGTTCGTATAATTATGGAAATAAATTAAGGCAATAAAAACAAGGAATAAATAGGAACCTAAATATTTAGAGTGATGTAGATAATAAGAAATTAATTAAAAACTCTAATTTACCCTATCAAGAGTGAGGGTGAACAAATTTGTGATCAGTTAGGAATATTTTATTATGAACTTAAAGGTGGTGCTGAATGGCAGCCGCTGTATGCCAGGAAGGGACGATTAAGAGTCATTCATCCCAACCCCGCCACCGTGTTGGTACGAAAAGCAGAATCCACTTCATCATTTCCACGGAAGCGAAATTCAACCTGTGGGAGAGGTAAGCAATATATATTATCTTTTGAATCCTGTTTATACCTCCGAGGTTTCAAGCGGCAATGTAAATTCAAGAAGTTAGGGTTGGTAGCGCCAACGTGAGAAAGACATAACGTGACCCAACTTCCCGTTACACGAAAGGCATTTAATCTCAACCACATACAATAGTAGTCCTCAGTATTGGGCCATCGTCATTACTGCTAGTGTCGAGAAGTACCTCTGCATACAAATGAAGTCCATCTCTGTAAAAATGCTCACTTTCGCTACGTGATTATGTGAATGAAACGGATTACGCTAAGATAAATTTTTGGTATTAGAACTGTTGGTTTTTGGGCGATTACTGTGTATTTGTTTAATTGCATCCGTGATTTAGCTAAGATAAGTTGCTGGTTTTGGAAGATTTCTTGTTTAATTTAATCCGTGTCAGAGTTTTCAAATTTCTAGTGCCAATAGTTTTGCTCAAATAGAACAGAATGTGGTTTGAATTGTGTCGTTCATCACTCCACTCATTATTTTATTGTAAATGTTCGTGCCTTTTCACCTTGCGGTCGATAAGTAAACATCTTCCTGTGAATGCAGTTAATCTCAGGAAGAAATCAGATTGGTAAATTAATAAGGATTATAAAGGCGAGTGGGAATGTTACAAAAGGTAACACGCAAACATTGTTTGAGTTTGAATATGGGATGTCAGAAGACAGACTCTGGCAGTTGGGTTCAGGCATTTAAACGGAAGCTAGACCAGTTTTACTCCAATATTTTTGAAATTAATGAAGTTACTATATTCATCGCACAAAATTTATAATTTCCTATATAAATACTGGCACACAAAACGAAATAGCATTACTGGCCTACAGTTTACAGTGAATCAGACAATAATACAGTGACAGGATTACAATAACCTTTTCAGTGACTAATATTAAACAATCAAATGTATCTAGAAATTACAAAATAGAGAAAATATATGGCAAAACAGAAAGAGCTAATTCAATATGTGAACGGCGACGTATAATTATAGAAGTGATTTATTACAACACTGAACAAAATGAAGGAAATGAATGAAAAATTCTAATGAATTGCTATTAATGTTGAAACATACGCAGAACTATGCTATACAGATTTATTGAAAGTATACAGTAATTGTATAAGAGACGCAGTTCATGAATAATAGAGGGAAAATATACATGTGGAAATGTCAGAGAATATAGGACGATAGCAAATAAATTAATCAAGGATAACCAAATTATGCAATTGTAAACACCATATGCGAGAAGATGTTGATTACGAACACACTGTGGTGGTTATGGATACAGACAGAAATTTAAGAAACTTTAAAAAGGATAAATTACATCAAACAGAAGTTTTTATAAATGAGCAAATCTGAGACTGATAGTAGTAAAAAACTGTAAAAGAAACTCAGCTGAAAAAGCCTTTGAAGATAAGTAATTCAGTAATTAAAGCGTATAAAAATCCGGCCATATTGTCTCAATGAGTCAGAGGAGAAAGCACAAAACTGCTCAAAACGAAAAACTATTATAACAGTAGCGATATTTCAGATACAAAATGAATGGAAAATTAAAGAAGCCCTAGAAATGATTGCAAGAAGAGTATGTAGAAGCAGATGTGTAAATCATCTTGGCTGGAGTATAGTAGGTACGTATCAAATATTATTTTGAGAAAATGTAAAGAAGTATGTAGGCCTAACGATAAATCCGTTTTGAGTTCAGGATAAACATTTGGAAGAAAGAAGAACTGCCCATATCGTATACCGAAGAAAATTCGAAAGTAGTTTGGTAAAAATGTTTGAGGCTGATTTTGTGGAAGGAGTGGTTCTAAGGACGCAAAATCACTGAAACCACCCATTAAAGATTATGCATATAGTTATAAAAAGGGAGGAAACGAAACCGTTTTTCTTTTTTAAAAAATGATACTGATGTGAAAGGTATAGCACCAGATGTTTGATACCCCAGACAAACACCAAGTTGGTTCCTTCAAAAGGCCATGACCACCTAAAAAAAAAATTGTGCACATTACAGTTCTAATGTGTTCTCTGTCTCTCATATCGAAATTCCTGTATGTATAGCCTGTATATATTGTTTTCTTATCAGCCTGATAGATCAACCACAACAATAATAATAAATTTACCATAGAGGTGAAAACCAATAATAAACTGAAATTCCTTGTCTCAAAAGTTCCCAGAAAAGTTCTATTACACTTTTTTAATTAATTTAATTGTGATATAGCACACGCTTCGGTGGCAATTTTCCTACACACCCATTTTTCACCTTTCCAATACCTACCAACTTTTGCCCTCTACTAATTTCAACTTTAAATTGTTTCAAGGTTCTTGGTAAATTATTCATCAATTCTCTTGGTAACATATTCCAATAACTGACCCCCTTACCTACGAAAGAAAATCTTCCCACACACTTGTGCTGAAATCGAGTACCAGCTTGTGGTCGTGGTTATCTTTTCACTTATGCTGCATGCTGAAACCATAATTCACGACACATCCAAGCACTTGCAAAACCACAAAAAAGTAGCACTCTGACACATGCTAAACAGATTAAATTAGATACTGTAACCTAAGAATGATTATCTCACAGAAAAACACAACGATACCAATGCAAAGTACAGTGGACACACTGAAAATCTGATTGTACAGTTCAATAATAAAATTCTAAACAAAGCAAAGAAACAGCTGCATCCCAACACAGTACACACCAATTAACAAACACTATTACACAATTATCTACATCAATAAAGTAATATATTCAAAAAAGAAGGTATACAAATAACATTTAGGGCAAACAACAGAACACATAAGCATGTAAATACTAATACCGAAATTGACCAGTATTAGCAGTAAGGAATATATAAACTGACTTGCCAACAGTGCCGTGCAAAATACATACGCCAAAGATCCAGGGACTTCAACAAGATTTACATAAAACTTATCAGTGTAATAACAAACCTCTCGATATATTCTGAGTACATCATAGACCATAACCATCCACCCAAAACTATATAGACATATATGAGAATACCAAAAAATTAATAACTTCAGAAAATAATTAATTACAGTTCAAGAAAGTTACCAAACTTAATACTAAAAACACAGAGAAAAACAGTGCTTAAATACTCGTAATTCATAAGCTTAACAAATAAAACACTAAAGAGAATCATAACTCAATAATTCCAACACAAATTACAAATAATAGCTTACATAATCACACAAACTCAGATATATTTTAACACATATTGCCCACAGATACTACATCACAACTAATTCTATGTTGACACAACTGTACAAATAATCAATACCAGCACAGAAATTACTGAAACCAGCTTGTACCATCACAATAATGCGGATTTGACAAGCAAAAATTAAATAATAGTAAAGTGAAGTGCATAAGAAAGTTACAGTTAGTATGCTGGATTTCGGAATTGGATATTGGTCCGGAAACGTGAAGAAAGTGCTGTTCTGAACTAACATGTGATAGCTACCACTATTTTTGTAAGCTTGGTGGATCTATATAATAGATATACAGATACTCAAATAACACTTTGTACATTTACAGCAATTGACGATGGCCCAAACCACAGGGGTGAAACGCCTCTGCTCAAAATATTAAAAAAAACAGCTATTAATTGACGGCATTTAATTAAAAAAACATTGATTTCCCTCTAATACTTCCCGAAATATAAGTAACTTTCAGTCTATATAAGAACCAGGTGGCTGTAAGCAAACGTCATTCCAGATGGCTTCAGTGGAAGCTTTCTTTTAAGTTAGATTACTTACATGGGACTTGTAGTTTAACATATTATACGCTGCTTAATTACGAGTTCCTATTAACGCTTAAACACATTATTATAACAATTAAATTTAGAACTTCTGTGAACGGACACTTTTCCAATATAGCATCATTTTAAAATTACGTATATTCATAACTTAAAAGCTTTTGCTGGCTACTTTACCTTTCTGCTTATTTCGCAATGGTTGCTAGCGACGTACTGCTATTGTGACCCGCCTTTTCGTGATGTGCTGACGCCGGAGCTGCCTGCGTGTTGCGATTTCTGCCGATCTGCATTGGCGGCATTCCGCATCTGCCGAAGGGCTCTGAGTGAACACCGCAGAGCAACCCTGCTATATCGTTCTGCGACCTTCATCTACTCTATCCATGCAGCAGGATCGTCTTCTCCGAAAGTGTATCTTCTTGTGGATTCTATCAGATGGCTGGAATGGTTTAATATTGCTAGCTTATATTTTCAAGTCTTATACAATATACCAAGTCGTCACGTCTTTGGTTAACGTGGGGCTGATCATTATAGAAGGGTACGTTATTATGACCTACATCGGATGACGTAGTCATTGATACCTTTGAATCGACAACAATGCAAATTGAGGTAGTTTTTACCCCAACAACGTCTAACAGTTTAGCAACCCTGACACCACACATCTGACACCAAAATTTTTCGTTTCTGATAGTGATCTGACCTACTAGTAACCAATAAGGAGAGGGAGAAAGGGGGCAAGGGTGGCCAGGAAAGACTCCCGTGGGTCCTCTTTTATCCTGCCACTCGTATTCACAATGTATAGGAGAACTCTAGAAATAAATAATCTTAGTCATAGCAACATTGCTAACATTTATTTATATTATTGACCAGCTGCCACCTGACATCTGAAGACTCCCAACACAGTTCGGCCAACATCAGTGAGCTAAGGCTACCTCATATCCCAATACAGCATCCACCTTCCTCGAGAATTAGGCAGTTGGCTCCACCTAAATTTATTGTTGTCCCGTTGTCGATCTGGCGGAGTGTGCAGCAGTCTTGACTGGCCTGGTGAGACGAGATGGCTTCGTCCCGCAGTGGCGCCGGTCTCTTTGGGAGCGTGCACAAACCACGTAGCTCCATTTTGGCCTCCTGTGAACCCCCCCCCCCCCCCCCACGTAGCCATACGTGGCATTTGCCTCTACCCCCCCCTCCCCACGTAGCACGTAGATTTTTTCCTTTTTGATTCCAGAAGACATTTTGTACTGTTTTCTCTTGTCAGACTATTGTAAATTACATACGGAGATAATTAAATGACGGAAATAAATATTCACATGCTGTTGTGAGTTCTGTTCCTCATTTTAACTGTGAAAAATGTTATGAAAGGAAAGCTACGTGGCCTGGCTCGGAACCCCCCCCCCCCCACGTAGCCCAGCGTAGCCTTCCAGCCAACCCCTCCCCCCCTGGACCAAGCCACGTAGTTTGTGCACAATCCCTTTGTGGTGTCTTCCGCTAGCCCAGCAAAGACGACGCCTCCATCGCCGGCACCCTCCTGGTGACGACTTCTCAGTTCGAGTTCAGTTCTCTCTCGGTTCCGACCTCAGGCCAAGGTGTCTTCAACCTTTCCCCATCCCCAGTGGCAACAACTTCGGCCAATCCTAACCTGTTGCCAGGCTGTCTAGTAGGCTTCTTTCGGCTCAGTCATGGTTTTAACTCCTGCTCATCAGCATTTTACTTTGGGCACACTGAGTCGGAAATTGTGCAATCTAACTAGCTCGCTGGTGCTGGAATTGGTAAGCCGTAGCAGCAGCGACACGACAATAGCCAAACACCCAGTCAGCAACTTTAAGTACGCGCAACAACAGAGAGCATGCCTACCACACACAGGGAAAAGCTGATTTGCTGAATGAGACGAGCGGGAAAAAAATGAGCCATCTAAAGCAGATGAGCTGAGAAACCAAGAGCCATCTGAAGTAGATGAGTGTAGAAGATCATCCATAAGAGTTGAGGCGCTTAAGTTGATACCTTAGTCGTTAAATGGAGACAAGGAAACCTTGAGAAGTTGTACGAGAGAAAACAAAGATGTAAGTGCCATACTATATAAGAGTAGAGGCTTTCTCGGCGTTGTATATAGATGAAACGTTCTCGCGAAACTAACCGAGTGAGAAAGTTTGTGTAGCACTACGTTTTGGCGGTCATTACACTACTACATAATGGCTATCTGCGACGAAAGTCGGAACCGCTGTGACGACTGATAAAGCAGGCTTCGATGCACGGTAGTTCCTCTTCTGCGACGATTTCTTGAGAAGGCTGCGTGCGTGGTGATGACGAAGGGATAGACAGACCCCGCAACGAGTCTTGGATCAGGCAAGGCACAATTCCGGTGGCCTGTCGGCATTCTACGTCCCAGGGAAATGCCCCCCCCAAGTGTTTCCTAATAAAGCAAGGTCGTCGTTTAATACCTTTCAATTATTTGTTTCTTGGTAAAATAACTCTCAGGTTACGACATATTATCCGTCCCCTGGTACACTTACATCATTATAAACATGACTGCTTTGAAAGCATTATGGTTTTAAACAATGCAATCATTTTATGTTGCATAAAAAATAATAACAAACACAAATATTTCTAATTACAGCTTGGGAAGCGTCCATAAACCACGTAGCTCCACTTTGGCTTCCTGTGAAACCCCCATACCCTCCCACGTAGTCCGACGTGTGTTTTGTCGCTAACCCCCTCTCCCCTCCCCAAGTAACACGTAGCTTTTTTCTTTCTGATTCCAGAAGACATTTTGTATTGTTTTCTCTTGTCAGACTATTGTAAATTAAATTCGGAGATAATTAAATGAAGGAAATAAATATTCACATCCTGTTGTGTGTTCTGTACCTCATTTTAAGTGTGAAAAACAATATGAATGAAAAGCTACGTGGCTTGTCTCGGATCCCCCCCCCCTCCCTTTTCTACGTAGCGCAGCGTAACTTTCCAGCCAACCCCACCTCCCCTCCAAGACCGAACCACGTAGTTTATAGACTCTCCCTTATTGAGGTAATCATTTTAATTTTCGTAACACTTTTCATTGATTCTACACTTTCTTTTAATTTAACAACGGCCTATTAAAATTTCTTCATTAGATTGTTTCCCGCGCAACACTCGCAAATCTCATTCTTGCGACGGTCGATTCCTGACTCCAATTTTTTTCCCCTGCTATCTTGCGCTAACATCTTTATTACAATATACTCCTTAAAATCTACGTCAACCATCTGTTTCATATATTTTAATTTCTGTCTTCCTCTGCAGTTCTTAACTTCAACTGTTCCCTCCACTAACAAATTAACAAAACCTACATATCCTAAAATATGATCCATCATCCTGTCTCTTCTTTCTATAAGACTCTTCCACAAATTCCTTTCCTCGCCAATCCTTTCAAAGCACGTTCATTTCGTAATCTACATGTCCACTTAATTTTCAGCATCCTTCGATAGCACCGCATTTCAAATACTTCAATTTCATTTTTTTCTGGTATTCCCAAAATCTATGCTTCGCTATTATAAGCTTCTATGCTCCACACACAGAATTTTAAAATGTTCTTTCTGGGTTCCAGATCAATACTGAAACTAAAGGAATTCGCATTTTGAAGATGGCTGTGCTATTCTAACATCATTATTGCTTCGGCCATCAGTTATAAATTACTTCCTAAGTAAAAAATTCACTTAAATCTCCTATTGCATCCTATCCTATTTCAATATTTATTCTACTACTGCTGCTATCATTTCTACTACATTTCATCAGTTTGGTTTGCTTTCGTGTATATTTAGTCCAAAATTTTCCTTCAGTATTTTGTTCATGCCATTCAGTAAGTTCTGAAAACGGTCAGTCTCTTCTACTAAGAGAACAGTGTCATCAGCAAATCTATGCATATTGATTTTATCTCCTTGAACACTTATGCCGCATTCAAATTTTTATTCCTTTGTTGCTTATTCTACATACAAGTTGAATATTAATTCATAACTGTTTTATATCAATAGTCTTTTGATTCCTTCTTCTCCTAGGGATTTCAGAAGTTGTGCAGTTGTCTCAACAATTCCAACCACTTAATTAGATTACAAATCTTGCAAAGCTCTATGAAATTCTGTTCTTATAACAGTATCTTCTAAGTCATCAATGTCTACATCGCCTTTTCCAGTACACTGTTGTTCATATTATCCCTATCACATACTCCCTGTATTCCTTCCATCTGTTAGCTCTATCTTCTGATCTTAAAAGCGGTTTTTCATCAGCAGCTTTAATAAATATGTATCTTTTTATTTCTCCAAAATTATATAGGCCACATCTACTTTGCCAAAGACCATTTATCTTCTACCTCTTCGCACTTTTTATGCAGCATTGTTTCTTATATTTTCTATTTATTTTGTTTCTAAAATGTCTATACTGCTCTCTTCCTGCTTCATCCTGAGCATTTTTGTGCCTTCTCCTCTAATCCATCAACTCCTATATTTTTTCAGTGATCCAAGGCTTTCGCGTAACTTGTTCCCTAAATTCTAATGTTTTTTTACCAGCTTTGATCATTTCTCTCTTCAACGAATTCCATTCATCCCGAGGTTGAACTCCTATCAGAGTTATTTCTGAGACCCCCATCTAGCATCCCTGCAAATTTTTCTATCAAGTTAGATTGTTTCAAATTGTTCAAATCCATTCTCTTCTAACTGCGTTGCTTCCTTTTTCTCTAAATTGCAGCCTGGACTTCATAATTATCAGATTGTGTCCGAGTCTATAGGGGCGGCCCTAGGGCGACCGCACCGGGCGCCGTCATATTGGGGGAGCAGAAAATGTAGCGGTAGATCGTCTGCGCAAAAAATAAATTCTACAATAACCCAGCTTGCTGGTCACATATTATTTTAACACACTAATCATCCAGAAGGGCTTATAAACGCAAGAACTTCAATTTAATGTATAGCTGTATGTCGTCATAGAATCGAGTAAGATCAAGTTATTCGAAACAAGAAAATCACAACTCGTCCCAGAATCAGGACTCTCCGGTGCCGCTCTGCGCCTTTCGAATCTGTTTCCTGCGTTTTCGGCAATAGTATTCGAGTTCATTCGCATATGGGAGCATGTGCATGGAGCGTGATTCAACCTACTGCTTGAAACATTTTTTTAGAACTGATAAGTCATCTGAGTCGTCGTCACCAGAACTATTTCAACATGCGACGGGAAAAAATCTTATTTAATAGGAGTTCTTCAGACGAAAAAGAGCGATAAAGAGCAGCAACATGAGAAGATTTAGGCATGGCTGTAAAGTCGTCTGCAGTTCAAAATATTACAGAATGGGATATACCAGACATACCACCACCAGAGCCTTTTCAAAGTACAAATTATGATGATATTTCAAAATGGTCGCTCGACTCTGCAGCCAGCGATGAAATAATTATTCTTGCAATGAAAAAAATCCAAGAAAAACTATGTATGTCATTTTCCAAATACGTATTTTCCATAAGTAATGCCAAATAAAATAAAATGCATGTTTACTCTAAATCTGCAGATACAGTGTATTGTTTCTACTGTTGTTTATTCAACAGAAGGTCTCACTCTTATTTTGGAAAGGAAAGATTTGATGACTGGAGCTACTGTAATCAGAGCGTCTCAAAACTCAAGAAACTTCCTGAAATCACCAGCACAACATGCCCAGTTGGATAGAAGCGTTGATTCGATTAGAGAACATTAGTGTAATAGACAAGCATTAGTAAATACAAACTGAAGACGAAAATTCGCGGTGTGTTGCTATCCTCGAATGAATGTTGTCCCAAAGTATTATTTTTAACATCCAATAAATTTTCAGAGGAAGCTTTGGATCTGAAACACTAAATACTTCTAACAACGGTAACTTCTTGGGTAAATTGAAACTGCTAGGAAAATATCACCCTGTGATGATGGCTGGAGCATCTCCGCCGTTCTCCTAGTAATCTATCAATTATTTTGGCGAATGTATTCGAAACCAATGAAGTTCTTAATAAATTTTGACTATGGTTAAATCATCTAAATACACTCCTGGAAATTGAAATAAGAACACATTGACGCCGGTGTGTAACACCCACCATACTTGCTCCGGACACTACGAGAGGGCTGTACAAGCAATGATCAAACGCACGGCACAGCGGACACACCAGAAACAGCAGTGTTGGCCGTCGAAGGGCGCTAGCTGCGCAGCGGTTGGGCACCGCCGCAGTCAGTGTCAGCCAGTTTGCCGTGGCATACGGAGTTCCATCTCAGTCTTTAACACTGGTAGCATGCCGCGACAGCGTGTACGTGAACCGTATGTGCAGTTGACGGACTTTGAGCGAGGGCGTATAGTGGGCATGCGGGAGGCCGGGTGGATGTAGCGCCGAATTGCTCAACATGTGGGGCGCGAGGTCTCCACAGTACATCGATGTTGTCGTCAGTGGTCGGCGGAAAGGTGCACGTGCCCGTCGACCTGGGTCCGGACAGCAGCGACGCACGGACGCACGCCAAGACCGTCGCATCCTACGCAGTGCCGTAGGGGACCGCACCGCCACTTACCGGCAAATTATGGACACTGTTGCTCCTGGGGTATCAGAGAGGACCATTCGCAACCGTCTCCATGAAGCTGGGCTACGGTCCCGCGCACGGTCTTCCGCTCACGCCCCAACATCGTGCACCCCGCCTCCAGTGGTGTCGCGACAGGCGTGTATGGAGGGACGAATGGAGACGTGTCGTCTTCAGTGATGAGAGTCGCTTCTGCCTTGGTGCCAATGATGGTCGTATGCGTGTTTGGCGCCGTGCAGGTGAGCGCCACAATCAGGACTGCATACGACCGAGGCACACAGGGCCAACACCCGGCATCATGGTGTGGGGAGCGATCTCCTACACTGGCCGTACACCTTCTGGTGATCGTCGAGGGGACACTGAACAGTGCACGGTACATTCAAACCGTCATCGAACCCATCGTTCTACCATTCCTAGGCTGGCAAGGGAACATGCTGTTCCAACAGGACAATGCACGTCCACATGTATCCCGTGCCACCCAACGTGCTCTAGAATGGTGTAAGTCAACTACCCTGGCCAGCGAGATCTACGGATCGGTCCCCCATTGAGCATGTTTGGGACTGGATGAAACGTCGTCTCACGCGGTCTGCACGTCCAGCACGAACGCTGGTCCAGCTGAGGCGCCAGGTGGAAATGGCTTGGCATGCCGTTCCACAGGACTACATCCAGCACCTCTACGATCGTCTCCATGGAGAAATTGCAGCCTGCATTGCTGCGAAAGGAGGATATACACGGTACTAGTGCCGACATTGTGCATGCTCTGTTGCCTGTGTCTATGTGCCTATGGTTCTGTCTGTGTGATCATGTGTTGTATCTGACCCCAGGAATGTGTATATAAAGTTTTCATTCCTGGGACAATGAATTCACGGTGTTCTTATTTCAATTTCCAGGAGTGTACTTTTACTTCGTACTGAATTGAACTCCTGATGTCAGTCAGGTCGAACAATTACCTTTATCATTACCTCACGAAGCCCAAGTGCATAAGTGTTTTGTTGTTACAAGCCGGTATATGACTCTTCGGGACATGGAAGTTGGACGCAATGTCATGTTTATAAATCATACTTGTAAAAGTTCGGTATGGATATGAATGATTGTCGAGATCAAAGATATAACAATGGATTGAATAAGATACGAGGAAACAAAGGTATCCAAAGAAGAATTCTGAACCAATATATTTGAGCAATTTTTATTCGTGTAGCTGTCTTTAAATTTGGTAATAGCAGGTGCCGCCAAAACATCAGTTAAATCTGTTTCCTTGTCCCGATTTCTTTAATGAATATTTGTTCTATTCTCTCGATCAACAAAGCTATGGGAAGTTGCATCCAAGCCTTTTGAAGGTCTATCGACAAAAAACTTGCGAAACTCGTTTGTAGAATAGAGTTTCTAGCCACGCTGCAGTTCGTTGCCACTACACTCTGAATTTCGCGACGCCCTTCTAGAAACGAATTATTCAGTTGCAGCTACAGATGCCTTGTCGCCGAACCAGATCATGGAGCAATTTCAGTTCATAGTTACAATGGTGTCTTGGCATAATATATTGTTCAAAGTAAATATTGTAAGCAAGGCTATTCAGGCTGAAAGTGGATTTATGAAACGCTTCACAGTTGTTGGAAAATCGCTCGGAATTTGAGAAAGAGTACCGTGGTTATTCGTCTGCTCTGATAACAGCTAGAGATATTGTTTCTCAGACTGGAACATAGCCTATCATTAAGTCAGTCAGATCCTGAAGAAAGTAGAATTTTTTTTAATTGCTACGCTGACGATAAAATAGCAACAGATCCAGAAGAATTGTTTACAATGAATGTATTTTAGCATAAGATCGATACAACTGAGAACGTATTGGTTACTTAGTTTGCACAACTATCCAAATTTAATGATACAATTTCGCTCTTGAAAATTATCAAAACAATTCCTCAAAAGACCGAATTGGAATAATCTGGTGCAGATTTAGAAATAAGTTTAACTGATGGAGAAAAATGTGAGATATCTGGTAGTGAATTGTATGAGGAACTTTCTAACTGAAACCTTTGTTGATGGGCCTTGAATCAACAGAACCAATAAAAGTTCAAATTATGATACAAAATGATTGGCAGGATATATTGGCCGAACGTGTGAACAGCACTTCGAATTTGCTGACCATATCTAAAGTGTCGCTAAAAGAGAACGAAGTTTCAGTAAATTAAAACTTACCAAAGTTTATACACGACTCAAGATAGACTGTCAGATCTTTCAATCTTGTCTATAGAAATTAAAATCGCCACAGGGTAAGAGCGAGGAAGGTGGCAATCTATGCCTTTTAATTATGATTTTATTTCTTCATTTGTTTGTTTTTATAAAATTATTAAAGACCATCTGAATTTCTCTATGCTATGTGTACGCCATACTGCCTTAAATAAACCTTTTCAAATGTATAGTGTTCCTTTTTACTCTTGTTTTTTTCTCATTCATACCGCTGCTGACCTATACTAATCTTTCTGAGGTTTGAGTTATTATCTACACTAATATTATAAATGCGAAAGTAACTCTGTCTATGAATCTCTCTGTCTGTTTTTTTACGTTTCCAGGGCTAAATGTATAATCCAATGGTGATGAAATTTGACAAGGAGATGCTATTCACCATTAGGAAGGACATATGATACTTTTTCTGTATAAATAATACATATTGTCATGAAATTTTGAAAAATTACTGAACGGCGATAGACAGACGCATAGTATGTGTAAGTCTCTGTAGTACCTTTCGATATAGTGGTCTGGTAGCTCAGTGGTTAAACCGCTTTTTTACTAATGTTTTAAGCGTGATCTCCGGTTCAACTCCCCATGGAAGCAAAGATTTTTAAGAAGTATTTGACCGTTTGACGCACGCCTGGACAGTTAGTTGCTCCGATTCCATGTTAAACTTTAGATCCCAAAAATTTAGGGCTGCAATGTGTGGCAAATCGTAGGCGGTCTAACAATGTCGTACTTGTACACTTTTTTACGCTATGTTTATCCCTCAGGCTTTGCTTCTCTGGCAGTCAGTCTGTGATCTGAACTATTATTATTATAAATGCGAAAGTAAGTCTCTATATTATCTTGGTTCTTCCTCTGAAGAAGGCCACAAAATTATGATCGAAACATTAGGTTTCGATAAACTGACGCGGTTCAACCCGGACAAGATAACATCGACAACGACCACGGAAGTTTGCGCACCCAAGTATCTGTCTCTTCGTTACGTTTTGCTGACTAAATAGCTATACCGATATTGATGGAATTTAACAAGAAAATGCTTTGTATCTGTAGGAAGGACAAAGGACTTTTTTTCGGCGTGAACAACAGTTTTAGAACTTATCGAATGGTGACTGACCGACGGATGCATGCGTGTAATTTTACGTCGGTTGTTCAATTTTTCTTCTCTCGCAGTCTGTTAGTGTATGATTTGTTGTTAAATTTCTTTTGGAGACAAAACTTATTTTTAGTATAGATGTATATTTGGTCTGCACTGTACTGTTACTTTGTGTCTTCCTAAAAGTTTCTAGCATCAGTTTATTTTATCTTCTTTTTTGACATGTCCTCTTTGCAAGCCTAAACTTCACCTAGGTGGTAGCTCTAACAGGGAACGAGCAGCTAAAGTTATTAGAACACAAGAATCTGATGCTCATACTGAAAAAAGAAGAAAAGACCAAACTGAAATAAGGCTGCCCTCAGTTAAACCCCCCAACTGCCCAACATGATGAAAATTGATTCTCTTCAAGAGACAGGTTCGACGGTAGAATGATATAGTGATGGCTTTCCCGTCATATCAAGCCAAATCGGTGTTGTTTGGGACAAATCTTACGTTACTAACAGCTTTCTATATCCAATTCTGGTAGCGAAATTATAAATCCACGCGTAGGAAGTCGCGGGTAACAGCCAGTTAATATATAAAGACTTTCTTCTTCCCGCGGCTTTGCTCGAGTGGAATTCATAACGCATTCATTACGTATTCAAATCCCACGGTAATTACTTTTTCGATTGGGATAAAAAGAGGTAGCCAATACATTGTCCTAAACCGTTCAGCTGTTTTGATGTGAAACAGTAACATCCACGCAAATAAACTTTTACATTAATAATATTAGGAAAATGATTTTAAAAAATATGTAATATTCAGTCTGTCTATATGGACACATTAATCACAAATAGGCCATGCGCCCCAATAAGAACTCGCACCAACTAAAAAATTTGCTAGGGCTGCTCTTGTGTCCGCTCATGGGTACGCTTTACAGCCTATAATTTAATTGCTGAATCTCTGTTTGACCATGATATAATCTAGCTGTATCCCCTAGAAGATCCTAGTGGATATCCTTCCTGCGTCTTTCTTACATAGGTGTTCACTGCGATGAGTTTATATTTTTCACAGAGTTCTAAGATTCAGAAATGCTAATTTGTTTCTCCTAGGCCAAAACCCCCGACAGTATTCCCCTCTTATTCTTCTCCTGCTACTGCATTCCAATTACCGATATCTATTAGACTTTCTACCCCCTTCACATATTGGATTAATTTTTCAGTTTCAACGTGTATTTTTTATAACGTATTTGCAACGTTGCCAATCACCCTTGTACTAACGTGGTTGGAGCGGGATCCTCAATTACTTTCTATACTAGTTAACAATATCCTCATAGTCACTTTCAAATAATCCGCGTAGTTATCTTTCATCATTTCATTATTTTACTGATCTGAACAGTCAAGTATTGATCTTCGCAGAATGCTTCATTGTTTACCACATGTTAATAAATGTACAGTAGAACTCCAACTATCCGAATCAGTTGAGACCAGACCCCATTCGGATAATCAAAAATTCTGATAAGTGGATTTTTTTTTCGAAAAATGGTCTATTTCAATTAATTACTATATGTATATAAATGAATGCAATTTTTTTCGGCGTTGTTTGTTTATAAACGTTTCTCGGGAAACAAACCGAGTAATATTATTATTGATGCACAATATTTCGGCGACTTAAACTCCGTCGTCATCTTCAGGTGCAGTTGTAAGCCTTGAAGTCTGCCTGGAGCGTGTTGTTAGAAAACTGGCATGGCAACGACAGACGTTGTTATGTTGCCTAGCAGCATCTCAGACGTTAACTGGGATTATGGGTTCCAAATAAGTGATGCGTGGATTCCTGTTATTGAGGCTCCTCGTCACCAACGCTCTGCTTTTCGTGTTCCGCATCTTTGCTATAAAGGAACATCCTTTACTAAAGAAGCTGTCAGTAATGAACAGAATACTCACAAGGAACGGACCACCACCAGCGAAAAGAGTGCCTCTACTATCAAAAGGATACAAGGAATATGAAAATATTAAACCACTCGTATTAAAAAGCCGCATTATTCCAGGCTTCCTGTATCCATACGAATTTCAGTTCCTGAAACTACAAATATATTATCTACCAGAAAATATCATCCGGAGTAACAACATCAATACAGCAATTTCACACTTCTTGAACAAAACTTGGCCCAACTACATCCATATTTAAAGCGACGGCTCTAAAACTACGGAAGGTGCAGGATACGCTTATTATTGCCCACATACTAACGAGTACGGACAAACATTACTACCTGCAGAGACGTCAATTTACACAGCGGAAACTATAGCCATGTGCGCAGCTATCAAGTACGGGCTAGACAAGCACTTTCCAAGGATCTTAATACTTACTGACGCTAAGAGCTCCAGAAATTACAGAACCCAGTATGGAGTAACAAAATGCATCAATACCTGTATGAAATAATAATATTAGCTTCAGAAGCTTCTTCAGTTGGCATACAAGTACATTTTCTCTGGATTAAAGGTCATATAGGAATAATGCACAATGAAATCGTCGACCAGCTAGCGAAACAGAGCATCAACGAAGGGCACTTTGCAGGCATTCAGCTACCTTGGAGGGATTTCATCCCACTAGTCTCTAGGAAGGCATACCTCAGTTGGAATGAAGACTGGTCCCGGACGCAGCTACTAAGAGTAAAACACTACTCAGAAGTACAACCTACAATACCGAAGACACCCTGGTTCGCAGAGCACAATATTTCCAGAAGACACGCAACAACCATTATTAGAATGAGGCTAGGACATGGTTGTTATCCTCAACACTTATGCCACCTTCATATAATAGAAAGACCTATATGCACCTTAGACCATGAAATTTCAGACCTCAATCACATCATTCTCTCCTGTTCACGGTTTCAATCACAACGAAAACGTTTCTACAGGCGCCTCGAACAGCTTTCAGTCAAATTCCCAGCGAGCGTTACCACAATTCTTCAATCAAAAAATGTCAAAATCTACAAGGCAATAGTTCGCTTCCTTCAAGACACAGAACTGAAGATTTGAAGCCTCCAATACTCTGTAAGAAGAAAATAACAAACAAACATTAATGTATAATGCTGGCTAAATGGTCTCAGACCAAAGGGCAAATAAATAAATAAAATAATGACATCTGAGATGCTGCTAGGCAACATAACAACGTCTGTCGTTGTCATCCAGTTTTCAAACAACACGCTCAAGGCAGACTTCAAGGCTTACAACTGCATCTGAAGATGGCGACGGAGAATAAAGTCGCCGAAATATTGTGCATCAATAATAATATTACTAGGTTTGTTTCCCGAGAAACGTTTATATATACTATATGTATGTTGAAAATTGGAGAAAAAACTATTTTTACAGAAAAACAGCTTTTAATTAATTAAATGAAAAGGCAACACTTTTAAGCGTAGTTACAAGTGCTGTACATTAGTACTGTATGTACATACCGTATTGTAAATAAGTCATTGCATGCTGAACATATCGGTCAATATAACATGTTTGACTGTATTCATCCTTTTTCAGGCAGCAAAGTCACGCATCCGCTTGACAGTGAGAAGTTGCATGTGGTGTGTAGGCAGAATCATTATTTTTTGAATCGCAGTTCTTTCTGAATTAAAAAAACGATTCGTGTATTCAGAGATTCAGATAGTCGGAGTTCGGATAATTGGAGTTCTATTGTTCACAAATGTTACATTAATCCACTCTCAAATGTTACCTGTGACGCTGCTATTTGTGTACGGAAATGTCACGGTTAAACTTCGTTTACCTAAAAGGACTCTGTTTTATGAATTAATTACCAAAGAGCTGTAGTGGAAAGTATTAAAAAATAGTAATTAAACCGAAATGAACGCGTTTGTGAATTACTTCGTATTAAAGTATTAATTATTTTCAGTGATTAGAAGCATTTAAGGGCTTATTATTTAATTCGTCTTCAGAAGCATATTGATCCAACCTATTCAATTAAATTAGCAAGAAAGTATTTTAAGTATTTTAACCGAAAAATATACAAAATTAAATGAAGTGTTAAATGATCTGCGCTCTTTATTTTCATATTACTTCGAATTTATACCACAGTTCTATTTTTGAAGTAAATCCACTAGAGAATGAATGGTCTGATATAGCAGCATAACGGAAATGAGTAACAAAGGTGACGCCACCCAACGATCAAATATTATTTTATACAACACAAAGAGTTGCTTTGCGTCTTTTACAACATCATACAGCCTTTTATTCTACACGACAATGAAAAGATTGTCATCGACTATGTAAGGAAAGAAAGCTAAGTTACGAGTTTCCTCATGACTTCAGGCGCATAACAATCTAGTTGCGACTACACGACTAATTTCCTTACTGCAGTTATCATAAATTGATGTTCCTTTCTTTGAAACTTTATGAGAGGAAGCACACCTATTAAAAGTTTAATTGCAAAAAAAACTAATCTTAACAATAAAACTATCTCTAACAATATGGAATATTTATTACTACGAAAATCAAGTTTCACTTTAGCCATGTGGTGTAAGGACCGCACTATTTTCTATTCTATCAGATTTATAATTAATTGATTATGTTATCAAGAGTGGTTCAAAAAACTTACTGAAAACATTCCTTATGCGATTAATCTAAAGCCTTACTACATTTTGTGGTAATACATACATAACAATAAATAATAGGCTATACCTGTGTGACCGATCTTCACTCGGCATCTTTCTACTTCTGTTCAATATGCAAGACTTTTAGTACAGTTTGATTAAAGTTAAACGTTTTTATTGAAGGCTTCTTAAGCATTTTTAAGTACACGGTTCCTTGCTCTAACCAAAAAAAATCTTTAGCAACATCAATAAGCTTACTGGTACCTGAAACATCTACGAGGTTAGGTTAGAGCCATTTCTGAGATACCAAATAAACAAGAGTTCTATGTTGTTGTTGTTGTTGTTTTTTTTTTTTTTTTTTTTGTTGTAAAATCGTGTTACAAGCTTGAAGATCAAAACGTTACCTACGTATGAAATTTCATCCTAATCACTAGACCCATTTCCGAGATCGTCCTGTTTACCATCTCATAAAATGGTTTAAAGAAAAAGTCTTTTATCATGTTAAATAGAAATCATAGTACTAATCAGGGATTAATTAATGGTGCAAGATCGGTGGTAATTCATTTACGTGAGTTCATGATCAGCTCATCACTCCGCAAAAAATATGCTCATACCTCGCATTAACCTCACACCTTCTTATCCAGCCGTGCCTTTCTAAATGTTAAGAAACAAATTCCCAGCAAAAGTAACTTTCGCAATGGCCATTAATAAAACTCAACTTCAGACGTTCAAAGCGCAGAACTGTATTCACTAGAACCTGGTTTTTCGTATGGACACCTGTACATGCTTGTAGATTCAATTAATGTTTATGTTTGTGTTAAAGACACATACGGTAAACAATAAACGATAACATTATAACTGCTTATATTAGTTTCAAAGAAGTTATGTAAAGTAAAAAAAATTAATAAATCAGATCCGCCAAAGCCAATATCTATTTTCAAATATCTACTTTTTAAATGTTTTACAATTGAACATGCAGTATTTAATGGTAACGACTTTTTACAATAAAATTTATATTTATTACTATTCTTGAAAACAAAACACCTTTCATTAATAATTATACTTGCATTTAGTGAATTCCATATTATTATATTACCATTCGGTGACTGACCACGATACTGTGCAAAATATTCGCATGGGTCAGCTAGTATGCAAGCAGGCCCGCCGTAAGTGGGCGTGCAAGGCGTTTATCGCACGCTGGCTGCGTGATCGAGGGCAGCAAATTTATGTTTTTTTTTTTAGATCAACCGCTGCTTCAGGTGGCGACGATAATGTTCGAAGGGGAGAAAAAATTTCTAGGTAGTTAGACAGGGGGCGGCATAATCGGTATTGCACAAGGGCGTTCAAACAGCTAGATGTGGGCCTGGTTAAAAGATATAAGAGGTCCTTGTTGTAACCAAAAAGAAACTAACTATCAGTAGACTTCCTGGTTCCTGAAACGACTACGAGATGGTGTTAGAGCCGTTTCCGAGATATCAAATACAAAAATTGATCGTATTTTGTAAAATCGCGTTTTTGCTAGGAAGATACACATTTGCATTAACTTAAAAATCAAAATGTTTCATACAAATCGAGATACTAAATATATAGAGAGAGAGGAATCGGATAGTATGATATATATCATTTACGTTTTGTTGTACAAACCAGTACTGAATTTAACACCTGAAACTAAAACGAATACAACCTTAAATTTCTTGTGATAATATATATCTCATAAAAATATGTCAAAACAAATTTTTTATGTATTAAAATTTAGTATTAAAAAAATCGTTTGGAGGGTAATATGGAATAGGCGGATAATATGGAATAGAAGGTTTCAAATAACTTAAATTATATGGAATTGAGAAAAACAGATTTAATGATAATTTTTAGTCATCATCTTTGTTGGATTCAATAGCTTTCACTTCTTCTTTTTCGGCTATTCTTAAAACAAAACATAATTAATGATTTAATTCAGAAATATTTACTTTCTCAGTTGTTATTTTATTGTTTTTAATCGGTATTGACAAAAAAAACGTATTACCCACATTTATATTTTATTAAAAATGTATTTCAACTCAGTAATTATTTTCGGGTTGCATGAAATACCAGAGTTTTATGTCGGGATTTGTGTAATACTAAGTATCTCATATTACCCGAATCGCTGTCTTGAACAAAATAGGCTAGAAGACATTATAAAAATAGATGCCAGCCAAAAAAGAGAACTGTACAACAAACCATCACTCTTTTAATACATTATACATTATACATTATACATTATACTAAGACTAACGATTAACAAAACAAATCTAATGTTTTTATATATTTTAGAAATTTTATCTGCAAAAATTCTCGAAAGTGGAAAAAAACTTTGTTGTACAGCAGTTCAGCTCCTAAATGACCGACCTACACAACAAAGCATAATAGGAGTTTTGAACAGCAGTTGATGGTACTTCCACTACACAGCAGCATTCGGAAGAGGAGAAACCTCGGTATTCCATATTGCCCGATTATTCCATATTACCCGATTCTCCTCTACATATATAAAAGTATTGCTCATTTAAAGATACAAGATTAATATGTAAGTGAAGTAATAAAACCAGAAAATATTGTGATCTGATGGCAAATATTAAGCACAAATTTATTATTTATAAATACAAATTATCTTATAGAGTTTGAAAATTTCTCCAGGTAATTGAGTTCAATAACAAAGAAGAATTTACTTTTCTTAGTTCTCAAGGGAGCAAATAAAATAACGTTTTAAAAATATTGTTATTGACGTATACTATCACTGATCTTATAATATTGTCTCTGACATTTTGTTTACAGTTGAAACCATTGCTGAATGTTTACCTGAAAAAATGTACACTTAATCATGAATAAGTTAATTCTGTACATATACCTTTCTGAAGTACTTATTTAGAATATTTTTACTGTGTTTACTTTATCAGGAAGAAATTGATACCAATCGATGGCAGACTTTTTAACAAAACTCCTTTCCGGTCATACAAATGTAAGTACAAAATTCATGTCTCTATCAAAACTCTAATTACAGTATTTACACAATTGGTGTACTATTTACCATAGTAAAATTGACTAAAAATTACATTTTGCCTTTTTTTATAAGAACCTTAATTTCGTAGTTGTGAGGGAGTCATTTGTATTGGTTAGCAAAGACTATTACAATTCGCTAGTGTTCATAGATATTAGTCTCCAGGAGAATGCCGGGATGCTTCCTTCATAAATGCCATCGCCGAATTCCTTGTCCCCCGTCCCATCCCGCCTCTAATGACCTCGATGTCGACGACGCGTAAAGCCATTACTAAAAAAAAATAGATATTAGTCATGAGCTCTTAGGAATAGATTCCTGAATGATGGGAAAGTCTTGGTTGCCTACCGAATTGGAAGAATGAATGATAAAGTTGAGATTCTTGTAGGGGAAACTAAAATCATATTCACAGTTCAGAAATGAGCGTAGAATAGTCATTATTGGTGTGATTTAAATTTACCATGTACTACCCAGGAAGGAAATAAAATAGATAATACAAGGCAGAAGAGATTTGTAAATACCTACGTGAAGGAAATGTACTTTTGCACAAGTCGCATAGCAGAGCACAATAATGTTAAATATCTTAATAATATTGCCTGATTATAGCATTTTTGGGTGTCTGATTATCGAAAGAATAAGTGATTTCCAAGTAGTTCTGATGGATATAATCGGTACAGTTACAAAAAGGCACCGAAGAGGGTTAGTATGTAGGAGAAGAGCACATGTAAAGTGGAGAGTATGTAGGAAAAGTTCAAAGAGATAATGAGATTGAGGGAAGAAATCTTTATTTAAAACAAAGCAGCACTATCATAACCGTGGCGTCACAATTTGGTGATGGATTCTAATGTAACTCGACGAGAAAAATCGAAAATGAAGAGTAAAGTTTTTTGATATCTCCCTTATTCTCGATATACTGACTATCAAATATTAGTCGTAGGTATAGTTCCTTGTGGCTTTGGCTACATTTTTATTGTGATCCAGTTTGCAACCAAACTGCCACGGTAGTAAGAAAACGAAACACCAATTGTGCATGTCTAGCGTGTAGCTGCTAGCGCTTTTGGCGAAATTATTATTTGGTTTAGGTTGTATGCAAACCTAACCATGTCAATTTTGAGGCAGTATATCTCGAGAGTTAAACGAGATAACTAAAAATGTTAGTCTTCATTTTCGATTTGTCTCGTCATGTTTCATAAGAATCCATCATCAAATTTGATTGTGGCGAAATGTTTCTTCCGGTCCAGGCGGCATTCCAACCTAATAACCTCATTTTGAGACAGAATATCTCGAGGACTAGGGGAGAGATCAAAATATGTTACAATTCACTTTTAGTTTTTCCTGTCACTAAATTGGGGAGCCGCGGTTATCGTAGAGTACCCAAAAACAGAAAATAATTAAAACTACGGAACCTACATACTGCAATAGAGAGATGAGAAAGCTGAAGAGGTTAGTGAAAGGGAACACAACAGCGATAAGTTTGTTGTTGTTGTTGTTGACAAACTGTAAATAAAGTTTGTTGTAGTTGTTATTGACAAACTTTATATACAGTTCGTGGCCGGTGAAGCTACCTATAATGCAGCCTACACAAACTTTGGACAGTAGTGATAGTGCGAAAAGAGTAGCTGGTATGGAAACACGAACTTGCGCGTGTTAATGCATATATAAAAAACTGTAAGTACCTACTTAATATTTTCAGAAAACTGTATAAAATCAAACAACATCATTGTATATATGTGTGTATATATGTTTATTTAGGGCACTGAAGATGCCTTGAATAAAGGCGAAACGCGTATGCCATCAAAAGCATTTGTTTAGTTGCAAGTCAGAAACAACCCACAAACCAGTTATCATAGCAACTAAGGACTTGGGCCGAAAAAATCACCAACATGTCACATTAAAAATGTCTGAGAAAAAAAGAAATGGTTTGTAAGTCAGCAGCATTTGTTAGGAGAGTACATTCATGTGAATTCCAGTTGTTTGGCTGCACGTAAGATACATCGGATGCAGTTGACAATGGAGGTCAAGTTGATAGTGTAGCACTAAATCTCTCCAAGCCATTTTACAGAGTGAGTCATTAAATAGTGTAAAATAAGGTAAAGGTCGTTTGAGTAGCTGAAGTGACTTGCTGGGTAGATAGAGTTTTTAAAGATAGGAAGCAAATAGTAAAGGTAAAAAATGCGATATCAAAAAAGATGAGAGTGAAAACATGAGATCCACATGGTGATTACTGGAACTATTCCTCCTAATTAGTTTAATAATCGTCAGAAGTTAGGTTTTTTGTGTACGACATAATGTTGAAATTAAAATTTAAAACAAAAAAGTCATGAAACTGAAAAGTAGTAGTAAAGTAAATTCCACCAGTAGATACTATCCATCCCAATTCAGTAAAATTAAAAACGTAAGAACACTACGGTATTTGAAAGCGGTAACATGTTAGATGAAATTACAAATTAAGTTGATGAAACAATCAATTAGAGTGGAATAAAAAAAGAAAACCTTTTGAGAAAAAGTCAAATCTAATCTAAAAATTAAGTCTTCAAAACAATGTCAGGTTCCAAGAAAAAGGAAGTGTCTAACTTCTAACTATAGACATGCGCATTAACATAATACTTAATCATAAGTGTCAGTCAATTTTGACAAATATTTAATTTTTCCATGTATTCATTCATTAAATAATTAAATAAACGATAGGCAAAACACATTTAAAAAAAAAAAAAAAAGCTTCAGTTTCATATCCAACACGAACTAATAAATCGAAAAATTGGTGCACGATGTATCTATTTTTATTTTTACCTTAAGTCATTGCTCCTCGTAGGAGTCGATGTCCTCATAGCCATAGCCATGGCCGTTTGATGGAATTAACCAATCATTCCAGTAATTAGCATAGAGTGACTTAGAGAAAACACGGAAAACCAAAATCGAAATTACACGACCGGAGATCGAGGCCGTATCCTCGCTGATTTACAGTTCACCAACCGCGATGTGTAAATAAATATTCGGATTTAAAAATTCAAATGAAGTCTAAAAGAGTTTGAAGTATTTTGGCTACGCTATTACTGAAATAAGAGATAATTATGTGAGTGCTTGATGGTCTTAATAAATTAATTGGTTCAATACAGATCATATCGCACTTTTCCACCAGTATGTAAAAAAGAGGGAAAAATTGGAAAGACTGGTAAATACTTCCGAACACCTGTAGTATTTAGAAAATTAAAATAATAATAAATGAAAGAGACAAGAAAAATAATACATGAAAACTATGATATCCCAGACGGATTATATGTGCCGGAGGAAGATTTCGTTTGACGGTGTTAAATACGGAACTCAAAAGATATGTCATGTTTCAATATATGTCACGCAAAACTGAGGAGTTAAAAATACTAAATGTGAATTTTTGACTGGCTTAAGGAGAGACTGGGTCTTGTGAAGTTAACTCTTAAATTCACAGTTTTTAGAATGCTCAAATGAACTAAATGTGCATTAAATTCTTATTAAAAAAAACACACACATGGCATTATTGGCCGAGCCTTGTTGGTAAGCAGTAACTCATTCGGAAATTCTGATTTCAGTATTCTCGGGCTAATACTGGAAATGATTCCTTCAATCAGGACATGGTCGAATTCCACTCCACTTTTTATCCCGAAGCCTCTGCCTGTAATTGTCTAGACGTCGACCAACCGCTAAGTTCTAAGTAAAAAAAGGCAATATAAACGTGGTACCCTGAAGGATAGTTCGGCCGCATAAGTAACAGAGTTCCAATTTGCCCTTCAGTACGTCTTTTTCGTGACGACCTTAACTTAATCCGATAACTGCACCGGACAAAAGGGACCTACTGTTTTACTGTAATCCAACCACCGAACGTTCTTGCGTAATTCTATGGACAAAAAAATCAAAGTTTTACCATATGGAAAATTCAGTAATCCAACCACCGAACGTCCTTGCGTAAATCTATGAAAAAAACAATCAAAGTTTTACCATATGGAAAATTCAGTTTAAACACGGTTTAAATCCCTTCTAAAACTTTATTGAAACAAAATTATGAAGTAGGAAATCAGATGTGTAAGGAAATTACCAGCGGGGGATATGCTTCATTGCAATTAAATTGAATAGAATTAAATTAAATTTTAAAAAGTCTCAAGGAACTGGAACAATTTTTTTTCTTTGAATCTCCTGCATGCAAATCATGTGTTTCCAGAAATATTACTGAGTGTTACTGCGTTTCGTGCTGTATAAATTGTTATTTTCAAGCAAAAATATTAACGGAGGTAACACACGTTGTACCAGAATGACAACCGATATTTCGAAGTACAGCATAAGATAGGAGATACGTTACATCATAAGCGACACGGTTTGACGTCATTAGCTAAAACTAAATCCAGCAGTATCATAAACTCGTATTTACACTTGTTATTACTTAATCCAAAAACGAGTATTAATCCTGAACCGTCCTTCTCACGGTTCGATATATTTGCGGCCCACCGCCGTGTTCTCTTTGCTTTTGTCGGGACCTGAGTCGATTCCCGCTGCGCTGGTGTTTATATCGTTGCCCTGGCACAGATAAATGGGGCGGCTCGGTGGCTCTCGAGGCAGTGAGTGGTGTGGCGTCGCGGAGGTCTTGTGCTCCGCGGTTCGGTGTATGGGGGCCTTGTGCTCGCGTTTCTGTTATCCTTCTAGTTGTCTCGAAACTTGTCTGCAGTTCTAAGGTTACAACGGGCTCCCCTGATTAAGACTTCCTGGCAGCTTGGCTGTGAGAGCGATCGCTATTGCTTCTGGTTCTGTGTTCATGGTCGCTCCTCCTTGGGCCGGTTGTCGGTGTTGTGGACAGTTAGTTGGACGGCACCCGTTACCCAGTCATCCACAACTGTGCACTAAGTCTACCTCCAGCTATCTGATTGTAAGGCTCGTGTTAGATGCTTCCTAGTCCAGTTATGGACTGGCACATATGTGGTTGAATTGTGCTTGATTCGAATTGCTTGGAATTACTGTGTAATGTTACATGTGAAGGGTGGCTGATGATGGCGCAAACCGTTACAAATCGGTGAATTATGGATAGTATGTTCTGGTGTTTCTTAAGCTGTTGCGCCACTATCGCCTTAACTAATAATTTTGTGCGCTTAACCACATTCTAATTTTTCTTAATAATTGTATGCATGATGGTTAATATGGTTGTGGTGTATTTGTTTCATTTGTGAGCGTGATCAAGGCGCTGATCTCCCGGACTCTGCAAGCGCACTCGGTGAGCTCGCCGTGCGGGCATTTGGACGACAGTGTGTTTACTGGGCGCAGCCTACCCGGCGGTGCGGACCCGCAGGTGGAGTTATTTACTTCCACCCGGAACTTCCTACCCAGGCCCAAGTGCGGACCGTGTTATGTCTTATCCCTCAGGGACTTGCAGAAATATTTACTTATCTTGTGTGCATAGTAATTGTAAGGTTATGCATAGAAATTTATCTGTTGTGAAGTGTTGTGAAAATGTTAAGGGACTACATCCCGCATTGTGATTGGGGCATTGTATCCGGTTTGAAAATAAGAGACATTAGTCTCACTTACATTGCGTTACATTTTCTGATATTGTTGAATTGTTTCTTAATAAATGAATTGTTATTATTGAATGATTGCCAAGTGAGAAACGCGTTCCCATCCGGCACCTTCCATTTCCCTGGTAAATTGTTTGGGGCTGCCCTCCTATTAATAATACCATATCAAATCCATATCGCGTTTTCCCTGTAACTATTCTCCTCCGCTTTAAGCAATAATGTCAAGGAAATATTCCTAACCATTTGGGTAGGAGCAATCAACAAATCCAGGAAAATGGAAACGAAACAATGCCAAAATTTTGTGACTTCAGGTTCAACTTTCGATGGAACTGGAGATAAGAGACATACTAGTCGAACCGTTAGGTTTGGATAAAAATTAACAAAGCAAAGTGGATTAAAATGACGGCACCCCCTGTTATGAGTATAAATGTCTGTTCATTACATTTATTTTATAAAGGATTTAAGTGCGACGTAAATGCAGAAATGTTCAGTTGCTGTGGACAGTCAAACTGAAATTACAGGGCACTGCTTATTGGAGGAGCGAGAGACAGCAAGTGTGGTACGTGAAGCAAAGATGGGCGAAAAAAAAAAAAAGCCGGATGGCAATTTGAATTTGCAAATAGGAACGAGATGCAGATACATGTAGCCTGTAATATTTGTTTGTCTGTATCTCGTTTCGGCCAATCAACGCAGAGGAAATGCGTTTATGCCGCAAGGGCGGCAAGCCAGCGGTGGACGAAATTAGGGCTAGCAAGGCTTGCCTTCGCGGGAGTGCACCACTCGACGCCGCACATAATTTATATGAGTGTTGCAGGCAAGACTTTCGGCCGTAGCGATCTTAACTATCGAACTATCAATAAAATGAAGAAGCTAATTTCTAAGGCATCAACAACATTCTTAAATCGGTACAAGTTGTGCTGAGCATTTCGTTACAAACTTCGAACTCAAAATCTTTGGCTATATATCTACTACCGGGAGACAGTTAACTGTAATTATGAAGGCGTTTTTCGTTTAATATAGAAGCCTAAAGCTTGCAGAGCAGAGTTTAAGCGTGTGTTCTGTTTTCAGTTTAATACGCTGCTGCTCAGCATCATCCAGGAAGGCTACGAGAAGGCGGAAGAACTGGAGATTCTGGCCGACGACGAGCTGCACACAAAAAAGTTAGAGCTGACACACGCGGAGCGAGAACGGATCTCTATGTACTGGGACAGGCGCGAGAAAAACCTTGAAAGGGATCGCATGCAGTACGGTAACACAGCCCCACGGCGACCTGCTGGATCGACATTCTCATTACTCAACACTTCACTTGAGAATGACAATCCATTAGGTTTCTGAAATGTCATTTACAGACAACACAAACGATTCATTAACTCACAATAGTTTTTCTATTTACTGTGTCCTTACTCTTGCAAATTTGTAGTTTTTATCACTTACGATGCACAGCCCAATAAGCTTATTTGGTGACGGTAAAATAAAATGTGGTAAGAAGGAATTGTGATAACAGCTTGAAATTAGTGACACCCGTTCCTCTGGTTATACCATTCGAGAAAAAGTATTACTTTGGGGCAAAATGAAACATTCCTTACACGTGATGCCATATGAAAATTACGATATGGTACAGCAATAATAATACAGTCAACAGTCACTTCCGATCATATTATGCCACGCCAAAGACTCTGTCTGCATTCTGCAACAAAGAATCTAAAATCGCTGGCAACTTTTCGTGATGCAATCTAAATATACTGTTATGCTGGTATAATGAATGCAATGCATTTGACCTATAACAAAGTGTGCGTTTTTTTATTTTTGTTGAGTTACAATCTTCGGCGTGAATAACATGATCGGAAACGACGGTTGGCTAATGATGTGCCGCATCGTAACTTTCATATGGTATCATGTATAAGGTATGTTTAATTTTGCTTAGTCTACACTTTTAAATCGACTTCAAAAAAAGACGAGGTTCTCAATTCATCTGTTTTTTATGTATGTTCAGCGATATTTTTGACAACTGTGAACAGATTTTAATGAAACTTTTTAGTGGATTTAATTAAGAAACTACCCCCTCTACCACTTTAATTCCCTTAATTTTTATATCAATTTTTTTATACAAATTTGATGGAACATTTGACATGTATAATTTAAAATAAAGAGAAAAGTACTGTCGACATTTGTTTTTCGAAAACCCAACCCCTCTCCCCTTTTCCAGCCCCTTAATTTTTGTCAATGTTCTTTATACAAAGCTAAGTCCACACAACTTAACCAATCTCTATGAAAGTTGTATACATAAATTTTTAAACCAACTTCAAAAAAGAGGTGGTTATCAACTCCTATTTTTTTTTTTATTTATGTATGTTCAGCGATATCTTCGCCAATTTTGAACCAATTTAAAAGAATTTTTTTTTTGTGGATAGGCTATTCCTTCAAAGTAGTTCCATATAAATTTCATTGAGAAAAAACACCCTCCACCCCCTTACACCCCTTAATTTTTGTACAAGCCAACATTTTTAACCGATTTCGATGGAACTTTGTACAGATATAATTTAAAATAAAGAGAAAAATGCTGTCAACATTTCGTTTGTGGAAACCCAACTCCTCACCCCCTTAACTTTTGTCAATGTTCTTTATACAAAGCTACAAACGACATCATTTAACTGATCTCCATGAAAGTTGTCATATACATGTATTTTTTCATGGAGAAAGTTTCTGACCAAAAAAATAAAAAAACCAGTCTCCTTGGCCACCTGAGTCGATTATTGTGGAGGTATTTGGTACCCAGTGTGTTTATCAGAGGGTTAGCCGAGTGCTGGATCTTTTCGTAGAATCGGTTCCTGAGTTTGAGGAGTCCACTGATTTAGTGGAGATCCTAGACTCGCGTCACCCTTGATAGGTGAATCTGATTGCCTTGTTCTGGATAGTCCGCAGTAGCTGGAGATGGCAGTCCGCAGTGATGCCTCAAACTACGGAGGCGTACTCCACTATTGGTCTGATGAGGGCGGAGTAGATTTGGATACCTGTGGTCTTGCCACGGACGCTGGCGGCATGGTTTTTTCGTGTTATCCGCCTATCTAGTTTTACACCTAGGTGAGTAGTCGTGTGAGTTCCGTTCTTCTTGTGATAATAATGGCTTGGCTTCTGGGAGCATTGAAGCCAAGTCGCCATTTCGTAGCCCATTGCTGTTTGCTGTTGCAGGCCTCCTGCAGTCGAGATCTGAGGATGATTACATTCCAGCTCTTGGCGTAAAGAGCGGTGTCGTCCGCTTAGAGAGAATTTTGAACTCTCACAGTGGATAGTGTCTCTGCCTTATACAGGTTATATAGGAAAGAACCGATTGGTGACCACTGCAGGACACCCGCGCAGATGTTTCTTACAGCCGAATGGCTACAATCCATCACTACGCGGAAGGTGCACCCCTCGAGTTAGTTCCTTACAAGTTAAACATGCGAGATAAGGACTCCCTGCACTAGCAACTTGTATAAAAAGCATTGATGCCAGACAGAGTCGAAACGGCGACTAACATCAAGCAGGACGGAGCCAAAGTACGCCCGCCGTTCAAGCGCCGAAAATGTGCCTTCAACCAGCTTGAGCAGCTGCTATGGGGTGGAGTTGTGTCTCCTGAATCCATGCTGCTTGTCTGGAAACAGACCCCATCTGTCGATGATTTTGCGAACCCTTTTCAGGTATATTTGTTCATACACTTTAGACAGTAATAGTACCAGACTGATTGGACGGTAGGACTTTGCGATCTTCTATCCTTTCCCGCTTTTGGCATTGGAATAATCTCGGCTTGTTTCCATATCTGCAGGAATTCACCCATGCACAGTACTTCTTTGAACGTATCCGTAATGTATTGGGACTGTCAGATGTGGCATTTGGCGTAGTATTCCTCCTCCAATTCCGTCATGGCCAGATTTCTTTACGTTGATTTTAGAGAGAATTGCAGCGACCTCCTGTGTGGTGATTTTAGGAATAAGGTCGTCCTCTGAGAGAGCAGTATTCAGAAAGTGCCGGAGACGTTTTTCTACCCGTTGAATGTGTTGGTGATTCCTCTCGATGTCAACAGGATGAAACGTTGCCCTGAAGACCTTTCCTAAGGCTTCCACCTTCTTTTTCGGGTCACAAATATAATTATTTCCAATTACCAGGTGCGGGATCTCCTGCCGTCTCCGGAGAAGGGCCTTTGTGGCACATCACGCTGACCCGTCTTGTATGTCAGGGGTAGAAAAGAAGTTGGTCCAGTCAGAGATTCTATTCTTCTCGACTCCCACCTTCATTTATCTCTGCATACGACTAATCGTCCTTGTCGCTACCGCGTCTTTCGCGATGTGCCAGTCCCTGATGAGCCGGTTCTTCGCAACGATTGCCTCTTTGATGTAAGGAGGCAATTGTTTCGAGTGCTACGTTATCACCTCGGAAAAACGAGCAGAGCTAAGCAACCACCGCCACACATCAGGGAGGCCATAACGATAAAAAAAAACACTTGCCTCACAAGACAGTGGCAGCTCGTTAGGAATCCCACCACAAAGCATCAAATCTACTGGATGCGAAGGGAAATAAAAGCAAAGGTCCAGCAACACAGGAACAGTGATTGGGCTGGTCTCCTGGCGACAATCAAAACAGAAGATGACTCCACCTGAAAGCTGAATCGACGGAATCTACCAACGAACAAACAGACTACCACCTCTCCCCGTCGGCAACATCATCATCTGCGAGCCAGCAGAGAAAGCGGAAGCTTTAGCGAAGGTCTTCCAGACCAACTTTCGGTCTATCAACTAACACCTAGACGCTCAACACATCCAATAAGAAGAGGAAGGACTTCAATACTTCCTCCATACAAATATTACTGATGAGGAAGTAATAGACCCACTAAGTACTCAAGAGGTTATTAGTATGATCCGGGAGTCTAACTCAAATGAAACAACGGGCAACGAATGCATCGGAGCCACGCTACTAAAGCAACTTCCTGAGAAAGCGGTGCAGTATATTTCCGCGACATTCAATCGGTTTCTTACCTCCAGCGAATATCCATCCACCTGGAAACAGGCCGAAATTACAAAACCAGGCAAAGACAGTAGATCTTCAAAATCATATAGATCTGTCAGCCTGTTGCCAATAACATCAAAAAAATTTGAAAGATTCTACTTTCATCACATCACATCACATCAACCAGGAACATCTGTTACCAGAGGAACAATTCAGCTTCAGGAAACGGCACCCTATATCAGAAAAACTATTACGGCTAACACGCCTTCAATACGATAGAGAAAAAGGAATTCTTTAGGGCTGTACTTTTGGATGTAACGAGAACCTTTGACTCTCTATGGCATCAGGGTCTACACTACAAACTTCTGGTATTAGGTATTAAGTTTACTAAAAAGTTACCTTTCTAACAGGGCCTTCAGGATACTTTTAGAACATGCAGTATTTTCTTTTTAAGAAAATAAAAAAAACAATTGAGACAGGCGTCCTGCAAGAGTCCGGCCCGGTGCTTTATAATTTATACACATCTGACATACCGGAAACTGACCGAGTCAACACTGCACTCTACGCGGACGACACGGCTCAGCATACCAGAAGTATTAGAGCCTCACAAACAAGAACTTTACTGCAAAGAGCCTGCACCAACATCGAAACCTGGGCAAAAGATGGCGCTTGGCATTCACTATCGGGAAGAATCAAGCGGTATTTATCATCAGAGGTGTGGTCCCGCAACTACCGGCAGTCACCCTATTCAACGAAGCCATACCCTAGACCCGGACTGTGTACTGTGGTCTTACTCTGGACAAAATATTGACCTGGAAGCAACATGTCAACAACATCAGAGCGAAAGCGGAAGGCGGAATTAACGCTTAAGCCATCACAACTATGACGGCTAGTAGAACGCGCCTTCAGTACACCAGAGAAGAAGGGAGTCAGACCAGGCCATTAGGTTGTAAACAGCGCTAGCACAACCAGACTAGGATTATGCTGCCATGATATGGAGCAATTAAGCCTCTTCACACATCAGACGGAATCAGACCACTCAAAATAGAGCGATTCATTTCGCTTATTACCTTCCAAGTGATACGCCGAACACTGCACTTCATAAAATTAGTAGTCTTGAACCTTTAAGGCAAAGACTCACCAAGGTGGCTGTGAAATTCTATAAAAATTTCCCACAATCAGCCAACCTGCTGACTGAGCAACTTGGCAGCGCTGCACACCTCTGTGGAACATCATGTGGCCGATCCACCTAACGCAATAAATACCTAATACCAGAAATGACAATTCTATAAAGCCACACCAATTAGGACAACACATTTACGAACTGGAAGGAGATACAACAGTTGACTCTGGGAACGATGTCACCGAGATGAGTATGTCATGGCCTGCCATTCCGCATTCAACTCATTCGAGAAAGAGGTACGGAGGGAGAAGGTTATGTTGCCACCAGCTCCTCATCACCGTTCGTCTTACCATGTTTTTTTTTTTTTTACCAAGTGGTCTTGAGCCTAACGGTAGTTAGCCACCGAAGCACGCTGGCATTGCTACATGCTTTCGAAAAAGCAAATCTTTTTGTCTCTGGCTCCCCTCAAACAAAAAAGCAAGGTGTCTTCATTTCATCCGTCTGATAGGTTTGATACTGTGCAATGGGCACAGTGCTGGTTAATTAAGGAATTCGTGAGCCAGGGGAATCCTGCATTCATAGAGTTTAGTCGATGGGAATAGATGTAGTGTAAGTTTCTAAAATTCATAAAATAAGTACTTCTTCTTCCGAGACCGCCATGGTGCCCGGAAGGGATCCCGCGACTATGCCCTCTCAACAATCCCACACCTCCAAACGTCAGCGCTCTGACGAAATGGTACAAAGGAAATGGAGACTGTAGACCCAGTCTTTGCTCCCATTATGCCATGTGCTGTATAGAAACCATAGGCTACACCAAAACTGTTGACGAAATTTTTAAAAAAAAGCATAAAGCACCATGTGTAAAGTCAGATGGACTTTAACTCCCTCTATTTTTTTCATCAAGAAGAGTATTCAGTTCCACTCCTACGACACAAATGCATGTCGTCCCTAGGACTGACCGACTATCCCATGGAGGAGGCACTGCTATCTGGTCCACAGACACCTCCCTGTTACATGCCTGGAGCATTCCGGCATTGAGATCCAAATCCACGGGGATCCTGTACACGTATTCGCAGCATAAAGATCACTCTTATTGAAACCTGAACACGTATAAACAATGCAAGAAGGAAACAATCGTAATACTGGATGCTGATGTAAATGATAAGAGCCAGACAGAAATGGTAGGGAATTGCGAGCATTGCTGCACAACAACAGAAATGTTGAAGTGACCGCCCTCCTTGTTCCAGTCATGAAAGGGCGGAGGTGGCAGAGGGTTATCTCATACCAGTTTATCTCTGATCAAAACCCGATCCTTCTATCAGTCAAACTAGAGAAACTTCGTCGTTATACTCAATAACAATACTAATTGGGAATATTGGGACTTACCAGATCTAAATCCGTCAGAATATAAAGAAAAGGCAGTTGCCAGGCTCGGTACAGTCTTGCAAGAATGTACCAAGCACATCACAACTAATATAGTAACAACCTTCTCTCACGACTCCAAAACAACATATATCACAAACCTAACTAATTTAAAAACCTGGAAAGGACACGTTGGCGCTACCCAGCTGTTAGGCTGTTGGTCAAACATCTGGTAGGCAAATTTCGTTACTTCCACTGCTTGTCAACATTTTTGAACAGGTCGTACTAAGGAGCCTCAACAGATTCTTGCAGGAAAACACCATGATAATTGCCACCCAATTCGGATTCAATAAAGATCATAGCACCGTTCATTCATTCACCGATTTAGAATCATACTTTGTATCTTTGCTGGCGGTCGAAAGATACTCCTTAAGCTATAATTTGCGACAATTTGCCTTATCTTTCCAGAAGTGTTCCTAGCGTAAGGTAGTACTGCTCGGGATCTTGATGGTTCTTCTTGTTCGGCTGTAGATCATGTCGCGCTGGGAAGAAATGCTTGTTTAATCTGCTCATATGAACAGCCAATTTTGTGGAAAAACCTACCGGGGGATCCTTAGTTAATCTTGCTGACTATCACTATTTCAAATGACTAGCTCCCGATGAACCAACGTGGCCACTACAGTCTTGTGCTGTACCGGGTGGTGAAAACTGGTCGCCCATAAGTATTGACCCGCGTGCTTAGGTTTCCTGTAAAGCTATGAAGCAGAATGCTGCCTGGGTTGCGTTTAATTAAAACATTCAAGAGCGGGATTATTCCATACTTCTTCACTACCATAGTGCAGCGAATGTTTGTACGATCTGAGTTCTGGTGGTCCAGGGATTCTCTAAGTGCCAACGATCCGTGTGGCCAGACTACGAACGTGTCTCCCACCCGATAGCCACACCGTCGGTTTGTTCGTAATACCTCCCATGGTACATGGAGTAGGTAGATATGAGCACATACTTTAAGAAATTAAAGAAGGCTAAAGGGTGAATTTTTTAAACCGTTGATCTGTTATACCAAATCGGAAATTGACTATTTATTTTATTTCCAATAGCAGTTTTGTTTCCGTTGGAATATAACAATCGTGTTAGTTCACTATTCATAACATAAGCAAAACCTGCTAACACTGTTGATTTTTTTTGCTTTTAGAGAGGCTCTTCAAATACGAAATGAAGTTCGTCTTAAAGTTATGGAATATCAACGGCAAGTAGTAAATAGTGTGTTGGAGGAAGTTTTGGAGCAAGCAGGAGCGTTAACTGGTCCAAAGTACGAAGAAGTTCTTTATAAGCTAATCATGCAAGGACTATATCAGGTAAAAAAAATAGTTTCTTTACAAAAGAGGTTTTAATTTTGTTACTAACTTAACACGGCTTGGAAATAACAATGTGGTTTTTTTCATGCATCTTCTGTTTCTAAGGCGTGTATCCCTATTTAGTTGGTAGAGCCTCTGGTGAGCTTGAAGGTGAAACGGGAAGACTATCAGCTTACCAAAAAACTGCTTCCAAAACTACACTCCGAATATGAGAAAACTACTGGACAATTCTTACAGCTTCGACTGCTGAACGCGGAATTCTTGAAGCCAGGCGTCATTGGTGGTGTAGTGTTGACAGCACAACATCGTCACATATTAGTCGACAACACTTTGAACACACGCATCTTCAATATTGGAGACAAGCTCTCTCCTTTCATAAGATATTACTTGTTTGGTGTAAATCCAAACAGGAAGCATAAAGATTGACCATCCATTTAGAAATTTCATTTAGATACTGAAGTGTAAAATTTGAAACAACGCAAACTAAAGTTATCAAACAAATGCCATATTTTAATAAACGCCATAATTGTAAATAAAAAAAGAACCCTCTGGTATATTCAAGTAGTTATTTCTCTATCTAAAACAAAAATTCAAATGTAGCAGCTCACTGTAGTTTCTACCACAGTGAGTAATCATTTGCAGAAAACCATCAAACCTTCCCAACTTATGATTACATCAGTCGTAGTCTACTGTCAACTGTATGTTCTAAGTTGACCTTGATGTGCTTAAAATAACAGGATAAACAATAAAATAATACCTAGTGTTAGTGAAGTACAATTTTTAAAAAAATCAGATTTCTGGAGTAATGTGCCAATTATTCGTAATAGATGGCTAAGTGATTGAGCTTATATCTGACTGTCTCACCTGGTTTGTAGAGACACAGGTTTTCAGATGATATTGTACAAAAATAGCGTATTGTGCTAGAGAAAATATTACAAAACATAGAACAGGATATGAACTGCCGCTAGTATCGAAATGGAGACGTCATTGTTGCTGGTGGAAGATATTAATTCTATCCGTGAGGGACATAAACCACATCGCCTGTGAGCAGAGCAGTGTCCAGCAGGGATTTGAAAAAAACTTCCGAAATAGTTGTCACTTTATAATGACTAGCTATTTGACCAACGTGAATGTAAGGCATCTTTATGTTTGATTTCAGTTGTTTAAGCTGATTTGAGGATTGATACAATGAGGTTGGCTCCTTGATTTCCATGCTTGTCGTTCCTTACAGTCATACAACGACTTCATCAAGAATTGTTGGTGATATACACTGATGGAAAAAATCCCAACACCAAGAAATAAAAAAACCACGAAGCGAGTGAAACTTTTTTAAGCATTTAACTGAAAATTATTCGATTTAGAGTATTAAAATTGCGTTCTTAATCTTAATTTAATAGTTTGAAAATGGGAATGACAATGGGAAATCAGTAGTAAACAAGAAATCCAACTATAAGTTTTAATTTCGATCTATGTATTAGAGTAGGGAATACATAATAAATACAATCGCTCGAATAATTGAGAATTAAATGCTAAACGGGCAACTGATGCGAGCTATGGGCGCCGCCATATTGGCCTTGGCTGCTATGCCGAGCACCTTTCACTTTGTCCCCACTCCGCGGCCGGCTGTAATGCGACATGCGATAGATGGACGAAGAAATAACACTTCCTGTTTTAGGAAGAGAATATTAGAAAGCACCCGTCAGTTGCCGATTACCTTGCTTCAGTTCAACTGTAGTCGACGCCAGACAGATCTCAACTGACTAAGACAGATTTTCAGTGTGGAAACCGCAATCGTAGAACGAACAAGTCTGGTAAATAGCACGTCACCTCTGGTTTCTCGCCCTAAAGCAGTTCTTTCTGTTAGGCCTCCGTTTAAGAGAAATCGGGGATTAAAAAAAGTGGTTAAATTGTACGTAAATGAGCTATACTTTTACGGAAGACCGTCGGTTTTTAATGTCTGTTTAGCCGTGGTCGTTAAGCCCGAATAACCAGATGCGACGGCTTCGAAGTTCAAACCCACCAACTGCAAAGATTTTTTTTCTATTTCTTTTAATTGCCATTCCATGTTGTATCATTAAAAATTTGTTTTGAAACAAAATCTACAAAATTTTTATTTTCCTTTGACAAATACGCAAATATTAGGATGGTATAAATCATAAAAAATTTGAAACAAATATTTCGTGCACACCAGGAACATTTTATGAAGGATATGTTTCGACAGTCACATACAATATTTATTATTGATTTAGGAAAGCAGATTTCGTTAACATTTTTAAATTTCGGCCTTTTATTCATTAATTTTGAATTATACCAGGAATATTTTATCATGTCATAGAATACAGGCGCTCGCAAAATGTGGTGAATAAGAGAATATATCTTAACACCATCTTCACTAAAAGATATTGCACGGTTATCTTGCAACAGTTCCGGCGCATTTTGGAGCTTTTTTATTAGTATTTTTTCCTGATGATAGAAAGTCACATCACATGGCTGATATAAATGCGTACATTTCGGTGGTACCATCCTAAATTTGCGTATTTGTCAAAGGAAATTGAAAAACTTGTAGAATTTGTTTCAAAACATTTTTAATGCTACAACATAGCATAGCCATAAATAAAAAAATACAAATAGAAAAAAAAAATGCGGTTGGCGGGTTCGAACCTCGGAACCATCGCATCTGATCACACCGCCTCAACGAGCACGACTAAATAGACATTACAAAGTAACGGTCTTCCATACAAGTATAGCTCATTTACATACAATCTAACCACTTTTTAATCCCCGATTTCTCATAAACGGAGGCCAAACAGGCAGAACTGCTTTAGGGCGAGAAACCAGAAGTGACCTACTATTTCCCAGACATTAGGCCTCCGCACTAGGTCACGTCATACCTGCGCGCATGCGCCTGGCCGGGTGTAATGCGACATGCAATAGATGGACGGAAAAATTTGAGGCGATACCATAAAAGTTTCACTTTAATAAATGTAATGAAATGTCGGAAATACATTTGTCTAGGCAACGTATTTAATTGATTAATCTTACAAGGTCAGATATTACTGTAAGCGCAAGCAGAGCCATCACAAATGTGAAATTCAAATACATTAATAACCGGTGTAACCATCAGAATTTGAATGCAAGCATGAAACTTGCATGCATCGTGTCATACAGGTTCCTGATGTCAACTTGTGGGATGACGTTCCATACCTGTTGCACTTGGTCGATCAATACATGGACGGTTAATGCCGGTTGTGGATGACGCTGGAATTGCCGTCCAATGATATCTCATATGTGCTCGAATGGAGAACGGTCTAGTGATCGAGCAGGCCAAGGCAAAATGCCGTCATTCTGTAGAGTATGTTGGTTACAACATCGGTAAGGGCGTTGGAAATTCCCCTGGAATTCTGTTCATGAATGGCAGCACAACAGACTGAATCATTCAGACCGCAGTCAGGGTACGTGGGATAACCACGAGAGTGCTCCTGCTATCATAGGAAATTGCTCCCCAGACCATAACTCCAGCTGTAGCTTCAGTGTGTCTAGGTCGCAGGCAGGTGGAATGCAGCCGCTCACGTGGCCACCTTCTATCCAACACATGGCCATCACTGGCACCAAGGCATTAGCGACTTTCATCAGAAAACACAACAGACATTCACTACATCTTCCAATGAGCTCTCGCTTGACACCACTCAAGTCGCAAACGGCGGTGGTTTGTGGTATGTGGAATGCACGCCACAGGGCACGTGGCTCGGAGTTGTCCTTGCAGTAACCGATTTGCAAAAGTCCGGGGTATCGCAGTTGGCTACTGCTGTGGTCAGTGATCAAGGGGTCGGCACTCCTTGCCGCCGGTATGTGCTACTTCTGCTGCCAAATAGCTCATCTACATATGTGGGCACTGGTAGAGCATGGATCCGAACATCTGACCTGGGTGGGGCAGCGACACCCTTGACCGTTTCGGCTTACGCTAAAGTGTGATCGTGGACTACTATGACGAGTGCTCGGTAAGCTGTGTCCGTCAGTATCGCCCATACCCGATGTGCCTGTCGGATGCGGTGGCACGTGCACTAGGAGCGTGGCCCATAGTTCGGGAACCAGTACTCGCCATTGGCGCTTGCGCTTTCGGTCGGGTGCGGGGGATTGTGTGCCAAGGACTGGTCTGCGCTGTGCACGGTCAACGCGGCTTCCACCCTGTCTCCTGTGGAGGCGGGTGGGGGCGGAGGCGGGAGCCGGGGCGCGTTAGAGTAGGCTCTAGCTATACGGCCAGGTTTCCTCTACCACCTGGTTCGTGGCAGGCGTCGCGTCCCCATCACTCCCCGCGGGCACCCATATGGTTGGCGAAGTGTGCCTAGCCTCACCATCTCCGCTGTAATGGCGGATAGTTCTTTCTGGCCCACTTGGTGGCGGAGGCTTTCACTGGAGCTGGATACTTTGGTTGGGACTGTGAGGGGATTCATGAGCGCGAGCTGGGATAGTCTTCCATTGCCCAAGGTACTCCGTCACAATAGTTCCAAATACATGTGGAATTGCTGCTGCAGACGCCGTCCGATTCACCAAAGTCATCTTACCACGCGGTAGTGCCACGTGGGCGTCCGGAGCCCGGTCTTCTTGAAGCCGTTACTTCTCGTGAACAATGCTGCCAACAATCGTGCACAGTGGATACATTCCTGTCAAATCTTTCTGCAATATTGCGGAAGGAAAATCCACCCTCTCATAGCCCAATTACATGACTTCGTTCAAACTCAGTGAGCTGTTGATAATGGCTTCTTCGTAAAGGCATTCCTGACCATCTCACTGTAATTACACCCAATCTCACAGGTAATTAACCCTCACGAACATTACAGCCCTTTTTTTAAAAGCAAACTTAATTTCCATATTTATGGTGACGCTACTAGCGCCACTCTCTTACGATTTGCGTGATATTTTAATCGACTTCATGTGTGAAATGTATAAAAATGCCTACCAACTTTCTTTTATCTAGCAGAACTCCTTCTTGGAGTTCGGATTTTTTTCCATCAGTGTACTTACATCAACAATCAACAATATAAAATAGAACACCAACTCTGATATTACCTAGTGGCTTAAGAAACGAGATGTAGACTCTTATGTGGGTTCTGTATACTTTATTGGATTCATTTACATTGAACACCTTTGAGCTGGAAAGTGCAGTTCGTTACTGGTATTCATCAAATTTGCAGAAAATGCGGTTCCTTCCATATACTTTGTTTGAGATAACGCCCATAAGAATTCGTGTTGTTTTAATTATTAAAGGTTACTAAATGGCTGCGACGACTGGTGTTACGGTTTTACGTGACAGTAACATAAGCTCCAGATGAACACACCTCCGTCTACTCACTTTGCACAGAGTATCACGAAATTGACCCAGTCACTCTCTTAGCCCGTCTATGAATTTTGTTTAAAAAAGAAATTGCATCGAACTTTAATCATATTATCAATGTCAACTTGGCTACAGCTTGAACAGCAGAAATGAATAATCAAGATATATAGTATCTGGGATTTCATGCTTAAAATTTCCCCTGTACTAAATCGGATATTAATCAAGAACGATTTTATGAAGAAATACGAAAAGGAGACGAAAGCTGAAATTGTGTCCGCTATATGGGTTCAAATAATTCAATAGTAATAATAAAATTAAAAACTGTTATAGGCATTTGGCCTTTTCAGTCATACAACTAACCAGAGCTATTACCATTTTCACAAGAGGTACTCATCATTTTCCACACGTGTTACTGCTTCTCATATTAACGATATCACAAAACGAACAAAATAAATGATTAAAACCATCTAAGCCTGTGGCCGTACTCAAACCACCCAGGCCAGTGCTACAGAGTGCGACGAAGTATAAAGTTGCAGCAGCATAAGTAAGAACTCATCATTTCCCATCCTATTATTATTAGTATGACTATCATTGTATCAGAACCAAAAAAATAAACAGTAACATGAATAACAAGAAAAAGTTGTTCATTCAAATAGTTACAGACTAGAAATTAGCAACGACAGGTGCATTTAATATCACCTTCATTAGCCAGCCATTGTAAATTTCGCTGCTGCAGATGAGCCGAAGTTGGCGTGTCTTCATACTACACAGACGGAAAAAAAAATCCCAACACCAAGAAAAAATTATTGTAGAGTAATGAAATTTGGACAATGCATTTGTCAAGTTAACATGTTTAATTGATTAAATTTTCAAGATCACAGGTTAATTTAAGCTCAAGAAAATGCATTTCAAATGTGAAATACTGTTAAATTAATAGCCGGTGTAACCTCCAGAATTTTGAATGCAAGCCTGCAAACGTGAATGCATTGTGTCATACAGGTTTCGAATGTCACTTTGTGGTATGGAGTTCCATGCTTGTTGTACTTGTGCTGTCAATACTGGGACGGTCAGTGCTGGCTGTGGATGATGCTGGAGTTGTCGTCCAATGATATCCCATACGTGTTCAATTGGAGACAGATCTGGTGATCTCGCAGGCCAAGGTAACATGTCGACACTCTGTAGAGCACGTTGCGAGACAACAGCGGTATGAGGGCGAGCGTTATCCTGTTGAAAAACTCCCCCTTGAATGCTGTTCATGAATGGCAGCACTACAGGTTGAATTACCAGACTGACGTACAAATTTGCAGTCAGTGTGTTTGGTATAACCACAAGAGTGCTCCTGCTGTCATAGGAAATTGCTCCCCAGACCATGACTCCAGGTGTAGGTCCAGTGTGTCTAGGCCGCAGACAGTTTGGTTGCAGGCGTTCCCCTGGCCTCCTTCTGACCAACACTCGGCCATCACTGGCACCAAGGCAGAACCTGCTTTCATCAGAAAACACAACAGATCTCCACTCCGTCCTCCAATGAGCTCTGGCTTGACACCACTGGAGTCGCAAACGGCGATGGCTTGTAGTCAGTGGAATGCACGCTACAGGGCTGGAGTCATGGTCTGGGGAGCAATTTCCTATGACAGCAGGAGCACTCTTGTGGTTATACCAAACACACTGACTGCAAATTTGTACGTCAGTCTGGTAATTCAACCTGTAGTGCTGCCATTCATGAACAGCATTCAAGGGGGAGTTTTTCAACAGGATAACGCTCGCCCTCATACCGCTGTTGTCTCGCAACGTGCTCTACAGAGTGTCGACATGTTACCTTGGCCTGCGAGATCACCAGATCTGTCTCCAATTGAACACGTATGGGATATCATTGGACGACAACTCCAGCATCATCCACAGCCAGCACTGACCGTCCCAGTATTGACAGCACAAGTACAACAAGCATGGAACTCCATACCACAAAGTGACATTCGAAACCTGTATGACACAATGCATTCACGTTTGCAGGCTTGCATTCAAAATTCTGGAGGTTACACCGGCTATTAATTTAACAGTATTTCACATTTGAAATGCATTTTCTTGAGCTTAAATTAACCTGTGATCTTGAAAATTTAATCAATTAAACATGTTAACTTGACAAATGCATTGTCCAAATTTCATTACTCTACAATAATTTTTTCTTGGTGTTGGGATTTTTTTTTCCGTCTGTGTAGTACGTCACAGACTCCACAAAATTCCCAACTTTTTCACATAAATGTTTCCTCATAGTAATCCCAGAGGGATCTCCAAAAGGTCTACTTCTCCATATAGACACGAGGAACTAATTTACTTTGTACTTCTCTTCTAATAAGAACAACTACGAACAACTTGGATCTTTGCGGTTTTCTCCCCATAAAGGCAACTTCTGACATGAGAGATCTACAATACCAAAGAAGAACTACATAATTAGTAACATGTACGAGCTAACATCTAACAAACAACTAAACACAAATGAAATGTAGGAAACAATCTACGAAAGATCATTTTTCTCTCCAAAGATTTATGATTGATCTTACATGAAAGAATAAGCACATGTAACATTTACAGATCTTGATATATATCATTCAAAGAAATAAATATTGTTTCTGATTAAATATATGTGAAAATAAGATATATAACATTTAAGATATGTCAATAGACAGAGTATTAAGGAAAAAATGTAGTTAAAATATTGTGAGATAGAACTTTTTCCTGTCTCGTGTTATTTAACCTGCACTCCGAACGCGTAATTAAAAAAATTAAAGTATTTTGGAATTTAGTCATCAAATATGGCAAAAATAAAGTATGGGTAAACAGAATACAAATCTTTGGATTGAACACTTATCACACGTCAGTGAAAGAATTTGGTACAGTAGGGTGCGTCTTGTTTAACGACTAGGAACTGAACACAGATTCAGTAGGGTGTTGAACAAAGTATGGAAACACATACTCTGAATCAAGAATTTTTATATTAATGTGAAAATCACATCCATCACTTTCTGCAGCTGAACAACTTGACTTCTTTTCCGTGGCGATGAAATCGTTAATGGTAGGGAAATCTAAGAGGGTTGCCTGTCAAATCAGAACCTAGGTCGACTCTGGCATAACGGTGTGGCCTTCCCAGGTTGTCAACAGGAAAGAGCGTCTGACCATCGTAGATATTCTGTGAAACAGGAGCATGCGATCTCACCATTAGCTGTTCGTCGGAGATCTCCAAAGGTCGTCGTACGCTGTGCCGAAAATCGCTGGACAGCATTCCTCCACACTGCCGCCTATCAACTGAAAAAAATGATCCATCAAAATTTTGCATAGTATGATGGGTTACCGGCATCCCTCCCGCCACTCCAAAGCGCATCATTCTCGCTCGGCTGCCCCCAAGCCACTCGGTCAGCTTCATCTGTTTTGAATACTGAGCTAACCTACGATATATTGCTCCAACTATATGACCATTTACATAATATATTCCTAACAGTTTTACTCTGATTTTGTGGTTACAAAGCATTCTTTCCAGATTGCTACCAATAACGTTGAGAAGGTTTAAATGGAAGCATGTTATTATTGTACGCATTTAAAGGAGATCTAAAACATTGGAATCCCATAATTAAGTACCTGTGTTGTATATTTCATGAAAATTAAATGTTCCAATTGTAGCATTCAGAAAAGATACGAATAAACGTTTAGGCAAAAACTGTCGACGTTCTTTCAGATCCTCAAATGTTTGCGTTATCTTCACTCTGAATTTAAATACTTTAAGACCATGAGCTGATTTTATCAAGCTCTCTCTCGGTTTTGATTTTTGCATAGATAGTCCTCATCAGTTTGGTAACAAATTTTCAATAGAATTACATCTTTCTACCTGTACGCTCCTTCCACTCGTTAGAACAACACTAGGGTGAGTTCATCGGTTGGAAATTACATTGACGAAATTAAGTAGTTACCGATCGTATTCCTAAAAAAAAAAAACGAATTTTTGACAAATACGCCGAAATTATACGCAATAAAATGATGGAAAAAAGACTTTTTGATCCCTGATGGCATTTCGGAAACTGACAAAAACTGTTAAAATTCAAAGACAAAGTCGGAATAAGTACTGTAGTCACTGGCTGTTTGAACAATGGTCTGCGCGCGTTCGGGGTACACATTTTTAAATCAGTAGAAAAGTAGTGTGACTTTATCTCGTGTCCTACTGTACATATTATGACTACTATTTAGCTTGTGGCATGTATCTGTTTAAATGCACTTAAATCACAGCATAAACCTACTAATAAGGTTAAGGTACGCGTGCTAAAACTACACACCACCGATCTTAATTCTTTATCTATTTATCATAGTGAAAGAAAAAATGCACCAGCCACCAATCAATAACAGTTTGTTCACTAAACCATATTAACAACAAAGTGTAATATGTTAACTGATTTACAGTAACCTTAACTTTATTGTAGCGTAACTACGAGGGTTATTCCAAAAGTAAGGTCCGGTTAAGAAAAAAAAATCAAAATCAAAATTTTTTCAAAAACAATTGTTTTATTTACATTACTTGATTTGGTCTTTAGTTTGCGAATTAAAAATGTAAAACATCGTCAATCGCTTAACTGTGTCTCTAAAACAATTAGTAATATCTAATTTTTTCTTTTCGCCACAGTTTAAGATTAAAAAAAATGGATGAGTAGTTTGTAAAATAGACATAACACTCGTCGCGAGGCCTTCGCCTGATCTCGGCGCTCCTCCATTATTAATTACTGTGCTCGTATCCTCGACAGGTGGCACGCGGAACCCTCCCCCACCGATGACACAAAGGATGCACCTGCCCATAAAAAAGCAATTACAACAGCACACGTGCGTCCCTATCCCACAAGATGAGTACCACATGGCGTAAACTTAAATTCTTGTCCTACCCACACATGCACACCATAATTTACGTCATGTTTACGCCCATTTCTTTTCGCCTATATGGTCAAATAGGCTGACATATCTTGCCAATGACGTAAACGAAATTAAATATCAACAAACCTAACTGCAAATCAAATAGTCGAGTGGAAACATCCTGAAGTGAGTTGTGTGCAACGCAATTAATATCCGCTCGCCATTCAAGGTAACGTAGGGTGCAATCCGTCTAGATCATACAGAATTCGATTTTCCGTGAATTCCAGGAATCACTGCAGGCGAATACCGTCCATTAACAGGAAACTGTTGCCACTGTAGCGTTCCGGCAACGTTGGGGTTGACTTAGATACGACCACTTCTTGCCGTTCGACATAATTTACCTATGGTAGGAGACCGGTAAATTATCGGTCTGTTAAACAACCACAATTTACACCCACCGACATAACAGAACAATAACCTCAAATTACTTTTGCTTTATGTTGTAGCACAACTAGTCATAAGTCACAAGTATCAGACATCAAAATAGCTTGAAAGAATTAAGTTTCCAGACCCAACACGATATGTTCGCAACTCGTCAGCGTACATTGTATCCTTCAGGAAAGGTAGCCGAAATAAGATCCCTGAAATACTGGACACAACTGGAAACTGTATTTACACAATGCCAAAATTCTTACCAAGCTCCGATACTTAGATGCCCAGTCAGCGTAAGTCCACTGTTTTGCTTCGCAGGTTTGTCACAAATGTTGATGCAAAAAAAATTGATCGCCCGTATGACACTGAAGTTGCTGTCCTGCAGACTGGTAGACTGCCGCAGGGTGAGAAGTTGTCATCTCTCCCTGCTCTCAATGTGACCACTGCGACTCCTCCGTGTTGCTCCTTCTTCAGACTGCGTGATAGTCTGCCGTATGCTGCAACTGGATTGGACAGTCAAACGTAAGGGCATAACCCATTCTGCCGTTAGTGAGCCAGGAAGTTCATAAGTGCCTTTTATATTGAATCTCTGAAATGGAAGTGCACCGTATTGCCCTCCCGTTTAAGACCGCGCTTGCCATCTGGCGACGCCTGCTGCGCTGCAGTAGAGTGGGTGATTCGAACTTGTTATTAGTACATTGCACAGCGCAACAAACAAGCAGCTAAATAATATTTGACTTGTTATGTTCCTCCTAGAAGTAATTATTTAGGCAACATACATTACTTCCCTCTTGCTGATCAGTATTTTGGAAATTCTCTTCGGTTATCAGATGCGAGACTACTGCCATACAAATATGCAATTAACGATTAGTGCTGAATCAGCATTAGGATCGCTGGAAGCTGGTAAACAAAACCGAACACAATCCCTATTCAATAGTCTCACGAAGTTTGTCTTCGTTCTATCTACGAACACTACTCTGTAGTAAGATAGTAAATGTATGCAGATAAACTTCTATAATCGACATTGTGGAAGGTAGAAAAGACAATATTCCTAGATGGCTAAGTATTTAATATCCACTGGTGATGGACATATTTCTGTCTGCTCTCCCTCAATAGGCATACCGTAGTCTATTATAATACTCGCAGCGCTCCGCCGGCGTTCCGGGCCCTATCGCACTGCGCCGTGGCCTGAGAACTGCGTGTGGATCAGGTGGACGGTCGGCCATTAAGGGTCAGGCGATGGGAAGGTGGCCTTTGCGGCTTCAGAAAATCAAGTATTCTGCTCGGTATTATAGTGCCGAAAAAAGCCTTAGATAGGTTAGATAGCAACGGGTATGGTCCACAGGAGAGGAGCGGCACGCTCCACATGTAAACGAATGATCAATGTGGTTGAAAACGGTATTAGACATCTACTTACGAAGAAAAAATTAAAGGAAACACGTAATGTATATACTTCAACAGGAAAGTGAGAAACCTGGAGAGGCTGGTAAGGGAGACCATAACAAAGTAAGTAAGGCAACAGAGAACACATGAAACAACTAAACAGCTAACTAATAGCAGGAAAGAGGAAAGGTAAGAATATTTTATTTAAGAATTTTATTACTGAAGAGAGAACACAAAAAGATATAACTCAAAATTTCTAAAACTATTTTAGAAGAGTGGGAGGAGAGGGGGATAGATTACCAAATAGGTTTCTGGGGAAGGACTTCGAGCGACTTTGAGTGTAGTCTTTCTATTCTAACCACTACCTTCTAATCAGCCAATCACCACAGCAACTGTACCGGGAACAGTCAGGAAATAACTACCCTTCATTAAAAAGATAACAGACCCTCCGAAGAGAAGCGATCTTAGCCACAAAAGGTATTAGCGAGATGCTACACGAAAACTGCGCCATCCCGACCTGAACGAAGACCTGTAAGTATGCGACCGTATATCATCCGCCGTTAGGCACATCGTGCCAACTAAATCAAAGGCAGTCTACCTCGAGTTAGATGTTTAGCCCGTTCACTAACGAGTCTTGTTGAACGGAGCTCTGTTCTGGCAGCAAGCAGCACGTTTTGCAGGTGTCTCTGAAAGCAAAGGTGCATATTGCTAGCCTGCGGCAGAAGGCACTACTTCCTTGCGATTTACGAACCAAGAGTTCTGTTCAGCCAGTTACATTGCGTATTGGTGGCACCCCACACTGCCACGCAGCCGGACACAGAGCAACTGAGTGTGGTTGCGCATCGTCCCGCATTGCTCCTTGATCTCTCCTTAAGACTGGTTGCATACAAGAGGACTGGAAACTGGCTCCAATTAATGAGGGGAATGGAAACAATGATTACAGAGAACTACAGATTAGTTATTCCTAACTCAGTTGCAGGAAAGATTGTGGCGAGTTCTGTCAGATTTACAGTTTGTAAATCATTGTAAGCTCAGGAAAGGTTACTCGTACAGAAGATGGTAGGTTTAGAGAAAGATATTCAAGACTAAATTAGCCAGATGTCATAGTATTGTATGGTAGAATGACAGCTAGATAAGGTTGTGAGATGTTTCGGAAGGATCTGGACACCATACTGAGGTGACTTACTTAGGTGAAGCGATATAATCAAGAATTAATAATTAATTTTAATATAAATAAAAAGAGTTCTTTAATAAGAATAACGTGCATGAATCGAATATCTAAAAACAGAGTGTTCGTTCCCAAACAATTGCGATGATTGAAAAATTTTTCTACTACACACTGACAAATGTGTTATTATGATACTCAACTTCTTGAATTTGATAACAACAAAAGAGCGATGGTTAAGCGTCTAGCTGAAGATTGAAAGGTCCCCGGTTAGAATCCGTGTCTCGGCGGGGATTTTCAAAGGCTCTTAACCCGACCTTCACCTCTGACACAGCTTGCTGTGTAAAGTGAAGTACACCAGAACGCTTCCGTGGTTCGGATTCAACGTTAAACTGTAGGTTCCCTGTACCCGGCAGGATTGTCGGGTTAGGTTAAGGCGGCTACGATAGGGGCGGAATGCGCAGGCAATAAAAACTGTATCTCCAGTTGAATACCACCACACGGAATTATTATTATTATAATAACAAAAACTGAACAAATTAACATTCTGACTGCACCCCAAAGATTTTACAACGTTAGAATTTATGGTGAGACAAGCGTACACACTTTGACAATAAATTTGGCCGCCGCGCCGCAGAAAGCCAGTATTGCGTTACTGTTTCTTAGGATGACATTGATGTCAGATATGCAAAAGAAGAGTGATAGAATTTTTCAGCGGCGGCCAAATTTATTGTCAAAATGTATACATTAAAGTAAACTTCAGTTAAATTTCCGACAATTCAGCAAAATGCTAGGAAGACACGTATTCTCATATGTGAGGCGATTCAACTTGTAATTCAAGGCACTATAGTGAGACTAACACAGCCTAAGACGGACACAACATTTAATTAAAACCACCCATGTCAGGGCCCCACTCGAATGCGCTTCCGTCACAATGTGAGGCCAGCGTGCTAACCCCTACACGGCCCTGGCCGGCTAGTTTCCATTTGTCAGCAGCGGGATTCCTATATTCAGAAGCATTATTCATCATTGTTACACGCAGTTTGTCAGCTTCTAATAAAAATAACAAAAATACGAAATTAACTCTGCATTTTTCGTATTATCTTAATGTATGTGTGACGAGTGTAAACTAGTAATTTGATAAAGGTTTATTCTTTGGATATTTTGCTTTTAGTAAATTTGGTAAGGTTAAAACAATCTGACTAGCGGGTGGTACTGAAGTTCCTGCAATAGTGAATAATATATAACGTCGATATATGCAAAATATAAAAATTATTAAAGCAACAACAAAAGTTAACAATGGTGACAACAATCTTGTGTCCCTGACTGAATTTGCACTTCTAATTGAACCACTGTGTGGTTAAACCATACAGTATCTTGATACATTTTCAGATATTTTGATATCTCTTCTTTAAGTGTAAAATGTGTTAAAATCAGTTGATTTTGAACTGCAGTATATTTTGTGACTGAAAGTAGGTAAGAAATCTTTCGGATAACTTAGATTATAACAGAAGATGGCGACGGAGACTGAGATCGCCGAAATATCGTGTGGAAACATCTTACTTACTCGACTAGTCTCCCTAGAAGACTACATCCATTCTCAACGCAGAGAAAGACTTCGTTCCTATATAGATTATAACAGGTAGAAGTAGTTTGAATGGCTTACATTAGTTTTACAATTTGCACCAGAATGGTGCCCTCTGCGATATGCTCAGAAATTACTTCTTCCACGTTGATTTCCACTGAATCTCCTCAGATTTTGGCGGTAAAACCACTCATTTCTCATATACCTTTGATTTCAGTCAAAATTCCTTTCCTAAGATCTGTAAACATTATTAGTCATATGACTTAAATTATAACAATCCTAGGGCGCTAATGACCTCGTTGTCGACGCGCCCTAAAGCCATAAAAACAACAACAAACTATAACAATCCCCCTAGTAAATCTTCTCACCGGGTTTTGTACATTAAACTTTTTTGTATATTTTTCCTTAATTAACTTATAACCTATGAAAACTGTCTTTTTACAAAAGACCACATACGTTAAACCATCTTAATTCACTTCTTGGCTATAAACACATAATTAACTACCTTAGTCTTTCTCTTATTTGAAGACTTGTTCTTCACATTTTCAAAATTATTGGCAGATTCGATTGCGTCTTACAATGCTTTTGGTTTCTACAAACTGACGGATTCCGAAATTTCTTCCCCCAAAACATTTGAGAAACTGCGAAGAGCACGTTGGTCCGCTTCGAACCTAACAGATTAATTGTGGTCTGGCTCATCAGTCAACACATAATGTGAATATTTACATTCCCCACTCAGTTAAAAAATTGCTCTACATTTTCCCGTGGAACCGCTTCACGTTATGCTTATATTTACGTAATATTCTTTCGATATATAGAAGTATTCCTTAAATTCTTTGTCCGTAGATACAGGTATGTAAGATAAAAGCTTTGTGTTTCGAGCATCAATGTAGAGAAAGTTTTGGTTAAATTGTTACTTAGCATGAGTCAGGATTAGAACTGGCATTTGACGTTATGGCAGAGGGCATGAATAATTTAGTTTTTTTTTTCAAAATAATTTAAACTGTGTCCTATTATTGAAATTATTAATTCATTTGAACAGAAATAGTTGTACACTGGTCGCGATCTGTGCATCCTAAACTACACTTAAAACAAATATTACGTGGCATAATGTAAGTTTATAAGATTTATTTTAATTTCCTTTGCTTTCACTGTGTAATATTACTGAGCCTATTATTTCAGCAACTGTGTCAGCCATTCAGACGTTTTAATATCGGTCTGAATCACGGATACCAAAAACGAAATGTGTAAAAACCCTTGAAGATTTTTGATCAAATTTATATCGCGATGCATTATTGCCACTAAAATGCAATACAGCTCATGTAATAATATGCTTGAAATTGAAGTAAATTCAAGTATTGTTGTTCTGGCGGCAAGTTTATCGTAGTACGTGGTTAGGCTTAAATGCAACCTGGACCCAGATGGAAACTGAAACCTTTTGCGGGTGGGAGGAGATCTTCTCCACCATCCCAAAACTGGTACTGACCTGTTGAAATTTGGATTAACTGCTTCCTTATAATGTCCTCTTCACGTTTTGCACTCTCCTTTTTCGGAAATTCGCCATGAATTAAATTAAAAATTCCGAAATGTGGGACGCTCCGCAACGGCGAAATGTTAGCAGCACTGCAAAAATGACAAAAAAACAAAATATCGGTACAGGGATCATATCAACCTAAACAGGTTCGTTTTTTCATAGTGATCGTGGTTAGGTTGAAATTCGGCCAAGACCAACAGTAAAAAATTTACGGGAATTTCGTTCTGCGTCATCCATCTCGCGCATTTACAACGGAAACAATCGATTATCTCTGACTGCTTTTATCGATTCTAAGATGGCGAGCCTTGTTAAACTGCATTTCGGATAAATATTTTGTATCTCTTAATTTTATGCGAGGTTTCACAACGGAGTAAAGCTAAAACAGCAAGAAAATATTACAACAAAGGATTAAATCAACATCTCAAGAGATTATCATTGATTTCGCAGTGCCGGCGGCATCTAATAACTGCACTGCAATGTCATATTTCAGCATTTTTAATTTAATTCGTGGCGAGTTTTTCAAAAAAGGAGAGTGCAAAACGTGGATCCGTCACTGATGAGTACAGGTTCCCAGACATTCGTCCAAGCTTCTCAGAGCACCACCGTAACGCATAACAACTACGTCGCGGTTCGAATAGCGCAGCGCTCTATGGTGGTGCTGCTCCACAAGGATCAGATGTTCGGACCCCAGCACTATCTGTCCCCATTTATATAAAGGACCTATTATGGCAGCAAGAGTCAGTGCCAGCGGTGGCATGGTGCACTACTCCCCCTGATAACGGAACCATACACCACAGCAGCAGCCCACGCCTTCTACCATCAACGATGCGCGTTACCGGTACGATCCGTCAATCCCCAGCAGAGTGGCGTCACCTCTCTGCATCCAAGGTCCAAATGCCGGGAACAGCAGAAGAGGGGACGAGACCCCAACCCCCTTCGTAGACACTGAGTATATTGCTTGCGGCATGGGGCACGACTCACGTGACTGCTTCGCCTCCCCGCACCGTGGATAGTACATACCAGCGGCATTGGGTACCAATTCCTTGATCACCGATCACTGACCCCAATAACAGCCAATTCCGAGAAGTGACCACTGCCGTCATCAGATCACGATGGCTTACCGGTACCGTCCGTCTTCCCCCGCCAGGGTCGCGTCACTTCTCTGCACACCACGTTTACTACAGGGAGCAATGAAAGAATAGACAAGTGCAACCTCCCCTCCCGCACCACCACCGTCTCCGCGCCATCGGCCTTACTAACTAGGGCGTTGCGCTGAGTGCATACCGGCGATAGAGGTCACCGAATCCGTAACTGCTTCACACCCGTCTTCATCAACCAGCAATACTGACTCCCTGCACCCCGTTTTCGTACATACCGGTGACAGAGGGTACCACTTCACTTGATCACCGGTGCTGACTCAGCAGTAGCCACACCGAAAATCGGAAATCACCAGAACCTACAACAGCGAAACGCCGGCTTACCGATGCCGTGTGCTTCCGTCCTGCAAGGTCTCACCACCTCCTTCAACACCGACCGGCCCACACCAGTATAATTGTGGCATCAGAATAGTATGCATAAAGCCGGCAGGGGGTATCACATCCCCGACAGCACGTTCACCATACACATCTGTAAGACCAGGCCCACATTGAGCTGCGTGATGCAGTACGGGCAGCGCTGGGCAGGGCAACACGAAAAATGAAACTGTGTCAGACAGTTGCCCGCGTATATTAGACCGCAGTTTCGTGCGGCAGTTGACAAAGACGTTGTGTGTTGCGAGAAACGTGATGAAAAACCGTAACCAAAAACATGTAGGTGGAATACCTTCATTTGAGTTTTGAGTCAGACAGGGATGCATGAAAAGAAGAAGCTCTCATTGGGCTTTTGCACTGAAAAGATTTATGTATTATTTTTGGATGAGTTGAGAGGAATTTGAAGAAGTTTTAATCCAACCCGTTATTTACACCTATTGCCGCTGCAGAAAATTTGGCATTATTTTTGAGGTAATTCTTTTTTTTTTAATATATATATATATATTTTTTAGAAAACTACGTTACAGGAAATTAGAAACACTTGGAAAAAAAACAAGCATAGGTCGACAAATTATTCTGGGAACTGTAAATTGTCTTAGTCGGCTGCCACCTTCTTTGTTTTCTGTCCACCGTCCGGCACCACTCTGATGGCGACGCCCGCGGCATCTTGCAGCTGCGCCGGTGTGGTGCTGTTGAGAGAGGTGTCCATTGGAGCTGCCCAGAGGGTTATAGTAGATTCTTCCATTCCCTGTCCCCACGAGGTAGAGAAGGCGACGCCGCAACAGTAATGTACAAGCTGAAGTCATTTAATTAGCTTGCAATATTTTTGGCGGCTGGTAATTTAGTGAATTGTCTTTCGTTGTTCTACATTGCTTAGATATTTCATGGTCGACCGCCCTTGATAGTGGCTTTAGATATACTTATTTTTCGTCGTGTGAAACATCCGGATCACCATAAGACTATTATTTTCGCCACACTGTAAGTTAAGGCACAAATTGAGACACGAATGGAATAACGTGCAAGTGCTTCACGCATAGCGTAGTTGTGCACATAATGAGACACAGTTTCAAAGTAACTCGCATTCCAACCGCAAAAAAAAATTTGAATTCGGAATCAGAAGATGCCGAAGTCGAAGTTGGTTTTATTCTTTGGTATTCTTTTAGAAAAAAAACTACAACTAAGATGAGTCACTCTGATTTTAGCAATTACTTCCAAATGCTGAGCCAAATGGTATCTGCAACAAGACAGTAACTCAAATGGATGTAATGCTCAAAGGTGATCGAAACTGAAGAAAAACTTGCGGTTTTCTTGAGGTAAGTGATGAACATTATTGTTACTTTTAACTATTTGAAGATTCATTAAATGTTGCACCCATTTATTCATTATTATTTTTTAAATTTTTATGACAAATCCCTCCATGATCCCTCACTGCCTCTATCAACTTTTCCTCTGCTAATATTTTTTTTAAAGTGTAAAACTATAGAATACAAAATAGAAAAACTGTACAAAAATACTACCTTCCCACACACGAGAAACTATGCATCAACCACAGCGCCACGCGAGTCGTGCTACTTAGCATCATGTTCCCAATTTATGCCATTCTATTTAATCATGTACTCCACAAAATAGCGCACTGCGCTTCGTCATCTCACACGCGGTATACGTTTCTCAATTTGCGTCCTGCCCAATACTGTGCTGTATCTAGTTCCCAAACTGAGCGGGTGTCTCCCCCCCCCCTCCAGGATAGAGCAAAGATATGTCGGTGAAGGGGGAAGGTGAGAGGGAGATAAGTGAGAGGTGGTTTCGCCGCCTGTGGGTACGATACTCGACACCGTCTGACGCACTATGTCCCCTTCATCGACACTTAGAATTAGATTTATTCTAATATCACACACTTAGTGAGTTTCCGCTGAGATGTTATTGTCAGAACGGGGAATAATACCTCTTTTAGTAATAAAATTGTGGTGGGGGAGATGCATGGAAACTTTTCTTTTGACAAAAAGGAGGAGTGATAAGAAAAACTTTGAGAACCTCCCTGTTGGAGGAAGAAGTGTGTAAAATTGTGAATGGGCTTCACCACTCATCTGGTGCTTTTGTTGTCCAGGTTTCTGAGACATAAGAAAGAATTGGTCTTGCAATAAATTTATATGTTTTAATTCTGGTGTGCCTTTGAATATAATTCGGAATAATGACGTGATTGATTATGCTCAGTGCCTTGTTGTAATATATTAACCTGTTCCAAAATTTCTTTATTTAGGATTTATTTGCTTTGGATATGTTTTGTAAAGATCATTTTGGATCTCATATTTTTATTAAGACAAATTAGTATTTTTTTTTTATATATACGGATACTACATTTTGCAGTAGGTCTGGCTGTTAAACACAGACGCAATTCAGCACAATATGTTGATCGATAAAAGTGATTACTCGAAACTCACCTTTCGATTTCCATCCGGCCAACTAAGACTCCAGTCAGCGTTGGCAAAGGATCACAAGAGGAATGAATTAGCTAATTGATCGCATTGACTCTCATTGCTTAGCTCAGCGCCTAAGTCTCGCCAGCCATTCAGCTGTCATTCAACCCATCTTTCGATCAGTAACGAAAGCAATAATTTAGTTCCAAGACCCTAGCATTAGGAGTAGTTCTTACAAGACGCTAGCGACTGTATATGAACAGTTTTTGGAGGCTATTAAATGGACTCACTACTAGTTAGCCGTCTTATTATTATTATTATTATAGGATAGTTTCTATCAGCTACAGCTAAACCGGCCCTATCCATCTCTATATGTACTCGGTTCTCCAACCAAAAATTGGACAGGTGTTGGATATCCTGATAGTTTATCGTCATTAGTAGCCCGCAAGACAACGAGGCATCACGGAAGAGCAGAAGATCTTAGAAGAAGAATAAAATCACGACACTTAGTCACTCCACTCACTGCGTCCATTAACAGGCCAAGCAACTACTCGGAGCATGACAGTTCCTTTTCTATAAATGCCATGTTTTTTTATATATTTCTTTGCTGAACTTTTCATATTAATATTTTTGGATCTCAAGTTCGAGTGTTGTACTGAAAATTGTATATATGGGTGATACCGGGGAAATGAAATGCCCGGGGCCATAATAGAACTAGTAATACTGTAGCGTCTTGCCCGGAACGGCGATGTCTGTATCCCACATTATGGTCAGCGGAATTATATGCCAGCAGTAGCTCTAAAATACTAGGCATCAGACTAAGCGACAAGCCGTCCGAAATATAACGGCGCAACATGTTGGACCAAGAAAATATGGTAACTGCTAGGGCGTAAGCGACGCGCGCCTGTAACGCGCGAATGGTTGAGAAGTGGACTAACGAAACCCACTCAGTGATGGGGTGGGCTAAAGAAACAAGTCCAACTGATCAGAAGGGCTACGTTCAACATCGGTACTCTCGAGGGCCGAAGCCAAAAGCTCGCTGATTTATTGTGACCTGGAGGGTATAGATTGCCTGCATCCAATAAAGCAAGTGTACTGGCTTAAAATACAAGGATATTAAAGAAAGATAAAAGTTATTCTGCCACGGAAAGACCGCAGATATGAACGGCGTGGCTATCGCCTTGAATACAAGTTTTGTAGAACATGTCAGTGTGGTAAACCATCTTTCTGACTGACTGATAACTACCACGATTGTTTGTGGTAACAAAGTCTTACGCATAGTTTCCTGCTAGGCTCCACAAACTGGATTACCTTTATCAGCGCTTGGAGGAAAACGCAGACAGATTATTGGTTAATTGGAAGGAGCCGCTTTAAGTTTGTAACTGATGCCAAAGTTATACCATCGGATAACACCGCGTCCCAATATCACCTGCTTCTCCTGAGTTTCACGATTTGCCTCAATCTCTGCCCAAAAAAAAAAATAAAAATAAATAAAAAAAATAAAATAAAATAAAAATAAAAAAATAAAAAAAATTCTTAGTCCATATTTGAACGAAATAAATGATGGAAATTAAATCAACATCACATCCGGCTTAAAACATCTATGGGCTCTCTAAATAATCCAGAGCATGGACACCATCTTGACGAAGCCAGGACTACAGTCACCAAACATATTAAGGCCACCGATATCATGGGCCTAACGATATCTGGATGTCGTTTCATCAACAAATAAGTGTGGTGTTGGAATTATCAGGTGCAAAATGCCATCAAGACAAAGAAGTTAGCCTAAAAGATAGAAATATGGACGAGTGAAGTCACTGGTTAAGCAGAAAGTGGCAAAGACAAAAGAAGACCATTATATGTAGGAACATGTAAAATGAGCTAAATACCCCAGAAGGTGCAAAAATCTTCTGTCTAGAAAAGAGTCGTCACCGTTCCACTCAAGATGTTGGGCATGATCTGATCATTAAGAATAAAAACGTGTAACTTCTACAGAAACCGACTAAGATCCTCGGCCAATTGAAACCAAGCTTCGAAAATATCAGCAACGAAGAATTTTCACATCCGCCAAGCCACCTGTAGATCCCATGTATGACCTTACTCCAGCCATCTTGGCTTTGAATTTTGGACTGTTATGAAGAAAATGAAAAATTGAAAGGCAACTGGACCAGATGATATCTCGGCAATAAGGTAAATGCTTGGATCACAGTCAACTCCGTACCTGAATGATCTCTTTAATAAGGTCATAGAGCAAGGTTTGATGTTCTAGACTGAACCAAATATCGACCGATTCGCCTACTTTGCACAAACAATGAAAAAGTTTGAGCGCATTGTAGATGCACGCCTCCTGAGAATAGTTAAGATTACCCCAAATCAGTGTGGTTTCAGGAAATGCACGGGGAGAATTGATACTATTCACGCCACACGTCTTCTGATAGAAATACACCTTGAAAATAGAAAACCATTCCATATAGCTTATTAGGATCCTGAAAATGCCTTCGATAGGGTAACACGTTATCTAATCTGGTACCCTCTGAGGCAGCGTGGTGTATATGTTAAATGGATTCAACGTCTATATCGGAACGTCACTAGCTATGTTCGATGTGCTGCAGGAAATTCCACAACTTTTCCCTTCAGAGTTGGTGTTTATCAGGGATCGGCTTTGTCCCCGCTCCTGTTTAACCCTCGTATCGACACCATTGCTGCAGAACTACTCACTCCATACCCCTGGACTTTGTTCTAGGCTGCTGATATTATGGTCGCCTACGAGTTTCGTAAATAAACTGGAACAACAAATCCAACGGTGGAAACGTTTTCTCGACAAAAACAGCATGCGACTTAACGTACAGAATAGCAAGCACGTGGAGAGAAGAGTTCCAAGTGATTGGTCTGTTAATATCGACGGCGTTGATCTCTGTACGTCATCTGGGTTCGAATACGTGGGGACATCAATCTTTTCTGACTGTCAAACGTCCGAAACAGATTCAAGAGAGCCCGGGTGAAGTAGCGTTAAGTCACAGGAGTCGTCTTCGATCGGAAGGTGCCACTGTGCCTTAAATCAGACTTACAGAACCATCGTTCGACCAGTGGCATTGTATGAAACTGAATTTTGGCCAGTCACGAAAAGACAAAAACAACAGTTTCATGTCTTGGAAATAAAGATGATTCGCTGGCCACAGGGACTTACTAGATTGGAATGAATCAGGATTGAGAACGTTCGTGCGGGAATGTCGTCTGCGATGGTATGGACATTCCGGAGGACGCGGGTTCGAATCCCCGTCCGGGCATCCAGATTTGGGTTTTTCATGGTTTCCCCAAATCCCTCCAGGTGAATGCCGGGATGCTTCCTTCAAAAAGTCCATGGCCGAATTCCTTCCCGTTCCTTGTTCCCAGTCCCATCCTACCTCTAATGACCTTAGCCGTCGACGAGGCGTAAAACAACAAACGGTATGGCCATGTACTGCGCACCAAATGCACTTGATGCTGAAGACCAAGAAGGCGACCCAGGAAACGCTTGCTGGAAACCTTGCGGGAGGACATGGGAGTAGTCAATGCCTGATCGGATGCACAAGATCGGCTTTAATGGAAGAAGAAGTCCCGTAAAGCAGATGATGAAATGCAAGATAAATGCTAGAAAGAAGAAGAAGATCCGTACCTTGTAGTCAGCTATTAATACGTGGTCATTAGCATAAAGTAGGATATTGACGTAGTTATTTCTCTCTACGTCTAGTTCCTTGTAAGGTTAATATACAGTTTATGATTAATAAATTCATATAAATGCTAAAAAGTAATGAGGTAAAGGTCAATTTTTTTGGACACAATTTCTCATATTCTCCAAGTCTGTTGCTTCATCTCTTTAAAATATGCAGTACCATGCTACAAGATTTACAGAAACCCAAGAGCAAAGTGGCTTCACATTATGTGTTCGTTGAAAGTGAGGATAAAAATATCGACAGACTCCACCCGATGGTTATTGCTCGTCTCGTTAACTCGCTTTATCATAAGTTCTAACATTGAATACATTCTTGCAGCAGGTCACAACCGGATAACAATCTAATTAAAAACTGTAGTATTAGCTAACTCCATGACCTGAAGCCCAATCTGGCAACAAAACGGATTACTGGCTTAACTTTCATACTCAAACACACAGCAAGCGAGGATTAGAAATTTAATCAGGTAACTAGCAGACGTTAGCATCAAGACGGTAGTGAGATGTCAATATCCCGTGTTAAACATAAAATGATTTTTAGGAAATTATAAGAAAAGTCTCCAAATTGAAATTGCGCTCCCAGTTTGACTGCTCGCTTCCGAAACACATAGGCGCCAAAATTATGTATTTTAACTTAACATTAAACAAATCATACAATGTTTCAAATGGCAACGATCAGAAAAAAGGTACTCAATCTGCGCAAGCCCGTATGACCAGAAGGACTATCGCAATCAGAACAATTCCATATTTTTTCAGTATAACAACGGTAACGCAACTAATGACAGACGGTGTCCAGAATATGACAAACAAATGAGGATCAAACGATTAATAGCTCAAAAGTCAATGACGATGAAAGAGCTTTGGACAAAATCAATTACCTCACATGCACTGGAGGTGTAGATGATGCGACTACAATGGTTCGAAATACAAGGGCAAACCTACCTAACAATGCTTACAAAAACTTCATATTGGTACTACGCAACACGTGGTTATTTCTTTAAGGCCCACATAGCAACAACCACTCTAAGAGTTGCCTCTCCAGGCTACTCTCACGGAACCACATAGTCATCGTGAGTCAAAAAGTAATAATACCAAACCGATTCCCACTAACCAAGCATATATTCCAGTTTCGAAACCTAGAGGAAATAGGATTCAACAATAGGCAACTCTAGCGATACTACTTTAGAGAATTGATTCCATCCAACAGGAATATTGAACCAGTCTATCACAATACTCACCTCAGCCTCGGACTGCTTCATGGAGACCAATCCCAGTCAAATTTTATATATATTTAATTTTAAATTGTAATGGAGCGCACGCTCGGGTGGCAATTTCCCTACACACCCATCTTCTCACTTTCCTGCACCCACCTATATTTGCCTTCTGCAAATTTTAGCTTTAATTCTTTCAACGTTTCTGGTAAATTATTCATCATTTCTCTTGCTAACGTATTCCAATCCCTGACACCCTTACCCAAAAGAGAGACTCTTCCTACATCCGTGTGCCTGAAATTGTGCCAGCTTGTGGCCATGATCATCTTTTCCCTTCCATGCATTATTTTCAATTCTTAAACCAATATCTTTCCATACATCATCACCAATATACGTACAACTTGTACACCCCCATGGCCCTCTTCACCTTCCTCCTGTCTTCCAATGAATCCCATTCCTGCTCTTTTATAATATCTTTTACTGATTGCATTCTGCGGTAATTTCCAGCAATAAATCTAGCAGCCTTTTCTGCCCCCTTTCTGTGCCCTTTTTTTGTGCAAAATGTGGGTCCCATACTACAGTACCATATTCAAGCAATGGTCTGACCAAAGTTTTGTAACCCAATTCCTTTACTTCTCTCGTACATCCCCTTATCACTCTCTCCAACAAGTGCAGAACTTTGAAACCTTTTCCTACCACCTGTCCAATGTGACCTGCCCAGTTAAGTTTGTTATCAAAAGTAATGCCAAGATATTTACATTTCAAGTCTTCAGCAAGCAATTCTTTCCCCACCTTATATTCATCATTAACCTTTTGTTTTATATTTGTGTATCTAATAAGCTGACTCTTCCTTGCATTTATCTTCATTCCATGTTTACCATCCCAACTAGATATCCTGTCCAGATCACCCCGCAACTGTTTACAATCCTCTATCATTTTGATTCTTTTATACAGCATTATGTCATCTGCAAACAATCTAATTTCAGATAGTAAACAATCAACACAATTATTCATTAGAATAATGAGTAGCAATGGTCCCAATACGCTACCCTGTGGCACACCCATTTTTACTTCCACTTCTTTTGATACTACATTTCCTACTCTAACTTTCTGTTTTCTACCTTTTAAAAATTCTTCTACCCAGCAAATCACTTTCTCATCCACTCCAATGGTTTTTACCTTATTTATTACCATTTTATGGCTAATCTGTCAAACGCCTTTGACAGATCTAGTGCTACACTATCAATTTGACCTCCCTTGTCCATTTCATCTGAAATATCTTGCATATATCCCACCAACTGAGATTCGCATAAATATCCTTGCCTGAACCCATGTTGCCTGCTTGAAAACCACTTACGTTCCTCACATATATTTCTGATGTGGTTGCATATCAATCTTTCCATTAATTTATCTACCACTGATGTCAAACTGATTGGCCTGTAATTCTCAATTCTATTTCTCACACCACCTTTATGTACCGGTACTACTATTGCACTTTTCCAGTCCTGTGGTAAGCAGCAAGTATCCAGACTCAATTTAAATATTATTTCAAGATACGGTACAATGTCACATCCGGCTATCTTTAAGATATCTGTAGTAATATTACCTTCACCAGCCCCTTTATATTTTTTCAGCTTTCTTATTTCCTTCATGATTTCCTCAGGGTGAATATTAAATTTTTAATCATCGTCATTTCTAATTGTGTTGTTAAGCTCGTTCTCCGAATTAGACCCTCCCGTTTCTGATTCATTGTCCCTAATGCTCTCACTAAACAGTTTACTTAAAATCTCTGCCTTTTTAAAATCCTCAGTAACGTCTTCTCCATCCTTATCTATAAGCGTCTCAATACCTTCCCTTCCCCTCAGTTTTCTAACATAGCCATAGAAATTTCTCGATGCATCAGTCAATGGTCCTCCTGCACTGACAATACTCTTCATAAACCCAACAGTTAGAAATAACAAAGGATATTACTGAACCAGAATCTAGGCAACAAATGGCTTGATCCTTCACGTAATGCTCCTAGTTTCAGACAACTATTGCAACAAACTTTTCCCAATTGACTAATATATAAGGTCGCACTCATTTTCCGCTTATCCTTATGAGTTAAATATGCTTCAATGGAAAGGTAGATCAGTGGTATTGAACTGGAAAGCCTAAACATCGAGCTCTGAAATAGGAAAACAGATATCGCAACACTATCTGATACATGATTCCAACCTCATCATATGTCACTTTTAACGATTTACAGAAGCGATCGTCCATTCGGAAAAATGAGGAGCAGTAATTTTGATTAGTCAACACATTTCCAGCGAAGCTCAGAATTTAAGTATTTTTAATCTTTCTTTCAAGCAGTATCAATCGGATTACGTCTCAACAAATTCTTTTGCTCTATAGTATATCTACTTTGTCTTCCCAGAATCAAAATTTGACGGATTGACTAGATAACTCTTTTTAATCAAATACAATCTCCATATTTAATAGAAGGAGATTTCAATGCGCCTAGCAGAAGCTGAGGCTGCCACCACGACGACTGCTACAGATTATCCTTTATCTAAGTGACTGAAGGCCTAAATCTCCTAATAATTAATAATGTAACTCCTAAGATGGTTCAAATAATAGGTGGGAATGCACCTGCCGTTGACCTGCCATTTTGGTCTCAAAACGTAGCATTTTTAGCAACCTGGATCTGACCATTTACCAGTCAAACTTATTATTGGTTGGAAACTAGATTCAGAGACTTTTGGAATCCGACGAGACTTTAGAACATATCCAAAGCGGAATAGAAATAATGCAAACAATACTTAGGAGTTAGTAATATCTTCATAGAAGAATCAGGCACTTTAAAAAAATATATGTATATTACTTAATCTGAATACAAGTTTGTCACTGAAGCGTACAAACATTTAATCTCGTCAACCACAGCATTAATAAATAAATCTATTCCGCGAAGAAAGAAAAAAAGACACACCAATAATGCCTGTACAGTTTGGTGGAACATATAGTGCTCACGACCAGTGGCTAAATATTAACGTTACGCACATGTTAAATTCAAACTACATTAGATCATTATTTATCACGTAGATAAACATTAAAGAAACAGAAACGGCGTAGTTGAATTGAATGGTGTGAAACATTGGTGACAGGTTCAATGAGGAACTATATATGGCATAAAATAAGATACTTGAGGGATATGAAAACCACCGCAGCAAGTATTAAAATAAATAACTCTTGTATATAACAAATAACCAAGAGGATAGCTCTGGACAGTATCCCAATTATTATCTTCGGAGCACCAATTGTGATCGCTGTTCATAGGCAGAGAAGTTCAGCAACGCAGGAAACAGTTTTCAGAATCGTCTCAGGGAAAAGTATAGAAGTCACTGCTCTGTATTACATAATTGATCTCCAGTTTCTTGCGAAAATTTTCAATGATGAAACAGCCGATTGAGTGGATAATGCAGAGTATCCTACCTAAACTCAAACCCAATATAAATCCAAAATATATCAACCAATTATCCTAATGTCGTGCGTGTCTAAGACACCAGATCCATTAGTAAAAGATAGACTTCAATGGTGTTTATAAAGGAATGATTTCCTTCCAGCAACCCAAATTGGATTCAGAAAAGAAAAATCAAAATTAAAACATGGCCATAAAAAAAACATACATTGGTATTTCTTCGTGTTTCCTTGACTTCATTTGGGTATTGTATTGTTCAAACGTTTATTAAATGTCGCGATCACCATGATATACTTCTTTCGTATAGTTTTCCGAAATTATAAACGTTACTGTAATATTTGAATATCAAAATAATTTTGATATTGTTCATTGTACCAACACCAAACTTCAGACGCAGATGCAAATTTTCCTTAGAATGCGAATGTAGAATGAATTTATGGATTTGATGAATTCAAACTCCTTTAGGGACATTTATTTAACTTCTGTGTGCTCATAGAATGCCATTTAATGAATCCCTTAATTATTTAACTGCTCTTACTGGCAAAAAACTAATGGCTTGCCAACCACATTAGAAAGTCAAGAATACATTATTTAAGAATCAATAACCTGGCTTTTAACCAAGGAAGATAAAACTAATGTAGCTTCATTTCAGATAATAATAATGATAATAGTAATACAAACTAATAATAATATGGTATGAAAGAACATAGTTATAGAAGACCATATTGTTATTCTACAAAACATCAATATCTCCTTCATACAGAAATATTAACTCGGAACGGTATTTTTGGATGTCTAATCATCATACGACAACGTAATAATTTCTATTCTAATGCAAAATTCCACAATCTAGGAATTTCTAATCAACACTTATTAGAAATTTACTCTCTCATGGGGCAGAGAGATATATAGGCTACATTGCGGCTAGAGATGAATTTGTGGCTCCTTCATTGGTTTTTGAAAGACTCCAATAGGGCGCGGCATTAAGTCCCCTAATATTTCATATACACATATATACATGGTATGGGCAGTCAATTCTCTCCTGGTATATCAAAAATTCAGGTTTCAGATGAGATAGCAGTATATACAAAGATCTCATCACTTGAAAAGGTATTCTGTTATTTCAACGATCAAAAATTGAATCCACTATTTCATTTTATAACAACGGCTTAAGATATAACTGTTAGTAAATAATCAGTAATAAAAATCCCCATGAATTTAACTGTATATCTAGCACCTTAATTTTTCCCAGCGAAAGATCAATGTAGTTTTTTTTTGGAGCGGGCGGGGGAATGATACTACATTCTCGACTTATATCTAGAGATCACATTCATCAAATAATAGCGAAATCAGCCAAACAATTAATGTTCTAAGGTTGGAACATGAAGGGGATCTCATCCAAACTCTTTCCAAAATCTGTACGGATCGTTGATCATACCTCCAGAGGAATACAACAAGATCTCCTACGTCTATAGCACAAAAAGATGCTGTTCAGAAGCTGCACTCATTTTGAATCGCTATCTAAGAAAATGTTTAGGAGCATAAATATCAAATCCGGAAAACCAGTCAAAATACCTTTTCTCTTCAGAAGAATCCAACTTTATGAAAAATTACTGTTGGAGAAATTAAATCTCATCACTTATCCTCTGAGGAAATAGATGAGAATTCTTATACATTAGGTGGACCTTTTCTTAATGTGTATTCGTCCTGACAAAAATCGATAGTAACATTGCAAAACTCGTCGCGCCTCATTATTAACAAGCACCTACGATCTTCGACTACTATCGTATATATATATTCAAATACCGTTTTTAGAATACTCGTCGAATCACGACATAAACTGTGTGCTCAATATCAAATTAGTTAATTTAGGCCCTAATACAATTCAAATCTATACCGATGGTTTCACGAATTTAAGGAACACACGCTCCAGTGGCAATTTCCCTACACATCCATTTTCCCCATTCCCATTTTGCCCTATAAAAAATTCAACTTTAAATTCTTTCAAAGTTTTTGGTCAATTATCCATCATTTCTTTTGGTAACTTTTTACAATCCCTGTTCCTCTTAACTAAAAAAGAATATCTTTCCATATCCTGATGTCTGAAATAGAGTTCCAGATTGTAATCGTTGCCATCTTTTCCCCTCCATGCATTACTTTTAATACTTACATCAATATCTTTCCACTCATCACCAATATATGCCTAGCACACTCCCATGTTTTTCTTCACCCTTCTCCTGTCTTCTAATTAATTCTATTCCAGTTCTTTTTCATAACGGTTGCTGACTGTATTCTGCCGTAATTTCCAGAGACAAATCTAGCAGTCCTTCTTTGCACTCCATCCAACTCCTATATTTGATACCCAAAATGTAGGTCCCATGTTACACTACCATATCCAACCAATGGTCTGACCAACGTTTTGTAAACCAATTCATTTTCTTCTCTGATACATACAGTCCAACAGGTGAAGGATTTTGAGACCTATTCCTACTAACTGCTCAATGTGTGCAGCCCAGTTATCAAATATTGTACCAAGATGTTTACATGTCAAGTCTTCAACAAGTAATTATTTCCCCACCTTACAATAATAATATAATCTACCTTTGTTTTTTTTATCTGTGTACTTAAGCTGACTCTTCCTTGTATGTATTTTCAGCTCATGTATTCTAACCCAGTAAATATACTTTCCAGATCATCCTGCAGCTGTTCACAGTTCTCTACCATTTTTCCTATTATATTGCATTATGTCATCTACAAACAACCTAACTTATGATAGTAAACCAACAACACAATCATTCATTAAAATAATGAATAGCAATGGTTCCAATAAACTACCCTGTGGCACTCCCATTTTCACTTCCACTTCTTTTAATTCTGCATTTCCTAACCTAACGTTTTGCTTTCTTCATTTTAAAAATTCTTCTACTCAGCAAATCACTTTCTCATTCACTACAATATTTTTTACATTAATCACCACCATTTAATAATGCACTATGTCAAAAGACTTACAAAGATCTATTAGTACACTATCAAATTGGTCTCCCTTGTTCATTCCATCCGAAATATCTTGCATATACCCTACTGAGATTCGCATGAATATCCTTGCTTAAAGCCATGTTGCTGACCAGAAGACAATTTACGTTCCTCAGATATATTTCTGATGTGCTTGCATATCAATCTCTCCATTAACTTAACTACCACTGATGTCAAACTGGTTGGGCTATAATTTTCGTCTCTATTTGGCACACTCCCTTATGTAACGGTATAACTATCGCACTTTTCCAGTCCTCTTGTAAGCAGCAAGTACCCACTCAATTTAAATGAGATTTCAAGAAAAGGTACAACGTCACATCCTGCTATCTTTAAGACATCTGTAGTGGTAATATCTATACCAGCCCCTTCAAGTTTTTTATCATCTTTCTTAATTCCTTCATGATATCCTCAGAATGAATTTAAAACTTTTCATTCTGCTTCTTTCTAATTGTCTCGATAAGCTGGTTTTCCGATCAAAGAAGTTTGAATATTTTCCGATTTACACCCTTCCGTTTGTATATAACTGTCCCTAATGATATCAGAAAACCAGTTACTTAAAATCTCTTACTTTTGCAATTCCTCAGTAACCACATAGCTGTTTCAAATATTCCCTACTACCCTGTTGTCCTTAACTCTATTATGTTCTCTCTAAATACATCACCTGGTTCTGTAATTCTCTTTACAGGTATTTCCTTTTTTTAGAATAAATATTTCCTTACCCATTTTTATTATATCCTTGAATTCTTTCCACCTTGTCTCTATTGTACAAGTGTCATCCTTCCATTTGTTGAACCTTTCGCTAAAATATCTCATAAAGTTCGAAATCGATACCTTTTTATAATAGTATCTAGTTCCCCCTACAATTTTTGCCAATGGTTAACTTAATCCTCTAATATTTACCAGAACTGCTTCATTGTCACTTATTCCTTCAGTTACTTGACTCCCCACACGGTTATCATTGGGCTTTATTACAAAGATATCCAGCATGTTTTTTCCCCTACTGTTCTGTTCTACTACTTGTGTAAACCTTCCTGCCCCTATTAAGGAATTTGCAAATCTCTTTTCCCTTGTGTTATTAATCTTATTTACTACTCACTTTAAATGACAATTCTATACTCACTTCTGAACACTGAGAGTGAATTTAATTTCTTCCCGAGAGCCTCATCGTCATCAGTCATTCTTTTACGGTTGTAAGCAGTCAACAACCAGATTTTTTCATATTTATTTCCCCAGACATCTATCCCAAGTAACTAATGGTCATGATCTATGAACACCAGTGAACTGTAGTAGTTTTTGCCAACCAGCATGAAAACAGCTCCACAAATTTAATCATTTATTTTTGAAAGGCCACATGTCCACATTTTAGCAAGCAGTATGTTTTTGCAGATTTGAGTTTGAGAAGTGCAGGCTTGTTTACTGTTGAAAGGGCACATTCTCAACTGAACAATGTTGTAGCGGTTAGAAATCGGTGTTTATTATTGAATAGGCTCATGTACTGGACATGTGCCCTTCCTCCGCTAAACTGGTTGTAGTGGGCGAGCTGTTTTTACGTTTATGACTTGAAAACCAAAACAAGCAAAATCTACACTTACCATGAAGGCACTGCGAAAAAAGGAGGGAGTGAGATTTCCTCTTTCCTTAATAACTACATAGCACATTTCATCCCCCAAACTGCAATAGAAATAAACCTTTTTCCCGACAGATGTACAGGGCAGAACAGGAATCATACAGTTTTACGATTTCTATTTGGCCTTTCCCTGATACGTAAAGTAACAATTAAGCAATATTTTCCAGTGAGAGGTCACAGTTTTCTCCCATGTGATCGTATCGTTGGTGTTATTAAGTGATGATTAAAAAGAGTGGCCAGATCACTTGATAAGTATTCAAAAATTATTAATGAATCATCTGCAAATTAAAGGAAAATTGAATCAGTTTTCTTGGAAGACAATGACATTATCCTAGAGTTTAACAAGTGGTGGCACAAGCACTTTAAAAAGAACGTAAGTATGTGCTCCCAAGTGAGGCTCGAAATCGAAAACTATTGGGAAAGGAGGAACGACAGTGTGAGTAGTTTAAAATATCAGAACACTACTATTATAAAATGAATGAGGAAGTCGTTTTAGGTTATGACAAAATTGGAAGAAAAATAAAATAAATAACTTTTAAGTTGTTGCGGAGCAACACAGCTATTGAGCTTCCTAACGCAAAAGCTTTTGCAGGCATGAATCCTATCAATGCCAAAAAAAAAAAAAAATATATGACATTAGTGCTACAATATGTTCATGATGAACATATGCCGTTCTATGATGCTATAATGTTGGGGCCATCTACCGAAAATGATTCTGTGCTGATTAGTTACATAAAATAAAATATATAAGCTGGTGGAATTTGTGCAAAACTGCAATGATTTCAATTGTAAATTAAATCTAATCTCATTTAATGTAATTTTTTTTAAACTTTTATTTTATATGTACTGTTCAAACAAACAAAATATCCATACATAATAAACAAAATGTGAAAAAAGTATTTTTTATTCCTTGATTTATTATTAAAAGGGCACACGTCCGCGTTACTTAAAAATCTATGGAAAGCACATGATGTACACAATAAATTCCAAATGTACGTCAAAAGTGTGTTCTATGTTACTTCGCTAGTTGCATTAAAAATATTCTTAAAAATAAATTTTAAAGGACTTATTGTATTTTTTTTTATTCCTTTATGAAAATGGACATGTGTCCTTTCAAAAATAAGCAATTCAATTTTTCCTACCGTATATTCTGTAACGATCGGGAAAAAACCTCATTGTCTAGTACTTCTTTTAACCAAGACTCTATCCATATAATTACTTGTTCGTGTATCTCAATTAATTTTGCAAATTCTGTTTAATTCCTCATTATACTTCTACATTTCACCAATAACATCATTATTACGGGATTTGTGATATTTTTAGCACTAAGCTCCTCCTTCACAGTGCTGCCGAACAGCTTCATCTATTTCTTTAATATTTGTGATTTTTTTCCACAGTGCTTCTACAACCATCATCACTTTAATCATCTATTTCCATCCCTTCACCAGCATTCCCTCATGGAGAAAGGAATATATGGAGACGAAATAACCCCAAATCGGCGAAACCTCATTAAAAACCTCGTCCCTACTGTGCATGCGCGGCGGCCACTGGCGGCCATAGGAACCCCAAAACATTGAGCTGTTTGCGCTGTGTATGCTGCTGTGAACATTTGATTTTCTAATATTTCAAAGTTTTTATACTGCCAAGTTGTGTTGCAGACGGTTGCACAAACAGACAAGATAGAAAACAACCTGGAATAACGTTTCGTAACTAAATCACATTGAAATTATTGTTCTTGCAATGTTTGATAGATAACTGCAAGATTAGAGCCTATCGCTATAAATTTATTCATTGCTCTCAATAGGATGATATCGTTCTCAAATGTTTGATGGTGTGGTATAGACAATCAGCATATGTTACTACTTTGCACCTAAAAGGCAAGCCTTATTGTAAACAAGTTTTGAAAGTCTAATTTAAGTGGGTCAAGCTTACATCGCGATACAGTGAATGTGCATGCTTTAATCCAGTTTCAGTTTACACTGAAAGTGTACGATTAAATTAATTGTGATAATTTGTGCTGTGTGAACTACTAAACTTGATGAAGCAAACGTTGTTGTTACCCGAAATGTAGTTCGCGATGCATTTCATGTGTTTAGATCTGTCCACGTAGTTTGATTTTGTAGCGGCAATATGAATGGAAAATGTGGGTAGGTTGAAATGCAGCCTATACCAGAAGGGTAGAAACAATTTATTTATTATTAGTTTTAAGTAATTACATAAGCACCATGTTAGAGACACAACGTGTATCGCGATGTAAACTACTCCCATCTAAGCTTTTGACTTTTGACTGATGTTGTTAGCAAAATTGCATAGGCCACTAACAGTACAATATCTTCTGAGTAAGTCCAGAAGCTATGAGGTCTTTTAAAGAGTTCAATTTAAAAAAAAAAAATCTACCATAAACATTTACTCAGTAGCGTTTGAACAGTCGCCGAGTGCAGTAGCGTATTTTGTTGTTGTATTTTATCTGTAGTGGTGTGGGTATTTGATTAGTGTAATCTATGAGTATTTACATTTTGTAGACAGTGATCGTTAGTAGCGTTTGAACAGTCGGAGTGCATTAGCGTATTTTGTTGTTGTATTTTATCTGTAGTGGTGTGGTGATTTGATTAGTGTAATCTGTGAGTAGACAGTACTAGTTAGTAGCGTTTGAACAGTCGCCGAGTGCAGTAGCATATTTTGTTGTTGTATATTATCTGTAGTGGTGTGGGGATTTGATTAGTGTAATCTCTGAGTGTTTACATTTTGTAAACAGTGGTCGTTAGTAGCGTTTGAACAGTCGCTGAGTGCAGTAGCGTATTTTGTTGTTGTATTTTATCTGTAGTGGTGTGGGGATTTGATTAGTCTAATCTCTGAGTGTTTACATTTTGTAGACAGTACTACTTAGTAGCCTTTGAGCAGTCGCCGAGTGCATTAGCGTATTTTGTTTTTTATACTTTATCTGTAGTGGGTGTAGATTAGGTTAGTGCAATCTCCGAGTGTATACATTTTGTAGGAAGTACAGGTTATTTCGAGTTTCTGTTCCTTTTTTCTATACTTTTTTTCCTTTCTTTTTTGCGTTTTTCAAAAGCAGTATGTCTAGGGACTGTGATTGCTGTGTGCAGACGCGAGCTGAGGTGGCTGATCTGCGCGCACAGCTTGCAGCTGTGTTAGCTAAAGTTACACAGCTGGAAGCTGCCGTAAAAGGCTGCAGCAGATGTGATGTTGGGGAAACTGATATAGCCATGCCTATCACAGATTCTCCCATATCGACCGTCGTACCTGCAACCCAGGCTGAAGTGTTGGATGCTGTGTCGCGGTCGCCTGTCGGTGACTGGCGTATAGGCTTCTAGACTCCGAAGCCGCACACGGGAGCAGTCGAACAGGCTTAAAGGCCAAGACGCTGAACTTGTTCGTCTGTCCAACCGGTTTGATGTATTGTCGGCAGGCTGACTCAGTCCCACAATTATCATCCTGCGAGTTGACGGCCCCTCAGCCCGCCAGGTCTGAGCAAACGCAGAAGGGCATTCTGGTAGTTGGGAGCTCTAATGTTAGGCGGTTATTAGAGCCCCTTAGGGAAATGGCGGATTCCTCGGGGAAGAAATCCAACGTCCATTATGTGTGAATTCCGGGTGGCCTGATCCGAGATGTGGAACAGGCCATCCCGGATGCCATAGGAAGGGACGGGGTGTAGCCAACTACAGATTGTGGCTCATGTCGGCACCAATGATGCTTGTCGCCTTGGGTCGGAGGTTATCCTCTCTTCCTTCCGGCGGCTGGCTGAAAGGGTGAACTCTGTGGCCAGTGACCGCAAGATATCGGCAGAAGCTAACCATCTGTAGCATCGTAGACAGAGTTGATTGTGGACCTCTGGTTCAGAGCCGTATTGAGGGGCTGAACCAGAGACTACGACGTTTCTGTGATGACATTGGCTGCAGATTTCTCGATCTTCGCCATAGGGTCGAGTCTTGTAGGGTTCCCCTTAATAGGTCAGGTGTGCACTACACACGTGAATCGGCTACACGGGTGGCAGGGGCCGTGTGGAATGCACTGGGTGGTTTTTTAGGCTGAGGGAGGAAGACCCGAAACACGAAATTCAGTTACGGGCAACCCAATCAGATGCAACACCGGAATGTAGGAGCAACGTAAAAGAATCTCGACAGTTCAAAAGTTCTCGTAATTAAACTGTAGAAGCGTTTTCAAACAAACAACCGGAACTTGAAAGCGTTATTTGTAGTACAGAAGCGGATATCGTTATCGGTACAGAAAGTTGGTTGAAACCGGAAATAAGTTCCGCCGAAACTTTTAAAGATAGCATGAACGTTTTTCGTAAAGACAGATTACATTCTCATGGAGGTGGGGTATTTATAGCTGTGAGTAAATTTCGTCCATGTAATGAAATAGACGTCGATACCATCTGTGAAATCATATGGATTAAACTCAACGTTGCAGGGTCAAGACTCATCACAGGTGCCTTCTACCGTCCACCCGATTCCGACATAGTTATCGTCGAGGAGTTGAGAAATAATGTAAATAGTATAGCTAGCCGTTTTAAGGATCATGCTATGATTCTAGGAGGCGACTTCAATCTGCCTTATATTGACTGGCGTAATTACATTCACATCACAGGTAGCAGGGATAAGGCAGCTTCTGAAGTAATTCTCCAGTTGTTGTCAGATAATCATCTCGAGCAGCTAGTTAATGAACCTACGCGGTGTCATAACGGTAGCGAAAACATTTTAGACTTGCTGGTTACCAACAGGCCAGAATTATTCACCGACATTTCAACGACCACAGGAATAAGCGATCACAAAGCGGTAATTGCGACTATCAAATTAATGACCAAGCGAAAAAGGAAAAAAGGGCGAATTGTATACAGATTCAATAAGGCCTCAAAGGAGTGTTTTAGAACCTACCTGAGGAATAATTACCATAACTTCAAGTCAACAAAGGACACCGTTGAAGAGATGTGGCATCGTTTTATACATATAGTACAGGGAAGGAATGGAAATACATATACCAAAGCGGACAATAAAGGGGGAGAATGATCCACCGTGGTACACATGTGAAGTCAAAAGATTACTCAAAAAAACAAAGGAAAATACACGCACGCTCAAGAAGGAAGGGGTGTCGCAGCGATTTAGAAACCTTAGCTGATTTAAGAGGACGTATTAAGAATGTAATGCGCGAGTCCTTTAACGATATTCACTCCAACTCGATCTCTAAGAGTCTCACAGAAAACCCAAAGAAATTTTGGTCGTATGTACGAAAAGTTAATTGTATCAACAGCAATATTCCAGCACTAATTCGTGAAGGTTCCGAGGTTACTGAAAGCCGTGATAAAGCTAACGTACTAAATACTGTATTCAAAAATTCATTTACAAATGAACATAAGGATAGTATTCCCGTTTTCCCACGCCGTGGCGAGTCGGTGATGGAATCATTACGAATAGATACTACAGGTATCATTAAGCAATTAGAGCTCCTGAAGTAGGGGAAAGCACCGGGCCCGGATGGAATTCCAGTAAGAGTATTTTCAGGGTATGCGGCGGAAATCGGGCCATTTCTGTCTAATATATTCAGTAAATCATTAGAAGAGCGAAAAGTACCTTCAGAGTGGAAAATCGTGCAAGTAACTCCGATTTTCAAAAAAGGTGATCGAAGTGATCCTGGGAACTATCGTCCCATATCTATAACATATGTTTGTAGTAGAGTTATGGAGCATATTATATGCTCGAACATTATGAATTTTCTAGATGGTTATAATTTGCTTACAACAAATCAACACGGATTTCGGAAGAAAAGATCATGTGAAACACAGCTGGCCCTATTCACACACGACGTAATGAAAGTTATCGATGCAGGTTCACAAGTAGATGCAATTTTTCTAGATTTCCAGAAAGCCTTTGACTCTGTGCCACACAACGACCTATTAGCGAATCTTCGAGCGTACGGTATATCGGATCAGCTTTGTGAATGGATAAAGGATTTTCTAACTGGTCGGTCGCAGTATGTTGTCGTTGAAGGAGAAAGTTCTTCTACAAGGAAGTGTAATAGGACCACTTCTTTTCTTACTTTTTATAAACGATCTCGAAGACAAATTGAAAAGCCTTTTTAGATTGTTTGCTGATGATGCGGTTATTTATAGGGAAGTAAGAAATTTGGCCGATTGCTTAGAAATTCAGCGCGATCTGGATGTTATTTTGGCTTGGTGCGCTGAGTGGCAACTTACTCTAAATTGTAAAAAGTGCAAAACAATGAGCATAACTAACAAAATTAATCCAATTGTTCAGAAATACGAGTTAAACAATACAGTTATTGATATGGTCGATTCTATGAAATATTTGGGAGTAACAGTACAAAGGAATATGAAATGGGACATACACATTAATTCGTTAGTAGGTAGAGCAAATTCTAGGCTGCGATTCATAGGTCGAATCTTGAAAAATTGTAATGAACAAACAAAGGAGATAGCGTACAAATCTCTTGTGCGTCCACATTTGGATTATTGTTGTGCTATTTGGGACCCGTTTCGTAAGGGATTGATCGAAAGTATAGAGAAAGTACAGAGAAGAGCCGCTCGATTCGTGACCGCTTGCTACAGTCCTTATGAAAGCGTCACAGAACTGATTAGTAGACTAGATTGGCAGTCTCTGGTAGATAGACGACACACGTTTCGTTTAAACTGATTGGTAAACATGCGTACTCCCACTTTCACGTGTAGTGAAATACTTCTTCCACCAACCTATTTGAGTCGGAAGGACAGGAAAGATAAAATTAGAGAAATAAGGTGCCGGACTGATTCTTATATGAATTTTTTTTTTCCCTCGTACCATTAGGGATTGGAATGCACAGCAAAAAGATTAGCTATGGTGCTGAGCACCCTCTGCCACCCACAATTTTGTGAATTGCAGAGTATATAGGTAGATGTAGATGTACTTAACCTAACCTAACCACCCCAATTTGGAGACAGCATATCTCGAGAACTAAGTGAGATATCGAAAAAAATTATTCTTCACTTTCGAATTGTCTCGTCGTGTTACATAAGAATCTATCATCAAATTTGACCTTGGGGAAATTTTTTTTCTGAATTTCAAGCCGAAACTCTTCACTTTTGAGGCAGTATATTTCGAGAACTAAGCACGATATCAAAACATTTTATTCTTCATTTTTTATCTGTCTCGTCGATTTACATAGTAATCCATCATCAAATTGAGGTGTTACGGTTGTCTTATAATTTCCTTGAGGTTTTTGTTCCTATTCCCCGCGTTTCTGCGGCCAAGCAATATGGCGGCCTCCCCACCCCACCTCTCTCTACCCGGTTTCATTCCAGTGTGTGGTGAAGGTCCCTTGCGTCGTTTCCATATATTCCTTCCTCCATGCAGCCCCTAACCTAAATAAGGCACTGTCCTGTTCCCATCATCACTGGAAATGGGCTCCCTTACAAACTTACCAAACAATTCAGTAAGTACCCCTTTACCCCTTCTGTTTAGGTATAGGCCATGCCTAATGAAACTCCACCTACCAATCGTGCTCACAGGCAGAACCTCCTAGTCAGAACTAATACCTTACCCAAGTAGCACCCCCGTTTCTACATTTACGGCCTCACAGCGTGATTCAACTGTGGCCGGTCATGGCGACTTGGGACCTGTATGCGCTCAACGGTGGTATTCTGCGCATCCTTAACCACCTACCTCAGGTCACTTTCTACACTATAACTTGCGTTTCTATCAATACTATTTCCCGACTCTATCACTAGTCTATCGTCAATGATGAAACTCCTACAAAGAGAACCTATATCCTCTATTACCTGACCCAATGTTGAAATAGGTTTGAAAGAACTTGTGACCTGGTAACCTGTGCCTAACTGATCCTGTAGAAGAGGTTATACACCTCTCCCATGGCTACTATCTGGCTGCAGAACCCTTTTCTTCCTATTCTTTCCTTGAATGCCCCTATTTCTATTTTCATCTTACCTACTCTTTATATACATGAGGCTCTTCCCCTCCTGATTCTAGTAATAGGTCAAACCTAATTTTCCCCACAATTTATGAACTATCTGGCTTCTTCATCCTAATAATGATATTTCTCCTATGACCAGTTATTGTCACGCATCCGTCCTTCTCAACTTCTTCCAACCTACCATCTCTTTTTTCTGCCTCTATAGACTGAGCTTTAATAGATTCAGGCTATCAAAACAAGATTATTACCGATACGCCCATATAGAGGGATGAAACATAAGGAGTATGTTCACAAGCTTAGTATCCATATAAAATTTTAGACAGAGAGCGAAGGGAACGAGGTAAATAGATTGTACCTGTTAAATAATCTTCACCACACAATAAGGTTTGCTGTAATAATAATACGTTTATTGAGACACACACACTACAACTTTCTATCCACATGTTTTCAGTTCAACAGCCAGACAACGACTCCGACTCACACATCAGAGACAGATCCCAACAGAGACAGTAATCGCAATCACGTGGGATCAGTGTCAGCCAGAGACAGCGATATCTGGCGGTGAATTCTATAACTGCTAGACGATCTATCGCCGACGCTAGCGCTCCAAGCGGTTGTACCGAGGACTAACTTACTGGTCCAACCTGCCGATTGGATGTAGAACCGCTCTGTCACACATGTACTATTCCGAAGATACATCTCCAAAGATACATCAAGCACCAGAACATTCCTCACAGATATAAATGTACAATACTCAACACGCCTCCTTACATTTATATCTGTACTTCTATTAATTCACATTCAACATCTCTCTAAACTTTTTGATCTTAACTTTACACAATGCCTTCGTAAATATGTTTTCGTTAGAGTCTATTTTCACAATGTCTATTACACCATTTGTATAACACTCATTTACAAAATGATAGTGTACTTCAATATACTTGGAGTTCTTTGAAAAATTACCATACTTCCCAATATTTACTGCTCCTGAGTTATCTTCATATACTTGGACAGGTCCTTTGATATTTACATTAAAAGTTTTTAATACATCCAAAACATACTTTAGTTCAGTAACAGCTTCTGACGAGGCAATATATTCAGCAAAAGTGGAAGATTTAACGACATTTCCTTGTTTTCTAGATTTCCAAAATATTGAATTTCCAAACAATCTAATTACATAACCCGTCTTGGACTTTCGATCTACAATATCACCTGCCCAATCTGCATCAACATAGCAATCCAAAGTTTTTACATTTTCATTTCTACAGAAATTTAATTTCATATTTTTCGTTAAATACAAATACTTTAATACTCTTAATGCATACTTGTAATGAACTTTACAGTAACAATTCTGAAATCTACTTAAGTAATTAACACTGTACCTGATATCTGGTCTAGTTCCTGAACTGATGTACAAAAGAGCACCTATTAAGTTTCTGTATCTAATGTCTTGACATACTTCATTCACAGGTTCTAATTTTAAATTAACTTCCATTGGTGTATCATACAATTTTGAGTTTACAATTTTATACTTTGAGGCTAAGGAATTGATGTAATTTTCCTGACTCAAACTCATAACATTTTCTTCCAGATTATAATCTATATTAATTCCTAAATAGGTTTTTACTTGACCCAAGCCTTTCATCTTGAATTTCTTCGACAACAGATTCTTGATTTTATCTATTTTCCTTTTACTGTTACAACAAATTAATAGATCATCAACAAATATTATTAAATAAATTACATCATCTCCATCGATCAAAGTATACAGACAATAATCAAATTCACATTTTGCAAAACCTAGATCACTCATAAATTCATCAAAACAATCATACCAAGCTCTATGGCTTTCTCGTAAACCATACAATGCTTTATTCAATTTACAAACCCTATTAGTACCATCTTCAACCCTCTAGGCTGATTTATATAAACCTCTGATAAAACTTTACCATTAAGAAATGCAGTTTCAACATCCATTTGCTCTATAGCTAAACCATTTTGACAACAGTATGACAGTAAAAGTTTCAATGTCTGCATCTTAGCCACTGGTGAATATATATCATCCACAACTTCCTTTTGTTGAAAACCCCTAACAACTAGTCTTGCTTTATAAGTGTTATCTGATTTTTTTGTATAAACCCACTTTACATCAAGAGCATTTACATTCTCTGGTTTCTTTACTAGTTTCCATGTTTTGTTTTGATACAAACAGTCAATCTCCTTGTCCATTCTTGTTTCCAATACACTGACTCTTTACAATTAATCGCCTCCTCGAAATTATCTGGACTATCAGCACAACAAAAGTTTGCATAAATGATATTCCTACAGACATAATCATTAAATCTATCAGGCATTTTACATTTTCTACCTGACCTAATCAATTTACATTTATCACTGTTTAAACCTCCTTTAACATCTCCTTCTTTCCTTTCCTCATCTACAGATTCATTTTCATCACTAGAATCACTCTCTGAATCATAACCCTTTAAGTGGATAAGTTTAACATTATTCTCTACAATATCAACATGTCTCGCAACAACAATTTTATTATTCACTAATACTCTGTATCCAACTTTACTATAACCTAATAAAATTCCCATATCAGCTTTATGATCCCATTTAGACTTTCTCAATTGTTCAGGTACTCATAAAAAACTTTACTACCATATAGCTTCAGATGTTTAACATTTGGTTTCTTTCCTAGTAAAATTTCATAGGGAGTTTTCTTTTCAATAGTATTAGCTAAAGTTCTGTTTTTAAGATAAACTGCTGTACAAACTACTTCAGGCCTGAACCTCCTATCTAATTTTGCTTCAGCTAACAAACACCGTGACATATCCATGATAGATCTATTATATCTTTCAGCTGTACCATTTAACTCATGTACATAGGGAGGGCAAACATTTAAAACAATTCCTTTTTCCTTTACAAATCGATAAACATCAGAATTTAAATATTCCTTTCCATTATCACATCTCGGTTTCTTAATAGTTTTACCTGTCAAATTTTCAATTTCATTTACATATGCAACTAGACAATCATAAACTTGACTTTTTGATTTGATAGGGTAAACACGAGCTGCTTTGCTATAATCATCTATAAAAGTTAGAAAGTATCTTTCACCATTCAAACCAAGAGTTGAGTGAGGCCCATTTAAATCAGTGTGAATAATTTCTAAAATTCCTTCTGCTTTGCTTCTATTATTTTCAAAAGGTAAATTGCGCATTTTGTTTTCATTACAAACTTTACACTTCATATATTCAGACTCTAAACTTTTAGGTAAACCAACTGCTAATTGATCTTTACACAAAGTATTTAAATAGTTAAAATTTACATGTCCTAATATGCGATGCCATCTCTCCTTTTCAGTCATAGAATCACTGTTATTCACAATATTTACATTAACATCTTCCTTAAAAATACTACTTGACATTTTATACAGATTACCTTCCTTCATAGCAATTGCAATTAGCCTGTTATTTCCACCAAAAACTTTTGAAACATTTCCTACAGATACAGTCTTGTGCTTATCAGTTACTTTCGCATAACTAATCAAGTTTCTACTCATGTCTTTAACATAAAATACATTTTCCATATTAATTTGAATCAATTTACCATAAACTGAAAAATAACTAACTACATTTCCTATCTTAGTTGCTTTCAAAATTTTCCCATCAGCAATCTTTACCTCTACAGGCTTTTCTAAAGTTACACACTCAGAAAAATACTCTTCATTATTTAAAACATGATCTGTACAACCACTATCCAATAACCAATCAATTTTAATATTTTCTTTGTTACTTGTGTTCATTTTATTTTGCACCATCAAGCTCCTAACCTCTGTTACAAAACTGCCTGTTGCACTTTCACTTTGGTGGTATACTTCACCATGCCGATATGCCGATACTGGCCGTTTCTTGATCCCGTTGCACTTACACTTTCACTTTGTTGGCATTCTTGACTTCGCCGATACCGGTCGTTTCTGGATCCCTTGTGCTTACTTCCGCTCCGCGGTTGATCATTGTTGTGACCTCTGAAGTTTCCACTTTGATGGTTACTTCCTCTGCTGCTTCTTTGATACTGCCTGCTGTGATTCCATGTGCCTCTTTCATTTTCTTCATTTCGACGACGACAATCTCTCTTGAAATGTCCTCAACTTCCGCAGCCCCAACACAATTGTTCCTGACGACTTGTACCAGATTTTCTCATACTATGGAATGCATTTGTTTTTACAGATTCACTTTCACCTTTGTCTTTCAAGTCCATTAATCGAATTTTACTTTTAACAAATTCAACAGTTTGATCTTCTTCTTTCAAAACATCGACCAAGTCACCAATGTAGCACAAACAGTCCGGCAAAGTTCTTAACATGTAGTTTAATTTTTCTTTCTCAGTCACTATAGCCCTAGCAGGTTTTCAATTCGTTTACTGTCCTTTCAAAATCACTAAAGAATGTCGCTGTTTCATTGTAGTCTTTTAACTTCAATTTTCCAGTTTGTTTCTACAAATTATTTGGAGTGCAGTCGATTCCTTGGAGTATAATTTGTCGAACTTAGTCATTATTTCATATGCATTCACTTTATCACTCACAAACTCAAGTTGCTTATTCGTAATAGCACTATAGATGTAGTTTACTGCCTTCAGATTTTCTTGTTCCCAAATTTCAGCATTATCCATACTTGTTTTCTCTCTTGAAGCCACTGTATAACATTTCTTCATCTTTAAATATATCGTTATTCTTTTCTTCCAATTTCCATAGTCCTCGCCGTCAAAGCACGGTATTACAATGTCAGCCATTATTACTAGAAATCAAACTTTCTTGAATACACGAAAGCCACAGACCTTTTTTTTCAACCATTTAACCACTCAACCACTAAACCATGGACTGCTACCATGTTAAATAATGGTCACCACACAATAAGGTTTGCTGTAATAATAATACGTTTATTGAGACACACACACTACAACTTTCTATCCACATGTTCTCAGTTCAACAGCCAGACAACGACTCCGACTCACACATGTACTATTCCAAAGATACATCAAGCACCAGAACATTCCTCACAGATATAAATGTACAATATTTATTTATTTATTTGCCCTTTGGTCTGAGACCATTTAGCTAGCATTATACATTAATGTTTGTTTGTTATTTTCTTCTTACAGAGTATTGGAGGCTTCAAATCTTCAGTTCTGGGTCTTGAAGGAAGGGAACTATTGCCTTGTAGATTTGGACATTTTTTGATTGAAGAATTGTGGTAACACTCGCAGGGAATTTGACTGAAAGTTGTTCGAGACGCCTGTAGAAACGTTTTCGTTGTGATTGAAACCGTGAACAGGAGAGAATGATGTGATTGAGGTCTGAAATTTCTTGGTCTAAGGTGCATATACGTAGGTCTTTCTATTATATGAAGACGGCATAAGTGGTGAGGATAACAACCATGTCCTAGCCTCATTCTGGTAATGGTTGTTGCGTGTCTTCTTGCAATATTGTGCTCTGCGAACCAGGGTGTCTTCGGTATTGTAGGTTGTACTGCTGAGTAGTGTTTTCCTCTTAGTAGCTGCGTCCGGGACCAGTCTTCATTCCAACTGAGGTATGCCTTCCTAGAGACTAGTGGGATGAAATCCCTCCAAGGTAGCTGAATGCCTGCAAAGTGCCCTTCGTTGATGCTCTGTTTCGCTAGCTGGTCGACGATTTCATTGTGCATTATTCCTATATGACCTTTAATCCAGAGAAAATGAACTTGTATGCCAACTGAAGAAGCTTCTGAAGCTAATCTTATTATTTCATACAGGTATTGATGCATTTTGTTACTCCATACTGGGTTCTGTAATTTCTGGAGAGCGCTCTTAGCGTCAGTAAGTATTAAGATCCTTGGAAAGTGCTTGTCTAGCCCGTACTTGATAGCTGCGCACATGGCTATAGTTTCCGCTGTGTAAATTGACGTCTCTGCAGGTAGTAATGTTTGTCCGTACTCGTTAGTATGTGGGCAATAATAAGCGTATCCTGCACCTTCCGTAGTTTTAGAGCCGTCGCTGTAAATATGGATGTAGTTGGGCCAAGTTTTGTTCAAGAAGTGTGAAATTGCTGTATTAATGCTGTTACTCCGGATGATATTTTCTGGTAGATAGTATATTTGTAGTTTCAGGAACTGAAATTCGTATGGATACAGGAAGCCTGGAATAATGCGGCTTTTTAATACGAGTGGTTTAATCTTTTCATATTCCTTGTATCCTTTTGATAGTAGAGGCACTCTTTTTCGCTGGTGGTGGTCCGTTCATTGTGAGTATTCTGTTCATTACTGACAGCTTCTTTAGTAAAGGATGTTCCTTTATAGCAAAGATGCGAATGAGGTATTTGTTTGTAAGAAGTTCCCGGCGTATAGAAAGGGGCATTTCCGTTGCTTCTATCAGAAGAGCATTGGTAGGACTAGACCTCATTGCTCCTAGGCATAATCTTATGGCCCTATGTTGAGCCCTGTCCAGTTTTTCCAAGACGTATTTTGGCGCGTTTCCGAACAGGGTGCTTCCATAATCTATTACTGGACGGATTAAGGATCGGTACAAGATTAGTAGAGTAGAAGGATCTGCTCCCCACCATGTTCCTGTGATGGATCGGAGTATGTTCAGCGCTTTTCCAACCTTCTGTAATATATAGTTTATATGGCGGCTCCATGTTAGTTTGCTGTCCAGATATAGGCCCAGAAGTTTAGCCGACGCTTCTATTGGGAAGGTATATGGTGCCAGCCGTATGGTGCGTTCTCCGAATGTGCAGCGCTTCCTTGTGAACACCACGACAGTTGATTTAGGTGCTGAGAGTGTAAGTCCACACTCAGATGTCCATACAGATAAAGCTATTGCAGCATCCGATAGCCATTGATAGGTTAAATACAAGGATGGAGACACGGTATATATGCAGATGTCATCAGCGTACTGTAATACTTTTATACGCGTGCTAAAGATTTTTTCCAGATTGGCGGTATATATGGCATATAATAGCGGACTGAGGATTGATCCTTGGGGTAGGCCCTTCGATAGTGTTCTAGGTCCAAAAAAGGTATTATCTTGCTTTCGTATATATATGGTACGTTGACGAACCAGATTGTAGATATTTTGGCAGTACTGCGCTGGGATGCCAATTTCTTTTAGCTTATTGAGCAGTACCTTTGGCACCACATTGTCATAGGCTCCTGAAATATCTAGGAATATGGCTGTTAAGTATCCCTTTTCAGTGAATACCTTCTCTATATCTGCAGTTAGAAGACTGAGGTTGTCTATCGTACTATGTGCCTTCCTGAATCCAAACTGAGTCCTGGGTAATAGATTATTGTGTTCCAGCCACCACTCTAATCGTTGTTTCACTAGTCGTTCAAATGTTTTGGCGATGCAAGAAGACAAAGTTATCGGTCGGTAGGACTTGGCATCGTTAGGGTTTTTCCCCTGCTTTGGGATGGGTACGATGATGTGTGTAGTCCAATCTTCAGGAAAATTTCCTGTAATCCAAATTACGTTGAAAAGTTGAAGGAGAAGTTGTTTTGCGTTACTTGGCAAATTAGCGAGCATGCTGTAGTGAATTCCGTCGATCCCTGGAGCTGTGTTTGCTCAACAGTACCAATCCACTTCATCAAAAGGGCTCACTTTAGTGCAGCGTTCAACTATTTTTCCCTTCGAATCCTTGGTTACAAAATTGGAAAGTTAACATAAGTTCTATAACTTGTATTACCAGAAGCCAAATTCAGCACGTGTTTCCCTGGCCATTTAAAGCTGATAGGACTACAAGTAATCCCCCGACTGAAGAAACCAAAAGTGGATGACATTAATCACGTCTCCTTTCCTGCAAGAGGAATAACCTAATGCACCGAGCAACCAACCACATGATAGCTGTGCTTTCCTGATTTGCCAATTGGCGTGTGTTAAACATACCTCACAATCGCTCTCTGCAGTGTAGTTCCGTCTTGAGAGAAGGCCGAAGCAGATTGACCGAAACGTCAGCAATTAATGCCAGAAAGCGGCTCCAGCCTGTAAGCATGAACACTTTAAATTCCGGCCACGGAATCTTTCGACTGTATCCGTAAATAAGTTCCAGGGAGTCCATTGTAAAAAGATATATGATTTTTTTCCCTTTTTTCTCCTATGTAAATGTATTATCTTTGGTAACTACAAAGTTGCTTACTTAATAGCTCTCTTAAAGTATTTTTACGTTTTAACTTTTGACTTTACCTGTATTAATATTATATTTTCAAGAAATTGTATAAAGTTAATAGATTGTTTTGACTCTGATTGTATGATTGACATTATAACGTCTTTGGTTATGAAACTTTGTATTGTATCTTGTTCTTGTATTGTCTCTGATCTTGATTTTGGGAGTACTGGACTAACTGGAGACTGGAGAGAGATAGTGTTCATTGAATTGTCTATATTATATGATACCATTGAATAGATTTAGATTACATTCAGAAATTGCTTCAGATCCGCAACCAAGACATAGACAATTTCTGAAAACCCATGCTTAGGTGAGGAATATAGTCCTCAATGCATTGTAGCTTATTGCCTGGTGTGGATGTTCTGCATCGTGATGTCATTCAAGAAATTAAGTACTCGGGATTTACAGCCAAGTTGCCGTTCTTAGTAGAAATTAGGTTGATACAAGCTGTGGAATACAATAGTTTAGTTGTGGATAAAATAACTTCTGTGGAAAATTCATCACATTTCAGTATATTCACATAAAGAAGATGCACTATTTTTGCAGGTTGAACTTAACAGCAGTTATTTCTCTTTTGAACATTAAAGAAGCCGGAAGAGCAGTGTTGGAATTTTTAGTTTCACAGAGGGTCATTTATCTCGGCTAGAAAATGAAAATGCTTTAAACAGAAGAGCACTAGTTCGCTAATCAGAATCGTAGTACCTAATTAACAGCTGGAAGCTTTTTTTTTGTAGATCAGACTTCAATTTACTTAATTGGCCATCAATCTAACAATTGTCCGAGAACACAGTTTAAATTTTGTCAGCACTTAATGAGGGTTTTACTTAACCGCTAGATCTACTTACCACCGCAGTGTGGAATGGCTACATATTGACGCTGTAGTCAATCTCAAGACATATTTTCAATACAAATGGCTGGAACTACTTTCCGAAGTAAACTGACATCACTATTTAAGCTTTGGAAAGTTGCTGCAGTAGTGACATACTTAGTGCATTCTGTGAAGAGAGGAGGATCAGGGTTAGTCTTCTCTATCCCCACTCCTCTGTCTTTACCCCTACATGCAAATGGGAAAGTTACCACTCGCCTACCTACACACAGTAGAAAGCTCATAGAGGGAGAAAGGGGTGATTATGTGAGAAGCGACAGAGTGTGATGGGTGAACAGTTAATGCTGCCTTGCATTCGGGAGAATGCCAGTTCGAATCCCAGTCCTGGCATCCAGATTTGGGTTTTCCATGGTTTCCTCAAATCACTCCAGGCGAATGCCTGGACGCTTCCTTCAAAAAGGCCATAGCTGAATTTCTTGTCCCCAGTCCTTTCCGACCTCCGTCGTAGGCAAGGCGAATTCTAAATTGCGATTCATAGGTCGTATTTTGAGGAATTGTAGGCTAATGCTCATACAAAGTAGATAGCGTATAGAACACTAGTGCATCCGCATCTGGATTACTTTGGGATCCGTATCGCAAGGTTCTGATTGACTCAGTGGAAAGGATTCGTGACTCGTTGCTACAGCCCTTATGAAAGCGTCACAGAATTGATACATAGATTGGGCTGGGATAGTTTGGAAGACAGACGACGTAGCTTGCGTTCGAATTTATTGGAGAATATGCAAAAAAAAAAAAAAAAAAATCGAGTGCAATGAAATACTTCTTCCGCCAACCTATTTAGGTCGTAATGACCGGAGGGATAAGATTAGAGAAATAAGATGCTTTTATGTATTCCTTCTTTCCTTGCGCCATTCGGGATTGGAATGCGCGGGTTTAGGATTGGTGCTTAGCACCCTCTGCCACCCACAATGTTTGTGACTTGCAGAGTATGGATGTAGATGATGTAGAACAAGGTGTAAAGCCATAAGCAAAAGAAAGTGAGAAATGGGGCCATGGGAGCTGACAGTTCAAACTGAACAAGATATATCTAGTATGATTACAACCTTATTGCTGCTTGGAAACAGTGACTTGTGAATGACTATTGCACTATTGTTATTTACAGTAATCCACTTAACCTCTGCACAGTTGGACTATTTATTTCAGTGACATTTGTAAGCAGTCATAATCTCAAGGAAAAATGTATTATTTATTTAATAATGTTGGTATACACTACAACTTGAAAATGTAGGATGAATGTGAAGAGTGGAACAGTTCCTACCAAATGTTGGCTTCCTTGTGACTTTGTCACCAATGAACAAATGATGATAACCTTTTCAATTTTAGGCAAACTGTACCATTGTAATGAATTTATCACATTTTCTTGCCACACATTAGTAAAAAGCCAAATTATTAGCACCACAGTGTCCAGTAGAGTATGAGGAAATGGTGTTATTGCTCTTAAATTTTGTCACATGTGTTCCTTATGTAATATACAAGAAAATGTGTATATAAAAGTCGAGGAGCAGGAGGATAGTACAAGAATTGTCCTGTTGATCTAAAATTTTATTACGGCATTCCGTAGCACATATTAGCATGTACTGATGTGTAATTGAGGAGCAAGTAGCATAGGAATAATTTTACACAAAAGTATCATTTTGCTAATTGCTTGTCTTTTGCTAGCAATCGTATTGTTATATCTCAGATGACAGCATTGCATGATCTGCAAACAAAATATTCATTTCTCCCAACATAAGCACTACTTTCACACCAATGACAATTTGTAGTACCGTTAAATTCCTTTCAAAACAACATTCTGCATACACAACTAATCAAGCAGCAATTTCAACACACACTTCATCTGTAAATATTGCCAACCAACTATATGTATAACACCACATTATTGCTGTACACATGCTTGCGTGACTAATTTCCCATTACTGGTCCAGGGATGATAAGATTTTCTAGATTTGGTATTAATGTCTCAGACAATACAAAAGATGTGATATACGTTTTATAGAACAAACTTCAAATTGTAGAACATTTCATATGGCATTACTTCTTTTTTTGGTGTCATCTGGAAAGCAATTTTTTCAGGATTACGGAAAATGTGATTCCGTGAGTAATTTGGCATCATAATACTGCAGTAGTCAAACGCAAGACACCACTAGAAATATTTTTTGAAGTAGTTATAGTGGTGTTGTGCCGGTCTAGTGTTTATTACAACCTAATTACTGCTTCAAAATAATGGACCAGAATGTATTACAACCTAATTACTACTTGTAAATAATACATCTTGCAATTGAATACCACAGTATTATGATGATCTTTAGTTAGCAACAAGTAATGTTGTAGTGGTATCACAATCTCTGGTAGACCCAATTTTTTCTCCATGAATGAAGCCTAAGAAACACAAACAACGACAGGTAATAACATATATTTCTTGCATAATAACTTGTACAAATAGATCTTCTGGATATCGTGATTCCATTACAACAACATTGCTCCGCACTGATGTCATAATACTGCAATAGTCAACCACATAGCATATTATTTTCTAGCAGTGCTTCCTTCCAAATAGCCATGGCCAAATTTGTCCATGTTCCTTGTCGCCAGTCCCATCCCGCCTCTAATGACAATAATAAAAATTAAATTAAAAAAGACTTCTGTTAAGGTTGATCGCTATCAAACTTCATAAAACACCAATATGAACTGCAGGTTCCTCTTCAATCATTTTGTCATAACTAACACTATCATTCGTTAATCCTTAGGCCAAAATTTATCCTCCTTGGTTCACTTGCACTGTCTCCAACACTGACAATGGCTGAAAAGTTCTTTAGTCAAATTTCATTCAATTTTCACCCTAACACTCGGAGATCACTGTTCCTTTTCAAATCCCAAAACCTAACATTCAGCACAGTCAGTTTTCAACTTTTCCATCCTATTAGACTTAACTTACACAAAAAAAAAAAAAAAAAAAAAAAAAAACACCACCACATACTTGTGCAGTATGCCAATGCAGCAACTGTAAAGCTTTACTTCGTCATTGGCTGCTCCTGTTTATTCCTTTGCCTAAAAGTATGATGTTTTGCATTGTTTGGTAATCAATTTGATGACATGGCAGTCTCACGCGATCACCAGTACTTTATTTGTTCATGTTTGGCAATACCAAAAAAGCTTTTAAACTTTCTCAAATTTTTACAATAGGTATACCTGATTATTTTAAAAATTTCTCCCTGTTATGATAATTCCAAAATATAGCTTCATAATAATCTTCCAAAGTTTACACTTCTCCATGTGGTCTCTCAGTATTTTACTTCATTAGCCAAATTATGTTAAAATATTATCTCACTTCTCTTTTCCAAAATTTTAGGTTGAAGCTACCCTTCAAAATATATCTTTATTTTCCCAAACAAGTTGTTTCCCCACATTTTTTAAGATATAAAACTGTCATCAATTACCTTCTTTCAAGCTATACCTTTTTATTTATTTCAAAACTTTCCTTCCCTATTAATCAATCTAAACTGATATTTTAATTATTGGTAGTAACAATCATGTTGTTACCTCTATTGTACAAATTAAATGAAACTTTTCTCTACTTTATACTTTCTGGTTATTTTTTTTATCATTTAGCCCAGTAAGCAGTGCATGGAACCATTAATTTGCATTGCCCTTCTTATTCTTCTTGCTGTTCTTATCTTCTCAAAACCTCCTCATTCTTTTGCTGTGGGCTTGATGTCTCTCTTGTGTCCATGCATTTCTGAGTTTCAGATGTTTAGCTGTTGGGATCTTACGGGCAAATTTATATGAAGTGATTAATTGTCATTATATACTGCATTTAGATGTCAGTGGGTCTAGGCTAATTTCTGTAAGGTCCTTCTGGGTTTCTATAAACCAGCATGCTTTGGTTTGTTGGGGTCCATTGACGATGTGGGAAATTTTCTTGGTCAGTCGTGAATCATCCATTTATGCTATATGTCCGCAGAATTTCTAGCGTGTTTTTTCCATGCAAGTGAGGTGAATCGTTCAGTCAATGAATACAGTTCTTCTGAGCTTTTGCGCATCCAGATGCCATCTTGGATCTTGGGGCCGAATATTTTTATCAGTATCTGTCTTTCTATTGTTTCGATTCCTTTGATATTTACTGTTAATGATGATGTCTCCGTCGCGTGCAGTGCTCCTGGAGGAACTACAGTGTGGTAGTGATGGTGTTTGGCTTTGGTGGAAAGTGATTTCCTATTGTAGGTATTCCAAGTAATTGCATATGCTTTTCACAGTTTTTCAGTGTGGGTTTTGTGGGATTGTTTCTCAGTTCCAGTACTCCCAATAATTTCTTCTAACTACTTAAAGTGTTTAACTTGTTTGATAGTGTGATATTTAGTCACTAGTGGCTTCAGGTTTGTGCTTTTGGAGTCCATATATTGTGTTTTCTCATAAGAGATTTGGAGGCCGATTTTGATTGCTATTTCATGAAGCTTCTCAACAGCGTGTTTGGCTTCCTCAACAGTTCGTGTAATTACTGTTAGATCATCCACAAAACTAAAGCATTTTACATTGATTCTACTTTATAGTTATATTTCTTTATTATGAAAATCTTTAAATCAATTCATATTTTATCCCTCTTACCCTTTCACATGTTTCCACCTCAAAATACAGTTATATCATTCGACTGTTATCAGATACAAAATGTTAAATTGTTAGAGGGAAAAAATCCCTAAACACACTCTTTTGAACTTAAAACACATTTTACAATATTTCCTTTATACCATATGCTTCAAAACTTACTAACAAAAAGCTGTATAGAAACATCATCCAATTTGTCACTCCCCAGACCAAAAGAGCCTGCTGTGTCCAATGCTTTAAAGTGAACTGCACTCTATTCTGTTATACATTGTAATGTTGAAAGATTGAACGAGGGGTTGTGTAGAGACAGTGTCACTGGTGTAGTACTGTGCCATAAAAGTACGTCAGATCACAACCAAAGAAGACTTCTTGTAATAGCCTATGGCTCTTCAAACCATGTTATCAGGAGTAACACTGGTGTGACTCTCCACATCATTAGCAGCATTGGTCCTTTTCCCTTGGTGCCATGATACATGAACACGGTAGTCGTAAGGTAATGCAGCACCATAATTAATCACTGAACATACAATGTCACTTGTCCTCCATCCATGCCTCCCAATATCCTTGTCATACTAAATTGCTTTTTCTATGGAAAGGTAAAATAAATGCACCACTCACCAAAGGCGTAGCGAGATGGGCAACAACAAAAAAAAAACACTCCATACACACACACAAAATATTTCTGCTCTGCCCTTCTTCAAGAAAATAGAGCCATATAACTGAGCTCCCAAGGTACCCACGGACAACATAACTTCGTGAATGGTGGTTTTGACTGTTACAACCAGATGGGAGATAGTGAGGAGGGGCGAAAATAGTATGAGTGGAAATGCTAGTCGTAGAAATTAAATAAAAAAGGCAAAAGATTATATTTCAAAAAAAAAATAAGATTAATAAAAAATAAATTTTGAAATAACATTTATATATGTATACAAATTAACTATATTAGTAATTGATGGCTATGTCAGTGAGAGGAAGGTTAGTATTTTCTGAGATTGAGGTCCAGGAGGGTATCTGGTATACAGAATATGTTGGTAGGTTAATTTCTAACTCTCGAGTAACTGAGGTGTGAGAACTAGCTTGGTTAGCAACAGGGAGGTATAGATTTTGGGAGTAAACGATTTTTCCGTCCATTCAATCTGTTGCATGGTGAGGATAGTGTGAGAACTCTTGACAATGGAAGCAAGTGAGCTGGTACATAACAGATATTTAATTTATTGCTTTAGGATTCACTAAAATATAAGACCCAGCTATGTCCACAGCAGGAATAAGATCCAACTACGTGCATTTACTGCTTTTTTTTCTTATGTGCAATATTCAAATTACTGTTTATTAGAAAACTCATACACTGTATGTGTCATTATAAATTAATTCTAAAAACAATAAACATTTAATTTAATTGCAATGGAGCACAGGCTCCGGTGGCAATTTCCCTACACACCCATCTTCCCCCTATCTTGCACCCACCTAAATTTGCCCTCTACATATTTTATCTTTAAATTCTTTCAAAGTTTTCGGTAAATTATTCATCATTTCTCTTGGTAACTCATTCCAATCCCTGACACCCTTACCTAAAAAAGAGAATCTTCCCACGCCCTTGTGCCTGAAATTGAGTGCCAGCTTGTGGTCATGGTCATCTTTTCCCTTCCATGCACTAATTTTCACTCCTATTGCAATATCTTTCCATGCCTCATCGCCAGTATATGCCCTGTACAGTCCCATGACCCTCCTCATCCTCCTCCTGTCTTGCAATGAATCCCATTTCAGCTCCTTTATCATATCCGTCACTGATTGCATTCTGCGATAATTTTCAGAAACAAATCTAGCAGCCCTTCTTTGCACCCTCTCCAACTTCTGTATTTGATACGTAAAATGAGGGTCCAATACTACACTACCATATTCGAGCAATGGTCTCACCAAAGTTTTGTAACCCAATTCCTTTACTTCTCCCGTACATCCCCTCAAGATTTAGTCTTGTGCACCCCTTTACAGATATTAGGAACTTCATCTCCGCTGCTTGTATACGACTTTTATATCTTCTCTTCATTATCCATGACTGAATTTCATAGAGAAGCCATGACTTTACAGAATTTCTTCTTTATATATCTGCGCATCCTAAACTTGCTCACTTTCGTATCAGTATTTGTTCTTACACTGTAAGTAAGGTAGTTATAGACACAGCTGGGCAGAAAACAGTTAATCTGTTAATCATTAATTAATGAAGTTAACAAAATTGCGAAAATTTAACTTTTAAGTTAACCTAAAAAATCATTAATGTTCTTCTTAACTTCCATTAAATTGAACTTCCGTTAACTTTAGATCATTACTTTGGTAGTTACCATCATTTCGTTTGTTTGAATTTCAAACCACAGGACACTGGTACTTTCGGCGAGTCGAAAAGCAAAGAATTAGCTAGGTAAAGCCAGTGTGTGATGCATATATAATTGTTATGCTAGACATGGCGCGGATGCGATTAAGAAAGCTAGAGGAATGTTTGTATTTTACGTCTGCAAACCGGCGCTCGTTACTCATTTCAAATTCAATAGAATGTGTGTTGGTTTGGAGTTTGTTAGTGAAATAGATTAAATTGACATTCGTTACATGATTTCATCATGAAAACTGAAGATCTAGAATCGGTTTTTGAAAGCAGCAACGCTATAAATAGCAACTAGAGGATTAAAAATCATTGGCCACATTTATGTGATTATGTTGCACTTAAATCAAGATTGGGAGAATAGTTGATTTCTGAATTCAAACTGTATTTGTCTATACTTTCTTCAATCAAGGCTCATGTTTCAAGCCTTAATAATCTTAAACAACATATGAAGAGGATGCATACATCCAAATATTTACAGTTTGAAGAAAAAGTAAAAACAGGGTCAACTCATGGGAAAAGAAAAAAAAACAATTCAAAGCCTTCTTCAAGTGTTGTGTATTCTTCTGATATATGGTAAATAGCATCAAAAGTGTTTCCCCCCCCCCCCCCCCCCCCCCATCACCATCTGTAATGTAGTTACCTACGGCGGCATATCTCATGCTGTTGTGGACCACTACACTGTTAACTTTTTCTTTGCCAAAATGATTCCACTTCATATTGTAGAATCCGATACGTTGACCCCCCCTAAAAACTCAGTTTCCAGAGGGACATTGTTGATGGTTAACTTTTAACAAATAACTATAACTTGCGTTAAATTTGCGAAAATGTAATGTTTTAACAATTAACGAAGTTAACTTTTGGATTAACAGTGCCCAGCTATGGTTATAAACATGGGCATATACAGCGAGGGGCACTCCTAGAAAAAAATCAAGTTGCCTTCTGTACGCTTCGGCGAGTGAAGAACTGGCTCAGGAGCACTTTGTGAGATGAAATATTATGCCTGATGAGTGTACATCAAAATTTCGTGAAATAACACCGTGAGATACTGACGAAGTTATTGAAAAATGTTCTGAGAATCCGAGATGATTAATGTTTACATAAAAAAACTATTACTGATTTAATTATCTACATAGTAGGTCCTTAGATTAATTGGCTGGATTACTATATTAATCAATAATAAAAATAGTTTCCTCAATGGGTTTGAGTTTTATTCTGAAAGAAATCATCATTTTTCAGTCCCCCACCCTACTTCCTCTAAACCAATTTGAGTTGCCTTCCCCCCCCCCTGTTAAAATCTTGCCCCCCTCTAATTCTGATTCTGGATACCCCCTTGGTTATAGATAACCTTGTTCAACCAGGTAGCCTCTAATACGGTCTTTTGTTTCAGATATCCATTCCTATGAAGGATTTACCACAATAGTTTTCTATTTATTTTGTCAAAAGCCTTCTTGAAGTCCACAAATGCAATGTACTTCATTAGGTTATATTCTGTCCTCTTCTCTATAATTCTATTTACAATATTTTTATAAAAAATTCTTAGTCATATTAGAAGAGAGAGATAGCAAGGTGATCAGATGTGTAAACAAAGACGCCTACCACATGACTGAGCCAAAGATGACCCAAGTTGTAAGGTTGGGTGGCCCTCCTGCTTTCATCCTTGATAACAATGGGTTATTTTGCCTATCTTAATTGCTTAACTGCAGTTTCACTGTCACCATTATCCAAAATAAACATTCTGATAGAGATAGGCTAAGACAGGAAGAATATCAATAAAGATAGTGAATAGAGGATCATTTTAAGACATTTTGGATGCATTAATTTGCTCCTAGAGATCATGTTTCAAGGAAGAAATTATAAAAGAATACAAATATAAGATTATATAAAAACATGAGTTTATGTGAAGCAGATAATAGAAGATACGTGTGGAGATTAAAAGATTTAAATCAGATTGATAGTTGTTGTAGGATCTTTTAACATGGTTATATTAAATTTTAAGTTAGTTTTGAATTCCAATATTAAATATTTTGCAGACTGTTCTTGATTCTTTAGGTTATCATACCCTGCCATCTTTGGTGTATCTTGTGGTCTTGATAAAGTATATATTGCTCGGTTATCTGTTGTAAAAGTATTGAACTAGAATTTGTCCAATTATTGCAAACAGCTGCTGATGATTTGAAAATGCCTATGGAGAATCAGGATGTAGAAGACCATGTAGAGAAAATGTTGAAAAAGACCGGATGCCTATCACTTCATTATAAAGTACAGGTGAGTTAGAACTGAAAATCATTACAGATATACTCTTTCTAAAAGGATGTGTATAAGATTACAGTTAACTTAGGACTTCGTCTCTCATGTCTTCTCAGTTATCTGATTTCCCCCTACCCCTCTACATTAGTGCCAATACAGACTATGTGAACACCAGCTGCCAGATTATTCAGACAACTTAGTGAGAATCAGGAAAAGGGGAGGGGGGGAGAGCTGTAAGCCTCACCATGGCTATAACCAGACTAATCAGGCCTAGATCATTTAACCCAAGTGGAGGAATGTTTGTGTTGCCATATCAGACGTGTAACTTAGGTTCTGTATGTTAGTTTATGGAGATAATAGTATGTAGATTTCATAAACTAAGTAGACTCAATAGTTTACCTTCAGTGCAGCTCCAATTGATCCCCTGATTCAATGCGTTCAGCTGAACAAAGTTGTTTGTGAATTAATCTGTTTAATTCCAGTTGTTAATTAAACACTGACCTTTTTTATTTTTAAACACTAAATCTGATAAGTGGGAATTTATATAAGAAAATTAATCATACAAAATTTAACTATTAAAGAAATGTCTCAATTTGAGCACACACTCCAGTGGCAACTTCCCTAATCATCTAATTACACATTTCTCAGTATTTTATTATTATCTTATGTACCATTAGTGTTAAATTCCTCCTCCATCTACTTTTATGATTTACAAATTTTAAAATCCTTCAGCATTTTTGGTAAATTATTCATCATATCCCTTTGTAATTTATTCCCTGACACTGTTACCTACAAAAGAAAATTTTGCCACTTCCTTATGGATGAAATTGAGTGCTAGCGTGTGCTCATTATTATCTGTTCCCTTCTACGCACTATTCCTAATTCTTCGACCAATACCATTCCTAGCATCATCACCAACTTAGCCCAGTACTTTCTTCACCCTCCTCCTGTTTCCCAATCCAGCTTTTTTTTTATCATGTCAGTTACTGAGTGTGTCCTGTGATAGTGTCTAAAAACAAATCTAGCTGCTATCCTTTTCACACCATCCAACTCCTGTATTTGATAACCTAATTGTGAGTCCCAAACTACACCACCATATTCAACCAATAGTCTGACCAAAGTTTTGTAACTAGGGATTGCAATCCAGCAAAGCGGGATCCCGCATCATTAGACAGTCTGGCGGATGATCCCGCACAAAATTAAGCGGATCCGCAATCCGCAAAATCCGGCGGAAACGCGTGTCAGTCTGCGTGACTCGCTGTCCCACTCGGTTTCTGTCGGATATTTTTCACTGTTTGCCTGTACCCTTCCAGTTGGCATTTGACTCATGAGAACAAGCGTTTGTTTTTGTCAACCTTCGTCTTTCGTAAGTAAATAAATACACTTTTACGTATTCATCAAAACTTACGTTTGTTCCGAGTACACATTTCTGTAATTTGACTTATGGTGCATATTTAGTACGATTTTCTAACTATATAATTATTTTTTAAGTGTCACACATGTTATCTAAACTACACGGTTATAGCTTTTTATTCACGGTTTCATTATTCCCATTTTCTGTATTTGCAGATAAAGTAATTTTGACAATTTCCTAATTTGCGGCTGAAAATTTGATTATTCGTTGATATGAAACTAATGTTATAGTAATTTTAACGATCGCGAACCTATTTATTTAACAGCTATCAATAGGAAATTGTATATCCATTGACTTATTGTTTTGGCGTTTCTTTAACGAAAGCCACCTGCTTACATGTGCCGCTCAGGCTTTCGATTAATCCCTCTTCTCCTTGTTATTATTTCGACTAAAGGTAAAAAAAGTTATAATGAAATTTTCACGGGTGTATCAACGAATTGTGTTGTATTAACACCATACTTCGACGGCGGTCTCCTCCTCGCGTGTGTAACTTCGTGTGTTTGCAATGAAATCTGGAGATACAACCTATGAGGACTTCCCTGCAATCATTCGCCAAGAAAGTCTCCTTTCTTACTAAAAAATAATAATTTCCACTCTAAAAACGTCGTTACGCCACATAAGTAAATCTGAAATACTTGACAGTTTACGTGTTAGTGAGTAGTTTCTTTTAATAACATTGAATCAACTGTAATATCAAACAAGGAATCGGGAGATATAATAATGAATCAAGCAAAAAAAAAAAGGCCAAGTCTCGTGCTTGTGCAGTGACAAAACGTTATGAGATCTTGTTCTGAGCCAAGTTTACACTTTACAGAGTATATACACTTCACTTTGTGAAATGGAATGCTTTTCTCGATGTTATGGAACGTTTCTTTAGAATTAAAAAAAAAAAAAATCTGGTGACTTGGCCATTAAGCAATCCATATTTTTAAACTTATGTGATGTATTGTAAGGCACATAATATGACCTAAGACTCAATATTTTCCATTTTTATTATTTATTTAAAAATTGGTTTAGGTTAAAAAACAAATATATAAAACCCCGAAATACACTTAAGACACGCTAAAAAGTTTTAACGTCAATTTGCCAATCAAAATATTGTTAACTGTTAATTTTTATCATTTAACATTAAAAATTATTTATTAATTTAATTATTATTTAATTTATTAACGTTTTAAAGAACTATGTTTTGAATATATGCGTTAAAAAACTGTTTGTACCAATTCCGCACGGATCCCGCGGGATTGGCGCAAATCCCGCGCGGATCCCGCGGGATTGAAAACACTGCGGGATTGCAATCCTCATTTGTAACCCATTTCCTTAACATATTTGCTAGATTCTCTCATCAATCTCTCCAGTAAATGAAGGATTTGTTCTGCCCAGTTGAGTTTATCATCAAACGTTATACCAAGATGTTTACACTTCAAGCATACAACAAGCAATTCTGTACCCATCCTATAATCATTAACAATTTTTTTATCTGTGTATCTAATAAGCTGACTTTTGGCATTTACTTCATTCCAAGATGACTTATCCACTTAGATATTCTATCCATATCACTCTGCAGCTATTCAGTATTCTCTCATTGCACCATTATATCATCTGCAAACAACCTAAATTCTGACTGTAAACCATAAACACAATCATTCTTTATAATGATGAATAGCAGTGATCCCAATACAGCAAAAGTTAAACCCCTATTCAAAAAAGGCGAAAAAGAAAACGTGTCAAACTATCGCCCGGTGTCGAACCTCTCATGTTTCTCCAAAATCTTAGAAAAACTATTTCACAAAAGACTTGTGAACTTTTTAGAAAATAATAAACTATTATCAAATACTCAACATGGATTTAGGAAGAATAAATCAACTGAAACTGCATTTTTTTCATTTTATACAGAAATCTTACAGACACTTGATGAAAAAGGACATGTGTCTAGAATATGTTTGGATCTCTCAAAGGCATTTGATGTAATTGACCATAATATCCTGCTCACAAAATTATAACATTTAGGAGTTAGAGGAGTAGCAAAAAATTGGATAAAGTCATACCTTTATAATCGGAAACAGATTGTTGAATGTAGTTTTAAGACTAACAACAGTGTAAACTATGTGCGCTCAGATTGCAAACACATGAAATACGGAGTGCCGCAAGGATCAATTCTTGGGCCTTTACTGTTCTCAGTGTATATAAATGATCTAGAAACTACAAGTACCTGCCAAAAGTATATTAAATATGCAGATGACACCAACGTATTAATAAAAGACTGTGATAAGGAACAATTAGTGAAAAACATTGAACACTGTTCTAAAAACTTAGCAAACTGGTTTTCTCAAAACAAACTAATAATAAACACAGAAAAAACACATGCCATACACTTCAGGACAAAAACTAATTTAGATACCCCAGTACCTACAGTAAAACTATGTGATGAACTACTGCAAAATATAGGAAAAACAAAATTTCTGGGAATATGGATACAAGATAATTTAAAATAGAATATACATGTTGATCACCTTTGTAAAAAATTAAATACCATTTGCTACATGATGAGAATATTAGTTGGCTGCATATCAAATGAAACAATTAAGAATATTTATTTTGTGTATGTGCACTCATTATTAAGGTACGGTGTTATATTTTGGGGAAATTCCCCACCAAGTATCAAATGTTTCAAAATGCAGAAAAAAAATTATTAGGATTATGAATGGTGTACAGAGTAGAACCTCATGTAGACTTTTATTTAGAAAGATGCAAATTCTACCACTGCCCTGTATATATATGCTGGAAACTATAACATTCATAAAAAAAAATTACTGAAGCTTCTGGGTATACATTACAAACAAACAATGATGTGCACACATATAATACTAGACAGACATTAGATTTACATGTACCACAAACAAATACTACCCTATGTCAGAAAGGACCATTACATACAGGAATAAGATTGTTTAATAACCTACCACATAGTATCAAATCTGTAAAAGAAAATACAAAATTCACTTCAGGACTGAAGGAGTACATGCTCGGCCACTGCTTCTACAGTATTGATGAGTATTTTCAAACCAAATGATAGACTTAATAGTGAAAAATCATGTGTTATTTGTAATTATAAATTTTGTGTCTTTATTAAACTTGTACAGCTATCTTACGAATGATCACAGCATTGATAAAATGCCCATGTGTGTGTGTGTGCGAGTGAGAGAGAGAATGTACTGTCTGTCTGCGTACAGACTATTTTTGACTTATCCCATATCATTTGTACTTTGTACTATGTATGATGCTAAGGGACCAATAAATACAAATACAAAACACTACCCTGTGGTACTCCCATATTCATTTCCACCTCTTTTGATACTGTGTTTCTTACTCTTAACACTGCCTTTTAAGAAGTCCTCTACCCAGAAAGTCCCTAATCATCCTCTACAATAGTTTTCAAATTATTTAATTCCATTTTATGGCTGACGCTGTCAGATGCCTTTCAGTACCACACTTGGCCTCCCTTGTCCAGTAACATTTAATTAAATTGTGATGGAGCATCCCAATCCCTGACAACTGTACCCAAAAAAGAGACTCTTCCTACACCCTTGTGCTTGAAATTGAGTTCCAGTTTGTGGTCATGGTCATCTTTTCCCTTCCATGCATTGTTTTTAATTCTTGCACCAATATCTATGACTTACACACTCCCAAGGCCCTCTTCACCCTCCTCCTGTCTTCCAGTGAATCCCATTCCATCTCTTTTATCATATCTGTCACTGATTTCATTCTGTGGTAATATCCAGCAACAAATCTAGCAGCCTTTTTATCATCCTTTTTGTGCCTTTTTTTTTTTTTTTTTTTTTTTTTTTTTGAGCAAAATGTGGGTCGCATACTACACTACCATATTCAAGCAATGGCCTGACCGAAGTTTTGTAACCCACTTCCTTTACTTCTCTCCTACATCCCCTCATCGCTCTGTCCAACAAGTGCAGAATTTTTAAACCTTCTCCTACTGCCTGACCAATGTGTCCTGTCCAGTTAAGCTTGAATCAAATGTAATCCCAAGATATTTACATTTCAAGTTCTCAACAAGCAATTCTTTCACCACCTTACAATTGTAATCAACCTTTAGTTGTTTTTTTTTTTGTGTATCTAATAAGCTGACTCTTCATTGCATTTATCTTTATCCCATGTTTACCAACCCAACTAGATATCCTGTCCAGGTCACCCTGCAGCTGTTTACAGTCCTCTCCCGTTTTGATCCTTTTATATAGCATTATATCATCTGTAAACAATCTAATTTCTTATAGTAAACAATCAACACAATTATTCATTAGAATAATGAGTAGCAATGGTCCCAATACGCTACCCTGTGGCACTCCTATTTTTACTTCCACTTCTTTTGATACTGTATTTCCTACCATAATCTTGTGTTTTCTACCTTTTAAAAATTCTTCTACCCAGTAAATCACTTTCTCATCCACTCCAATAGTTTTTACCTTATTTACCACCATTTTATAACTCACTCTATCAAAAGCCTTTGAATGATCTAGTGCATCACTATCAATTTGGCATCTCTTGTCCATTCCATCTGAAATATCTTGCATATATCCCACCAACTGAGATTCGCAAGAATATCCTTACCTAAAGCCATGTTGTCTACTTGAAAACCACTTACACTCCACACATATATTTCTGATGTGGTTGCATATCAATCTCTCCATTAATTTACCTACCACTGATGTCAAACTGAACAGCCTGTATTTTTCAACTCTATTTCTCTTCCCTCCTTTAAGTATGGGCACTACTATCACACTTTTCCAGTCCTATGGTAAGTGGCAAGTATCCAGACTCAATTTAAATAACATTTCAAGATAAGGTACGAGGGTGGAATGATAAATAAAACCTCCACCTTCAAAACTCCTCATCAGATGGCAGTACTGGTTTGCAGCAGGTACTGGCTTGTTCTGTAGACTCTCTTCTACAGCTCCAGTTGGCGGGAAGCTTTAACATTGAACAGTTGTAGTGTTACAGTGTAAAGTATGGAACCCTGTGCAGACTACCGGTCAATGCGATTTAAGCAACATGCGGTCATTGAATTCTTGACAGCAAAAGGTGTCACCCCAAAGGAAATTCATCAAAGAATGCAAGTTGTTTATGGTGATTGTGTCGATGTGAGTACTGTACGCCGCTGGGCGAGTAAGTTTAAAGATATTGAGGTGGGAACATCTGACTTACGTGACATCCTGTGACAGCAGCCACCGAGTTTCACAAGCAAAAAGTTGACAGACTGATTCAGGATGATCATCGTATCACTCAGAGAGAAATTGCAAGCATAATCAGCATTTCACAAGAAAGTGTGGGTCACATTATTGCTTTGCTTGGCTATCGGAAGATCTGTGCACAATGGGTACCTCAGATGCTGGCACCTAAAATGAAAGCGAACAGAGTTGAAATTTGCCAGGAACTCCTCTCGCATTACGAGAATGAAGGTGATGCCTTCGTCCACTCAATTGTGACAGGAGACGAAACATTGGTACACCATTATGACCCTGAGATGAAACGCCAGTCTATGGAGTATCGACACAAAGACTAGCCCCATGAAAAGAAATTCAAAACACAGCCCTCAGCTGGAAAAAATAATGGTAACAGTATTCTGGGGCACAGATGGTATTATCCATGTTGATGTCCTTGATCATGCGACAATAAATTCAGAGTGTTATATCACAACGCTGTGAACTTTGAAACAACAGCTAACTAGGGTCCGAAAGGGTTTTCGTGCAGCATGACAATGCCAGACCACACACTTCACATGCCACCACAGCAGAACTTCAGAGAATGAATCTCACCACTGTACGGCATCCTCCATACAGTACAGATTTGGCACTGTCTGACTTCCATCTTTTCCCGATAATGAAAGAAGATCTGTGGGGACATCATTATGCTTCTGATGAAGACGTTGAGAGAACTGTGTCACTGTGGCTGCAGAAACAGAGTGTTGACTTCTTCCGTGACGGCTTCAGAAAACTGGTTCATCATTGGCAGAAATGTATCCAATTGTCTGGTGATTATGTGGATAAGTGAATATTGGTAATTAAAGAAGACATTCTAACGATTATTTCTGTGTTTGATTTATTAAAATATTCCCATTCAGTCCCAAGTTATGACCTTGGAGGCATAATTTATCGTTCAATCCTCGTACAATGTCACATCCAGCTATATTTAAGATTTCTGTAGTAATTTTATCCTCACTAGCCCCATTATGTTTTTTCAGCTTTCTTATTTGCTTCATGATATCCTCAGGATGAATTTTTTGGTCTTTTCATTAGGCCCTCCTGTTTCTGAATAATTGTCCTTAATTTCCTCACTACCAGTTACTTAAAATCTCTGCCTCTTTAACATCCTCAGTAACTTCTTCTCCATCCTTATCTATAAGCGTCTCAACATCCTCCCTTCCCCTCAGTTAGCCATATAGAAATTTCTAAATGCATCGGTCAATGGTCCCCTTGCACTGACAATAATCTTCATAAACCTATCCTTAGCTACCTTCTTAGGTATTATTAAGTCCTTGCTTAGTTGTTTTAAATGTTCCCTACTGCCCTGCTGTCTCTTAATTCTGTTATGTTCTCTTCTGACCAACCTCTTTAACCTCCTCACCTCCCTATTATAGTACACAGGTACTCTAATACTTTTATTTTCTTTTTTGGAATAAATTTTTCTTACCCCTTTCTTATTATCTCCCTGAACTCTTCCCACCTCGACTCTACTGTACTTGTGCTTTCCTTCTATTTGCTGAAACGTTCTCTGAAATATCTCTTCAAATTCAAAATTTGTGCCTTTTTTATAATTGTACCTATTTCCCCCTTCAATTTTGGCTGTTGTTTTACTGAATCGTCAAGTATCCATCAGAACCGCTTCACGATCACTTATTCCTTCGTTTACTTGACACCCACAAGATTATCTATCATCGGGCTTTATCGGGAATATATCCAGTATATTTTGTCCCCTAGTGTTCTGCTTTACCATTTGTGTAAATCCTCCTTCCCTTATTAGGATATTTGCAAATCTCTGTTCCCTAGTGTTTTTAATCTTATTTCCTACCCAGTTTAAACCTGGTAAATTTAAATCCCCACCAATAATGACCATTCTATTCTCACCTCTGAAATCGAGTATGACTTTATTTTCTCCTCATTAGCCTCATCTTCATCTGTCATTCTTCCACTGCGGTAAGCAGCCAACACACTGATTTTTTTCTTCATCTGAAATATCTTGCATATAGACCACCATCTGAGATTCATATGAATATCCTAGCCCAAAAGCAATGTTGTTGATTTGCAAACCATTTTCTTTCTTCACATACATTTCTGATGTAGCTGCATATCAATTTCTCTATCATTTTGCCTATCACTGATATTAAACTAATTGGCCTGTAGTTCTCAACCCAATTGGTTGCCCCTCTTTTATGAACTGGTACTACTATTGCTTTTTTCCAATCTGCTGGTAAGCAGCAAGACTCCAGATACATTTTGAATAAAAATTCAAGGTAAGGTACAATATCGTGTTGCACTATTTTTGATACATCTGTAGTAATATTATCTACTCCAGCCCCTTTGCGCTTTTTTAACTTTCAGAGTTCCTTCATAATTTCATGATGATCTATTTCGAACTTTGAAATTTCCTTATTCCTACTTATAAGGAGACACTCTCCTGATTTATTTCCTGCCATCCCAGGATGTTTGTCCCTAATAGTCACATTAAACCACTCATTCAATATCTCTGCCATATCCAAAACCCCAGTAACTTTTTGTCCATTTTTATCTACAGTTGTCTTCCCCTTTGTTTTCTAACATGACCATAGAAATTCAATGGTCGCCCAGCATCAATGATATTCTTCATAAATCCATCCTTATCCTCCCTCTTTGCCATTATTAATTGCTTGTTAATATGTTTTAAGTATTCTCCACTGCCTTGCTGTCTATTGACTCTGTAATGTACTCTTCTCTCTAACCTCTGTAACCTCCTCATCTTGTTTTTGTATTATGTTCTGTACTTCTTTTTACTTTCTGTTTTGAAATAAATAGTATTTCCTCACCATTTTTTACCATCTCCTTGAACTCATCCCACTTCGCCTTCACTGTACTTTTACCATTCTTCCAGTTGCTGAACCTTTCTCTGAAATCTCTCTTTAATTCTAAAATTTGTGTCTTTTATAATTGTAATTATTTGTCCCTTTAATTTTGGCCATTGGTTTAATAAATACTATAATATCCATCAGAACTGCATTGTGATCACTTATCCGTACTCTTATTTGACACCCCAAAAGATTTCATCGGCTTTTATTAAAAATACATCCAACATATTTGGGCTCCTTGTGTACTACTCTACCACTTGTGTAAAATCTCCTTCCCTTGCTAAGGTACTTGCAAATCCTTGTTCCCTTGTTTTATTAGTGCTATTTCCTACCTAGTTAATACCTGATAAATTTAAATCCTCACCAATAATAACCATTCTCCACTCACCCCTGAACTGGGAATATAAATTTAGTTTCTCTGCAAGGGCCTCATCTTCATCATTCATTTTCCCACAATGGTAAGAACTCAGTACTCTGATTTTTTTCTTTTTATCACCCCAGAAATCTACTCCTAGTAACTCATGGTCATGATCTATGAACATTACAGAACTGTAGCAGCCTTTGCTAACCAGTATGAATACCTCTCCACCAACTGCTCCTCTATCTTTCCAATACACTTTATAAACATCAGGGAAAACCTCATAGTCTACTGCTCCTTCTTTTAAGAGGACACCTATAATTACTTGTGGTTTGATCATCTCTATTAAGTTTTCACATTCCATTACTTTCTTTATTGTATTTGTACAATTCACCAGTAACATTCTTCTTATCGACTTTGCAATACTTTCAGCATTAACCTTCATCTTTCTAGTTGTTATTATTTCAACAGCTTTATCTATTTCTTTGGCAGTGGTGATTTTTCCCATTGTGTGTCTACTGTCGGTATATCTTAGATCACTTATTTTTATCCCCTCACCAGCAGCCCCTAACCTAAAAAAGGACACAGTCCTGACCCCATCAGAACTGGAAATGTGCTTTATTACAGATTTAGCTAACAACTCACTTTCATCCTTCTATTTAGGTTTAGGCCATGTCTAGTGAAACCTCACCTACCAATAGTGTCCACAGGCACAACTCCCAAGACGGAACTAATGCATTTCCCAAGAAGCATTTCGATCTCCATGTTTATGCCTCACAGCATATTTCAGCTGTGGCTGATGATAGCAACTCAAGACCTGCATGAGCTCCTCCCTGTTTTGCCTCCTTCACCACCTTCCTCAGGTCACTCTATTTAATCCTTTCACCCATCTTCCCGATTGTTTTACCCATCTTCTGATCATTTCTTCCTGCTCTGAAATTTTCCTATCCTGCTCTGAAAGCTTCCTATCCTGTTCCGAAAGTTTCCTATCCATAAAAAAGAGTGGGAAGTACCATAGAAGAGCCTCAGTAAGTTCCCTTTGTCCCTAAATTCCTAGTGAAGCCACTTTTTACACCCCCAAATAAATAAATAAAAACTACCAGCACCTTTTAAACAAACCTTAAGGATTTACAATACGATATTATATATATCTTAAATTTAACTCATAGTTTAATAAAAAGAAAACTTTTACACAGTATTTAACTGATTTTGATTTAAGCTTTACTCCTCAATTGATGTAAGTAATCACTAGGTAAAAAGTAATTGAAGCCGATTAATAAAAATTACACTAAAGAACTTCAAAATTAAACTTGAGATGAAACTTGACTGGACATACTATTCATGAGTTGGAGAAACTTAAATTTAATACAGCAAATCATATAACATCAAACGTTTATGATAGTTTGTTTGGCATCACCAAGCATGATGGGTGAATGATTAACATTCTGGCCTCGCATTCGACAGGACATGGGTTCGAATCCTCATCTGGCCATCTAGATTTGGGTTTTCCATGGTTTCCCCAAATCACTCCAGGTGAATGCCGGGATAGTTCCTTCAAACGGCCATGGCTGAATTCCTTCCTTTTCCTTGCCCCCAGTCCTTTCCTGCCTCTAATGACTTAAATATTGACAAGGTGTAAAGCCATAAGCAAAAAAAGTGGTAATTCCATCCACCAAAGTTTTGTAAATTGGAGTGGAATGATAAAACATGCAGAGGTAATAAAGAAAAATCTTAGACTAAATGCGGGCAGAAAGTATCATAGAAATTGCTTGAAATTAAATGAAAACTTATAGTGCAACTGTTTCCTTTAATGACTAAGAGTCTGTTTGGTTTGATGTAATCAGGGGTGCTTAGGGTGTTGATGACAAATGTGATTTGTGGAATGAAGAAGTTAAAGAGGCATCGCAGAGGGTTTTCAACAAAAATAATTATAGGAGATAATGCTTCAAATGAATTCATGCATATATAGTATCTGCATTCCAAAGATGTGACTTCTGAAACTGAAATAGCTCCCATTAATTCATACTTCAGCTTTAGACCTGTTCCTTCTTAGATCCTCTCCCCACTTCTAAAATCAATTTCCTTGTCCATTCTAATCTAGTCTGCAGTTGAAGACAAAGTTCAGTTGCAGAAGGGCAGAAGCTCTTAGTACAGTATGTAACAGTAAAAACTTTTCCATTAATTATACCTTTTACTTATTTTCAACTTCTGTTTTCTTATCAACCTTTCATTCTGTACGTTAGGAAGGTGGGAACAGTAATCTCATTGCTCACCACAGATGACGGCAGGATAGTCACAACAATCACAAAGACATTTTCCAATATTTTGTTGTTAACTGTAATCATATGGTAAGGAGATTAAATGTGTATGCACCGAGACTATTCACATGATTAAGCCAAAACAGAGGGAAGGAAGTTGACCAACAATAAGTACCAAAACGTATAATCTCAATTGAATTAATATAAACTATTTTATTAAAAAATAAAGACATAAAAATATTTTGGACCAGGTAAATAAAATTAATTAAATATTTATCTTAACATAAGTTTGTTGCTGGCATACCCCTGTGGTATTGTAATTTTATGAAAACTGAAATAATATACATCCTACCCACTGCCTCATGCACATGCTTCAACAGACCAACAAATCTTAAGGACACCTTGTTCCACAAATACAAACCTATCGACTCTCCTAGACTACCACATGGATATCTGATAATAGCTTCACTGAAACTTTTTGGTTTTGTAAAATTCTTAACTGTAATGTTATTGTTGTTTATTTTAATAGTGATGGAGTTAATGCTCTGGTGGCAATTCCCCTAGTCATCTAATTACCCCTTTTTATGTTATTTCTTTTAAATTTTCTTTTATAATTGGAGTGTTAAATTCCTCCGCCATTTACTTTTTCAATTTACAAATTTTAATTTTAAATTCCTTAAGAATTTTTAGTAATTTATTCATCACTTAATTTGGTAATTTGTTCCAATCCCTGACACCCTTACCAACAAAAGAAAAATTTCCCACTTCCTTTTGCATGAAATCAACCACAAGCTTGTTGTCATGGTCTTCTTTCCCCTTGTGTGCACTGTTCATAACTCATCATGGCATTAAAAGAGGAAAAGTATATTGTTCTCATACACTCTAATTAAGAGATGAATTTATTTAAATACTTTGCTTAGAAATTAATCTATATGATCCACTGATTAAAAAAAAAAAGTAATGATGGTTTTGAAATTGGCTCTAGTTTACTGGTTGATGGTCTAGCATACTTCTCAAAGGTGTTGGAAAGATCTTATTGTATGCATATTATTGGGTTTTTTTTATTATTTGTAGCAAATTTTGGATATTGCTATGTAAAAACATATCAAGAAAAAATATGTTAACATTGCTCTGAGGTTTACTGTATTTAATAGAAGCTTATTCAATTTATACATCCTATTTTGGAATTGTGGAAATATTTCAATTGCATTTAATTTTATGTAAAATTAGGTTAGAAAGGTAAATTTCTCTGATAGCATTTCTAATACTTCATGTATGGAAAGTGAGGTATGCATTCTCATGCCAGTTGTGTCACTGCCTTCTCAATGGAAACTGGTGACTAACTGTGCTAGATTGTGAGAGTAGTATCACAAATAAATTAAAAGTTTACTGCGGAGGTTAAAATAATAATCTCCAAGCAAAGATAGTTCAAGAGTGATAGACAGTTTTTAATGATGGCAAAATAATGCTGGGGTCTAGTTTTTGTAAAAATAATTTTGAGTGCATTAACAGTAAATAGTCTGTCCAAGTTTCAAATTTGATGTCAATGGCACAATTGATGGCCGTGAAACGTGTTGGTTTGACTCTGCTATTTCTGATGACGTCTATCCAGTCATTGGGTGTCTCAATGTAAGATTTAGCATTGATAAAACTCATATCCTTGTCACCCTCCATATAGGAGTGACCTCTTATTGGAAAAACTACTTTCATAGTTGCAAATCGTTTTAGTGTATGAACTGTGTAGTGCAGGAAATACATCACCACGAAATTCTTGTTCTGTCCCGCACACGAATTGCAAAAAAGAATGATGGTTTTACTGTTGGGCTGGGAATCTTCTCAAAGAAGTGTTTCAACATTGAGCAAACGTCATCGGCCCACTTCCAACCAACACTTTCATCATAAAAGTAAAATACTGATGTTGAGTCTGATAGTACATGTACATTAAATGATATAAAATTTAGTTGACAGTGATAATATACGTCAAATGTAGTAATGTTAGGAGTCAGAATATTTTTTTGAAAGTCAACAGTAATCGCCTCAGTTACTTTGTGTTTTCTGGCTTCTTTACGATACTTTCTTTTGATTGAATAAAACTTCGCATTTCTCACAAAATGTAATTTTTGTTCCATTTCCTTCTTACGTAAGTCCTTTGCTAAAGATGCTTTGTTCTACATCAGGAGTCTTAATAACTTTTTCTTCTAACACTGATATCTCCGATTTCAATAAATCACAACAACTACATGTCTCTTTCCGTGGGAATCCAAAAGAATATTGAAGTTTCCATCAAAAATTTCATGGAAAGTTGTTAAACCAACAGTGTACCCTTGGTTAGAGTCATTGTACATCCTGTACAATTTGGATTTATCTAGCTCTTCAGATAAGACACCCTTTACGTATCTTTTAAATAATAGTGTGATTTTCTTCCTTTCAGAGATTTAATAAAGGAAATAATTTTGGATTTAGTTTCCTCAGACAGTTTATTTGGCCTGTTTTTATGTTTTCCTCAACCATCTGCCCGAGGTTCACCAAATTCAGTCAGCTGTTCCTTTAAAGTTTGTGCATGGCAATTTGTAATACTGTGTGAGGCCAACAAGGCTTTGTAGCAAACAGATATATCCTGCAATGTATCACTACCATCAACACGCGCATGTACACGATAACAACAAGAATACAAATGGTAACTTGCTGATGCATAGTCCTTTCTGTTGCACCGCCATTGAACTGGAAGAAAGGTAATCAGTCCACTCAAATATTGATTTTGTTTGTTGTAATCGCACAGTTTATTACAGTTAGATACAAGTATATTGTGTTGTCATTTGTCAGACAATATAACTTGAAAACATTTGTATCGACAGTCCTCACCTACCTCATAAGTTGAATCATGCAGTTTTTTCATTACGTCCCTCTACCAGTACGCTTCCTTTTTTTCACATCACTCTGTACACTCATCCCTTCGACTTCAACACTGTCTGATTCACTAAAATCACTTGACATAATGCACAATGTAACGCTTACAGATTAGGTTAGGTTATGGACAGAAGGTTACGTTAATGTAAACAGAATATCAACAACTGTGAACTGATAACAAGCAGAAGATGTACTGCATCAACATCTACATCATTGACCATGTGACCTTGATCATTCTTGCCAGACGGTGCATGGAGACTGATCGTTATTCCCCATCAACTCCAATCTTTACCCTGTTATAACTCAGGCATAGTGCCTGAATGGTATCACAGTTACAAACTGTTTGCTATAAGCTACCAATTCCCAATGTAATCTCAACTTCGCAGAAAAATGGGCTATGATCGTTCTTACCCATGGCCCTTTGTTTCTTAAGAATGCTGGTGCTGGTCAAGTAGCATAAAAAAAAAATTAGGTGAAGTTGAACTGTCTGTTATCAGGTTAATGTTTCTTATTCTTTAAGTGATTTACATTATTCTTGATCTATATACCATACAGTCAATGTATATATGCAGAGTTGTTTCGACAGATTACTATAATTGTATAATATATGGTTTGAAAAAATAGTAGTTTTAAAAAGCTTATAAAACAATTATGAATTTCATAACCTTGCTGTTTAGTCAGTAAGTAAATGTAAGTCAATTCCAGATTTGAAATGAATAATATGAGGATAGCTTAAAACATTTTTCTATGTATAAATTTACTGTTTGATGTCTTTTGTGTTCTAGGAATGCATTGCTGAAACACAAGACTGGAGAAAATGTCAAAATGTTGTGACTGAATTTCGTAACTGTATGGAAACTTATAGAAAAAAACAATCTGATGTTAGTCAGCTTTGAAAGACAGTTACAATGGTTTTTGATATTGATACAAGTGTTTCATTTTTAGCTGGTATGGGTGTTGTAATTTGTGGTCAGTTTCTCATGAAAAAGGGTTTACTTGGGAATTGCAATCCCCTTAGTCTTGTATCAGACGTTGTGAAAACAAGCGGTCAGGTAAAGATGGTTCTTATCGTAAGAAATGATTTGCAAATGGGCAAAGGAAAGATTGCTTCTCAGTGTGCTCATGCTGCTGTGTGTTGTTTCAAAGAGTCACAGGTTAAATGCCCAAATATTTTGAAAGTGTGGGAGCTTGTGGGACAGCCTAAGGTTGTTTTAAAAGCTGATAAGGATGGAGAAGAGTGTCTGCTGGAATTAAAACAGGTAGCAACAGATTTAAATTTGACAGCATGTTTAGTAAAAGATGCAGGAAAAACCCAGCTGGTTCCTGGGACTTCTACTGTTTTAGGCATAGGCCCAGGTCCCAGTGACATTGTAGATAAGGTAACTAGACATCTGAAATTGCTGTGAAAACTTCAATATTGTTATTAAATGATGTATGCTGTTCGATAAAATTTATAATTTTTTAGTTTTGTTTAGAACTGTTTTCTACTTAATAACGACTTTCCATCCAGGCTACATTTCACTTCTGTTTAAGCACAAATTTTCCTTTATGATAAAAATTAAAATAACGAAGGAAACAAGGTTGCAAGACTTTGTCAGTGACTTATCAAAGCTAAAGGTGGAAGAACTTAGACAAATGCAGATGGCTCAAAATCAACAAGGTGGAAAATTTGCTTCGCCAGTAAATAAATGACTAATATTATATTTTTTATGAAATGAGCATTATTATATGCTAAACATTATCTGTTTTAACTGTACATCATATAATATACCTCAAAAATAAATAAGATTTAATATTATTTCAAAATATATGTATGGAAAATCATTTTGAGAATGCATCCCAAAGTAATGATCTTTGTAAAGCACCGATAATTTCCATAAAATAAATGACATTGAACACTTTTCATTATTTAATAACATTCAATTTTATCTAATATCTAAATCTTGTAAGTATTATGTAAAAGTAAATTTATTTTGTAGAGAAATTATGTTAAAATATTTTGTCCGCAATGTGTGCATCATTTCAGTAAACGAAGCTGTAATTGGCGAAATTTATTTATAATGCATGCAATCTCTAGGCACCAGGGCACAGTAGTGGTACGAGAAGGCATTATAACCAGTTATACTGAGGGACGGAGCGAGTGTAGGGGAGAGGCCAGGCCTTATAAAGGTGTTTGTAGGCCAGACATCGCCAGTGCAGCTCTGGTGCTCCCAGCAGAGCATCAGACCTGAAGATGGCGGCAGAGCTAGCCGCCAAAAACTTGTTCTTGTTTTTCTTCAACACCATACTTCGTATCATCGATAAGCTGTGAAAACCTTTGTTCTCACGTTATGACACGTTCTCGAAATGATGACGACGTTCCTGAAATAATTATTTAGTTTCTGAGGTGATATCAGCTATTGTAATTTCTCTGTAAATTTGCTGTTTTTGTTGGGGGTTTTTTTTTTCATGGTTTTTAATTTTTTTTCATAACAATATGAAGTCTCAGAAGGCTGAGAAAAACAAAAAGCATCTTAAAAAGGCAGACTTGGCTTACTTATACCAAAGAGAAAAAGAAATTTTTTGACAAGATGACTGTTGAACAGAGATATGTAAAAACGGCTAAGACAAAGCATACTATCACAAGAAAAAAGTGAAGAACATTAGTGAGGTAGAGTGGGAGAAATGAAGAAAATACAGGGAAAAGAAAATGGTATTATCAAGTATAGAGATCAATATGATGCCACAATCAAATGATAATTTAGCTGCAACAACTTTAGGAAGAAAAATAGTATGGAAAGATAGCTCCAAATCATACCATAATATTAAAAAAATAGGAACAAACTATAGCTCAAATGAAATATAAAATAGAGTCTTTAAAGGAAAAACTGCAAAGACAGAAAAAAAAGAAAATCTGTACCTATAACTCCAAACTGTAAAGTTAATTCTTTAATAAAAGACGTTCACATTCCTCTTGAATTATACAAAAACATATTGCTTAGCAAAGTATTGTCAACACGGTTACAAGAAAAGTTCGTTACATTACAGAAAAATTCCAGAGAGAGAAATTTTTCAAAAATGAATTAGTGGGAAAATGTTGAGTAAATACAGACTGATCAATATGGCTAAGAAGTTCTTACCAAAAGAGAGAAACAATAATTCCATTTTCAAGTCAGATGCTCAAGTTTACGTGATGGTTTTAAAACCAGTAGTATGTCAAAAGATCATAGATTTCTTTGAAAGAGATGGTGTCAGAATGATGTGCCCCAATAAGAAAAAATTAGTTAAAAAAAAAAAAAAAAATACTCAGAGTTAAAGAACTGCCACCAAAATTTGTCAAAGGAGTTAATTTAACTTATGCGACATTACTTGGAGCAAAACTAAAGGATTTAGGAACCTTTTTTTGTGTGTCAAACATGAAAATTTCGAATTTAACAAATAACTAAAGCTACTTGGACATACAGTAAACCAGGGAAAGGAAAAGGACCAATAGATGGCAAAGGTGTTTATCTTGGAAGGACTGCTGATAGCCATGTGTTGATGGGAAAGGACATCAAAACAATCTCGGACTTTGCCAATTTGTTTACAGATTCTGCTAAAAGTGATACCTGATGATGACATAAAACGCATAATTTCAAAAACTTTGGATACCATTTTATGTATTATGAATATCACAAAAATTACCTGGCAAAGAGTGCCAGAAGTTTTAATACTAATACATAGACATGAACATTTCCACAAGGAGTTGAAACTGTCTGTTATCTAATCATTAAAATGTGAACTCAGTCAAACCCATAGATCTTTGTAAACCTTCAATAGATTATCCTAGAGAAGTAGAGCCCATTGATAAAAATAACTTTAAGACCTGCAGAAATTTGAAAAGAGACATATTATTTACAACACATAATCAGATGAAGAAGATTTAATGGCAATTTCTGCTCTTCAGCAGACAAAAAAAAATCCATTAGTATTTATAAAGCTGGTACATCTTATAGCCAAGGCAAAGAAACCTTACATAAAAATTTAATATCAACTGGGACATTTTTATTAATTAAAGGGCCAACACAAAAGACAAATATTCATTTCAATTATGTTGCCACTTGCCACATGTGTTGATAAAGATGACAGGGAAATTATAGTAACTTTCTAAAATCTGTGCGTAATGGTGCCAGAAAAAAAAATCATAGTTACATTATAAATGTTTAATTCTATGTACCTAAAGTTAATTTTACTGTGACAGATGCTGACAAATAGTAACTTTTCTCATTTGTGATGGTATTTTGTTTTAAAATGATTTTGTATGAAATATTTTGCATTTTATTTATTATTATCAACTAGATACCTGAGGTATAGTTTAAAGCAAAAATAATATGGTTAAGATTATTTTTGGATAGTTTATTGACTTTAAAAATCGTTCAATATTATTTAAAAAAGTGATTAGTACTATGCTTGCCCCATTTAACTATTGATTACAAGCATGTTTAGTAACAAATTAAGCTTATTTTCATATTCATAGCTTCCAAGTATTTTCATCAAAAAACCAAAGTTGAAATTTGTCGTCTTGGTGATTTTGAGCCATATGCTTAAGACAGTATATCAAATATAAATGAGCCTTTTGCAAAACAAAAAAATTCAAAATAAATGTAATTTACATTTTTCTGATTTTTCTACATGGCCCTCATCTATGCACTTCCTCCAAAGGTCTAGTAATTTTTTAATTCCAGTACCATAAAAAGTTAGCATACATCTACATATATACTCTGCAATTCACAAAATTGTGGGTGGCAGAGGGTGCATACATGTATCAAATCAGTTGCACATGAACTGCTGTACCTCCTTGTTAAGTGCTGTCCAACAAGTGCTTCCTTGAGCAGCCCAAGCATACATGAGAGGCATCACGACAGGTCTGGACTGTTGGGCAGATGTTCTAGAACAGTGCATATTGGCCATTTGTGTGTGTGGAGAAGCAATGCACTTCTGATCCTAATGCCGCTCCCTTTTGACTGATGGTCAGCCCAAACTTGGCTAAGATGAATTGGCAACATTAATGGTTCAACATTCTTGAAGAAAATTGTCCCACAACACAGTGGCCCAGATCTTTAGGGCTGACAACCGTGTCTTCACTTTCTCCAGTAAACTTCCACCTGTTTTCTGCCACTCCAAACTAGTCTTCTTTGAATCAAAGGCAGTGCTGCCAGCCACTTGGCTTTGAATATCCGTAGATGGCCACTAAAATTTCCATAGATTGGGTACAAAAATCCGGAGACTCGCTAACTGAAAGACTGAAACGATAATTATTGAAGAGAGAGTCAAAATTATGAACACTTTTTATTTCCGGGTCTTTAAAATTCGAAATACAAAATAATATTCTATACTGAAATTAAGAAATATCTACAACCCACTCTCGGATATTGGTTAAGCCTTCTCGGAAGGCACTGCTTTGTAAGCCTTGCCAACGAGCGAGTCACTGTGCATAAAAAGTGTGCCAATAGTCCTGTATTACGGTCTAAGATCTATAAAATCTATATTCAAACAAAATCTGAGCTTTATTTCAATCATTGGTTCACACGAGCGGTTGCAAGTAAACTATTCACAATTATTGACAATGCTGTAATGGCTTAACTCTATTCACTCAAAGTTTAACAAAACACCAATAAAAGGAAAATCAACAAATAATAAAAAGTATCAAAAATCTGTAGATATTGTAACAAAAATCCTAACTTTTTATAAAAATCCGTAGATCTACGGATAAATCCGTAGAATTGGCAGCACTGACCAAAGGTGTAATGTTGGATGCAGGTCTCATCACAATTAATGATTTTTTTTTCCAAAAAATATGTTTTCTTTCCTCATTTCTAATATTTATGTATGCAAAAAACAAAAAAAAAGTGAGTTGAAGGAGTAGCTTAGGGACCTTATACATTCGTTTCCATTTCAAGAAATGTTTGCATTGTCATACCTTCTCAAAGGAAACAGGTGAAACAGTTATGAAAGTCACATCATACATGGCAATTTTTCCAAATAAGTGTCACTTTCCCCCACACACCTCATTAGAAGCCTGTGAGAAATTTCAAACCACAGAACTTTCTGCTATGCATTCAGCATCTTTTGAACCCATTTTTTATTTTTTTATACATGCTAGAGTGGAATTACGTAATGGTGTTCAGTTATTGGATGTCAAAAGTACACAATGGTTACTGAGATTTGAAAATAGCATTGATATTGAGTGACTAGTTTAATGAGACTATTAAGGACTATCATCCTGGGATGGGAGGGAGTAAATCAGAGGAGCATCTCCATGTTAGTAGAAATGAGCAAACTACAAAATTTGAAATAGACCCTCAGGAAATTATTAAGGAACTAAGAGAGTTAAAAAAGAGCAAAGTGGCCAGTATAGATAATCTTACTACAAATGTATTAAAGATAACAGATTATGATATTGTAACTTACCTAGAAATATTATTTACATTGAGTCTAGAATCTTGCTGCTTACCAAAGGGCTGAAAAGAAAAAATTATTGTGGTACCAGTTCATAAAGGAGGAGCAACAAAAAGGGTTGAAAATTACAGTCCAATTAGTTTGACATCAATGAAAGGCAAAATGATGGAGAGGTTGATATGCATTTACATCGTAAATGTCTGTGAGGAAAGAAACTGGTTTGGAAATAGACAACATGGCTTTAGACAAGGATATTTTATGTGAATCTCAATTGGTGGTCTGTATCAGATACACGGCAACCTTTGCTTAGCTGAGAGTGTAGTTTTGGGACTTAATCAGGTCGCAGGCCGTAGATAAAAAATAAGTAGGCATTTATCAATTTTAGTCTTTATGATTTGAATAAATACAGACTTTTTTTGCTCATTATTTGAAATTTCTGAATCTCTCGCAGGCCGGATTAAAGCTGGCGGAGGGCCGGATCCGGCCCGGGGGCTGGGGATTGCCCACCTATGGTCGATCTGAAAGATATTTTGGGTGATTTGGACAATGGGGGCCAAGCCGATAATGTATCACTAGATCTTTCTAAGGCATTTGAAAGAGTGAGCCATAAAATGGTATTAAGTAATGTGAAAATTATTGGAGTGGATGAAAAAAGTGATTCGCTGCTTAGAGGAATTCTTAAAACATATAAAGTGTTAGAATAGGAAATGCAGTATCAAAGAAGGTGGTAGTGAATGTGGGAGTGCCACAGGTGATGTATTGGGACCACTGCTATTCATCATTCTAATTAATGATTGTGTTTATTGTTTAGAGTCAGCATTTATGTTGTTTGCAGACAACATAATGGTATATAACAGAATCAAAACGAGTGAAGACTGAACAGCTGCAGGTTGGCCTATACAGAATATCTAATTGCTTAGCTCAACATATAATCAGGTTAAATGTCGAGATACTCAGATTAAAATCAAAAAAAAAAAAAAAAAAAAAAAAAAAAAAAAAAAAAAAAAAAAAAAAGTTGATTAAGATTATAGGGTGGGAACAGAATTGCTTGTTGAAGTTTTGAAGTTTAAATATTTTGGCATAACATCTGATTGTAAACTCAGTTTGGCAGGTGGTAGGAAAAGGTTACAAAATCCTTAATTTACTGGAGAGGGTGATGAGTGGATGTACCAGAGAAGTGAGGGAATTGGGTTACAAAACTTTGGTCAGAGCATTGCTTGAATATTATGGTGTAGTTTAGGACTCACATTTTAGGTTTACAGGAGTTGGAGGGCAAGCAAGTAGATATCTTTGTGGAAATTACCACATTATCTAGTCAGTAACTGATATGATAAAGAAGCTGGATTGGGAGGCATTGAAAAATGAGGAAGGTGAAGAGAGCACTGGGAAAGTAGGGCTCATGTTGGTGATGATACTCAGAATGATATCGGTCAACGAATTAGGGGTAGTGCATAAAAGGAAAAAGATAACCATGAGCACACGCTAGCACTGAATTTCATGCATTAGGAAGTAGGTAAATTATCTTTTGTGAAGGATTGGAATAAATTATGAAGGGATATGGCGAATAATTTACCAAAAATATTGAAGGAATTTAATTTTAAAATTTGTAAATCACAAATGTAGATGGGCAAAGTAGTTTCATACCCAAAGTATATATATGAGAATAATATTGTAAGGAGAAAGGGCTCAATAGATGACTAGGAGAATTGGAACCAGAGAATGCACTTCATCACAATTAAATTCAGCATCATAAGAGTCTTTGGAGTGAAGTTTATAGACAGTCTTCTATTATCATCAAAATGGAAGTTGGGATGTTATCCACTCACAACACAAAAAACAAAACAAAAATCACAACACAAACAAAATCACTGCTGCATGTAACTTACTTGATTTGCAGACAAATTCAAATAATTTTTCTCATGTAATAGTTCACTTATTCAAACCCTGCCACTGTGAAAACCTGTATCATTTGATGCACTACTTGCATCGTAGTTTGCCTTTCTTACCTATTCATCCACCTTTATTACCCTAACTTAAGGGTCCCTTTATTTACCAAATGTCCTTTGGCAACAGTAGTTTTGGAAATCTGGTCTGGGCTTAAAATATGGAACACCCAGCTACTGACATTGCCATTATCACACTACTCCAAATCTTATGCTTAATCCAGCTGTATGAGCATACCTGTAAAAGTGACACCGTGCTTGTTATTGGGATGAACAATGGCTTGTATTGTATAAAATAGTGTTATTGACATACATTATTTGGTGGATTTTAACATGTTTGTTGCGGAATAGCTAGTTTGATAATGAGACATTTTGGTGAAATGTATGGTCAACTCATTATTTAGAGGTTCCAAGGGGCAGTGTTTACTGAGCTGATTTTGGTTTGGGAGGGCTTGAGCGGATTTCATTTCGTTTGGTGGGGGGGGAGGGGAGGCAGGCCTTGAGTCAGATAAGGGTAGTCTTTATAGTCATGCTGCCCTTAAAATATCAGTAAAGCTAAAAAAAATTACGATGAACTAATACTTTTGGAGGGGGAGCTTCAGTCCCTTAGCCCCATCTCCCCCCCCCCCCCCCACCAGATCCACCACTGAGAAGGAAGCCTAAGAATGTAAAGGATTATATTACTACCTAAAAATATTGCTTTTGGGTGGCTCGCAGACTTTTGGTATGAAAAATATTATATACAATTAAAGAAATTAAATAATAATCATGAGGATTTTAATATTTGAACTTCACAAACTATCAACAGAATCTGTGTTTTTAGTTAGTTGAAAAAAAAAAATTGACACATTTGTAATAAGATACAATCTTTAAATATTTAAAACATCAATTTATTTAATTTGTTTTTAATCGGAAACAAGATTTCGTATTCAAGTTTCTTCCTGTTTTCTACATTTTAATATACCTGAATTTTTAATATTACTAATTCTGTCATAAGAAAACCTTCTATTTAATGCTAGGCTTTCTAAAGTTTTTACTCTCTATAACCCAACATATGTTAAACCAATAGAAGTTTCTTTTTCTCCAATATCTACAGCAACTTCATCCAGTGTTAAATCTTGAGCTTTATGATTTGTGATTGCGGAAGCTAATTGTAATGGAAATTGTTTTCTTGAACAACTAATATTCCATATTTTGCAAAATTTAGTTGTTGGTGGAATCAGAACACAACCACTATTTTCATAAGTTGAATGAAAATAATTTCCAAAACGAGCCATTATCACTCATGGCATTACATAAATCTTATATATATATAAAAATAGACGTGTTTTTTCCTATATTTCACTTTTCAGCCACCACTACCTAGCACAGATCACTGATGTTTGTGGGTGGAAGTAGCATGGAGTTTCCTGTCGTGCACAACGTTGGCCGAATGCCGATAGCTGTGGGGATGTGGGAGATATAATGATTAAAGTTGGTCAGTGCAGGGCGTTTTCATATTTCGACCAAAAATTCGTATCTCCGTATATTTCTCTTTCCTGCCACAACTACATAACATAGACTTTTGGTGTTTGTGTGTGGTAGTAGAATCGTCTTTCCTGTCATGCACTATCGTTGTTAGATGTCGGTAGCTATGGGGATGTGGGAGATATGGGGGTTGAAAGTGGTCGACCTGTGGCAGTTTCATACTTCTGCCAAAGACAAAAGTGTCATGGTGTATCACTTTTCAGCGAAAACTACAGATCACAGATAACTGGCGTTTGTGTGTAGTAGTAGCACAGAGTCACCTTTTGATCACAACAGCGGCCGAATTTCAGAAACTGTGGTACTGTGGTAGATATGGTGGTTGTAATTGGCCGACCAAGGATATTTTCATATTTCGACTGTCTCCGCATTTGTCACTTTTCTGCCACAACTACATAGCATAGAGCATTGGTGTTTGTGTTTGGTAGTAGAATCGTATCTCATGTAGTGCACTATGGTTGTTAGATGTCGGTAGCTATGGGGGTGTGGGAGAAATGGGGGTTGAAAGTGGTCGACCTGTGACAATTTCATACTTCAGCCAAAGGCAAATGTGTCATGGTGTATCACTTCTCAGCGAAAACTATAGGATCACATATAACTGGCGTTTGTGTGTAGTAGTAGCACAGAGTCACCTTTCGATCACAACAGCGGCCGAATTTCAGAAACTGTGGTACTGTGGTAGATATGGTGGTTGTAAGTGGCCGACCAAGGATATTTTCGTATTTCGACGAAAGGCATGTGTCTCCACAGATTTCACTTTTCTACCACGAATACATAGCATGGAGCATTGGTGTTTATGTGTGGTAGTAGAATCGTGTCTGTTGTCGTGCACTATGGTTGATAGATATCTGTAGCTATGGGGGTGTGGAAGATATGGGGGATGAAAGTGGTCAACCTGCGGCAATTTCATATTTCTGCCAAAGACGCATGTGTCACGGTGTATCACTTTTAAGTGAAAACTATCAATCGCAGATCACTGGCGTTTGTGTATGGTAGTAACACAGAGTCTCCCATCGATCACAACGTTGGCCGAAATTCGGTAACTGTGGGAGTGTGTGAGATATGGTGTTTGAAATTGGTCGATCATGAATATTTTCGTGTTTCATCCAAAGACTTGTGTGTATCCGTAAATATTACCTTGCTGCCGGAACTACATTGCGCAGAAGACTGGTACTTGTGTGTGGTAATAGTATCGAGTCTCCCATCGTGCACTAGGGTGGTTAGATGTCTATAGCTGCCAATATGAATTCTTTACAATCACGAACGAAGTCGTGGGTACCAGCTAGTATGCTAATAAATTATTACAATTTTTTTGCAAAAATAATGATTCTTGACATATTTATAGATGACTTTGAATTATTAGTGTGAACTAATTTATGTTCAGTTTCATGTCTAAATGTACATTAGTTTTTCAAAACATTTACCACAAAAATCTAAAATTGACAGCTAGTGTCACTCTCCCTAACAAGATCAGTGTAAGATTCTGACTTAAAAAGTTTGTAGACACATACATCCAGATCAGAAAAACTTTATTCGGACATAATTGATGAATGATATTATATTGGATTGCCAGCACAGGAACAGTAATAAAGGAACGAAAATGTCAGCATTGTATGCGCTTTCATTAGGTATGTATTCATTGTGAGAAATATTTTTACAGTCCGAAAAGGAAATTTTGATTTAATATTTGAGGTAATTATGTACAGTTTGTATTTGTTTTCATAGCAACATTTTCGTACCTTACTTCTATCTTAATGGAAAACTCGTTTACTTAAAGTGATACAAACCTGACAGTGAAATTATTATTAGCCATTTTAAACACCTTTTAACTGAAGGTTTACGGAAGTTCATTTCAGTATAGAGAACGATTGCCCCCCAAAAAATAATAATAATTTTGGACTGCGTATTGAACCCGCGTCCTATGTAAGTGGAGAATCTAAGAACGTGTGTAATATGAACCACGAACACAAGGGAAAATACACCAGATGAATGAAATGTCATAATACTAATTCAACTACTTACAAAAATTTAACTTCATTCCTGTTCAGAAATTTCCCAAAATTTTCACTTGCTTTCACCTTCAAACATTTGAACACTAGATACGGAAAATGTAATCTTATTGTAATGCATATTTACTGTTAGCAAAACGACCGTCCCTACCAAATGGTCTATATGATTTCTTGTAGAAAAAATACAGATACTGTACAGTCAACTGAACTATCTGTGGACACCTATTATTTTTCTGTTTTCAGTAGACTAGTATTGCTTTAATGTTTCTGGATGGCGACTGCTTGAAGTGTGGTTAGAACAGAAAATATACATGTGCCTTGCTGCTTCTACGGTACAAAATTTGTTCGTCAATTCCTCAAAAAGCTATGAGCAGCAGTGGCAGATAAAGATGGAAACCACGGTGCTTGCATTACAAAAAGTCAGTAGACTTGTCTAAAAGCTCAATAGTTACCAGTATATCGCACACATATAACACAGAAACTGCACCTGTTAAATAAAATCGCCAAATAAAAATAATCCGCTGTTGTCATTTACCTCGATCTCAATCGTTTCATAAAACTCGAATATCTTGATCACAACTAGTCATTCCACTACATCAAAAAGCTATGACACACAATTCGATAGTAATAACACAGAATAATGCCCCTTCTTTCACATTGAAGCACGCAGTTGGCTGGCTATTATTGACTGTAGAGCATTTTTAAATAGTGGGACTCTAGCAAGGAACAGTAAGGAATTCAGCCAAGGCCCTTTTGAAGGAAGCATTCTCCTGGAGTGACTTGGCGAAACCATGGAATACCTAAATCTGGATGCCAGGACGGGGATTCGAACCCGCGTCCTCCCAAATGCGAGGCCAGAGTGTTAACTAACTGGGAATTTGAGGTGAGAAAGGAACAATGTAGAAAAATATGGAATATTTTTATGAAGTTATGGTGATAATAACAGCTTTTGTTGAGTCACTTTACTGACAGATATTTGTCAACATTTTAACCAGTGGCTCGGTTATCTTGGATACGTAGCCATTATCTTTGAAATGCAGACAGTGTTGTCAATGTGGATTTCGGGTGATTACATTATATAGTAAGACCTCTCGTTTTATCAAATATTTTATGATTCTTGTGTTTGGCTTCATTAAACTACTGACCTGCATCCATTTTTGGTTTGTTTCAGCTACATGGAAACATATGTCTCCTGTTAAACAGCTCTCAAAATCTCCATGTAGAGTGCACTTTAATTTTGACTGTCATTAAGCTTTGCATAGTTTATCATTAAAATTATACTGTTATTTAAATAACTGACTAAGGGAAACAGCAGGATTTCTTTGAATTATTAAATAATAAGAAATGTTATCATAGATAAAGGTAGGAGGGCAGTGACAAAAAAAATCTATTTTACAATATTTCGGTATTAACCCTTATTCATTTTAGACAAGACACATCAGGGAATCATTTTTACACTCACTGCCACTCATCATGTGAATGAAATCTGAGAATTAGCAGTTTTTACTATGGAGAGGAGGAAATACTGAGGATAATCGATAATTATGGAGAAATATACGTAGAATAATAAAAATAGGATAAAAGATGAATAAAAAATAGAATATATTATAAATGAAGTCTTCACGGGTGTACCGCCGCATGGTGTTTTGAAAAAACGATATTTTGATGACTTGCTCTGTCATCTTCATCAGGTGTAGTGGCATATGCACAGGTCTGCTGACCGTCAGATACTGAAACAGTCCTGGTGCCGAACCTTCTTATATAGCTGACGGCACTATCCGAGGCCCGCGTTCAGCGGATGGCTGCGAGTGGGCGGTGCTACAGCCTTCATGTTGGTGGATTGTGCAACCGCTCGCAGCATGGATAGGAAACAGCGGCGAGCAGCCACGACCCACTCACCGCCACGCAGCGACAGAGAGAGGACATCCGCGAATCAGCACCCAATGGAGCTACAAGTAGCAGAGATGCTTCGCCAAATGTAGGAATTAAGGAGAAGAACACAGGACCCAAACTGGCTTGCTAACGAGGTGAGGAAAGGCCTCTTCGGAGATCAAGATTAAGAGAAGTCACAAGAAGAACCTATGGTGACGTCGCAGCCTTCATTGCCAGCTACTCCTGACTCTCCAATTGGGGGCACTACCATCTCGCCCCCGCCTGAAGACATGACCATTGAGGAATACGAAGACTTCAATGAACCACAAGAAGAAGAAGGACCTGTTCTTCCTGTAACTGCCTTCTATGAAGGCAATTATATACACCTGGCTGGTGAACTCATAATAGAAGTCAACCAGTATATCCTCTCTTTCCCCGTGATGGAGGGGCTGCGGCTATTACCGCAGTATCCAACACAGCTTCGACGCTTAACTGCCTACCTAGATGGGTGTGGCATCCGCCACTCCCCACAGACCCCCCCGACGACCAACCAAGATGGTCGTTCGGGGCCTACCTGCTGATGTGCCAGAGGAGGTGGTAGCTGCCGAGCTCTCCAGCGGCGGCATCTTCGCCTCTGCTGGCCATCAAATGCACCGCCCAGGCACCGAGGAGCGTCTACCGCTGTACACGTTTCAACTTGTGGATCGTGTACCGCGGGAGAAACGCACAAGTACCATGCTAGGACGCAAGGTCCTACTTGAGCCCAAGAAGTGGCCTCCGCTAGCACTGGCACAGTGTTTTCACTGCCAGAGTCATGGGCACATGGCCCGTGACTACTCCGCCGAGGAGCGCTGTGTTAGGTGCGCTGGAAAACACAAAGTCGCTGAGTGCAGCGTCCCGCGAGACGGGGGGCCCAACTGTTCCGGCCCCCACCCATCATGCTACAGCGGTTGCCCCATCAAGAAAAACATTCGCGCGCCAACATGTAGGCGACACGCACCAACGAGTTGGTGCCCTCCTCAAGCAACGATTCTCCCGGCCTACATTCAGCTTCGACCGGTTCTGAGCGACCCGCGAAGGCGATGAAGCCGTCCGCAACCTACATTACCAGGGGGACTGCAAGCACAACGACTAATGACTCAGTTCTCAGCAAATACAGCCACTCCGAGAGCCACACACCTGATGATGCCACCCCCACAGCATTGTCAACCAACAGCTGAACTGGAAGGAGATACAGGACCACCTGTAAGAACTTCCCCACTCTGGGGTCTATGCTGCCCCAGATGATTAGTATCTGTCTGTCTACAGCCTACAAGTCTTCGTTGCGGGCCGTGGAAGTTAATATTGAGTTGTTGGTGGCGGTTGCTGGACACATGTGTCACGCTCTCTGTGTAAAGTTGCCAAGGCTGGTTTCCACGCCTCGCTAAGACATAGCCCACTGTCTCTGTTGAAGGTATCTGTCAGCCGAATTTCAATTGCTTCTTTTACTATGGAATCCCAAAAATATGAGGTCCTAGCCAACATAGTAACGTTGTTGAAGTCAATCCTGTGGCCACACGTGCTCGTTGATCGCTGACTTGCTATATTGTCCTAGACGGAGATAGCGTTTGTGTTCTTCACACCTGTTGTGTACAGTGCAGACAGTTTGGCCGATGTAGCACTTTCCACACTAGCACGGGTTGTTGTAAATTCCCGGAACTCTGAGCCCACGATCGTGCTCAACTGAGCGGAGGTAGTCCCATATTTTAGCTGGTGGTCGGTAAAAACATTTTATTCCATGCCGTGCGAGAATTTTGCCAACTTTACCCAAGGTGTTTCCAGTGAAAGGCAGAAAAGTGGTGGCCTTAGGTATTTCTTCCTGTTGGACTGGATTTTTCTCCGGCTTTCAATCAATTGCCTTTCTTATCTGCCACTCGGTGTAACCATTTCTCTTGAAGACAGTTCTTAGATGTTCCAGTTCTTATGGTAGGCTGTCTTTGTCAGAAATCGCTCTAGCCCTATGTACCAGCGTATTTAGAAAGGCATGGAAACCAGCCTTGGCAACTCTACGCAGATATCGTGGCACTTGTGTCCTGCAACCGCCACCAACGGCTCGTATATTAACTTCCACGGCCCGCAACGAAGATCTGTAGCCCCATCCACTCGCAGCCAGCCGCTGGGCGCGATCCTCGGAGAGTGCCGTCAGCTATATAAGAAGGTGTGGCTCCGGGGCTGTTTCAGTATCCAACTGCAGGGCCGGCGTTAGGGAGGGGTAACCGGGGCAAAAGTACCCGGGCCCGGTCCCCCAAAGGGGGGCCTCCGGCGAGGGTGCCCAGCTAAATAGAAACCAAACAGAAAAAACCTTTTCTAAAAAGGTGTTGATTTTTTTGATTAAAATTTTCTGCCTGTATCCAAAAAATCAAAGTTTAAATTAAAAAAAAAAAAAAATCGGGGTTGGGGGTGGGGGACCGAGAACACTTACGCGGGGCCCAAGAATCCTAGCGCCGGCTCTGTCCAACGGTAAGCCGACCTGTGCATATGCCTTGACACCTGATGAAGACGACGGAGCTAGTCGTCGAAATATCGTATTTTTTTAAGACACCATCCGGCGGTACACCCGTGAAGACTTCATTTCAAGCATGCGCCTGGAAAGTCTTCGTTCGTACAGAATATATTAGATTTAAATTTACATGAAGATGAATAAATAATACCAAGTGAAGCATCTACTGGTAGAGTCTTACCAGATACCTGCTGTCAATACTATATTGTTAAGCTTGTTCCCATCTGTGATATTCAGAAGGGATTGTAGGTTCTAGGTAAAATCTGTTTTCTCTGTAAAATATTTGGTTTGGTTGTGGGAACTGGTAGGGACTGCCACTGTATGATACGGGTTGCTGGTGTAAAAGTGTCTGTAGTCATTCATTCTAAAGTAATTTTATTTTTTACTCCTTCAGCCTGCTATTTTGTGTTTCTCATTTTCAAATGAGATCAATTGCTTTGGGTCAAGGAAGTTGTGGCAGTTTGCATGATAAGCAAGAGAAATATTACGGAATTCCGCTAAACTCTTGTAATATCTTTTGTTCTTCAGGGAAATACCTATCTTGATCTTATATTTTGAAATCTTGATATTAATCCATTTCTGACAATTTCAGTTCATGAAACGTTGATAATAGCGGCTAGCATCTGACAGGTTGAGGATAGAATACTAGCTACCGATTGGTTGAGTTCTTACATCTTCAATGAATAAGTACACTAGCTAAGCTAAGCGAGAACATTTAAGAGATATTATTACCCCCATGGTGATCAGTTGAATGTTTTTGGTGAAATGAGGAAGAGTGGAGTGTGAGATGATCTGTGGCGTCCTCCTATTGATGTCAGTGATTGGCACTTTGTTCCAGTTTAAGATGTCTTTTACATCAGCACTTTGTGATACAGACTATGCTGAGGTGGTGTCTGTGCCTACTAGTCTAACTTGATGCATAACTGAACTTCCCAAGACTTAAAATTAATTAAAATCGCAATTTGTAAGGAAAATAAGTTTTAATACGACCTTTACAACAGATAAGATCAGTGTGGGAATTTGAAAAAATGGAAAGGCAAGCATTTGTGCGCAAAGATATTTCTGAGAGTGACTAGTCTGCTAAAGCTTGTATGAGGGGCAGTGGGCAGGATTTTCAGGGAAGAAACAAAGGAAGTCATGTCCATCCCCTTATATAAAAAGCTAAGTCTGCGTTGGTCGTCTGTAGCTATTGGCTAGAGAACGGTCACTTGCCAGCCTTCACTCGCCAATCAACAGCCAGCATATTACATTCGTTCCATCATCTTGCTTTTCGTTTATTTACAACTAGACGCAGAAATTCATGTAAGGAGAAGGGGATTCAATATTTACGCTATTTTATCTGTATCGGTTAAAAGAACTAGGTTAAACCATAACCTAAGAATATTTTTGGCAGTTGATAAGTTTATTAAAAACTCAGAGAAACGTACGTAATCGCGAAATGTACCAGTCAAATAAATAACAGTTATCCGTTTTCGAAATTATAGTCTCCGTCATCGTAAATGCTCATAATCTAACCAGAGTAACGAAAGATATAATTAAAAATGATTCTTATTCGTTTTTCCTTACAAGCTTTTCCAGAATAAATTCCTAAGATGATACCGGTACCCTTAGTATTTGATAAACGTGTTAGCTATTTAATGAGATTTAAGTTTACCTTTTTATCTAATCAATTTAAAAATGGAAATTCAACAACGATATTCTTGCAGTCAAATAGTGTCGAGAAGAGATATTATAAATTATTTACACAGTTTAATAAATACGCAATCACTATGAAATAACTACCATAATACAGATATTAAGTCTGATTTTCGTAACATTTTATTCTTAAAAAACTTGGAAAAACATTTTGGCTGAAAAATATGAACTACGAGTATTTTTTAGTAGCATGTTGCTAATGAAATTAACACTTAAGAAACTTTAATTTCTCAAGGTCTCTGCTATTGGTAAATTCCAAATCTCATGCAAGCCTATGCTCAATTTTAATTTAATGAAAACTTTCGCTAATATTGCTGTTTGATTAAAGTTTATTTATTACGATTTATTTCCTTTTTTACATATTTTACTGAACACTTCCGTTAGTGGTCTCTGTTCACATTTGGTGTATGTGAGTTATTATCAGACCTAAAATTTTACCGAATCGAGTATTCATACAATTAATTTCTTCGAAGTTGTTCAGCTATTTAATAATCTGTATAATTTTTAGGCCTTTACAGAAACTATGACGAAAGATTACATTATGAATGTTTTCCAAGTCACAATTAAAAAACAACTTGATCCTTCAGATATTGCATAGTGAAATTGTAGGGTCAAATACAAGTCAAGTTTGTATTTCAGCAAGTTCGAGTGTACAGTCTTTTAAACAATTAAATTATGGCGCTATCGTCCCGGTCCGTCTTTAATACGTCTTAATTATTTCTGAGTTCTTCAAGCTCAGAGATTTTATTCATGCTAAGGGTGAAACACAACTCAGCTTCGTATTCGGTCAGATTTGGTCAACCTGTCATAACCTTTGACCCTAAAAACTGGAACCATTCTACACCCGTGACAATACGCAATAAACGGTCACGGACAGTACTAATTGCAATTACCTCCACAAATCCAGTAATTTTTTATGCTATGGGAACGTTTTTAAGTAAACTATGATTCTAAAAAACGAATAAAGATGGTATGTTACGTGATCATGTACGTTTTGCATAAACTTTCTCAGAGTTTTTATAAAATTCGCTGTTTCTTATCTTCTGTCAAAAAATTAACTTGCGATTTTAGATTATTGGATATTGTTTGTTCCGGAAATAACAGTATACACACGCAGAAGCAGAGAATTTTAAAAAATTATAGTTCAGTTGTATATTGTGGAAGAAATAAGGAAAAAACGGAAGGGAGAACGGAATTTTATTACGTAGATAGGTAGTTTTTTATCGCAACCTATTGTTATTTTAAAGTTAATGTAATATCCATTAGTATCTAATTATAAAAAAACGTAGGACATAAGCGGATTTTACCATGTAGAAAGACTTTTTTCGTCACATGCTGTTGTTATTTTAAAGATGAAATTGTTTTCATTACTATTTCAAAGCTAAAATTGGTTTGCTTTAAAAATTGTTGCCATTAGTACGTATTAAAATGATTCAAGTTTTTGTTTTATTCCGCATTACGTACCGCACCCCCCCCCCCCCCCCATTTAAAGTTTTACCCATCGGAAAAAAAAGAAAATGCCGCCTGAAAGATATATGACTGATGAAGAAAGATTTGCTCACAAGGAAGAGTTGAAGAGACGTAGAAACCAAAGAGATAGAAAACGTAGAGAACAGCAGAATCTGTCTCAACTGAATAAAAGGAAACAAAACGTATCAACATCTCTATCAGATGAACAGAGAGCAACACATGCAAAGCAGGAACGAAATAGAGTCGCAGCATCGACTACTGCGCAAAATGATGCACGGTTACAGAGGAGGAGGAGAAATATAGGTGAGTTCCGTACAGATGAAGAAAGAGCTGCTAGAGCAAAACGTGTAACAGTAAAGCAACCGATCACCTGCAGTAAGTAGGATTGCTGTTTTGAATGAAACTGACGAAACAATAATAGACCAGCATTACCTTGGACAAATGTATTAGAAATGTCAAGAATGCAATGCTAACTACTTCTCAATAGATACAAATTTAATGACAATGTACACTAGGTGGTGTCATAGAGGGCAAGTGCAACTTGATCCTATCAACATTGGACTCTTAATAACATCTATAATGAAGAATAAGCATGACTTAGCTAAAAATTTCATGAAAAAGATTAGATCAATAAATAGTTTTTTGGCGTTTGCATCTCTAGGAGCAAATATTGCCCCACCTCCTGGGTATGGCCCCTACTGTTTCAAAATTAATGGGGATATTTACACACAGAACCGGTGCTTTGCATCCGTCAAACAGTGGTCAAAGAAAATATGCACAGTTATACATTCTTGATCCCGAAGGCTTGGAATGCAAGAAAATTCTGGCTGTAACCCTGATTTCATCTTCCAAGTAAATCCATTCGCAAAAGCTTTTAAAATGCTTCACGAAGTCAAGCAGGAATGTTTTCACGATACTATTGCACAAGGAGGGCAAGTGACTGAAGTTTCAATGGCAATTATTCAAGACAGAAAAGATGATCAAAGACGATATAATGTCGTTAAGTCTAATGAAGTTGCCATTATTTTTCAGAATGCTGATGGTGAACCACCGTTGGAAAGAGAGATTTTGATTCACTGTACAGTGAATGAAGATAATCTTAACCCCAGGATGAATGAAAGAATAAACATTCTTGATCCAAATTTAGAACCAATGGTCTACCCTCTATTTTTCCCGTATGGTGATCAGAGGTGCGGAATTAATATACCACTCAAGAAACAATAGAAAACTTCACAGCATTTGAGACAAATGAATCCTCAGAATTTAAATTACCAATCTACAACTTCTATACAAGGAGGGGGACAGCAAGCCAGTGAAGATAAAATTGACAACGATCCAATGACCATGCAACAAAATATAAATCCACCAGGCCAAGACTTAGAGGGCAAGACAAGACGATTGGAAGGATGTATGCTGTGAATTTGGGAACTGATCCTCAACGATATTGCTTGAGATGGCTTCTGCTCCACGTTCTGGAAGCAAAATCTTTTTAAGAACTGAGGAATTATAATGGTACAAATTTTAACACATTTCAAAGAGATGCTAAAGCTAGAGGTTTACTTGAGGATGAAGATGTTTGGGAAAAAACTTTGAGGCTGCAGTTACCAATATGCCCAAACAACTTAGAGAGATTTTTGCCTACATTTGTGTGTTTGCAGCTCCCTCGAACGTGGCGCATTTATTTGAAAAATACAAGCTTCACATGGGAGACGACTAGTGAAATATATGGACTGCCTTCTCCACCAACCAGTATCTCTGTTAACGGTATAACCGAACATTACGACATGCAACAACAACGGTCAATTACAGAGCAAATGGTTAAAAGCTTAAATGCGGAACAGAAATTGGCATTTGACATTATAATTTCTGCAGTTATCAATGAAAATTTAACGCAACGCTGCTTCTTCCTTGACGGTCCAGGCGGTAGCGGAAAAACTTATTTGTATAAAATAATTTTAAGTTCGATTCGAGGAGAGGGTAACATAGCTTTAGCTGTTGCATCTACCGGAATAGCTGGAAACTTACTGGATGGTGGCAGAACATATCATTCAATGATCAAACTTTACCCTCCTCTGGATGAAACCACAACTTCCAAAATAAAAGAAACATCGACTGAAGCTGAAAATTAGTCCATTGTGGGACAAATTTCAGATTTTGAGACTTACGAATAATGTTAGATCAGCAGACCCAGCATTAAGTAACTGGCTAATGAAGCTGGGTAACGGCGACCATGAAATGTTTCCTGGTTTATTTGGAGATATGATCCACATTCCTTCAAACTTAATTTGTGTGGGAGATCTAATAAAGCAAGTATTTGGGCTAAAATTATCTCCAGACAATGTGAATAAGTTTGCCACCAAAGCTATATTGTGTCCAAGAAATTCTGCTTCTGACAAAATTAACGAAGAATTTCTGAACATTCTCAAAGGAGAAACAGTCACATATCTTAGCTTATACTGTATTAAAAATGCTACTGATGAAGATAATCCTGTTGAGTTTCTTAATAGTGAAACTCCATGAGGCATGCCCCCACATGTATTGAACTTAAAAATAAGTGCAATTACAATGCTCCTGCGTAACCTGAACACTAAAAGAGGTCTGTGCAACGGTACTAGGTTAATAGTCAAGAACTTAAAACCCAACTTAATTATTGCTGAAGTTCTTACTGGTACTGCTAAAGGAGATATTGTTTTTATTCGGCGTGTTGACCTGTGTCCTAGCAGTCCTGATTTACCATTTCAGTTGTCAAGACTACAATTTCAGGTCAAACTTGCATTTGCAATGACCATTAATAAATCACAAGGACAAACGCTAGAATTTGTTGGCATTTATTTGCCTGAGCCTGTGTTTGGTCATGGGCAATTATATGTTGCATGTTCTCGAGTACGACATAGTTGCGATATCAAATTCAAAATTGATGAAGGACCCCAACAAGGAAAATTACTATTAAAGTCTGATCAATACTTCACCAAAAACGTAGTATATAAAGAAATATTTAACCACTAATCTGAAAACAATATGCATCAATCATGAAATTGTTTGAGGTTTTTTTTAATTGATCTACTCCGAGTGATGATGGGCCCTTAAACTACAAACCCCAAAGCAGTGACTTATTTGAATAATTTTTTCATCTTCTTTCAGTTTTTCATTTCAAGAAAGTCGGCTGGTAGAAGGCGAGATTAAATAAGTAGTTTTACTGTATGGGTAACAGCTGTTTTATGAAGTGGTCATCGATATGCACTTTAAACATATTACGGTAGACTCACATGCTGGCCGAGTAGCGAGCGGGCTTTACCCTAGCAAACTACATTTTATATATTTAGAAACGTATGCTTCTTTGGTACACCGAGCAATACAACATTAGTGGAGGTTGTAGTCATGGAGGAAGGAATAACGCTATATCCGTGAAACCTCATGAAAAAACTGCTCTCTTACTGCGCATGTGCGGTGGCCATACGGAACCCACGAAACATTGGGCTGTTTGCACTGTGTCAGCTGCTGAGGTTATTTCATTTTCTAATATTCTAAAGTTTTCCATAATGCCAAGTTATGTTGCATATGGTTGCAAAAACAGACAAGATAGGAAACAACCTGGAATAGCATTTCATAAGTAAGTCACATTGTAATTATCGTTCATGAAGTATCTGATAGGTAACTGCAACATTAGGACCTATCGCTATAAATTTATTCATTGCTCTCAATAGGATCATATCGTTCTCAAATTTTTGTTGGTGTAGTGTAGACAATTAGCAGATATTACTACTTTGCACCTGAAAAGCTATCCTTATTGTAAACAAGTGTTGAAAATTTAATTTAAACGGGTCACGTTTGCATCGCGATACAGTGAATATGGTATTCTGCAGGCTTTGCTCAAGTTTCAGTTTACACTGAAAGTGTACGATGAAATTTATTGTGATAATTTGTGCTGTGAGAACTACTAAACGTGATTAAATAAACGTTGTTGCCCGAAAAGTAGTTCGTAAATGCATTTCATGTGTTTAAGTGTGTCTACATAGTTTGATTTTGTAGTGGCAATATTAATGGAAATGTTGGTAGGTTGAAATGCGGTGTGTACCAGAAGAGAACAAATTATTTATTTATTATTAGTTGTTAACTTCTGACTTATGAATGCACTGATTTCCTAGAAAAATTATATAGGCCACTAACAGCACAATATCTTCTAAGTAAGCTCAGAAAGTATGAGGTCTTTTGAAGTGATAATTTTTTTTAATGTTCTAAACATTGACTTAGGCTATTTTTAAAATTTCATATTTTGGTTAAGTTTTTATTCTGGTCCAGGCCACCCTTCAACCTAACCACAAGGATTAGTAAAAAAAAGTATCATTTGGTCCAGTCTACATCATAACCGGCAGTTCTATCATTACCGTGGTAATGATGATGAATTCTTATAGAACTCAACGAAACAAATCGAAAGTGAAGAGTAAATGTTTTTGATATCTCGCTTGGTTTTCGAGATATAGCATGTTAAAAATCAGTTATAGGTATAGTTCCTTGTAAGTTTGGTGACCTTTTTTTTTGTTTCAGGCCGTATTTCAACCTAACAACAATCATTAGGAAGAAAATAAAACACCTATATTGCATTTCCTCAGTGTAGATATGGTGGTTTCGGTGAATTTCTTTTCTGGTCCATACCAGATCTCACCCTAACCTTCTCACATTTGAGGTACAATATCTCGAGTAAGCGAAATATCAAAATTATTTATTCTTTATTTTCGATTTGTCTCGTTAAGTTGCGTACGAATTCATCATCAAATTTGGATATGGCAAAAGTTTTCTTCTGACCCAGGTCGCATTTCAACCTAACCACGTCAATTTTAAGGAACTAAGAAAGATATCAAGAAATTTTATTATTTACTTTCAGTTTGTCTCATCGAGTTACATAAGAATTCGTCATCAAACTACGGCGCCACGATTATCGTTGAATCCCCTCACAACCTAACAACCTCACTTTTGAGACAGTATATCTCGCGAACTAAGCGAGATATCGAAAAATTTTATCCTTTATTTTCGATTTTTATCGTCGTATTACATAAGAATCTATCATCACATCTGACTTTGGGGACATGTTTCTTTTGAATTTAAAACCAGACACTCTTTTGAGACAGTATATCTCGAGAACTAAGCACGGTGTCAAAAAAAATTATTCTCCATTTTTGATCTGTCTCGTCGAGTTACATAATAATTAATCATCAAATTGCGATGCCACGGTTGTCTTATGATTCCCTTGAGGTTTTTGTGCCTATTCCCCGTGTTTCTACAGCCAAGCAATATGGCGGCCCCCCCCACCCCACTTCTCTCTACCCGGTTTCACTCCAGTACGTGCTGAACATGGAGGAAGGAATATATGGAGACGAAATAACGCTAAATTCGTGAAACCTCATGAAAAAAACTGCTCTCCAATTGCAATTGCGCGGAGGACATCGTAGGAGTATCAAAACATTGGGCTGTTTGCAATGTGTCAGCTGCTGAGAATATTTCATTTTCTAATATTCTAAAGTTTTCTATAATGCCAAGTTGTGCTGCATATGGTTGCACAAACAGACGAGATAGGAAAAAACCTGGAATAGCGTTTCATAAGTAAGTCACATTGTAATTATCGTTCTTGAAGTATCTGACAGGTAACTGCAACATTAGGGCCATTCGCTATAAATTTATTCATTGCTATCAATAGGATCATATCGTTCTCAAATTTTTGTTGGTGTAGTGTAGACAATTAGCATATGTTACTATTTTGCACCTGAAAAGCTAGCATTATTGTAGACAAGTACTGAAAATTTAATTTAAGCGGGTCATGTTTACATCGCGACACAGCGAATGTGGTATTCTGCATGCTTTACTCACGTTTAAGTTTACACTGAAAGTGTACGATGAAATTAATTGTAATAATTTGTGCTGCGCGAACTACTAAACGTGATGAAATAAACTTTGTTGTCCGAAATGTAGTTCGCAATGCATTTCATGTGTTTAGATGTGTCTACATAGTTTGATTTTGTAGTGGCAATATTAATGGAATTGTTGGCAGGTTGAAATGCGGTGTGTACTAGAAGAGAACGAACAATTTATTTATTATTAGTTGTTAGCTTCTGACTTATGAATGCACTGACTTTGCTAGAAAAATTATATAGGCCGCTAACAGTACAATATCTTCTAAGTAAGCTCAGAAACTATGAGGTCTTTTGAAGTGATATTTTTTTAAAAAGTTCTAAGCATTGACTTAGGCAATTTTTAAAATTTCGGATATGACTTGCTTCTGTTTTTAAATATGTCTACAACTATATTTGAAATCATTCTTATCAATTACTGAAATAGAATGTGAAAAAATAACCTATTCGAACATCAACAAAAATTTAAGGACTGTACAAATAAACAGTTTGTTATTGAAGTTAAAAAGAATTACCTGCTCATTAAGTTACGTCCGAATTCATCATCAAATATGGATATGGCGAACGTTTTCTTATGGTCCAGGCCGCATTTCAACCTAACCGCGTCAATTTTAATGTTCAATATTTCGAACTAAGCGAGATATATATATATATATATAAAATATATATATATATTCTTTCCTTTCAGTTTCTCTCATCGAGTTGCATAAGAATTCGTCATCAAATTGCGGCGTCCCGGTTATCGTTGAATCCCCTCATAACCTAACAACCACACTTTTGAGACAGTATATCTAGCGAACTAAGTACGATATCAAAAAATTTTATTCTTCATTTTTGATGTGTCTCGTCGAGTTGCATAATAATCCATCATCAAATTGCGGTGCCACGGTTGTCTTATGATTCCCTTAACGTTTTTGTGCCTATATCCCGTGTTTCTCCTGCCAAGCAATATGGCGGCCTCCCCTCCCCACCCGGTTTCACTCCAGTATGTGGTGAAGGTCCCTTGCGTAGTCTCCATATATTCCTTCCTCCATGGTGCAAGGTCCCTTGCGTCGTCTCCATATATCCAGTGGCGTAGCTAGGGGAGGAGGAGGGGGCGTTCCGCCCCGGATGTCACCCGTTGGGGGGTGACACCCGCATTTCGAAATTAATATTCGAAATTAGCATGATGTAAGAAATATATATTTTTTTTATAGACTTTTTTATCCTTTGGTGTCGAAACACGTCTACCTTGAATGTTTTGAAGATACGATCCATGGGGCTGTGGTTTTTCATTACAGTAGAGTATAATTATTGGCAACACCGCACCCATAAACAAAGATAGCATCGCTTTGTAGCTCCAACAATCACAGGAACTCTTGTGCAAGCCATCCATCACTGTTGTTTGGTTTGTTAGAAGCAGCGGTGGATATAATGTAAGTTTTCTTGTATAAAGAGCGGTGGTTTTAAAATTAAAGGATATATTATATATATCTAAAATTGTTAAAATCATGGTAATTAGACAGTTAAATTGAAAATCCTCGAAATTATTTCAAGAAAAATGTTAGATTTACCTTTGGAAGAAAAAAAAAAAAAATCCAAGCCTATTTCGGAATACGCCTATTCTAGGTTTCAGAATAGTTTTGCTTTTTTAGAATTCTATTAGCTTTCTAGCTAAGATTCACAAATATTTTCTAGTAATTAATTTTTGAATTTATCATCTGACAGATTCGTGATGTATAAATTGAGTACATTTCGCGTTATCCGATTTACACTCTGCGTACCTACCTATCGTGACAGTGCACCTATACTCGACATGAAATCGTATCGTGTTCGAATTTATGCAAATAAAATGATTGGGAAAACTGTGCATTAAACTAGCAATACTGTCAGGTTTCAAGTCAATCCGAACGAGTCCAAGTGTTCGTTGATGGTATTATCTGTCGTTGGTAATCAGTTTTTGTAGGGCATGTGTTTAAAACAGTCGGAACCGCGTATCTTGCTAGCGAAATCGTAACATTAGTAAGCATTTTAACTCTAGGTTTATGTAAGTTTGCTTTGCTTTCTACTGATCGAGAATATGCAAATATGATCGCGATGAAATAAATAAGCTCTAAGAACTTTCCATAATAAATTTACAGAAGACGATTTCTATTATGGGTAACCTCTCTGTCGAATACTGTTACCTAAATACTTAGGGGTTTCTTAAATCGACAGGGATGTCGAACTTCTGTTCCTGACCAAAAATTGAGCTTTAATCATAAACTGAACAAACATTCGAGCCATTTACATCTGTGTTTATACGCTACAGAGAGGTGCTGGAAATCTACAATTTACACGTGGAGACGGTCTTCAGTACATACAATTGTCATATTTAGGAGTCTGTAGCTACGTATTTCTTAGGCAGGTGGTAAAATACTTGTTAATTACTTCATGTAAAGATGGCAGATATCGCAAAGGCATGTTCTTTTATTATCTGACCCGTTGTTTTTTAATTATGTTTTTATATTTTATTTATTCTTCTATTTTTATGAAGGAACTTAATGTAGAGTTGCTTCTCTGACTATATAGTGTCCCCCAGGGTCTCACAACTTGTGAGACCCAGATCCTGGGTTTGCACCAATGGGACCCCATCTGGGTCTGGAATTGCTTGTACTTAGATCAAGCCACTTCTGTTAACTTTCCTCTCAATATCCCTTGGTCCTGCAAATACCGAGATTGTAAAGTCATTTAAATACAGCCTATGTTAATGTTTCAATAACAAATGGGTAGCTTACGTCTTTTTTTAACTTATAGCAGAATCTTATGGTCGCTCTATAGTTACACTGGCGGAAATTAAAATCACAACACGCATACATGAGTGGTAGAATTTTAGGAAACTTTGAACATATATCCAGCACCGTACCTAGAAGAAATGATAATAAATGTAAATGAATCAGGCTATGTTATTACCTTTAGAAACAATTGTCAGTGAGAAATGCGCCCAACTTGAGCACCGATACATTCGTGGATCTTTGCCGGCATTGACACAACAAGTGTTCGGATGTCTTCTTGGTGTATGTCTCACTACACATGCATGTCTTTTGCATTCAGTTGTGCAGTTTGTGCTGTGTGACCATGTGATCTACTCCTGGTATCCTAGACATGCTCTATTGAGGACAAATCTGGGATCTGTGCTGTCCAAATTGTGATCGAAACTCCTTGTAAGTCTTGTGTGACGTTGGCTTCAGTATGAGGACGGGCATTATCTTGTTGGAAAGTGGGATTTGGATGGTGAACATGAAGGGTATCACAATAAGATGCAGTACCCCGTCCACATAGTGATGGGCTGTCATTGCCTTCAACAACAGCCGATTCAGTCATGTTGCAGAAATTTATTGCCACCAAACCATGACACCAGTGGCTGCACTTGTGTGACGTTTTGAAATCACAGTAAGTAAGCCATTTCTCCAATATGCCTGTGAACATGTCGTCGATTATCACTTTGCCACAGACAGAATCAAGACTTGTCTCTAAACACAAATGTACACCATTCACATGTCCATTTGTGTTTCGCATTACACCAGGTTAGTTGATGCTGGCAAAGAAATTAGATTAATTGGACACATTGCAAAGGGGTCAGAGAGTGTGACCCAGCTTCAAGCAATTAGTTTACAATCTTCCGGGGAGGGTGGGGGGGGGGGGGAGTATCTGTAACCACTGCTTGGATCTGGCCTGCAGTCAACCGTCTGCCAGCAACAGCCACTCACACCATTTGGATGTCTTCATATGCTGTTATCCATCTGTATGGACCCATGCCTGCTCTAGGAGTATTAGTGCCTTCTTTCATCCACTGTGTAACAAGTCTGTATACTGACATTGCACTATGGCCAATCCAGTTAGACATTTGGGTGTAGCGAGTTGTCACTCTTCGCCGTGGCATACTTAGCCAACAAAAACTTTTGGACAACAAAGTGTAATGTTACACCACACTGTTCACCACTTATATGCTTAAAAATTATGAAATTTACATATTAAATAGCACCGTAATCTTAATATTATTACATATAAAACTTTCAATTTTTAATCATTTAATACTCTTCATGCAGGCATACTTGGAGCCAAATTTCATTATTTATCACAACACCGTCTGGGTGCTGGGATTTTAATTTGCACCAGTTTGTGTATCAGTTGCTAAGTGTAAAAGGTTGAGCTGCACTTTGCCAATACTGGCTTGTACCGTCACCGCAACAACAGTCGGCCGAGTGACAGCTCACCACCTCGCGTCTGCACTTTTCCATAGCTCACCCGTGTTCCAACCCTGTCTTTAGTCTCCTTTAACGTTTTCACGTGATTGTTTCAGGGAATCAGTATTGGGGATGACGGATAGGTTTGACACCACTACTTTATTATAGCATACTGTACTAATATTTTACACAGTTTTGGTAAAAGTACATTAAAATACTTTTTATCTGACTCACATAATCTCCTAACTGGTCGATCTTTTATGTACAAAAAAAGTATCCCAGGGCAGTATTAACAGTATCAACGCAATCTCAATGAAATGTCAATCACTTCGCACTTGACGTATTTGTTTTGTCTGAGGTTCTTTTCGATTCACTCAGTACTTTTTGTTAGTGAAGAACAAGATTATAACATATTTTAATTTAAATATAGGTCGTAAAGATTTTGTATAGTAAAAATAATAATTTCATAAGTATCTCAAAGTTCTAGTCACAGAGTTTCTTATTGGAAACTCGCAGTGCACCTAAATCGTAGTCACCTAGCTTGAAAAGAAGACCTACAGATTAACATGAAATTCGAACCACTGAGCGTCCTTCGCATTAACAGATAAAAGCTTTGCTAGTGGTAAATATCAATTTTAATGCCCGCAAAAATTACATTCGAGACCAGGATTTGAACCGGGACCTTCAGTTTCCAAATCACACGCAGTAACCATTTGAGTCACCAGTCTGAATATAGGTGTAATGAAAAATAAGTTTTCAAACATGATAAAATAAACATTTTTTCTATACCATCAATTTTTGCTATCAAAAGACTCGAATCGACTTTTATGTGTTTGAATACATATTTTTCAGTACTTCTAGATTAGTCTTGTGTCTGGTTACGGCGTGTGGTTCGGGTGTGGTAGGTTCGGTTACAAATGCGGATCTTGGCTGCAATTTTTGTGGGTCAAAAAGTTGATCTTCAACTCTGGCAAAGCTTTGATTTTTTAATGCGAAGATGCTAGGACTCTTCCTACATTTTATGAACATGTATGAAAAAAAACCTTTTTTTTAAAGGCAAATAGTAACATGAAAACAGCATTTAGTCGTAAGGGAAGGGAAATTTTCGAACTCTCTCTATGCGCTTCTCCACATCCATCAGGCCGACACTGATCAGCACCGTCAAAACAGACCATTCCAATGACGGCCAAGTGTCAGAATGAGGCCCGATCTTCAGAGGGGTTAAAATTAATATAAGACCACTTTTGATCACCGGTGTGATGGCTAAAATCTTGCCATATTGACTACTGAACATGAAGTAAATCAAATTGGTAATTTTGAAGATGTGATTTACGAGTTTGCAGCTGTTAAAGCTAAAAAGAGGAGATTGTGAAAGCTGTTGTTGTTGTTGTTTTAACTGCTTTACATCTCTTTTTAACATCGAGGTCTTTAGAGACGGGAAAGGATTGGGGGCAAGGAATGGGAAGGAATTCGGCCATGGCCTTTTTGAAGGAAGCATCCCGGCATTTGCCTGGAGTGATTTGGGGAAAGCATGGAAAACCCAAATCTGGATGCCCAGACGGGGATTCGAACCGCCGTCCTCCCGAATGCGAGGCGAGAACGCTAACCGTTACACCGCCCCGCTCGGTTTGTGAAAGCAATCGTATTTAGTTTATTTGTGAATTTTTTGAATGAAGTTAAAATTACAATTTTATTAACTATAATTTTTAATAACAATAAATGTTTATTTAATTATATTTTATTAATATCATATTTTACACTTACAAGATATTATATTTAATTTTGAATTTAAGTTTTCAAGGGGTGACACCATCAATAACCACCCTGAGTGTCACCCACACTAGCTACGCCACTGCATATATTCCTTCCTCCATGGTTGTGGTTAAGTTTACCAGAACCGCAACCAGAGACAACCGCAACTATCTATAAGCGATTGCAATTCAACAACGATATTCTTGCAGCAAAATAGCGGCGAGCAGAGATATCAGAAATAAAGATTATGTGCACAGTTTATTATATACGTAACTGCTATGAATTAATTGCCATAATAAAGCCATTAAGTTCACTTTTTGTAGCATTTTATTCTTTAAAAAAATGTGCAAAAACTTTTCAGCTGAAAAAAGCGTGGAACTAAGAGTGATTTTTTACTTATGAAAGTAACATTTAAAAACTTTAATTTCTCATGGTATTTGCTGTAACGTAACCGCGTTGGCAAATAAAATGTAATAGTCTGTTGTGGAAGTAATTATACAAACATAAGAAGAGCAGGGACAAAAATGTGGAACAATCATACGTTACAAAGTTACAATGGTGCATTCATTTAAATTTAATTGTTGGTTTTTGTTTATTTACAAGTAGATGCAGAAATGCATGTAAGGAGAAGCGTAAAACATAACCTAAGATTTTTTTTTTTTTTTTTTTTGCAGATGATTTTGTTACATCATAATTCGCTGTGAAATCAGTTTTACAAACCATTTAAATTGGTTTCATAAGTGCCATGTTACTGAAGGTATTAATTAATGCAGGTGGAAGTAGTTCCATATTTAACAGGCTGCATTGTGCCTAGACCAGGAATAAAACTGATATTATATGGATAGCAAAAGTTTTTGGGATCCCAGTTTTTAATTTCACTGGTTCTATACTTCCTTTGTCATCAATTCAGCAGACGTTACTACTGTATTGCCATGTGAACTGCAAATGAAATATAAAGGACATTACAAAATCAAGGCCATTAGCATTATGTAATAACAATTCCGTATAATAAACCAACTAAAAAAAAAAAGTATCAACTGCCAGAATATTGTGTCCAAACCATCATTTTTGACGGGCTAGATGCTAGTAATAAATGATTTAGTAAATGGATTTGAGACCCAGGAAAACATGGCAATGAATATGGGGGTACTGTTAATTTTCAGTGGTACATAATGGGAGTAGTTGTAGGTAGGGTAGGTTATAGTGATAGAGACTTGCTTCTGTTCAAGATTATTGGAGGGGAGGGAATGTTTGGCATGCAAGGGATGACAATTGTCAAAATGAAGTTGAGGTATTGTTGTAAGTTTGATGTGTCATAATACAAGGTTGCCTTTATGTAACAAAAAGTTAACATAAAGGAATGTGGTCCATGTGGTAGTAAGTCCAGGTGAAATTCATGCGTATCTACTGTTTAGGAAATTGAGGAAGTCCAGTAGATGGTTTTCATTGTGGGTACAAATCACAAAAGTGATATATATTATCAAAATAAGCTATACTTTTACTATCACCGCCACCATCTAGTTACACTGTAGGATCACTGTTCCATAGATAGTCGAGAATCCAACGCGTTTTAATAGATTATGGACCTAGTGTTATTTTTTCGACTTTATAGTGAACAGTGTAAGGAACAATCACGATGATATAAGTAAGTAGTTATGCACTTGAAGATGGCTTTAAATATCATATTTAATGTCCCTAAACTTAAAGGCAGAGACTGTTTGGACTTTTGTGGTAGAAAATATGTTGGTGTTAGAAGGCAAGACAGGTTTAATAAAGCCAGAACGAAGCACTAGCACTGCATCCACAGATGATGCAAAGGGCAAAAGTGAAGCAGATTCTTACTATTGGTCCAGCGTTATATTTGTATATGTTAAGCTCAAAGAACGAATTTAAAATACATCCACAACATGCCGTGGGCTCTTTAAAAGTCCATAACAGGTTATTTGTATTATGATACTTATAAAAACAGTCGGAATGCATTGTGGCTAACTCAAAAAGACCACAATACAAAATTCAAGTCTTGGCTCTTGTGAATTTTTATCACTATGCATTGGTGGTTATTAGGAAAAACCACAATACGTTCTGAACTTTAGCTGATGTAAGCATGATACATTGAACAGGTTGTAATGTGTCAACAGGAGCATTGCAAACACCAGCTGTCTGTTCATTCTTGAATGCTATTTTCAACATCTGTGTTCTAATTATGGCTAATGAAATGAACATAATTTATGATAAATTAAGTAAGTTAATGAAAACAAGTACTGATAACAGTTTTTAAATGTGTGTTGAACAATACAAAAGGTTATTTCAAGCAACAAAATGGGCTCAGCTTCTTTTTTAAAAACAATCTCTATTGACAAAGCAGTGTTGTCGTCTTAAAGAATATGCTATCTTAAAAATTGGTGTGTCTGAAAAATTTATTGAAAGTGGATCAGACAGCAGTAGTGATTAAAAACCTGTTACTTCTGTAAGGCAGATAAACAGTTTGAAATTCTGGAAAAGCACATACTAGCATTAGACACAAACAGACAAGAGAGCTGAGGTGAGGGACACTTGGGATTAAAGGAAAGGGCCCATTTTATCTTTTACTTTTTAAAATAATTTTTTGCTTCTTTTAAATGTCACATCTTTATTTCACTTTTATTCATTTGTTTCTGTGATTAATGTTTCCATTTATATTGTTGACACCACCTACTCCTTCTCCCAGTCTGATCCAATCATAATGGTGGAAACCACCATTCATATGGCTGTGTTGTAAATGGGTGCCCATATGAGCTCGGTCATATAGTTATATTTCCTTCAACGATGTAGACCAAAATATTATCTTTTTTCGTTTTTATAGAGTGTGTCTGTTGCTGCTGCCTTCCTCCCTTCAAGTTTGGCGACTGTTGGGTATATTTTGCCTTTCCATACAAATATCACCTCATGGCATTTCTTCCACTCCATTAATGCCAGAAGCAAAATGAGTGTTTATTATTATTAAATGGTCTGTATATTTCACTAAAGGAATTATGGACAATAATATATATATAATCCACATGCAAGCACATTTTCTTATTTAGTAAATTTTCCTCCAATTCAAAATTATTTCAATTATATTATTAATATGCCAAATGCATTGCCCACTGCATGTACATAAAATAATTTCATACTAACACTTCAGATTTTTAATTATACCCATTACAGTAAAGATTTTTTTTTTCACCCTAAATTCAAGGAAACTGTTTTATTGTAATGGTGAAGGAGGTAATTTCTAAAATTATTTTAGATGCCGGTAATGTCTGCTCCACAATTGAGAAGTAAATAACAATCACTATGAAATTTTATACTTCTTCTGAATGAAGCCCATCAGAAGCATAGAAAGCTTCAATAACTACAAAGTAAGAACTATAACAGTATATACAACGTAACAAAGGCAACAACAGATAAATTTTCAAGTTGCAACCAACATCAATGAAAGAAATAGTGAAATATGTTTAAAGAGTCCACCATTCTTCCAAGATCCACTATCGTTTATGTGAGATTACGTCAGCACATTTAGAGCAAAGATATGGTACACTACAACTCATCAAAGCACAAGTTCCAGTTCTTCTTCAGGTATCGCCTGTTAATGAAGTGGTGCTTTATCTAATGTATATGCAATTCTATGTCAAGAAACACATATATGAGAGCTAAATTATCAAAGTGTTAAAATCTTCTATTCCCCCTCCCCCAGAAAATTGAACCTCTGCAATTATTGATCAGACAAAGCTATTCTTCCAGGGGATGATCAATAACTGTGGTAAAAAGTAAACTCTAAGAAATGTTATTGTTCAGAAGGATTGGGGGATAGTAAGAGCACAACAAATAATTCTGTCCACATCTATATTCTGTCATTTTTATTTTCAATGTGAATACAGAAAATTTTGTGCGTATTGTGGTATGGTTACTTAACACTGTATGTATTGTTTAACATCACTAATAAATTCTGGAAAGAAGAAACAGTTGTTACTAATTCATATTTTCATAAAACAACTCATTCTTTTATTAATGATACAACAAATATTTAAATATTTATACTGTAAAAAAATAACATTTTATTTAAAATTGTACTGGTAAATTTATCAGGGGCCCTGCAATAGTAAAAACATTTTAAAAAATAAAAGCTTCTTATGTACAAACAAATTCCACATTAATAAAAAAGTATACTACACATGTTCTCTGTTCATTCTCTTAAAGAAAACTCAAGCTATTTATAATTTAGAAAAATGTAAGTGAATATGCTCTTCATCAAAGCACTATATACAGATACATTGTTAGGAAACAATAGTGGGACAAATTAAATATTTGGAAAGGTGTCTCCCATCCAAATGTTTAATATTTATTACATGGAGTTTGATTACTATCTTTTACTTTCACATTTTGAAACCAAATGATTGTGTATATCCAGAGGCGGCCCTAATAAGTTTTTCAGGTGGTGCGAGATCTCATTGTGGCGCCCCAAATGAGCAATCGCTTATTCGTGATTAAGGTGTCCATATAGATGGACTGAAGATATCAATCATACTTTTATTACATCCCACTAATATCATAAATGTAAAAGTTTGTTTGCTTGGATGTTTTTACTGGTTCACATCGAAACGACTGAACTGCTTAGGATAAATCTGAAATAATGTATTGACCATCTACTTTCATCACAAATAGCAGTTCCCGTGGGATTCGGATACAATATGTATATGAATGCTTGATGAATTCCACTCGAGCAAAGCCGCGGGCAAAAGATAGTATTTAAATATGATAATAACTCAAACCGCGGAAAGATTAGTGTAGGATAGTAGCGGTATGAATGAGAATCAACACTGGAAAGGAATACTATATGTTTGAAAAGGTTTATTTAAGCTACTGTGGCGAACACAATGCTCACTTCACTTACACGTCAAATTTACAGTTTTTAATATTATTTAAAATATATAAAAATAGAAAATTTTTTTAAAAAAATTCCCACTTTTAATACTGAAAAATAAATTTTATCAAAATTTTGCCAGAACCCTCGCAAAATAATGCTTATATAGATTAAATGCATGTATTTTTTTCCCCAGGTAAAACAATTTTCAACAAATATTTTTCGTTGTTTTTGCTCCACTCTCAAGCTAATCCTGCTACGCCCTTGGAAAGTTTTGCAAATAGAGTGACCAACGTATTATCAATTGTATCTATCATATGCTCAAACACGTTCATTGTAAACAATTCTTCTGGATCTGTTGCTATCCCGTTTACGGTTCATACTCAAAAAATCTTTACTTTCTTCGGCATCTGACTGGGTTAATAATCGGAAATGTTCCAGTCTGAGAATCAATTTCTCTGTCTGTTATCAGAGCAGGTACGCTTTCTCAAATTCCGAGCTGTTTATCAGCAACTGTGAAGAGTTTCATAAATCCGCTTTCAGTCTACATAGCCTTTGCTTACAATGTTTACTTGAAACAATGTATTTTACAAAGTAACCACTGTAATTATGAACTCAAATTGCTCTATGATCTGGGTAAGTGAAAAGGCATCTGTTGAATAATTCGTTTCAGAAGGGCGTCATGAACTGAAGAGTAGTGATAACGAATTGTAGCGATGCTAGAAACTCTATTTTTGAAACGAGTTTTGCACATTTTTTGGCGATAGTCCTTCGAAGTGCCTGAATACCACTTCCCATCGCTTTGTTGAATAAAACAAATATTCTTAAAAGAAATCCGGACAAGGAAGCCGATTTAACTGATGTTTTGGCGGCACTTGCTATTACCAAATTTAGTGACAGTTACATGGATTAAAAAATGCTCGATGATACTGGTTCATTTTGTTTTGAGCACATTTGTTTCCTCCTACCACAATGGATCAACTGTCATATCTTTGGCCTCGACAATCGTTCATATCCAATTCGAACTATTGCAAAGTATCAATGGTAAACAGGGCAGTGAGTCCAGCTCCCAGGTCCCAAAGAGTCACTTTCCGGATTGTAAGCACAGTGAAAGACTCACGCACTTAGACTTTGTCTTCATTAGTGTCAACAAAATCAATGTCAAATATAATTGTTCGTCGTGACTTACATCAGGAGTTCAATTCAGTATGACTGAAAAATATTTAGATGACCCAACCATAGTCAAAATTTTATTACGAACTTCATTTGTTTTGAATACATTTGCCAATATAATAAGACATTAGTCCCGTTATTAGCAATAGGGCGGAGATGCTCCATCATCAGAGGATCATATTTTCCTGGTAGGTCTACCCAGCAAGTTACCATCATTAGAAGTATTTAGTATTTCAGATCTGAATCTTCCTCTGAACAAGACATCATTCATTAGAGGATGGCGACCCACTGTGATTTTTCGGCTTCAGTCTGTATTTACAAATGCTTGTCTACTACACTGGAGTTATTTAATGGAATCAACGCTTCTGTGGTGTGATTGTTATCTGAGGAAGTTTCGTGAGTTTTGAGACGCTCTGATTAGTAACTCCAGTCATATAATCTTTCTTTTCCCAAATAAAAATGAGACCTTCTGTTGAATAAACAACATATAAACAATAAACTTTATCAGCATATTTAGATTAAACAAGCTACCTACAAGTTTCTCCATTTGGTGATACTCTTTGAAAATGGGTATTTGAAAAATGACATCAATGATTTTTTTTCTTGTATTTTTTCGGTGCTCGAATAATTATTTCATCTCTGCCAGCAGAGTCAATGAGCGACAATTTTGAAATATAGGCGTAATTTGTACTTGTAAAAGGCGACTATGGTAGTACGACTTGTATACCCATTTGCAATCTTTTGAACAGCAGACGACGTTCGCGCCATAGACAAATCTTCTCGCACATGCTTCTTTTTATCATGATCCTCGTCTGAATAACTTCCATTAAAAGTTTTCTTTCGTCTTGTGTTGAACTAGTTCTGGTACCGACGTTTCAGATTACTTCTAAATAAAAATTTCCTTGCAATTTCGAATTCTTCTCAGTTTCGTCTTGGTTTTCTTTTCTTTTCAAGTACTGTGCGCCATACAGGTTTTTTTTGGGATTAACATATCTGTGAAAGACAGATAAGCTTTGTAAATATTTACGATACCAAAGTTAGTTGTAATCACCGAGGATCTAATATGGTAGAAAGAGATAAGTAGGTTGAATCTCGTCCCATGCACATGTAACCGCATGCATGAACTTCAAAACTACGACTGAAAAGGCAGGAAACAGGTGCGGGAGGCGCGATGCGGCACCGGAGGGTGCTAACTTTGGAGCGAGTTGTGATTTTTATGATACGAGTAACTCGAACTGACTAGAGTAGCAATTCGATTGACTCTATTCAATGATGGCATACGACTATGCATTATGCTGAAACTCTTACTTTTATAAAATTTTCTGGATGATGTGTGTTAAAATAATATACGATGGTGAGTCAAATGAAAACCTTAAATTTGTAATAAAAAATCGAAATTTCACGCCGTTTTCCTGTAAGTTGGTAAGCGTGCTACAAGCAGTGTGCAGAATGGCCTGTAGGTGGCAGCATAGTGCAGATGCACAAATACCATTGCAGTATCAGTATAAAGTTGGCTGCCCCACTTGAGACTAGCACCAGGGAAGAACAGCGTTCTGTTATTCGGTTTTTGAGTAGTGAAGGTGTGAAACCTATTGAAATTCATCGAAGAATGAAGGTTCAGTACGGTGATGCATGTTTGTCACAGCATCAAGTCTACGAAAGGAGTAGGAAGTTCGCAAATGATGTGACTTCAGTTGAAGATGCTCCTCGTCCAGGTCAGACACAACGAGTTCTGACTCCACAGAACATTGCAGCAGTTGAAGCCATAGTGATGGAAAACCGCCGAGTGACACTGAATGACATTGCAGCATGTTTAAAGATTAGTCATGGTTCAGCACACCACATTGTGCATGACGTGCTCCAGTTTCACAAAGTGTCTGCAAGATGGGTGCCACGCCAGCTGACTCCTGAAATAAGAGAACGACGTGTTGATGCTTGTGAAGAACTTCTTCGGCGCTTTGAACGAGAAGGTGATGGATTCTTTGCAGAATCGTTACTGGGGACGAAACCTGGGTTCACTTCCACCAACCGGAAACGAAGAGAGCGAGCAAGGAATGGCGCCATTTCTCATCACCAAAACCAAAGAAGTTTCGAACAGAACCATCAGCAGGGAAGGTTATGCTGACTCTCTTTTGGGACAAAAAAGGCGTCATTTTGGAACATTACATGCCTTGAGGGACCACTGTCACCAGTGCATCATACACAGATCTCCTAAAAAAATCATCTTCGGCCTGCAATCAAATCAAAGCGACGTGAATTGCTGTCATCAGGTGTCCTTTTGCAACATGACACACTGCCCGTACAACAGTTGCAACAATCACAGACCGGCATTTTGAGTGTCTTCCTCATCCACCATACTCACCAGACCTTGCCCCAAGTGATTTCCATATGTTTAGACCACTTAAAGAAGCAATGGGAGGATAGAAGTTCCGTTCTGATGAAGAGGTACGCCACGCGGTGCATGAGTGGTTGCGCGGACTACCAAAAGAATTTTTTTCTAAAGGAATTTATGCACTTTGTAAGCCCTGGAGGACTTGCATTAAGCGTGGGGGAGATTATGTTGAAAAGTGATACAGCTTTGTACCACTTCTGAACAATAAATAATATTTAAGGTTTTCATTTGATTCACCCTCGCACCGCTCGCACCGCCCTAGGGCCGCGCCTGTGTATATCTTCAGTCTATTTAGCTTCTTCACACATCAGTTTAATTTAAATTCAGCTTTAGGGAAGCAAGAATTAAGATTTTCAATTTTTCCAATTAATAAAACTCATGTTCTCTATTTAAGTTCTACAGTTGTTTGTTAAAATTGCACGAACATTATTGTCAATATGAAAGATATACAGATTCGTAAGTCAAGCATTAAATTGCCTTTTCCTTTTAAAGAGAAAGAGCAAAATAGAACCTGATAAAAAATTTGTTAGAGTACAGTCTACTTGAAACAAGAAGAAGGCATTTTTTATTCCTGCCCTGATAATAATGAGGCAAAAATAAACAAAGATGTATATCTATCTACAAGTGCACTCTAAAGTGTTACCGTACACTTTAATGATTGTTAATCATAGTTGTATATCTTAACACTTCTGGCACTGATATTTAAATTTGTAAAAAAAATATAAATTACTACTGCTGTGTTTTTACTGGCAGTAAGTACATCACAGATTTTTTAAAAAGGATTTTAAAGTGCTTTGTCAGCAGCATCAGTGACAATTATTAATTAATAATTATTGAAACAGCTAAACTGTATTTAAAATGCTTTTTTGTTATCAACTGAAAATTTTAATGAATGCTTAAATAGATATGAGGTATATTTGTACTGCACATTATTTAAAAATGTTTTTTTTTCAAAATATGGAATTCTAACTTATAATGTATATGGTACTATTCATGAATCACATATCATAATTTTTATATATTTATGTATAATGGCAACCATATCCAGTTTAATTAAACTGAAGGAAACAGTTCCTATATGAAGCGTAACATAACATTGTTGTGGAGAAAACATTTACAATAAAACTAAAAAGAAAGCTTCACCATTAAGAAAAAAAGTAATTACCATCAAAGTAACATGCTTATTTAAGAATCTTTAACAAACTGTCAAACTGCATCAATGAACTCCTCATTACAATAGCCAGTTAATCATACTGGAAGCTTGGAAAAAAATTTAGTAAACAAGCCATTAAATTCTCAATTCTCATTATTGCCAATTTTCAAATTAATTTTGATAAATCACTTTTCAATAACATTACCCCACTGAAAAGACTGCCGCGCAGGTGCAATTGATAGGTGGTGTGTTGTGTAGTGTCAGCTAAGCCCTTCACTTGCCATCATAGCATGGTATAGTAAGCATTGTTAATTTAAGGTGGAAGCTTGTTTAAAAAATGCAGCACTTATTTTGAAGGCATTTTGCAGTAGGTCATCACAGGAGTGTTAATAACAAGAAAAACATATTGTGCTGGGTAAGGAATTTCAGACAGTTTTTGCTCTACAGAATAAATTGTCTGGTAGATCTCGCACCATTCAGACATCATAGAATATAACAGCAGTGGGGTAGGCTTTTAACACATGGTATTCATCTTGGGAATGTGGGGAGAATTTTACATGCAAAACTGCAATTTCATTCTTAGACTTTCTTCTAATGTCACTGGTTCAATTAGGAAGCTTATTGTATGGCCACATTGGAAAATTTTCCAGCTGATGCCGTTATGATCTCTTAGTGATGAAGCTCATTTTTGTTTATAACAAAATTTTTGTACTGGGTTGTGAACAATAGTCAACAACTCCATTAATATCCTCTCTACACTGATCATGTACTTTCTGGTGTGGTGATACAGAATATGGGATATTATGGCTGTACTTTTCTAAAAAAGAAAGATGTACAATAACTGGTGCAACCAATTGCTATGAAGAGATGATTTACAACTTTCTGGAGCCTTTGTGGTTCCAACAAGATGGTGCTACTGCATACATGGCAAGTATATCCTATAGTCAAGAGAATGTTTTCCAGTATGCCTCTGCATGTGATAGTCCCTTATGGCCTGCTCGTCACCAGATCTATACCCTTGTGATTACTTCCTCTCCATTACCTGAAGGTTAAAGTCTATAAAGGTAGGCTGCACACAGTTGATCAACTGAAAAATATTATTCACTGTACCATCATAGTACCTCCAGCAAAAAATGATAAGAAAATCAATGCAGAAATTAATGTTGAGGCTTCAATGGTGTATTGATCACGACTTCAAAAATTTGAATAATGTAATCTTTAAAACGGACTGATGATTGACAAACACTGATGGTAAAATTGGGATTGGATTTATATTGTTCATTTTATTCTTGTCATGAATAGGATGTACTTTTTTGCTGCCCATTATACAACGTAATGTGAACTTTCTTTTCCAACATCATGCTAAAACATCTATTTCAAATTAATTATATCAACTACAAAATTTTCTTTCTACCCTATCATCAAGACTTTGCTCATCAGTCCCCAATATTACTGATACCAACTTATCTGAGAACCCCATCTTCAGACTGTTCTGAAGAAAAAAAGGTCAAAGTTGTTTTGATTTCCCATGCTTTCTCAACCAATATGACAACCACTCTATAATTTTTTTTTAATATCATCAATATAAAGTTTATTTACAAGTTAAGGAAAACTACTATGACATTAGATATATGTATGAATGAAAAAACTGAAAAAATATATTTACATACAACTGAGGATACAACAACTTGAGAAACCTGATCAACAATGTTGATGAAATAAAAACTGAAACATTGACTATGCTATGCTAAAGAAATTGATATTATCTTCTTACACCCCCAAAAATACATATTAAACCACTGACTAGTCTGCTATCAAGAGAAATAAATGCAGAGAAAACAATTCAAAATCTGTTTTTAATAGTTTTAACTGTTTTTGGCCATACCTACTCTCTCTCATATATGATCAAATGTGTTACATAAAAGAAAAGTTATTTATAGTTACCTGATGATAACTTCTAATAAAATAATCAGTTGTGATGTCAAACCTTCATACTCTCAAAATTTTTTGACTGGAACACATTTAAATCTAGCCTTGATGATTGTTCTAAAATCTTTTAACATTCTACAGGTTACCTGTTCATAGACTATTCATAACAATTTCAAACAAATGGAGAAGATTAAATTTCCTTATTTACAAATCGACATCTAAAATGCAATTTTTATTACTTCTGACTTCTTTGACTGCATATATCTTTAATCAGGTAGATCCTGTTTTTTAGCCCTTACACCAGCACTGTTGCGGTACCAGTATACTTGCAATAGGATGCCTAAGTCAATGCACACCTGCAGAAATCCACACAACCAGAATTGTGCTGGAGCTTGTCGCACAAGGAAATATACTGTTTTGAATACATCACCAGTGGCCCACATTAAAACCATCTGCAAACTGAAACAAAGCCATCTCATGTTTATTTGACAACTCTTAAATTACTTTCAAAAAAATATCTTATGCTACTATAATCAGCCATAAAATATAGCATTTTCAAATAAGAGAGAAGAAGGAGTAGAAAAGATAAGTAGTTTGGGAAGATGATAAATTAAAAACATATACACAATTTTGACGGTATTTCATAAATCCTTCGGAGGAACGTAATAGGGTGAGCCAGCTAAAAGAAGTAGTCTCTAAGGTACTTAAAATGCAGTAGATACAGGAAATAACAACAAGAGCACCATAGAGAAGATTTCAAGAGCTATTTATTATTGTTATAAATTATGACTTAGAGAGATTTTGGACTTAACATTTAATTCAGTGGTAAGTTGCGAGCAACTCGTTGGAACTCAGACAAGATTTTTAAGTTTCTGTGCAAACTAAATGTGGGGGGGAGGGGGGGGGGATCGAAATCAAGTGTATAGTTTGATATAATAACAATAAATTTGTAAATAATTGGAAGGAAGGGAAGCTGTAGCGGAAAGCAATGGTTATTAAAATTACTCTGGACTTTCGTTTAGTTATAATTTAAAAAGGTAGGCAAAGCAAATAATGCTTTGTATCTGTGACAGATGAGTATGTCATAAATCCAAGTAACTAGCTTTTAAAATACTGAGTACCCTTACTTGAGTATTGTGAAATTTTATGAGACTCATATTACAGAATTAAGTGAGTAAATTCAAAGACAATAAAAATTGGAGAGAAGTGTGTTTCATACCCATCTATCACATTGTTCCATAGCTCTGTTTTGATTATGAGGTCAGCTTAAGATATGATTTATTAATGCATCTATGGTAGATGTTCAAATTTTTGAGATGCAATATTAGCATTATTCTGTTTAGGTCGAAATGTAACTTGGACAACAACAACAAATGAGATTCCGTATTACAACTATTACAATTACTATTATTACTACTCCATTATTCACTACAAAGCAAAGGGTGCTCTGCAATTATTCTAATAAGTAAAGGTTTATGAATGGGAACGGATATACAGGATATGACAGGAAGCATCCATGGGCTATTTTAAGATATCATCCTGGCATTCACGTGGAATGATCTACGGAAACCATGAAAAATCAAGATCGGGATGGCTAGAATAGTTTCTCGAGACATACTCCTGTTGGATTCCAAATTTCCTTGCTCCGTAAATCCTTCTCAAACCGATCCCTAATCTCTTGTGGCAAAAATGAGTATGGAAAATAATCGGTTTGGGCCCTGATTTCTTGTTTTCTCGGCCATTCCAGGATATGAATGTTGCAGGTAGTAAAATGAGTTTGCTATCATTCTGACAAGAGCAACACTACGATATACCAGATCTTCCAAACCCAACCACCTCAACATCAAACATTTTTCTCCAACTGTTACAAACTTGGCCGCTCTTCTTTGTATGTCCTCCAATACCCCTATTAACCCTTTTTGATGAAGGCCTCACACAGAACAATATTCTAAACAAGATGGCACAGGTACAACTGATATATCTTCGGGCTTACAATGTTTTAAATTATGACATAAGAAAAGGAGCATATGGTTTGCTGTCCCAGTTACCTTCTCAATGTGTTCATTCTACAACAAATTATTATGAACTTACACCCATAGGTATTTCACAAAATCTACTGTAGAAAGGGCGATACCATTAATTGCATATGTAGAGGTAAATGGTTTTTACCTATATGCATGACTTTTTCACTTTTTGCTCCAACTGCCAGCCTTCGCAAAAAAATATTAGTTTCACAACCTTGGCTTGTAGCAAAGGTTTTTATTTTACAATAAATAATAGCATCATCAACAAATAGTCGTGCCTCCCCTTCCATTACATTGCATATGAAAACAACAAAGGCCTATAATGCTTCCCTCAGGAATCATAGACCTCACTTGGCTTGGTGATAACATTCATCATCTAGAACTACACACTATTGCATGCTTTAGGAAGTCAACTAACCAAATGGATATTTGTCTACATGTGCCGTAGCTATGAAGTTTCGTAAGTAACCTAATATGAGGCACTGTGTCAAAAGCTTTCTTTTTAAATCTATTAAAACTAAGTCAACCTGAGTTGGCTCATCTACTATATGGCCAAGTCATGAACTTAAAGTGCAAGTTGAGTCTTGCTGCATTGACCTTTCTAAATCCACGTTGATTTAAATAGCTCCCGCTTTTTCCAAAAAAAATGTACGACATTTGTTCTAAAATTCTACAAAATATTGAAGTTAATGAGATCGGCCTATAATTTTTAGGATCATTAAAATTTCCAATCTCAGACACCAGACTTAAATAGCTGCCTTCCATTCAGATTATATGTTTCCTTGATCTAAGGAGGCACTATATAATTTTATCAAATTTGGCACAATTTTGTTTGCAAACCTAGAGCAGAATCAAGTAGGAATACAATCTGGTCTGGGAGTACTACCGAATAAAGTATGAAGAACTGAATTTTTTATTAATAATTTAAGTTTCTTCCATAAAACTTATGATACTAATGTCATAACTTAAGGTGACTGGTAGTGGTTCCAAATTTATTGTGATCTATGAATTATTAATAAAATTATGCAACACAGCATACAGTGTTGGATTTCAACATTTATTTTTAATTTTATTTGCTTTCAAAGGTACCACATTACTGATGTCACTAATTCAGCTGCAAAGAGAAAGTTCCAAATTGTATCAAAGTGTATATTACTGTGGATTATGTTGATATCTTCCTCAAGCTTTCATGCAAAAACACAGAACTACATCTAAATTACCCATACATAAATAAGATTGTGATAATAATCTATAATCTTAGTGGAGTGTTTATACTTGATGGGGTGTGCAGTATTTGGGAGTGTTGATAAATTACTGTGCCCGGTCTAGGGTGGAATGGTTAGCTAGAAGGCTACACTGCGCTACATGGGAGGATGGAGGGGGGGGGGGGGGAGTTCCGAGCTAACGCACAGCTTTCCATTCATATTATTTTTCACAGTTAAAATGAGGTACAGAACACACAACAGCATGTGAATATTTATTTCCTTCTTTAATTATCTGTGTATGTAATTTACAATAGTCTGGCAAGAGAAAACAGTACAAAACGTCTTCTGGAATCAAAAAGGGAAAAAGGCTACGTGCTACGTGAGGGGGGGCGGGGGGTTGTTTACTGGCAAAAGCCCACATGGGGAGGAGGGGGGATTCACAGGAGGCCAAAAAGGAGCTATGTGGTTTATGGATGTTCCCTTTGGTTGGTATGGTGTGTGATATAGCAACTCTGCAACAAATGGGTTGGGCTTGTTTCATGTGTTCTTAAGCTATTGAATTGAGGAAAATAAAGTATACAACAGGCAATCAACACATTAATTGTTGAAGTGAGAAATGGCAGAAATTGTGAAAACATATACATAGAGCATTATTTGTAAACAAACATGTGGAAAATTCCTACAAACAATACAAAATTAAATAAGTTTACGTAATTATACCAACTTCAACCAAGAGCAACAAGTTCATAAACCATGAAATATACAAATGAATAAAAAAAAATATGATGATATTAACTGCATTTTTGAATAGCTGTTTACATCAACCTGATATGCTAAAAAAATAAGTTTGTCACTTCTATTGTTTTATTTATTAATTTTTTTACTATTTGACAAAGGATCTCTTTTGCAGTCACTACAATCTTCCAGTGAAATTTCATCAAAAACAATGTAAAAATGGAGGAATTATGTTGTCGTTACAGAATTATGTAAAAATCTAAAAAACAACTTACCGATGTATCTTGTCCAAAATGAAATTCATTAAACATTTTTAATAGCAGCCATCATATTTAATTTTTTCATTCATATGATTACAAAATGAAAGGTGCAGAAGATTTATCTTTAATACTATGGGAAATCATATCTTGTGAATTATACAATTAAATAAAAATTGTCTCAATGCAACATTGATTGCACCACACTCGTGAGATTGTCCCTGTTATTTGGAAACAAATGTATCCTGTTTGTCTATAGATTTGATTTTCAGTCTACACATTACATTTTTGTCTGAAATTTCATGACAACTGGTGCAAAGTCAGCAGAACTTAGAGGAGTGGACAAAATTACAAGGGTTGCATTTTCGTTAAAAAGATGGGAGTTGGATTTGCTTGCAAAAATTGTGGCAAAATGAGTTTATTATCTGATATGATACGAAATATTAATGGAACATACTAAATATTGAAGAGCATATATCCAAAATCTGGTTGATGAAGCCTGACAATATTTTATGAGGCATCAGAACAGCATGAAGGATAAAGATATAAAGCATGTAATAGCTCTACATTTTAAGCACAAGATGGTTGGAAATTTTTGCTTTTGTATAAATCAAGGAGAGTTTGTGCTGGACTAAGCTTTAGTCGAAATTTCAAGAATAAGTTTTAATCTGAATTTTGAAGCATATTCATAATGTGTAGTTGCAAGCAATTTAAATTATTCCAATTTTCTTGTGTGAAGGATGACAATTTTGTGAATTCAAAAATAAATGTTGTATAAAAGCTAATATGATAGGATGCAGCTGAGAGGGCTCAACATTTTTAGGTAAACTGCTGCTTGCAATAGACACCAAACTAGTTGCGTAAAACTACGTACAACATGTAGCACAAATTTGTGAAAGCAATTTATCAACGAGACTGCATATTATTCCTATCCTAAAACTTAAGACAACATTTTATTCAGATAAAAATCAAGAAATGAGAAACATTTCCAGTCAACATACCGAGTTTGAATTTCAGCCTGAAAGAGAAACCTCTTGTAAACAAAAAAGCAAATTCTTTTACATCTTACCTCATGCCCACAGTTGATTTGTTTTGATAATTGCGTTTCAGCTGTGGAACCCCAAGCATAGCCTCAAAAAACACGGCTAGAAATCCAATAAGTTCAACAAAAATTGGCACATCTATAAAAATGTACATCACAAAGCCACACAACACACTAAATACTGTCATAAACTGAAGATAGGAAACAAAGTCTGTCCATGCCCAGAAGTATTGGGAATCAAAATCTGAAAAGAGAGATTTTTAAACAAGTTAAAAAGAGTTTAAATTTGCATTTAATATTATAAAATTATGTGTAGCTAATTTTTAAATTAATAGTATTTGCTTTTTCTCCCCTCAAATGTGTTGCCCTGGATATAATGATATAATCAATTTATTGTATCACAAAACTATAGTTATCAAGTGCACCATTGGGTTTCACACATATATTGTGTATTAAATTGAATTCAGCAAAGAAAATGTAAAAACCTTTTTATATATATATTTATAGTAAACTTCACTTTGCATATTGCAAAATTATCTTTCAAAATGTATATATTAAACAAACATATACACATAAAAATATAAACTGAAAAAAAGAAGAAAAAACTGTGTGTGTCTGCAGTCAGAATCTCTACCACCTGAGCTATGTGGTTGCCCAAATTCTTTTACTGCAGTATATTTATTGCAAAAATTGAAATAATTATATTATCATGGTTCACCAGTTCTCTAAAAGTCAATGTTGTTCTACCAGAATGCAGGCAGAATGGTAGATACCATAATAAAAGAATTCTTCAAGACAGGATCTCAGCTATTCCTACACTGCTAGTCAGTGGAGTGTGAGTCTATACTTTGTTGTTATAATTCAAGCTCATAAAAGCATATAAAGTTCTTAGTCCAAGAGGCAACATGCTGTAGAAATGCTTCACTACAAGTCTCATGCCGATTAAAAGGCATTTTGCAGATCTGTATCTCTGTTCTTGGGCACTCACCTGGACACACTTTACAATCAACTGACCAACTCTAATGCATGTTAATGATTTGATATCCCTGACTGTGATGTGTCACTTTATCCAAATAATGATATTCGAAGGAGCAATGTTGTGGAAGAAGAAAATTCTAACATAGTCATTTCTTTTCTTTCAAATTTTCTCAAGGTGATTATTATTATTATTTCTTAAGAAAACATTTTTAATGCATCTTGTAATTGATGATAAAAATGCTGAATTGTTGTCATCAAGGTCATTAGACATATTTTCTGCACCAAAGATACTCCCCATTCTATTGAGCATCTGTCTACAACACCCAATTTGTATAAGCTCACTGACAGATAGAGCTCAAAAAAGATTGTAGGCAAGGAATGGGAATGACTTTGACAAAGGCCTTTTGAAATAACCATCCAGGCATCTCCCTGGAATGATTTTGGCAAACCATGGAAAACAAAAGTCTGTATATCTCACTGGAGACTCAACCTACATGCTTCCAAATTTCATAACTGATATTTTTATTTCTCAAAACAACTTTTCCTCAAGCTGCATACTTGAATGAGGTCAGGGTAGTGTAAAGTATTAAGCATATATTGATAAGGCAAGTCCCATTTGTATAGTCCAGAAATTGTGGTACTTACTGCAAACACACGATGAGTTTAACCCTGAAGCAGTTATTAGAGCTGTTGGCGTTGTTGCAACTGACATGAAAAATCAATAATAGTTTAAATTTTTGCTTCAAATTATGTACCTATGACTATTAATCCTGAAGAACATTTCCTTGGTGGTGAACTGGAGGCCAGCTAATTTGTATACCAGTTGGATGATGGTGCAGTTGATAAATACCCAATGATGGGGAGTTTTTCTCTGGTGACAGGAATTCAGTGCTCATTGGGGCTGCACATTTTGCAGTGTGTTCTATTTATTCCCCCACCTCACTACAAGCAAACCAATCATCATTTTATTTTTAAAATTATTTATTCCTCCACCTCACTACAAGCAAACCAATCATCTTTTTATTTTTAAAATTATTTATTCCTCCACCTCACTACAAGCAAACCAATCATCATTTTATTTTTAAAATTATTTATTCCTCCACCTCACTACAAGCAAACCAATCATCTTTTTATTTTTAAAATTATTTATTCCTCCACCTCACTACAAGTAAACCAATCATCTTTTTATTTTTAGAATAATTAACTGTAATTTTTAAATAATGGTGACAATAAAACTGCCGTTAAGTATTGAAAATAAGATAAGATTGGGGGGAAAATAATCCGTAACCACAGATGAAATCAGGAGGTCCTAACGAACACAAAAAATACAAACACACTTCACAAGATTTTAGTTAGTTACTTTACTCATGTAGGAGGCAAGACATATGGCGAGGGAAAGATGTGTGCACATCCAGACCTACCACAGGAATGATTCATTGATTTATGTCGTAGCTATGGATGTGCACACATTTTTCCCTCTGCCTTATGTCTCACCTCCTACATGATTAATATTATTAATTGAAAAATTGTTAAGTGATTTTGTGTTTGCGTCAGCCTCCTGCATTTATCTGTAGTATTAGTGATGGGTTATTTTCCTTATCTTATTTTTAATTGTATGAGGTGTGTTCAAAAAATAACAGAAATTTCCAATTTTTTGAAAATAATTCTATTTATTCGTCTACATCGATGCTATCCCCTTCAAAATAGCTCCCATTAGATATTGTACACTTATGCCAGCACTTATTCCAATCCCCAAAACACTTATGATATTCAATCTTTGGGACAGCTTCGAGCCCTTTCAGCAATGCACTTTTAATCTCAACTATGCTCGTTAAACGATGACACTTCAAAGTTCTCTTTATTTCTGGGAAATGGAAAAAAAAGTCATACGGAACCATGTCACAAAAATGGAAGCTGGGGCATCATTGTAATTTTTTTTTTTTTGCCAAAAATTCACGAACAAGCAGCGATCTGCCATGAATTGTTTTGCCATAAATCTTGGAATTTTCTTCAGAGTGCTTCATGCAAACAGAATTGAAATTGATGATAATATTCATTACTAATAGTTTTACCTTGTGGCAAGAACTCATGGTGCACTATACCATTAAAACTGAAGAACACAGTGAGCATAACCATCACATTTGACCAAACTTATTGAGCTTTTTTCGGTCTTGGCAATCCAGTGAGCCTTAGTTTCGACACCATACCCATAAACCCATGTTTCATCACCTGTTATGACACATTTCAATAGTTTTGCATCATTACTCACATCATTTAGTGATTCCTGAGCAACTTCCATTCGCCGTTGATTCTGTTTGAAACTCAACACTTTTGGGACAAATTTTTCTGCTACACGTTTCTTATCCAAAACAGATGAAAAATTTCATGGCATGAGGCAATTGATATGCAAACATATCCAACTCCTCTAAATGTGATTTGGTGATCATTCGTGATCGTTTCTTTCACTTTTGCCACATTTTCATTGGTTATTGATATGCTATAATGACCAGTAAGCTCGTCATTTTCAACGTTTTCATGGTCATCTTGAAAACAATTGTATCATTTGTAAACTCTTGTTTTACTCATAGTAAATTCATCAAAAGCAATATTTAACATTTCTAAAACTTTTTTGCACTTAATTCCACTTTTTTTTTTTTAGCAAAATTTAATGATTCTCTGATCCATGATTTATACAAATGAAAAACCATTGTCTGTATCAAAAGACGTGTTATCCTTTTCACAGCTGATAAGAGACTAAATAAACACAGATCAAAATGTATAGAAACTTTTCAGTTGCATTTGCCAACACATCAACCAAAAAAATCGTGCCAATCAGCCTAGTATAAACTGCGATATTTCAAAATTCCTATCACTCTTTGAGTACGCCTCATAATTTATATAATAGTTACAATGAAACCGTTGTTAGGTGATGCAATTAAGGAATGATGGAAGTAAATAATTCCTTCTCTGAAATTTGAGACATGTGAGAACTGTCCATAACCAAGTTCTTTCCTGGACTTGTGTCCATAAACCAGATCCTTTGCAATGGGAATAACTTTCTATATTCCTTTCTTGAAATACAAATCCTTCCCACATCCTACCCAATGCTCCTAATACATGTTTGAGTAGACCACCCAATCTTGAGATAATCTAAGTCTACAAACACTCACCTGACTCTGCTAGAATACCACATGGATCTTTCCCATACAATAGACCTTATTGCGAAACTTGCAACATTGATCCATTCACCATACAACAAGCCTACAACATGGGAACTTTTTCCTATTATTGGACATGTCACTTGAGCAACAATATACCTTAATTACCTATTCACCTGTCTTCCCTTCATAGCTTGTAATATAGGCCTTACCCCTAACCAACTGTCCATCAGGATGAATGGTCACAGCCAAACAGTTTATAGTGACAACCTAGACTATCCACTTGCAGCTCATGCCAGTTCCCACAATTGTAACAATCTTAACAACCATTTTACAGTGAGAGCTGTCAGAGTTTTTTCTGATATTACTACCCCTTAGATGGGAAATAGCCACTCAACGTATCCTTGACACCAGGCATCACTGTGGCCTCAACCTCCATTAGGACCCCACCAATACACATATCACTTATTTTTTATTTGTATATATCTTTTTGTTTGTTTATCTTTCCTTTTTCCCGTCAGAGATAAGGTCACGTAATTATCGTTGGTTAACTTTTCCCCTCTACCACTGCATACACCACCATTCATACCTGGTTTATTTTTAGCTTAGTCACATTGTAAATCTCTGTGCATACACACCCTATTCCCTTGCAACATAGCTTCCTCTAATCACAATTAAGGTTTATACCAAAATATTCTAAAATGTGTTCAACACAGTCCTCATCTGTAATTGCAATTTTTAAGATATTTCTGAAGTTATTTTCATTCTTACTTTATATTGATTATTTACCAACTGGCCACTCCCTCTTTACTCCTCCAGAGATTGTACTTTCTGCCAGACATAATTGCTGTTCTCAAACTGTGTTTTCATAACCCTCATCATTACAAGTTTAATTACTCAGTTCAGTCACAACCAACCACCCATATTTCACTCATGGGACGGCTGTCAGCAGCCACACAATCTGATACATTCTGCATGTTTTATCATTAACAAGTCATGGAAAAATTGTATACTTTTGTTCATTGTGCCTTTTAAGTTGTTGTACCCAACTGCTTACAGCTGACCCCCTCCTTGTTAGTAGCGAATATCTACAATGTGAACATCCTACAATTAGAATAGTAATAAAAAGAGAAACATGCTGAACAAAAACATGCAACTTGTAATATGATAAATGCAAATGCTTAGTTTTCATTGACTCTGAATATGCAAGATCTGCAAATAACATACATGGAAATAAAAGAAGATTTTCAATATCTTATACAGACCAATGCTCTTTATGGCATTTGAAGACAAAATCACATTACAATTTGGAGATATTTTAAATAATATTTTACATAGATGTCGTAAACAAAAATATTAATAGTATTTAAAAAAGAATCTGAAAATGGTCTATACAAATGTTTCTGCTTTCAAAGAATAAACTTATCCAAAGATTTATCATATACCTAAATCACTTTTAGTTCAGCTTATTAGTTTTTGAAAACATGAAACACCATCCACTATTACTTTATGTTGCACAATTTGTGAGATTGATTTTTCCTTTAAGCACAGCTAACTTCTTCAGTAAATTTATGTAGCAGCAAATAAAATGCTGGTAGATACGGGATCAAAGCTACAAATCAAAACTGAATGTGTGAAGTAAATTTTTTTTATGAAATCATGTTATTAATTTAGAGCAATATTTTTGTCACCGTTCTTCTCCCAACTTAAGAAAGTAAATAAACACAGATATGTGATATTTAAAAGTAGCTTTTAATCAAGGGAAAAAGTAAATAAGACCTACAGCAAGACAGAGATTACCAAGGCTGAATCTGCTAAGTAAATAAATGAGCCCAGATCATAAGTAGCTGTTCGAAGGGATTAAAGGTTTCAAGTGAACACCCCATCTCTGGGTGCCATTGCCAGATTCCCAGAACCACCCGTCTTTCCATCTTTTCATTTTCAATGATCCTTAACTCTCTCTCATCTTTACCATAGTCAAAACTTCAATAAAATAAACCAAACATTTTGCAACACATCTTCCAATAGAAAATTCTTCTATCATCATCTCCCCCCCCCCCAACCTTTCTTTTACTAATGGGTTTATGTTTCATTGACGTCAAGGCCATTAGAGGCAGGATGGGACTGGGTACAAGGAATGATAAGGAATTCAGCCATGGCCTTTTGAAGGAAGCATCCCGGCATTCACCGGGAGTGATTTGGGGAAATCTTGGAAAACCCAAATCTGGATGCCCGAACGGGGATTGAAACTGGTGTCCTCCAAATGTGAGGCCAGAAAGTCAACTACTCACCCATCACACTAGTCATCATTCTCTAATCTCATCAATTATGCATTAGTGATCTTAATTCAATGATACTACATTAGCAAAATATACTTGTTATTCCATACCCTCACCCTTTCCAAAATCTTCAACTTTCCAACATCTTCAACTTTCCCTATTGAATCCTATTAACCATTCATGAATAAATCAAAATTCCAGCTAAGTGTTTCTTCCACTTCTCATAATCACAAAAACGACATCTAATTTCAATCATATTGCTCTGGTTCAGAAATCAAGTTTCTTAAAACTGCCCATGACACTGGCACTCCAGAACATCCTTCCTACTATCCTTAGCCCATACCATAATGTCAAACTTAATCATCAATGCCAACTTACCTCAAGACATTGTAAAACATGCAAAATCCTTCTCAAACCAGTTAAACATTTGAGATTAACAAATGGTATATTTATGATCAGTTCCCTTAATACAGTAATCCATAAAAGTTATCTGTATCTACTCTCAAACTCATTTCCCCTCTACTTACTTTATATCTGTATGGAAAGGCTGTATACAAATGCCTGTACACGCCAAACCTGGAAGTCTCCAAGAGTGTCTTCCTTTGACAACTATAACTCAATTCACACCAACAACTAGTACACCTACCACCAGTACCAGCCCTCATATTCCACCACTCCCCTCCCTCCTCACCCATATGCTATAATTTACTATACATCCTTAAAAGCACCATTGTCAACAAATAAAACACCACAGTTGCTCCTTCCCCTTTAATAAAGTCACAATCACCTATTCCAACACAATCATTCAACACAGTATAAGCAACATGATCCACCAACTGTCTCCACTGTCCCGACATCATATATTAATTTCAACCAACTATCCATTAGAGCAATAACACATTTGAACTCTTTTGATAGAATCTGCTTTACTTTTCTTCAATTTTTATTTTTTTCTTAAGGCTTAATGTCTTGACACCAGAAGTAATTACAGAAAACTAGGGAAAACATAAATTTGGATGGGTATTTAAACTCATTTCCTCCCAAATGTCAGGCTCAAGTGGTGCAGTAGACCTACCCTGGCCTTGAGCTTCATCAGCACGCTTCCACTATGTATTCCAATATCTGATAAAATCATCACCTTTTTTAATTTACATTTTAAATTTTTGTGCTTTTTTAAAAAAAATTATTTATCATATTTTACTCTGCCACTTGAATAATGATTTGCCCAATGTTTGTTTTCACATTTTTCTTGTTGTAACACCCTTGCCAGCTTCAGTTTAGCTAAGTGATTGTTGTGCTTTATCCACTCTTGTTTAAAATGCACTTTTCCTTGAGGTAGTGTTTCCTCTTCCATTAATGCAGTATGAAGTAGACATATTACACATTGTTTGCCACAGTCAAATAATTAATACACATTTATAAGCTAAAATGACTTTATATCAATGTAACTAGTAGTTTCAATTAGTTTTTAACCTTATCAATTATTTTCCTGCGCTATGAACCTTCTGTCACATTGATTCATACAGCTGGCTGGAAATCAGTAGACTAGAGACCTGAAGCACGAAATTCCTTTAAAAATTACTTTTAATTCAGTAGTAACAGAACATTTCAATTTGCAGAACAATAACACAGAAGCTTCATATAAAAATAAACCACTTAACACATGTGATAAAGTCTGTAGGACAAGGACAAATAAACAAAGCATGAGGGGAAAAAGTTATGCAGCTAAAGAATAAATTTCATATACTCTTCCAGAATTAAGATGGATAGTAATTTTGTTAATTGCTCCATAACCGAAGCTGCACCAATATGCAGACGAATAAAGCACTGACTAGCATTACAAAAGAAAGGAAAAAAAGTTAATCAAGATGGTCTGGCGATTAATTTTTTTTTTTTTTAAAGAAGTGCAAGCATTCTTGGTGTGAAACTTGTACATAAAATTTAATCTTTTACGTACAGAGGGCTTGGACAAAAGCTTTGTTGATTCAATTTATCTCTGTCATGTGTTCATTGTGAGACTGACACATTCGATAAGCTTTTGATTACTTTCTTCCTGCAAATACATGTAAATGTTATGAGCTATTCTTTCACATCCACATGCATTGTGAGTCTTCAAAATTAAATGGACTAACATGAGTTTGTTGGCTAGATCAAATAGAATGATTTGGTTTCCCAAGAGTCAGTAAGATTTGTGGAAGCCAAGGAAGCCCTTACCTAATGTAAATTTAACAACCAAACTTTGTTTTCATGCACATTGTTTCTTTCTCTGTTCATGGTTTACACAACTGCCCATTAATAAAACATTACCTTAAATTTTAATATCATAAAATACTATTTCCCCTAAGCAGATTAGTAAAGACAGCTCATGAGTGGATGTAAATACTTACATTAATCTGATATGTTATTTCTTTGTACAAGGTGTGTTGCAGGAGATACATACATTCAAGCAACCGCACACAAGAAACTGCAAATAAGAAAATCATTCACCAGTGCAAGCTGAACATACAAAGAGATGAAAGATTTGGTGCTTATGAAAGAATCAAGGAAAGATCTCTCAGAACTCTATAAAGCAAGAATACAGAGAAAAAAAGAAGTGGTCAAGACACGTGTCCACCACATACCACGAAAGGTGTGCACTGCAAACAGCTGTTTATTGCTCTTGCGAGACCCTCCACTCGTTTCATCCTTGCTGCCAATATCTGTTATAAGACAGATCAGTAAATTAGTCCTAATATAAAACCTTCATACACTGAACTGTGGGTCAAATTGTAACTTGTTACATTAATGATACAACCCAAAAAAGACAATATTTTCACAATTTCACAGTGAGCTCATCAAAAATTATTATTCATTTAGAATTGTAGATACTGTGCTAAAATATGCAAGGATGATACTAAATTACAAAGGAAATGCACTTACACACAAAAGCACCTGTAGATACAGTAAAAGATTAAGAAGTATACAAATATTTAGAATATCACTAGTCTATATAGCTATAAAATAACCAATTCAAAAATTGTTATGTTAAAATCCATGTTGATGGACACAAATTTCTGTTTATAAAGGTGTATAACTGTATTCTTTGAGATACACGCAACAGAAATAAAACAAATATTTCAATATGTTAAACATAACAGTTCACAGTTTCATAATTCTCATTCAGTTGCACCAGACACTTTCATAACTTATGACAGTTCATTTAAGGTTACATTCTGAACACACGTACATTCCTGACTGAGAACTGAATGATGGTATCTTTAATTAAGACAGTTTTGTTAATTATTAATATACAAATATTGAGTGGTCTGATAGCTCAGTGGCCATCATCTCTGGTTGTTTACCGTAGTAACTTTACCGTAGTAACAAAATACTATTATATTGGTTCATACGCCACATAGGTGTTTAGATGTGTGTGTTAGATAAATGAAGAACTTTCTAGATTAGCTTAAAGTATTGTGAAGCAAGAGTTGTGGTGTGACCTTCCAGGTCGCGTTTTAGAAGCTGGGTGGTGAGGACGCTTTTCCGTCTACGGCTGTTAAGTAAAGTGAAATGGTTTCCATGATCATACTTTAGTGCTTGGCCCTACTAGGCTGTCCTTGTGTTTAACTCAGTCGATTAAAATGGATGCATCGATATTGATGAGTGGTTGTTTGAGAAGATAGGTTTGTGAGAAGATGATGTTCGAGGGTAGCAATATGACTTCATCACAGACATTGTTTATACAAAGCTAAAAGAAGATGAGATGTGCAGGCAGATCATGGAAACCAGACTGGAGGGCTTGTTGATTTTCTTCATTCCTCCGGAGAAGTAAGTCAACTTTACAGGACTTGGAATGAGAACCATTAAAATGTATAATAATCCCCTTCGAAGTATCAACCAACAAAATACAAAGGACACCATATGGAAAATATTCACCATAATGGGGACAAAATGGGTGGCAAAATGTGATTCAAGGTAGACAATGGTGACAATGATTAGACTCAATCTTTTTTAAAAAAAAAAAAAAAAAAACCTTCATCCTTAACAATACATGGATTCTAGGTCAGCCTGGAACTTGATCTATATGCAACTCTGTGGACCATTTAAGAGCCGAATGCCGTAGAAGCAAATTAGCAAGTAATGCACAGATCACCAACAAAGGGAATCAAATTACATATGCATATATTACCTCTGGGAATACAGCACTGCTGCGAGATCACATGGAGACTTTATGGGAACTAACTTACCGAATACCAACATACCAAACAGCAATACTTCTCAAATAAAAGAAGCTCAGAACAAAACGATTGCAGAGGATAAACATAACACCGTATATAGTGGCAATACAGTGCAAATAAACTCTGTTACATATCCCATAATCAAAAAAGGTACTAATGATAATGCTGCAATAGAGGTAGTGAGTCAGTTGGAACTAGAAAACCATCAGAGGCCACAGAACACAACTTGCACGATGCCTATGAGCTCCAACACAAATATCACCTTGGAGGAAAGTAGACATCATGACATAGATATCGGCCAGCTTAGCTTAACAACAAAAGAAACAGGAAAAAAACAATTAAAAGTCAAACCCCTAGATAATCAGACCACTACAGAAGAGAATACTCAAGCAGATGGAACTAAAGAGAAAAAAACAAGAGGCACGAAAATCCACAGAAGTTATTGCCACACAAATGAAACTGAAGCTACAGCAAATAGAGCAGAAAGTGCATATGGAAATCGGGAAGGAAGAACATAGAAGGAAAAAAAAACAATGGACTTACAATGATTGCAGCAATACAGACAAAAACAATGATAGAGAAGATGCAATCCATGCAAATAGAACCCACTGTCACTGGGCTGATGGTATGGATATAGAGATAATGAAACAGGAAACAAAAATGATTAATACAAAAATAAAAATGCTTAACTGAATAAACACAGTGTCAAAAGAAAATAGGCTTAAAAGCCAAAAGAGCCAAAAGCCAATCTTCAATAGTAATGGCAGCACAGCCTAAATTCTGACTCATTCCATGTCAACGTACCAAACTTACTGTATAGAAACTTTAAACACATGGGATAGAGACTAATATTAAAAATCGATGTCTGAAACGTCTTGTAGTTTTCGCCCTATTACAACAGGTTTCAGTGGGGATTACAGAAGACATTATTGGATACACTGTAATTAAAAATCTAGGCGATGGTACGAATCGTGGCAATACCATTCTGAGCAAGGAAAGTATAATAGTTCAAAATATAGAGATGTTACCTAATGGCCAAGTGTGATACAAAAAAATGCAATAACTTGATAAAATTATTTACCATCCAATAAAGTTTGATTAAAGATTAAAATTTCATGGAGAATATTAAATATACGTGCTTTGAATTTCCCGCCTTTACGATTCGCTGGTCATTATTAAAAAACAGATGAAGAAAAAAATTCAATTGAAAGTAGATGTTGTTTCGCGAGATGATCAGATTGCCAATTCAAGAACCTGGAACTTTTGGAAATGAAGTATTAAACGACGACCCATGTAAATTGTGTGAAGGGGTTGGTTTACTTATCGTTGTTATTAAAATGGAATTATCATAAACTGAGCCTTCCTTCATTAAAAGTATATACTAATTATTTCTGGTTCTGAAAAGAACGATTAAAGAAAGAAATTAACAGCGAAATGTCAGGTATTTTAAACGTGCAAGAAATGGAAATTTCAAAGGGAGAAATTACCATTTCTACAAAACTGAAAGTGTGACAAAGAGGAAATGTATCTATGGAAGTGATACCTACAGATGAGGCTTTTAATAATCAGGTGGAAAACTAGACATGTCTGAAACTGTGGTCCAAGTGGAGGTCCGAACAGGAAATTGGACCATCTCCTATATGCGATGTTAGGACTCTTTTTCCATAATGACCCTCGAGAAGACCTCCCTTGAAAAAGAACATGATGAGGAAGAGAATTTTACTAGAGCCCCATTTCTAACGCTTAGGGCTAATGGTTTGATTAGCAAAGCATTAATTGATTTCGGGATCTGAGATTTCCTGTATTTCAGAGGTATTTCATAAGGACTTAATCAGTGTGAAACTTTTGCCTGAGTACCCTGTAAATGGAATGACGGTTATCACAGCTACTGGGGGCAGGAGCAAACTTGTTAAGGAGCAAGTTCTTTTAGAAGCAGAAATTGTAAAACTACTCATGGAGATACCTGTATTTGTTGTGCCAGGGCTCAATATTGATTGTATTTTTGGAGTTGACTGGATGCTAAAGGTTAAGGCCATATTAAACTACGAAGAAGGATTTTTAGAATTTTCCATAAATGGTTCTCGTATGAAGACATCTATAATGCCTGTCAGGAAGAGTAGAACAGCTGTGGACTTTGTAAAGGTCAAATCGTGGGGACCAGATAGGTCTAGGACAGTCATCATGTTTTCTGATAGAAGCAGTGAAGTATTGTGCCAGTGCCATTCAAGCAAGTCCTCAGGATATTATCCCGCAGAAGGGAATCCAGACTGTAGAAGCAGAGCACCAAGGTATACTTTCAGAAATTTTTAAGGTAATTTGATGTTCTCTGATAGACCTGGACTAGTGAAAGGTTATGAGTGCCATTTCACAGTCACCTGTGAAACTCCATTTTTTAAAACCTTATCCAATCCCAGTTGCAAAAAGAGCAGGTAGAAGAAGAAATCAATCGGATGTTGGAATGGGGAATTATTGAAAGATCTACAAGCCCTTACAACAACCCTCTTGTAGTAGTTACTAAAGTTGACCAATCAGTCAGGTTGGTACTAGATGCCCGTATGTTGAACAAAGTGCTGGTAACAGAGAGAGATCACCCACCTCCTATCGATGGAATACTTCAGGAATTTCAGGGAAAGAAGTTCCTCACATCCCTTGACCTTACAGCTTCATACTGGCAAGTTCCTATTGCTAAGGAATCAAGAAAATTTACTGCATTCTTGTATAATGGGCGAAGTTTCCATTTCAAGGTTTTACCATTTGGGCTAAATAATGCGGTAGCTAACTTTATAAGAGCTTTAGACAAGGTTTTAGGAAAAACACTGCTTGAGAAAGTAAAAGTCTACGTGGATGATATTTTAATTGCCAGCGAAACCATTGAAGAGCACGTTACTACACTGCGGGAGGTATTTAATGCACTCCGTAAAGGCGGAATGACCCTAAGATTAAAAAAATGTATTTTCCTTAAAAGCAAACTAGAGTTTTTGGGGCACATAATTACTCCAGAGGGTATTTTCCCTAATGAAGGCAAGTTAAAAGCCATTGAAAATTTTCCAAGGCCCCAAGATAAAAAACAGTTGAATAGTTTCCTTGGATTATGTAACTACTATAGAAAATTTGTCAAGGGTCAGGTTCTAAATAGCCCCCATCTGGAGACTCTAAGGAAAAAGGATGCTAGATGGAAGTGGACAGAAGAGTGTGAGAAAGATTTTCTTTTAATTAAAGCTGATCTAACAAGGAACTCCATGTTATGTCATCCAGATTGGAACCTTGATTTTTGTGTGGCTACAGACAGTTCTGGATATGGGATTGGTGTAGAAGTGTTTCAGGAAGTGGTTGAAGGAGAGCACATTGATCATAGACCAATAGCTTTTGCTAGTAGTATTATCATCCTCTGAAAAAAATTATGGAATTACAGAACGGGAAGCACTATCTATTGTTTGGGCCTTTCAGAGGTTCAGATACCTTCTACTCGGTAGAAGAGTAGTTATCTACACTGATCATAAAGCACTATCTTTCCTTATGCAATGCAAGTTGGTCCATAGGAGGCTTACAAGATGGGCTCTTTTCTTACAAGAATTCGACTTTGAAATACGATACCGAAGCAAAGATGAAAACCAGATTCCAGATGCCTTATCAAGACTACCTGTGGGTTGGAAGATCAACCATCTAGTCCTTTAGATGAAGAACTCCATATTTTTTACCTGAAAGGTGTACCTTTTGAGACAGAGGTTAGACAATGTCTAAAATATATGGAGGCAGAACAAAATAAAGAAAGGGTCATAAAAGAAGTTATAGAGAGACTTAAGGCTCCAGATGGTGATTTAAAGTTGAAGAAATATTATTCTATTTTTCATGGAATACTTTTTAAAAGAGACTACGAACATAGTGATAGCTGGAAAGTATGGGTTCCTGATGTAGTACATGTGGATAAATTCATTTTACACCATCATTTTAGTTACGGTCACTATGGTATCAACAAATGCTATACGATCCTAAAGGAACATTTCTATTTTTTCAATATGTATCGATGAATTAAGAATTTACGCAGACAATGTACAGCGTTCAGCAGATATGCAAAGTATAATCCCTGAAAAACCCTTACAACTAATTTCAGTAGATGTTTTTGGCCCTTTACCAACATCAAGAAGAGGAGTAACTGAAATCTGCATAGTGTTTTCTCAAATTATACCCCATCAAGAAGGCAACGGCTAAAGTCTTATGTTCCAAAATTATTACCAAATGTGGGAAAGCCTGAACAAGTTCTTAGTGATAATGCTTCTCAGTTTTCAGGAAAATTGTGGACCGAACAATTGTCAAGGATAGGGATTGAAGTGGAAAGAACATCCGTGTATCATCCACAAAGTAATGTCGTTGAGCGCGTAATGCGAGAACTGGGACGATGGTTTCAGACTTACTGTGGAGACAACCACAAGAGGTGGGTGTATGAACTTGACCGTATCAAAGAGGTTATTAACTCTATACATGACTCCACTTCATTTACACCACAGCGAATTGCTACAGATGTTATTGAATTTCCTGAACAAGAAATAAGTTATGAGTCCAAGTTACAAGTTGCTTTAGACAGTTTACGAAGAAAAGCTGAAAAAAGAAAACAAATACAAAAGAAAGATGGAAACTTTACAGTGTATGAGCTTGGTGATTTGGTGTTGGCTAAGACACACCACAAGTCATCCAAATTAAAAGGCAAGATCAAAAAAATTGAACCTCTATTTGATGGACCTTGCAAGATCATTGAGGTTTTGGGAGTTAGTAGCTGCCACCTTCATTGTTTTAAGTGCCACAGACAGGAAGGACCATTCAACGTGCAAGACCTCAAACCATACAAAGTCAGTATGTTGTAGTACCACATAATAGTAATAGTGAGAGGAAAAGGAATATTAGAGTTAGCCAAATCTTTGCAGACATTCTGTAAAATATTTTTTTTTCTTTTCAATATTTATTATTGAAGAAGTCTCCTGTTACAACAAAAAAATGACCCGTGTAAATTGGTTTTATATTATATAATTTTCAGGTCCTCCTTGGATATATGGATAAATAATTTAAGCAGAAACTCATGTATTGTTAATTAAATAGGTTTTGTGTTTTGAAAAATGGGGGAAAAATGTTATATTTTTGTTCTTCTACAAGGTTAAATGCTGGCAGAATGTATATCTTGTTTTAGGAGTACCATGCAGAGAGGGAAAATAAAAACCTTGATGGCAACAGAGTTTAGTACCCTGTAAGACAGTTGAAGTTTATGCTTGCTACAGGAGGAAGACAAGTACCACCACCAGCAGAGCAGCCAGAGAAGACAAGAAACTTTAACTTATTCAATAATTGTTACTATTTTTCGTTTGTTGTATTTATGTAAAATTAACACTGTAACACCAACACCCGAGGGACCTGTAATAATTCCAGTTTGGTTAAAGAGATAAATTAATTCCCATTTCAATTCTTTGTGAATTTCATGGAAATCAGCAAGGGGATGTAACGGAGCTGATTGATACAAAAAAAAAGACAATAACTTGATAAAATTATTTACCATTCAATAAAGTTTGATTATAGATTAAAATTCCATGGAGAATATTAAATATACATGCTTTGAATTTCCCGTTACAATCGCTGGTCACTATTAACAAACAGATGAAGAAAAAAAATCAATCGAACGTAGACATCGCTTCCCAAGATGATCAGATTGTCAATTCAAGAACCTGTAATTTTCAGAAATGAAGTATTTAACAACGACCCATATAAATTGAATGACAGGTGTTGGTTTAGTTATCGTTGTTATTAAAATGGAATTGTGATTAACTGAGCCTTCCTTCGTTAAAAGTATATACTAATTATTTCTGGTTCTGAAAAGAACAATTAAAGAAAGAAGTTAACAGCGAAGTGCGTTTCACAAGGCATAGTGTGCACATCATTCATGTATGTGTGCCTTCTGGAAACCAGAATAAGGAAAAAAAAAAACCTTTTTCACAAACGTCATAGTGCCTTTAATAAGGAAAAATCACTCAAAGCTCTTGTTAGTAGGAGACTTTAATTTAATTGCAATGGAGCACAGGCTCCGGTAGCAATTTCCCTACACACCCATCTTCCCCCAATCCTGCAACCACCTACATTTGCCCTCTACAAATTTTATCTTTAAATTCTTTCAAAGTTTTCGTTAAATTGTTCATCACTTATCTTGGTAACTCATTCCAATCCCAGACACCCTTACCTAAAAAAGAGAATCTTCCCACACACTTGTGCCTGAAATCGAATGCCAGTTTGTGGTCATGGTCATCTTTTCCCTTCCATGCACTACTTTTCATACCTATTGCAATATATTTCCATGCCTCATCACCAGTATATGCCTTGTACACTCCCATCCTCCTCCTGTCTTGCAATGAATCCCATTTCAGCTCCTTTATCATATCCGTTCACTGATTGCATTCTGCGATAATTTCCAGAAACAAATCTAGCAGCCCTTTTTGCACCCTCTCCAACTCCTGTATTTGATAGTAAAATGAGGGGTCCCATACTACACTACCATATTCGAGCAATGGTCTGACCAAAGTTTTTGTAACCCAATTCCTTTACTTCTCTCGTACATCCCCTCATCACTCTCTCAACAAGTGCAGAACTTTGAAACCTTTTCCTACCACCTGTCCAATGTGTCCTGCCCAGTTAAGCTTGTTATCAAAATGTAATGCCAAGATATTTACATTTCAAGTCTTCATCAAGCAATTCTTTCCCCACCTTATATTCATAAGAAACCTTCAGTTTCTTATTTGTGCATCTAATAAGCTGACTGTTCTTTGCATTTATCTTAATCCATGTTTACCAGCCCAACTAGATATCCGTCCAGATCACTCTTGCAACTGTTTACAATCCTCAACCGTTTTGATGCTTTTATACAGCATTATGTCATCTGCAAACAATCTAATTTCAGATAGTAAACAATCAACACAATTATTCATTAGAATAATGAATAGCAATTGTCCCAATACACTACCCTGTGGCACACCCATTTTTACTTCTACTTCTTTTGATACTACATTTCCTACCCTAACTTTCTGTTTTCTACCTTTACAAATTCTTCTACCCAGCAAATCACTTTCTCATCCACTCAAATGGTTTTTACCTTATTTACTACCATTTTATGGCTTACTCTGTCAAACGCCTTTGACAGATCTAGTGCTACACTATCAATTTTGCCTCCCTTGTACATTTCATCTGAAATATCTTGCATATATCCCACCAACTGAGATTCGCATGAATTTCCTTGCCTGAACCCATGTTGCCTGCTTGAAAACCACTTACGTTCCTCACATATATTTCTGATGTGGTTGCATATCAATCTTTCCATTAATTTACCTACCACTGATGTCAAACTGATTGGCCTGTAATTATCAATTCTATTTCTCACCCCTCCTTTATGTACCGGTACTACTATTGCACTTTTCCAGTCCTGTGGTAAGCAGCAAGTATCCAGACTCAATTTAAATAATATTTCAAGATAAGGTACAATGACACATCCGGCTATCTTTAGGATATCTGTAGTAATATTATCTTCACCAGCCCCTTTATGTTTTTTCAGCTTTCTTATTTCCTTCATGATTTCCTCAGGATGAATATCAAATTTTTTACTATCGTCATTTCTAATTGTGTTGTTACGCTCGTTCTCCGAATTAGACCCTCCTGTTTCTGATTCATTGTCCCTAATACTTTCACTGAACCAGTTACTTAAAATCTCTGCCTTTTTCAAATCATCAGCAACTTCTTCTCCATCCTTATCTATAAGTGTCTCTACACCCTCCCTTCTCCCAGTTTCCTGATATAGCCATAGAAATTTCTAGATGCATCAGTCCTCCCTGCACTGACAATACTCTTCTTAACCCATCTTTAGCCATTTTATTTGCTGTTATTAAGTCCTTGTTTAATTGTTTTAAATATTCCCTACTACCCTGGTGTTTCTTAACTCTGTTATGTTCTTTTCTTACCAACCTCTTTAACCTCCTCACTTCCCTATTTAAGTACATAGGTTCTCTACTTCTCTTTATTTTCTGCCTTGGAAACAATTTTTCTTCCCCCTTTCTTATTATCTCCTTGAACTCTTCCCACCTTGACTCTACTGTACTTGAGCCTTCCTTCCATTTGCTGAATTGCTCTCTGAAATATCTCTTCAAATTTGAAACCTGTGCCTTTTTATAATTGTACCTATTTCCCCCTTCAATTTTGGCTACTGGTTTACTGAATCCTCTAATATCCATCAGAACTGCTTCATGATCACTTATTCCTTCAGTTACTTGATACCTCAAAAGGTTTTCATTGGGCTTAATTAGAAATATATCCAAAATATTTTGTCCCCTAGTGTTTTGCTCAACCACTTGCGTAAGTCCTCCTTCCCTTATTAAGATATTTGCAAATCTTTGTTTCCTTGTGTTATTTATCTTGTTTCCTACCCAGTTTACACCTCGTAAATTTAAATCCCCACCGATGATGATCATTCTATTCTCACCTCTGAAATCTGAGTATGAATTTAATTTCTCCCCAAGAGCCTCATCCTCTTCTGTCATTCTTCGACTGCGGTAAACAGCCAACACTCTGATTTTTTATTACCCCAGAAATCTACTCCAAGTAACTCATGGTCTTGATCTATGAACGCCAGTGAATTGTGGTAGTTTTTGTTAACTAGTATGAAAACTCCTCCACCAATTGCTCCTCTATCTCTGCGGTACACTCTGTAACCATCAGGAAAAACCTCACTGTCTAGTACTTCTTCTTTTAACCAACTCTCTACTCCAATTATTACTTGTGGTTCGTGTATCTCTATTAAGCTTGCAAATTTGATTACTTTGTTCATTATACTTCTACAGTTTAACACTAACACCCTTACTACTGGCTTTACTTTTTCAGTATTTATCTCCTCTTTCCCACTTTTACCGCAGTCAGTTATTGTTTCAGCCACTTCATCTATTTCTTTAACATCTGTGACTTTCCCCATCGTGAATCTGCAATCAGAATCACTTGACCACCTTCCTCAGGTCACTCTCTATATTATAACTCGCATTTCTATCAATACTATTTCCCGCACATCCCACTATCACTACTCTATCATCCGTAGTGAAACTCCTACAAAGGGAACCTATATCCTCTATTACCTGGCCTAATGTTGCACTAGGTTTGTAAAAACTTGTGACCTGGTATCCTGTACCTAACTGATTCTGCAGAAGAGGGTCTACACCTCTCCCATGGCTACTACCTAGCAGCAGAACCCTTTTTTTTTCCTATTCTTGCCCTGCACGCCCTTATTCCTAAAGGTCTCCTGCATCTTACCTACTCCTACAAGAGGCTCTTCTCCTCCTGACTCTGGCAACAGGTCAAACCTATTTTTTCCCACAATTACTGAAGTGTCTGGCTTGTTCATTCTGTTAACCATGTTTCTCCTACGACCTGTTACCAGCACCCACCCATTCTTATCAACTTCCTCCAACCCACTACCTCTACTTTCTGCCTCTACAGCTTGAGTCTCGACAAGCTCAGCCCCCACAGACTGTGCCTGTGCAGTCTGAGCCTCCACAGGCTGGACTTCAACAGGTTGAGCCTCCACTGGCTGAGCCCCCACAGGCTGAACCTCCACAGGCGAGGCCACCACAGGCCGCGCCTGCAGAGTCTGAGCCTCCACAGGACGAGCCTCAAGAACCCTGATCCTTTCATTTGTGTTTTATCATCCAGTGATCAAATCCCCAACTTTAACAACAGCATGGAACTTGAATATCTAATAAAAAGCTTAAACCTTGAAGACACAAGGCACTTGAAACATGGAGATGGATGTCTCAAAAATTTCAGCTACCCAACTTCTTGATGGCATGTTTCATCATGCCCTGACTTCTAAGGTGTTGCCATCAGAAATTTGGCCAGTTAATTTTTCAGACCATTGTCATACCACTGCAAAGTACTGAACACTTCACAAGAGATGTACAGAATGAAAGGAATATGGAAGCTCAATTCCAAAAGACAATGAGTTACTTTTCAGAGATGTGGATTCACTGTAGAAAATATACAAATAGACAACCCAGTAAGATCGACTGGTGGCTACTTTATATGAAACCGAAAATAAGGAAATTCCTAGCAGATTTTTCAAGACAGAAGTCAGTTTGACAATGCCATATAAAATAATTTCTGTATATGACCCTCAGAGAATTGGATCAAGATAAGATTACTGACAACGGAAAATCATACAAATTAAAGCTAGAACTACCAAAATAATGAAGGAACAGCCGTTTGGAACCCAAACACGAGCTAAGGTGGACCAATATCAAGTTGAAGAAGAAACATCTGTATATCACCTTCCAAATGAAGAACACAATATCAGATGCAAACTCAGAAATACACGGTGCTAGACTAGCAGTTAAGAAACAACAGGAAATAATAAAGATTCTTACACAATCACTTTAGCAGGTTAGTTACAGAACAAACTATACATGAACAGGAAAAGAATCAATTCTTAACCAATATTAATCGCCAGAGCAAGGTATCACAAAATGAACAGCTACTGGAGCCAGTAACCGAAGATGTAATACACGATGCTATTAAGGCTCCCACACACGGACGAGCCAACAGGTCAAACAGCCCAGCGCCAATCCAAAACTCTTCGTGTGTGGGGGAGCTATGACAGACTGGTGTGGTTCGGCAGGCCCTGCTGGATTTTCGCAGAGACAAAAATCTGCCATGTCAAGCCAGGTAACCGAGTGTCAGGTAGGCTATCCCCACCACAACTGGAGTGAGATAACACGTGCAATGAAAGTGTCTACCAATTTGCAGACACTTTTAACTTTAATTTCTCAGCTTTCAAACTTGACATGAAAATGATATATACCGTATTTTACTATTGGGACCATGGGCTGTACATTAAACGAAACAGTCAACATCTGAGCAAATTTTTTGCGTGAATCCTGTTCAGAATTTGCAGACAGACATAAATTAAAAAAAAAAAAACAGTTGATTTCTTCTCTGTAGCGTGTTAATGGTAGAGGAACTCTTTTTTTCTTCTTCTTCTTCTTTTTAATATCTCATATATACAGACTTTCCTGGATTTAGTTTTAATGTATCTGTAGATTATATCCAATAGTTAGTTTAGAATGAATTCATAGAACTCCACCTTGTTTTCACCCTAGTCCTTTCCTTTTTGTGCTCGGACTTTTAAAAAATTGGTGTTAGTAGTAAGTTAGTGTAACGCAAAAACAATTCTCAATGCTCGAAAATATGAGGTTTGATCGAGGCTTTAAGCAAAGATTACGAAATTTTTATCCCACACAGATAGGTTCAATATGGATGGGTTAAAGTCACATGTTTAAAAAAAATAGACACTGAAACCACATGTAGATAAATCAGTCCCTCAAGATCTTGGTAAAAAATGTGAAGCAAGTCATACTTTCATTCAACTTCCAACAGGAGGAACTGGAAATTCTAAAGATCAACGAAACATCAGCAAAGTGATGTAAGTCAGACCTAAATCATTGTGCCCGTAAACGCATCCTCCGTGCTGATAGATTCCGCATTTCCACATAGGATTTCTAAAGAAATAACGGACTCTGAAGAAATAATTGAAGATACATTAGGAAATCTCACATTAAATAAGATTTGATTACAAGTACACAGGTGTAAATCGTACACAACAGTGTAATTCACGCACTTTTTCAATAAACACTGGTTTAAGTAATTTTTTTCATCAGTAAAAGATAACCATTCTACAAATTTTATTCGATTTAGGCCTCTGTATTAAATTTGATTCCGGGTGACATCACTAAAATTATAAAAATACAACATTTATGTTCCAGAATTTATTATAATATCTTTTGCATTATATTAATTTCTATAAAACAAGGAAAAGTAACCTACACCACTGCGTTTTAACGCTTCCATATGTTTCTGAATATCCCGGTGTTTTGTACTTTGTATGTTCTTAAGAATTTCCATTATTTAAGATAATTGTTTTTAAGAATTCATGTAAGAGGTGTTTAACTTTTTATCCTCTGTAAAATATAATTAAGTGCGAAAAAAGTAGTTTTAAATAACTGCTGATTTTTAAAAAAACTTTCGGTAACCTAGCGAAAAAAAGGGCCTTCTGTCTGTGTGACCATTTAGCCAGCTCCAGTGTATATAGTACTAAGTATTGTACCAGTCTTCCTTTCATGTAATTTTGGGACACATTTTTGAGGACAAAACAACAATAAAATAAAACCAACCAGGCCCCAGGGCAGACAAGAACGGGTGACCCTTAAAATGCCGGGCCAGCGTGCTAGCCCCTATATTGCCAGGGCCGGACTGGCGAAAGTTGTAGGCACGCACTGGCCTGGCTCGGCGCGGCTATGTCTTGTATTACTGAGTCTAAATGGAATTGTGTGAAATGGCCTGGCGCCAGATGGACTGCTCATGTGTGGGGGCCTTTAAACAAAGCCCGCGAAACAAATCTCCCAGGCCGGATGGACTGCCAGTCGAATTTTACCTCACCTTCTGGAATTATTTGAAAGAACCTTTGATGGAAATGTACAATTACATATTACAGAGACAAATCATCCATCCAGTGTTCCTAGATGGCCTTCTGGTACTTATTCCTAAAAATGGAAATAATCGAAAAGTGGAGAACTAGTATTGCTGAACTTTGATTATTAAATATTCAGTTGCGTAATTGCATACAGACTTCGTGATACAATGACCAACGTGACATGGAAGCATCAAACATGAATAGGTATTGGAAGATCCATAATTCAAACTGTAGCAGACATACGAAATATTAACACAGTATCAAATTTAGCTAAAAGAAAAGTAGCAATTATGTCTTTAGACTTTCACAAAGCCTCTGACCACACCAATCATAACTAATTGCTACAAGTAATGGAAAAAATGGGATACTACATGCAAATATGTAAGGTTTTTTTTACTTATGGCTTTACACCTCATTGATCGCTAAGCTCATTTAAAAGGCGGGATAGGAGGACAAGGAATGGGAAGGAATTCGGCCATGGCCTATTTCAAGGAAGCATCCCGGCATCCGCCTGGATTGATTTGGGGAAACCATGGAAAACCCAAATCTGGATGCCCGGATGGGGCGGGATTCGAACCCGTGTCCTCCCGAATGTGAAGCCAGAACATTAACCGTTCACCAACCAATATGTAAGGTAATTCAACCATTGCTCTCTGGAGCAACATCGAAGATGTTAATAGATGGTCAAATAAGTAAAACCATAAAAATTTGCAGACAGGGTTTCCCCTTATCAATTTATCTTTTTGCAATAGCTATCGAACCATTCCTAGTAGCATTGACTAATAAAATAACAGGTGTGACCTTCCAAGGTCAAAGAACAGCAGTGTGCACTTACGTGGACGATGTAAACATTATTTTCACAGAAACTAGAAATACTGAAGAAATAAAAACACTAATGGCAATGTACTCTAATGCATCTAGCGCAAAGCTAAATATACGAAAATAAAAAAATCATTGTCTTGGGCCATGATCAAGGAATAGACCGTGGAGGCTGGATCCAAAACTCGGAGACATTAAAGATATTAGATATACTCTTTACAAAAGAATTCAAAAGAACAATAGTGCTTAACTGACAAAAACAATTGAACCTTATAAGACTTAAAATGCGAGAACATTGCTTTAGAGACCTAGACCCGATCCATAAAGTGTAGCATTATCCGAATTATGATACATTACCCATTTCCTAACCATCTCATGTGAAATAGCAAAGAGAATGGATTCTGCAATAGGATGGTTCCTACGGCGTGGAGAGATATTCAAAATAAAGTACGACACATTAGAGCTACCCGTTTAAAAAGGAGGATTACAACTGATTGATGTACACACAAAATGTGCTGCCACACTCATCTAAAGTACATATAAAATGTGAAAAAGTGACACACCTGGGTTCAGCGCACAGAACCTTGCAGCATTGTCGCTACCCTTGACATCAGTCACTTAAACTCACATATAACTCATATTCAACATTTCTATGTAGACTACAGTTACATACACAGAGAGATCAAGAACAACCCAATGGCCAAAATACTTTATAATTTAATGACAGTCAACAAATACACAAACAGCACAGAAAAAGTGTATAACAGAATGGACTGGAAAACCATATAGGAGACATACACAGCAAATTGCTGCACTCTAGTGTTCAGGCAGCATGGTACAGAGTAGTAAACAGAGCAATAAGCACGAACGGCAAGCTGTGTAAAATCCATCTCTGTGCCTCACCGCTGTACATCAACTGTAGCTTACAGGATACTACAGAACATCGACTTTTGTGAAAATATATGGAGTTGGACGAAGAAAAAGCTAGCTTTAATAAATAGATCGGCACCAAATATATACACACCTGACAGCATCTTGTTACCAGATCAATGTCCAATAAGTAAAAGAAACACCCCATGTTTGTCTCATTGCCAATTTACTGATTACATCATAACAAATCAAGGAAGGGCAAAACTGGAAGACTACTGGCATCACCTAATAGTGGAGCATCACAGAATACTGAGACAAAACAAGTATAAGTACAATTTTTCTAGACCTCTGCAGGTAATAATGACATATTGACAACCAACTTGTTAAAAAAAATTTCTTGTTAAAAATAAAAGTGTTAGAATTCATGCCTGCCACATAGGTGATCTGGGTTAGATTCCCAGACGATGTGTAATAAATTGATGACAAAAGAAGTAAAAGGACAATTTTTCTAGATCTCTGCAAGTAATAATGACATATTGACAACCATCTTGTTAAAAAAATGTTCTTGTTAAAAATAAAAGTGTTAGAATGTATGCCTGCCACACAGGTGATTTGGGTTAGATTCCCAGACGATTTGTAATAAATTGATGGGACTATGATTTGTTGGTGGTGAATGGGTCCAGTGACAGGCGAATACAGCAGGCAATGTTCAACAGATGTGTGCTTCATCTAGTAGCCAAGAAAAGAACTGAGCCAAAAAGTTGAATGGTACCAGGAGTCTGCGAACCTGAGCTACAGCTAAAGGCCCAGGCACGCAGAACGCAACAAGCGACAGCAGCACGCGATTCTGTGTTGCGGTGTGACGGCACTAGAGTTGTATTACACAGTTTTGAATTAGAATGGTAACACAAAGCGATCTGTTGCCGGGATGCAGTCTTTGCTGCAGCCACGAGTGACAAAATTGTCACGCGACATGGCTGATGAAGAAAAATTGATTGAGAAAGTGCGGGAGTATATTTTTTTTTATGACACCAACACAGTGACTAAAAAACTCATGAAAAATAATTTTTCATAATCAGGATTGTTAGTTTCTCACTTTTTGCTTGTTTGTTAACATTGTAATTATTTAAAATAAATAATATTTCTATTTGAGCCTATCTTTATTTTTCTTCATTATGAAATAAACTATCAATAATAAATTGTATTTTGTACTGTGACTATTTCACTTTGTGATGATACGCCTGATTTTTTGGGGTATTTCCTAATGTTGATCACCATGCAAATGACAGCTGCCTCCAGGGAAGGGAGGGTGAGGGGAGGGGGGGTCGGTCTGGAAGTGACACATTGTAAATCGCTTAGAGGTCGGGCCCCATGCATCCACTAGGGGTTTGGGCATTGTCATTGTTTTTTGAAAATATATATTAAATGAACAGAACTTACTTCACACAAATGGCTAATATTTCTCTTGTACCAATTGCTTTTCTCCAGTTCTTGGTGCACTTCGATATAGTTGATTTTAACAGGTTGTGTAATTTCTTGAAGCATTCTCGAGACATATGAAAATATGTAAAAAGTCTATTCTAGTTCCTGGCCGGCAAAGGCGGTGGTATTCACCGAGGCATTCTCTCTTTTCATTGATGTGAACCGTTTTCTTTTTGCTTAGTGCAAACAAAAGAAGCAGAGTCTCCTCATCATTTGACATGTTTTAAAATAAGAATTTATTAACCCTAGAATACTTATTAAAGAATTACAGGTTTCTTCATGACAGAGGGTCTCACTAGACATGTATTTATTGCTATAAAGTTGTCATGTCCTGTATGACGTACCAAAATTGCTTGTCGCCCCGATGAGAGAACCATCAGTTATTACAGTCACTTGTTGTGTTCTGTGCCTGGCCTTAAGACACAAATATTCAAAGATTATAATTTCGACAAGCGAAATACATTAATGTAAATATTAAATATTTTTTCTCAATAAATAGTGTAAAAAAAGGGTGGTTTCAAAATACAATCTAAGACTTTTATTCTGCAATTTTAACATGAGCTAGTAGTATTATTTTCAATACTCAGCCCATTTCCTCCATTAAAAAGAATAATTATATCCTCTATTATGAAGAAAATTTACTTATTATGTTTCTGTGCACCAAAATAAAAAAAATAATAATAATACAGCATAGTTTAATATCTGCTGAAGAATTTCTGAAGTGAAAATGAGGCAGGTACAGTAGAGCCACAATAAATAAACAAAAATAAATAAAATATTGTATCAATTCAACATCACAATATTAAAGAAAGCAAGCAAAGGAGAAAGCAAAAATAGTTGCAAGACTAAACAACATTTATTTTGCAATTGAAAATATTTGACCTTTGGGCAGGCTAAATGTAAATATTCGCTTAAGAGACCTGAAATCCTGATTACCCACAAGACACTATCCTCGACATTATACATCACATGCAACTAGCCACAATTCCACAATTGTTAGAAGTATTTTAGTGAGAATCGATAAAATATGGGCCATTCCATCAAGAGTCAAATCAGGTCTATAACAGGCTTTTCAACTTGGAGACCAGAAAGTTTTTACTAATAAAATCTTTTTACTGGAAAACTACTGGAAGACAATTTTAATTCAAACTGAGTTCCCACTGTTGCCCGGTATAGTTGGCATAGATTTACCCGTACGCTATTTTTATTCCCGCAATGAGAAACATTTGTACAAAAATTCATATAATTCACACCAACTTTTTTTGGAATTAAAGCAAACCTTGATTCACATGCCCCCTACCAAGTAACAAGTGCGTTGAAGTTTATTTGCATGTACACTATTTTCATTCGTCCGAAAATATTTATGTGTATCAAGCTTCATTAATTTGGTTAAGAAATTGCATTACTACATTACTAAACAACACTAGATTATAAATAAACTTCTCTTGGGCTTTCAGCCGTGTAAAGACTGAAGCCCGAGAGAAGTTTATTTATGTACAACGCTGTCAAAAATTATGATCTTACAACACTAGATTATGTTAGAAACTCACATTTGATTCAATTGCAAAGTGAATGGATATACTTTTCGCTCGAAACGCCAGATACTTTAACTCCGCAGATTCAGCCTTTTATACAAAAATCAAAAGTGAATCCAGAATAATATTATCGTAAATAAATGATTTTATTCAAACAGAAGACTAATGCTGATGGCCAGAGACAATGTAGTTGTAGGCCTACTGCCAGAGATCGTGATTAAAGAAAATCTCTGTTGTTTTTACGGCTATTTATGGCATTTAAAAATTGAATATCCCAAATTACAGGAAAGAATACTTCATATTTTGTTTAATATGCAAAATAGTTATTATTGTAAAGTTATCTTATTGCTTTCATTAAAGCCTATGGTCAGAGACATTGTAATTGTGTGTTTAGTGTGAAGCATGCTGCATCTAGTGGTTCCATCTGTGGTATTTCTCATGATACGTTCAGAACTTCATTTCATGTTCCAGCGTTATGTAGTGTAGAAGCATAAGACATACCAGACAACTGAGTTGAGATTCTAAGCTTTAATACAGTGAAAACCCCATCAAAATCTTCACAGTAGATATCGAGTTTTTCTGGGACAAATATACCCAGTTTTCATTTTATAGATATGAAAGAGAAATGAAACTCATCACTTATCAAAGCCACACGAGAGAGGGCTACAAACAATGGAATAGGAACGAGCAGGGCAATACAGAAGGAGGTTGTGGGGCCAAGATAGCAGTAATTATAATGAGCAGAAAATGTTATTGAACAATGAAACTAAGTTAAGATAAAGAAATCCAACCCAACACTTATGATGGCAGCTGTAAACAATCAATACAAAAAAGACAGTCAAATGTAATAGCATAGTTCAGTGTTGAGCCATATTCTTACATGTTGATAAGACATATTCCAAGATCAGATGAGATAATGCTAGCACTCGCTGATTGAATAGAGAACTCAAATAATAAGGCCCAGGCAGCTGGGGTGGTGGAGAGGGGTGAGAAATTACTGAATCAATAATTCTGAAGAAATATTATCACAGCAAGTGGGGCACTTCACCAAATTAATAAACATAGGAGGATATAAATATTAATAACAAACTTTAAGTTGAAAATATTAAGATTAATATTTACAAATTATGTGAATAAATTATAAGGAATGGATCTGATGGAAAGGTCAGGTGAATGTTTGGTAACAAGGATATGTTGGTAAGCCAGTTTCCACCTGTGGAGTTTAGAGGAGGTTGTGCTTTCAGGGGAGACAGATAGCACTTACTGTAAAACATTTGTTTAAACAGTGGCATGGCTGGCACTGAATGGAATAAGTTGCTGGTGTAATTTCTTTGCCTGTGATGTTTCATTCTGATGGAGAGTGGGTTAGTGGCAAGACCAATATATGAACTGGTACAATAAAAGCAAGTGAGTTGATATAAGAGGTGTCTTATGGTGCATGTGGCATGTCCAATAATGAGGAATTTTTTGGTCTGGTGCATGCATGATCCATCTGGTGGTGTGTGAGAATAACAAGGTAAGAATTTATGAAGCAAGATAGGCTTGAGATTGGGTAATCTGCTGAAGCATGTGCATAGGGCAGTGGGCAGGATTCTGAGGAGAAGGCTGCACATTTTGGGAAAGAAGCTTAAGAAGTCATACCCATGATGCAACATTAAGTTAATGGACTCAATCCCAAGAGAGGTAGGACTTGGGTGCAAATTTCAGGGAAGGAACATAGAAAGTCATGCCCATGTTGCAGGATCTGGTTAATGGAATCAAGACCAGGTGAGGACTGTGTGAAAGAGAGCAATACCATTGGTTTTCTGAGGATGAAAGTGATTGTTTTATGGGCAATTGATGACACAAGAGATTAGCTTTTGTTCATGACCGGGCTGCTTTACATTAATAAGGTGTTGAACCATATTGTTTTATTATGTTCATCTTGCTCATGTTTTGTGTTTTCATCATAGCCTTCCTGCCTTCAAATTTGGTGAATGATTATTTTCTTTGGTGATTGTTATTTAAATTGAGATGTGTCAGTTACATGTGTTCACGCCACATAGTCATCATCTAAGGCAGAGTTTTTCTTACCGCGTTCTCTCCCCCTTCTGTCAAAAGAAAAATTTCCATGACCAATCCCCCCTTTTTTTGTCACAATTTTATTGTTAAAAAGGTAAATACCTACTTTTCAGGAGTTCCAATGACATCTTCGACAAAACTAATTAATTATGTGATATTAGAATAAAGGTTTTCAATTCTGAGAGTCAGTGAAGGATTCATACTACTTCTAACGGTAGAGCAAGCATATCATCCACAAGGGCTGCGAAGCTACCTTGTATCCCAAGCCCACTACTTGATATGTCTTAGTGCCCGTCCAAGCATTGAAATTGTTGGAATCATGCATGGTAGTATGATAAGATACTGAATTGTCAGGGTTCTGGATTGTGGAGAGACTGTGTACAATCATTCTGGCGGCCAATGAATTCATGGTATAACCAATTTATGAAGCTGAGCAATGGTTGCAGGTGAGGATACACAAGTGGCGAGTCCTGTGATGGGGAAGTTTTACCCAGTTACTGGGTTGGTGAAGGTAGTGAAGGCAGGATCTGTTACAAGCAAAAGAGAATTGGATCTGCCTTGTATAATGGGGATTAAGTACAACTGTTAAGGAAACTGAAAAGGTTGTTTTCTTTATCAGTCCATATCATGGAGATATCATCTATGAATCTGAGCCACAAAACGTGTTTCTGGAAGGCTTAATCCAGAAACAACTGTTTCAGCCTGCCAAGGAAGAGGTTTGCATAAGAAATGATATAGCTGCCCCTGGCAATTCCACAAATTTGATGGTAAAGTTTGCTCTCGAAGAAGAAAAAGTTGTAGTTCAGTATCAGTAGGACCAGAGTATCAGTTGGGCCAGGGTGGTGACAAAGAATCTACTGGGAATTGTTGGTAGGGTAGGGCTCTGGTCTAGAAAATATAACATGGCGCCGAGTCCATGCCAGTGGGAAATGTTGGTTTATAAGGAAGTCACGTCAATCGTTACTAAGGAGCAGTTGGAGGGAAAAGGTGTGGGCACAGTAGATAAATGGAAAAGGAAGTGTTGGGTGTCTTTGATGTGGGAGGGAAGTTGCCTGACAATGGCCTGTAAGTGTTGGTCCATCAGAGTAGAGATACATTCAGTCAGCCTAATTCACATACAATGATTCAACACCACTATTATTATGCCCTACTCTGTTGGGAGAATAATTATGTATGGGTTTGAAGAAAGCTTCCTGAGTTCCTGGGTTTCTGATGGATTCAAATTGTTGCCCATGGGTAGTGAATTCAAGAAACTGGGGGAAGCCAAACTGGTAGAAACAATTTCTTGAAACATTTAAGGAGAATGGTTTTGTGGAAGGGGTGGATGGAGGCTAGATGCTCTATAGACTGGCCTGAGGTCATCCTGAGTATAAGGTTTACTGCTCTGAGAAGCAAAGAGATAACTTTTGCAGCGTGTGTGAAAGGTGGTCTGATCAAATTTTAGGAGTAGGCGAAAAACAGAAACTCTTGGTAAGGACCGAAAGTTGAGGTTCTGAGAGTGGAGAAGAGGACAGATCAATAACAGATTGCTTGATTCCGGTTCTACAAGTGAGGTGTGGGTTTTAAGGGAGTGTTGAGGAGCTGGGCAATAAATGGTTTGAGAAGATGAGGGAAGGTTGCAGATTGGGTTAGTGACTCAGTAACTTACAGGGAAGTGACTGTCCTGCTTTGAGATGGGAATGGTGCAATGTGGACAATTTTTTTTTCTTTCAATTATTCTGTTTTCTTATTTACTTTTACTTTCTCAAATTTAGGTTATGAACATTTTAATGTATTATTCTGCACTTTTTGCATCATTTTTCATTGCTCGTGTACTAGATCCAATTCACTTTCCCCCCTCTCTCTGTCCTCTGTTTGAATTTGCCCTCACCACCATGTTCCTGACTAACAATCATTCTGTGAGACCGTATCCTGCACCACCGTCCCTCCATGATGTTCTCCTGTTGACAAAGGGCCAAGTCCCGAAATATTCATGTTTTTCCTGTGTTTTGTGCTTATTTATATGTTCACCCCATGATACCATCATCTAAGGTAAGTGGTGGTTCATTTCGCTATCCCTTTTTTTGTAAATCCATTCGCTAATTAGCTTCTATTATTTCCTGGAAAATATATATATATATTGTTAAATAACAATAGGCACTTAATAGCAGAGCAATTTAAACATTAGAGCAATTTAAACATTATGACAAGAATAAACAGCACAACAGAAAGCAAGATGGCGTCCAAACATGGACACACACACACACACACACACACATATTGAACATTGAAATTTTTAGGTCTGTGTGCCTTCATCAACAATAGAGCAAGGAAGCTGTATGGTGGTGACTAACAGCTAAATGGAGGCTCAGATCATTGGCTGGCAGTTCATGGTGGGAGGAAAATCAACATGGCTAGAACTATTGAGTGTTGAAAAGCATGAACCCAAGTATGGAAAAATTGGAAACTGTATAATGTCCTATAAAATATTTGTACAAATATAAAATTTAAACAAGAACAGGCAGACCCATTAATAGGAGAGTATCAGGCAGGGTTTCGCAAAGGTCGATCTTGTATAGAACAGATTTGGAATCTAAAAACAATTTCGCAAATGAGAAGGTGTAGGAATACTGTGATAACTTTTGTTGACTTTAAAAAGGCCTATGATTCAATAGATAGGCAAACATTATTCCATATTTTAGAGGAATTCAAAATCGGCAGAAAAACAAGGTCGATTATCCAACAGACATTAACAGGCACAACTTCCAAAGTTACATTCATGGGAGAAATATCAGAGGCATTTCACATCCATACCGGTGTTCGCCAAGGAGATGGACTGTCACCACTTCTATTTAACATGGTTCTGGAAAAAATTGTGAGGGCATGGGAAAAGGAAATAAAGGGAATTCAACTCGGGATTAAAAAAGAGCAGAAGATCAATGTAAAGTGTTTGGCTTTTGCAAACGACTTTGCCATTTTAACCAGCAATAGAGAAGAAGCCAAACTTGCACTGGAGAAGCTTCATGAAATTTCACAGAAAACTGGCCTACGAATTTCCTACGAAAAAACTCAATACATGGAAAGCAAGCCTGCAGATAATCTGCCCATTACAACTTGGTATGGGAAAGTGACACAGGTAATGCACTTTAAATATCTGGGAGAGATCATCCAACCATCAGGACTGAACACAATAGCCAATCAAGAAAGAATATCAAAATTACAAAAAGCGTATAAGCTTACTTGGAATCACTACAATAAAAAAATCTATTTCTGTCAACGCCAAACTAAGGCATTACAGCACAGTAGTTCTGCCGGAAGCACTTTATGCTGCAGAAACTACAGTGATTCATGGTCATACAAAAATAAGAGACATTGAAAAGCAGGAAAGGAAAATTCTGAGGAAAATATTCGGACCATTTTTTCATGATGGAATTTGGATAAAGAGGCCATCAAAAGAGCTCTACAAACAGATAGAAACAATAACTGACAACTTTAGAAAAAGAAGGATGAAATTTTATGGACATATTAGCAGGATGAACAAGAACAGGCTCACAAGGCAAATCTTCGAGATAGTAAACACCAGTAAAAACAAGATTAAATGGATATCTGAAACAGAAGAGGACCTTAAAGAATTGGGGATGACACAAGACAACATAAACAACTGAGAACAGTTTAGAAACATACACTTAAACAAACACAAACCAAAAAAAGAACAGGAAACAAATGGTCAGAAGAGCGCAATAGAGAACACAGCGAGCGTATGAAGAGAATATGGGAAGAAAGGAAGAAGAAAAAAACATCATGACTACTCAAGTTCAGTCGCTCTCTTTAAAGGGAATAATCGAAGAAGAAGAAGAAAATTTAAACAAACTTGAATAAAAACTCATATATATTACACACTACTCAAAAATCTATTCTGGCGGTGGTTCATGTGCAAAGAAATACATGTGGAGAAGATTGGATGGAAAAGAAGTAAGATTACTAGGTGTTATCGTAAGTTATGACCTGGCTGCTATCTGGCACCCAATTAGTACAGGTACGCCAGCTCCCACCTACTGAGTTCAGAGAAGCTGTTTCTGTTTGGGAAGGTTCTGATATCATGGACAGTAAAGCAAGAACTAAAATTGTTGGTATCAAGTGTAGTGGCATGAAAAGATACTGGGGTGGTTTGGATGCTGCATGAATACTGTCTGTTAGTAGGGAATGATTCTATGAGGGAAGCCTACAATAGTTGTAGGTTAGTTGGTGTATGACATGAAAGGTTTCACAAGTGGCTTAAGGGGGAAGCTTTCCCCAGTGACTGGGGTGGTGATGGCTGTAGAAGCATGGTATATGATGCATATTCTGCAGTGGGATCTGTGCCTGGGAAAAAGCCTTGCGGTTGTCTGGTGGAACAGGGAAGACCATGTTTGTGTCATAAGGCTGAGGTTAAAGGCTCTCTTGAAACATGTCCAAGAAAGATTTTGGGGAGGGGAGATCTCATTCCTGAACAGGCTTGAAGGAAATCGCAAGCATGCCTAAGGATTTGGTTCATAGATTCAAGTCATGGAAAGTACTAAATGACTATTACTAGACTATGTTTGTAGGTCAGTAAGCTTGGTGTGGACAGAGGAGCTAACATGGCCATTAGAGAGGGGCAAATCCACATCCAGAAAAGTGACCTGCATATGAGAGTAGGCCCATGTAAAGTTAAGCGTTTTGGAGGCATTGAGACTGTTACAGGAAGCAGAGACGTTATTTTCCCATGGTTCCAGATCATAAAAATATTACCTATGAAACTGAACTACAGCTGGACTTTATCAAAGAAAAAGACTGTTGCAGGTGGCCTAAGAATTTTCTGTAAGTGAAGGCCATACTAGTACCCATGGCAGTGCCATTAATCTGATGGTATATTTTGCCTTTGGAGGAGAAAGAGTTGTATTTAGTATTATTAGATGGGCCAGTGTAGTGAGGAATGATGTGTTGATAGGCTGTTGGGAGGGTGCTGATATAGAAAATGATCCATAGCACTAAGCTAGTTGCAGTGAAGAATGTTAGTATACATGGCTGTCTTACTAATCGTTACCAGGATGAAATCAGGAAGAAGATGTGTTGATACAGCAGAAAGGCAGGAGGAAGTTGATGTGTGAGGGGAGTTGGCTGACTATGGGTTGTAGATACTGGTCTACTCAGGCAGAGATACACACCAATGATGAACCATAAGTGGCAACTTTGGGTCATCTACTGTTTCCAGATTTGTGGACTTTGGAAAGCAGGGAAGTGAACAAATTTTTGGGAGTAAGAAGTGTCACAGACTACACAGTAAGACCCATATAAACTCTTCAATCCTTTTGTTGACAGTGTGTGTTGGACCTAGCTGAGGGAGCAATACCTGTAGGTGTTCGAATCCAACAGCTGATGAAGGGTCGCAGCCAAATAGTCCAGTAATTCAAGACACTGTGGATGAGCCTTTGTCTCAAATATAAGATGTATCTTAAAAGCTTTCATCTGTTTCTATGTAGGATGATTATCTAAGCTCGTGTGTAAAAGTGATGTATGGTTTTGGTCTTACATCCAAGTGTCAGATGTGCTTCATCAAAGCAGTACTGATCCACAAGATCATTTCAGCTACCACTATTACACCAAACACAATGGGAGGACATGAAGGAAGGAAGGATGTCTTGAGTTACCATCCAGTAACAGTCACTGTGAATGAAGTGCAATGATTGTACAATGCGCAGAAGGTGACTATAGCATCGATACGGTAAAGTTTATGTACTTCCTCCACCACAAATTCAGTAATTATTATCCGAGTACAAACAAAATGAGCATAAACTCAGTAATAATCCTGTGATTATCATCACAAAGAAAAGTTTCTCCTGTATTCTGTATTTATCATAAATGAGCTAAAGTCAAAAATTGTGAATGTTTTGCCTGTATCATATTTACAATGCTTTGTATATGTAACCGGAGATGCGCAGCTGCATACCACAGTAACAAATGTAAATAGTAAGTAACTTTTAGCTATATATCTCATGCCCATAATTATGTAATAATAGGATAAAACTGTATATAAAAACGGTAACACAGATTCGTCGCTGATGATGCCTCGATGAGAGGTGAAACGCGTATGACGCAAAATAAATAAATGAAACAGTTGCATTGGCGTTATATTTTCAACTGGAAATTAATTAAGCAACTGTGGAAACATGGCCTGCAACGACATTGCATCCTATAAGTGTCTTGTATTCATTGTTCTCCCTCCCCCTTCCCCCCCCCCCACACTCACACAGAACAGATGCTCTTTATTTGTGTTTATTGTATGTTTAAAAAAATCATTATTTCTATTCAAGAAACATTAATACATGTGTTGAAAATTACAGTAACTTCAATTACACAGCTTCATTTACACAGCTCACACAATCAGCAATCTTTTCAGGTGCAATAATTAATTTAACTGCCAGGTGAATTAATCATAAAATACATATCACCTGAACCTATATAATTTGGCCATTAAATATCAGCAACATAAATATTTTGCAACAAAAGTAATACAGAAAGTCAGTTTTGTTTCTTAAAAGAAACAAGTTCTGATGAATTTAAAACACCTGCAACCTCACATCATCGTCGAAATTTTCCACTTTATTGAGAAACATCTGGCACATCCTTCTTCCAAGGCTGTACTTATCTGAAAGCAAGGCTCAATCTATTACCAGCTTATTAGGCCTGCTATAATTTTGATAGGGGACCAGGTGTTGCCATCTGCCTATGAAATGAATAACTTGTGTCTTATAACAGTGATAATGAAACTGCTACTAGACAATGAAAATAAGGAATGACATGTCACTTACCAAAGATGAGGCCAGGATAAACAACAAAAAACTCATCTTTTGTGTTTATACTGATCCTACTGCATTTACCCTACTCTTTCCTATTTTGTAACTTGTGTTATGAGTGGTAAGTTTATTTCTGAAATGTATAGTTTATGAGGTAAAGATTGGCCACCAGCCCACCAAACGCCTAAATTACTGCTAACCATTGTAGACCGCAATAAGGACAGCCAACATTCTGGGTGCAGGATTTGAACCTAGGCTCTTGTACCTCCCCGAGTCAATCGAGTGGCACACTGATGTGTGCAGCCAAACTGGTGTGTATAACAACTGCATCATATTCATACCAAATGCTGAACAAATGCAGTTTTAGGTACTTAATTTTTCTGTATTATAGTTTTTTCAGTTACATCAAAGATGAAAATAAGTATCTAAAGAAATATTTATTCTGGCATTGGTTTAATTATTTCTGAAACAGAGAAAAAAAAAACAGTGGGTGATTCTACAAAACATGAACGTAAGGGTCAAATTTGTTTATCACCAAAAATATATACTAGAATTGTTTTTGTTCATCTTATTACTTCAGTCCTCTAACTATCATCAATCATTTACTTTCTTACTTTTTAAGCAATTATTCCTGTTTATAATTCTTTCAAATATATATTCTTTGCTTCATAGTAATAATTTGTATCAGATATTCATACTACTTAAATCTTCATGTTTACCCATCAGAAACAATGCCAACTTTTGCTCACATCATTTCTGTTCATTTTTATTACAGGTTCTTATATTCACAGGTAAATAATAGGTCAATGAAATGAATTTCCAATTGTGCAGATTCTTCTCAATCAGGCATTGCTGATTTTAATTTCAAACACAACAAGGTAATACCTGGTTCAAATACTATTTTCTTGATAGTGTTTGAAGAGGTTGTTATTTTTATTATGATCAATCCCAAAATGATTCTTGAAAATGTTCACTCAAGTTTGTTTTACTAAAATTTCCTCCCTTACACAAATTCAATCTGAATTCTTCAAATATACTAATATTGATTGCTTAGATTCTTTAAGGTTACTATTTTTTTTATAAATTTATGGTTCCAGATTTTCTATAACACTACATCTTGAAACATCAATATTGAAAACTTAACAAATTTAAGAATTATTAGTTGACTATCTGTTTCTTTTATAAATTACATAAAATGTTCGGCAAGTATTGTAATGTTCCGAATGAAAAATGTGTGCGTGTTTCTTTTCTCGTCATGTGTGTGTCGATCCCAGGGGAGATTCTACTCGTGTTTGGGGGACGCCAGCCCCTGAGTGTTGTCATTAGATATGACGGATGGCAGAAAACAGTCCCATGACAGGGTCACAGCTCTATAGGAGTCTGGACTGTATCCAAGAATGAAGGGTGAGGGGAAGCCAGGGAGTACAGCCAATAGGAAAATTTTGTATTATTATTATTAAAAAAGGGCAGTTTTGTTGCATGTCCCGAGCCAACAAGTGAGAAGAGGTTCCCTCCAAATACAGACATTGGCAGACGTCATCAAGAGGGGGTGGAAAGCGACGCTTCATCCGGCAGCACGGAAGACAAGAAGACGGGGAGGTTGCATGCCGAGGGCGGTAGATCCACAGCCCAGCTGACCATGGGAGAGGCAGCAGGGAGGCAGCTGGCAGTGACGGAGAGTTGGTCAACCCACCAACTGCACAACTTAGATTCGCCTGCACTGTAATCACCATTCAGAAAAAGGAACTTTTGCATCAACGTCGTTTTACCCTAGAAATCACCCTGAGACAGACTCTCTTGCTCTGCCGAGAAAGTTATGTACCCTTGTGTTGTAAAAAGAAAATTAATCTTTGTAAAATTTTGTCAAGTAAACAATTCAAATACATAAGTGAATCGTAAAGTCAGATTGTGAACCTTGTTTTCAATAGATTCCATCCAGTCCTGTAATGTGTCATTTGGCTTGGTTAATTCAATAATTCATGTTTCAATAATAATACTTTGAGATCTGGATGACACATCCCTCAGAATAGGGTACACTCCAATCTCTGGCGCCCACCTGATTTGTTTTTATACTCAATACGAGGCGTATTTTTTAAGTAAGTACCGTTTTGTCACACCGTGGCTGCAGCGCTACGGTCGGCGTTCCGCGCATGCGCACTGGGTACCTGCATCTCTTGCCAATGCACTGACGCCATTACAGTCTAATTCTTCCTTGTTTACATTGTTCACTGAGTGTTTAAGATGCCTCTGATTATCGTGAGTCCCGCCGACTGTGAAGTACGGGCTGTTATAAGATTTCTTTGTGCTAAAGGCCTAAAACCGATCAATATTCATCGTGAGATCGGTGCAGTTTATGGACAAAACATTATGAGTGATGGAATGGTGAGAAAGTGGGTGAGAGCATTTAAAGATGGCCGCACAAATGTGCATGATGAACAATGGAGTGGGCATCCTTCTGTCGTTAATGAAAGATTGGTGCAGAAAGAGGACGATAAGGTGAGAGAAAACAGACGCTTTATGATTTCCTCCCTGTGTGATGACTTTCCTAATGTTTCTCGTAGTGTTTTGTATGGCATTGTGACCGAGCACTTGAATTACCGAAAATTGTGCTCACAATGGGTACCAAAAATGTTAACGGATGTGCACAAAACCAAACGTTTAGGCAGTGTATTGACTTTCCTTGAGTGGTACCACAACGATGGTGATGATTTCTTACGCCAAATTGTAACGGGCGATGAGACATGGGTGGCCTACGTCACACCTGAATCAAAGCAACTGTCCATGGAATGGTGGCATTCAGATTCACCCAAAAAAGTGAAGTTCAAGCAAACGATTTCTGCCTGGAAAATTATGTGCACAGTTTTTTTGGGACAGAAAAGGAGTATTGCTTGTGGAATTTCTACCTTGTAATGAGACAATCAATGAAGCAGCTTATTGTGAGACATTGAACAATCTGCGCCGTTCAATCCAGAACAAAAGACGTGGCAAGTTGAGCAAGGGCATCGTTTTGCTGCATGACAATGCCCGTCCACATGTGGCTAATCAGACCAAAGATCTCATCACATCTTTTCAATGGGAAACTCTAGATCATCCTCCGTACAGCCCTGATCTTCCGCCCAGTGACTACCATCTGTTCCTGCACTTGAAGAAACACCTGGGCGGTCAGCGTCTTGAAGACGATAATGAAGTCAAAACAGTTGTGATGCAGTGGTTAACAAGTCAGGCGGCAGACTTCTATGAGGAGGGTTTTCATAAACTGTTACTACGTTATGACAAGTGCCTCAATAATGAAGGGAATTATGTAGAAAAGTAGAGTAAGGTACAGGCTTTCATGTAAAAATAAAATTATTGAGATATACTTGCACGTCTTTTTTTAACTTCAAAACGGTACTTACTTAAAAAAACATGCCTCGTATTATTTGGAAATTAACAACTGGTAGCAAACGGCCACAGTGAGGTCGAGAAGTCGCTTTCCTAACATCACTTCAGTATTTTGAATAGATGTAGTTATAGGGCACTACACTAATGGACATTTGTTACTCTTTATTTAAATGTCAATTTTCTACTGCAACATTTTCACCACATAAAAGACAACTTCAAAAATTCTTTTAATACAAATACTCTTACTATTTACTAGATCACCTTCCTCACAACACAGTTACACTAAGTTCTAAAATACCATCCTGCAGTTTTTATCTCAGACACACAAAACCAAGACTGTCCCATATCTAATAGTTGGGAAAAAAGAAGAAAACATGATAACAATATCAGCTACATTGACCAAAAAAGAACTAACAGACAAATCTATATTAATAAAACAATAATCTTGGTAACAATGCAGCCATGCCTGTCTCACTGCAATGTCATGCTTCCTGCCTTTGCTGCCCCAACTAACAATGGTCAGAGAATTTGTCCGAGGTTATTCACGTTATTTCGCATTATTTAGTTAAGTATATGCAAAGAAATGAATTGCTAAAATATTGAAAGAAAAGTAAGTAATGCATTTAATTCACCATATCATTAGTGGCTTTTTGTGTATTATGTTTGTTATATGTAGATGTTTTTGATAAATTCTTAATCCAAATACAAGTAAGATAAATGCTTTAATTTTTTTTAGCAATAATGCTAGTGGGAATTTTGATTAGATTGAAATTTAGCCTGGATCAGAATGACAAATGGCATTTGACATTATAGCAGAGGGCATAAGTAATTAATTTTTTTTAAAGAAATAATTTGTTTTCAAGAGCACCACATTACTTCATTTGAATGAAAGTTGTCCCTCACTAATCATGATCTTACAGCCTGGTCCACGATTAAAACTAATATTCCATGGCATAATATAACTTATTATTTATTTGCTTTCACTGATGCCATATTACAGCCACTTGTAACTGTCTCAACCATTCAAATGTTGTAATTTGGATTAGATTCACAAAAAAGAAAAATGTAAGAATGTGTGAAGATTTTGGGTACAGTTTGTACCATGATACATGTCACTAACATTCAATGCAGTTAATGTATTAATTTGCACGTGATTGAAACTTTGATTTTCTTACTGCAATTTTAGTAGAGTTTGAGGTTAGGTTGAAGTGCAACATGGACCAGGATGAAAACAAACTTATTGCTACAGAGTAAGGCACGAGGAAATGCATTGAGCATAATCTTATAATAATTCAGGATGACATCTGAGAAATAGCGTAAGTGATGCAAATTGCTTGGAGTGTTATTTTATATCAATCAAGCAACTGTGAAATAAGTGATTTGCCAGAACTCTCCATTCAACATGTCATTTTTGACAACCTAGTTTCAAATATTTTATAACAGTGTCTTTATCTTGCCCATTTTTTTGACGAGTGACTCAAAAGCTTTCATGATTTAGGGACAATATACTACAGGAAAGTATATGCCACTTCTAATAATTAAAAAAATTTAACAGCACATTTCCTCTATCAAGAAACAATGTGTACTAGTAATTTAGAATTATGCCATGAAATATGTAAATACATGTTCAACTCCTTTTTTGTACAAATTTTCTATTAATTCTATAGTAATTTGCTTCATTTATAGCCGGTGAATCACTTTCATTAAGTGAGTATTTGTTTTAATACAGTATTTGGCAATGTGATAGCCAGAATGTAAGAGAAGCTAACAGGTTAAGTCAGCCACAATGCACACCATTTTATTAGTTGAGCCAAAGTCACATAGGATGAGGTAACAATGAATATGCTTAACGAGTGAACATCTTTATATATTGAACCAGAGGTTGTGTGTGAGAAGTAGTTATCCAGCATGTAACCTAAGCATTAACAAGTATGCACCACAAGAAAGTACCTACTTAAAATGGGTATGTCACAATTACAATTCCTGAAATATGCCATCTGGAGAAAAAAAAACTCAGGGGTTAAGGAAAATACATATATAGAAGAAGGTTCCCTATGAGCCTTTCCTAATTACTAACAGATAAGCAGCAAGGTACTAAAACGATGAAAATAATTTAGAGAAGGGTTCATATTTCGCTAAATATATGTAGTTACAGGAAGAAATATATAGACAAAATGAGTAGTGATCAAGAAGAGAAGTATATTAAATTAAGAAGTAAATAAGAAGTCTGTGAAAATAACTAAGAACAAAGTGAGAGCCTTACAAAAATAAACTAAATCAACTAAAGTTGCAAGAAAAAATATGTGAACACAAAATGTTACTGATGCAATAAACTGTTAGTTCATTCAAGTACTTGCGTGTGCAAAGCAATCATATATTTATTTCTATAAGGTATTTTTTTGTCACAAGCCTATATCTTCCTTCATACTTAACCGAAATCAATGAATGAGGTGTCATTTTAAAGCTTATGGTCTCCACTTTGGTCACATCATATTTTAAGAAATGAAGTTTTCGGAACTCGACCCTTAAAGGGCAAAAATGTCAATCTTTCTAAAATGCTGTTTTCTGTGTTACGAGTCATTTATCTCCCTGGATACGAATATGAAATCGTTTAATGTAGTATCATTTTAAAGATTAAGATCTCCGGTTTAGCGACGTCATATATTACGACCGATATTTTTCGTAATTCGACCCTTAAAGGGCAAAAGTATCAATATTTTTGCAATGCGTAATTGAGACACGAAAGATTTATCTCTCTTGATATCTAACCGATATAGATAAATGAGGTATCATATTAAAGATCGATATCTCCGCCGTGGTAACATTATATTCTAAGAAAGGAATTTTTCGTTTTTCGACCCTTAAAGGGCAAAAATGGCGATTTTTCTAAAATGCGTTTATTGTATCTCGAGCCATTTATCTCCCTGGATATCTAACCAAAATCGGTAAATGAAGTAGGATTATGAGGAGTAATATCTCAGCTTTGTGACATGATATATTAAGAAAGAATGTTTTTGGAATTCAACCCTTAAAGGGAAAAAGTATAAATTTTTCAATAACGCATTTTTGTGTCACGAGTGATTTATCTCCCTTAATATCTAACCGATATAGATAAATGAGATATCATATTAAAGACTAAAGTCTCCGCCATGGTAACATTATATTCTAAGAAAGGAATTTTTCGTTTTTTCGACCCTTAAAGGGCAAAAATGGCGATTTTTCTAAAATGCGTTTTTTGTATCTCGAGCCATTTATCTCCCTGGATATCTAACCAAAATCGGTAAATGAAGTAGGATTATGAAGAGTAATATCTCAGCTTTGTGACATGATGTATTAAGAAAGAATGTTTTTGGAATTCAACCCTTAAAGGGAAAAAGTATAAATTTTTCAATAACGCATTTTTGTGTCACGAGTGATTTATCTCCCTTAATATCTAACCGATATAGATAAATGAGATATCATATTAAAGACTAAAGTCTCCACCATGGTAACATTATATTCTAAGAAAGGAATTTTTCGTTTTTCGACCCTTAAAGGGCAAAAATGGCGATTTTTCTAAAATGCGTTTATTGTATCTCGAGCCATTTATCTCCCTGGATATCTAACCAAAATCGGTAAATGAAGTAGGATTATGAGGAGTAATATCTCAGCTTTGTGACATGATATATTAAGAAAGAATGTTTTTGGAATTCAACCCTTAAAGGGAAAAAGTATAAATTTTTCAATAACGCATTTTTGTGTCACGAGTGATTTATCTCCCTTAATATCTAACCGATATAGATAAATGAGATATCATATTAAAGACTAAAGTCTCCGCCGTGGTAACATTATATTCTAAGAAAGGAATTTTTCGTTTTTCGACCCTTAAAGGGCAAAAATGGCGATTTTTCTAAAATGCGTTTATTGTATCTCGAGCCATTTATCTCCCTGGATATCTAACCAAAATCGGTAAATGAAGTAGGATTATGAGGAGTAATATCTCAGCTTTGTGACATGATATATTAAGAAAGAATGTTTTTGGAATTCAACCCTTAAAGGGAAAAAGTATAAATTTTTCAATAACGCATTTTTGTGTCACGAGTGATTTATCTCCCTTAATATCTAACCGATATAGATAAATGAGATATCATATTAAAGACTAAAGTCTCCGCCGTGGTAACATTATATTCTAAGAAAGGAATTTTTCGTTTTTCGACCCTTAAAGGGCAAAAATGGCGATTTTTCTAAAATGCGTTTTTTGTATCTCGAGCCATTTATCTCCCTGGATATCTAACCAAAATCGATAAATGAAGTAGGATTATGAAGAGTAATATCTCAGCTTTGTGACATGATGTATTAAGAAAGAATGTTTTTGGAATTCAACCCTTAAAGGGAAAGAATATAAATTTTTCAATAACACATTTTTGTGTCACGAGTGATTTATCTCCCTTAATATCTAACCGATATAGATAAATGAGATATCATATTAAAGACTGAAGTCTCCGCCGTGGTAACATTATATTCTAAAAAAGGAATTTTTCGTTTTTCGACCCTTAAAGGGCAAAAATGGCGATTTTTCTAAAATGCGTTTTTTGTATCTCGAGCCATTTATCTCCCTGGATATCTAACCAAAATCCATAAATCAAGTAGAGTTATGAGGATTAATGTCTCAGCTTTGTGACATCATATTTTAAGACAAAATGTTTTTGGACTTCAACCTTTAAAGGGAAAAGTATAAATTTTTCTATAATGCATTTTTGTGTCACGAGCCATTTATCTCACTTGATATATAACCGATATAGATAAATGAGGTATGATAGTAGAGATTAAGGTCTCCGCCATAGTCACATTATATTTTAAGAAAGAATTTTTTGTTATTCGACCCTTAAAGGGCATGAATATCAGTATTTCTAAAATGCGTTTTTTTGTGTCTCAAGTCATTTACTTCCGTTGATAATTAAACAAAATTGATAAACGAGGTATCATTTACAAGATTAAGGTCTTCGTATTGTCTTCGGTTCCGTTACCACATTTTAAGAAATAAATTTTTAAAAATTCGAACCTTAGTGGGCAAAAGTATTAATATTTTTACAACGCATTTCTCTGTCATGAGCTATTTATTTCCCTTGATACCTAATCGAAATCAATAAATGACGTATCGATTTAATTAATAAATTATCCACAATCGTTACATCATATTTTAAGAAAAAACTTTCTCCAAATTACACCCTTAAGGGGCAAAAATAACATCATTTCTCAAAACTTTTTTTTTTTTTACCTTACTTGATAACTATCCGAAATCGATAAATGAGGTATCATTTTAAAGACCAAGGTGGTTGCTTTGGTCACACCATATTTTATAAAAGAAATTTTTTATAATTCGACCCTTAATGGGCAAAAGTATCAATATTAGTTATAGAACGTGTTGATTTTTTAAATTTTTGTTTTTATTATATGCCATTTATCTTCTTCGATACCTAGCTGAAATCGATAAATGACATATCGTTTTAAAAATTAAGCTCTCCAGCTAGGTAAAATCATAAATTAAGAAAAAAATGTTCAGAATTTGGTGCTAAAAGTGGTAGTGCATATGAGACTGTTCAGAGCCAAGTCCCCAGATTTCAGCAGCGGATATCACAGAGAAGTCAATAAACTTGTTTTTTTATTCAATAAGTAGTTTTTCGTATATATTTTTTTTCTTTTACGGAAACACTGTCGTTTTCCTATACAATTACAATGTAATCATTTTATTCGCTCAGCAACAAATATCACAGAGATGTTGATATGTTATGTGCAGTTTGTTAAGGTTGGTTTTATTCTACCAAGGTCAGTGACAGTTTGTCATAAATAAAGTGTGTTTTAAATTTTCCTAACTGTTTCATAATATGTTGAGAGTATTTTGCTGTGTACCTATTACACTAAAAAAAAATATTTGCTACAAAACTACGGTTCTACTATTCATTATATTACAAGCATTCAACCTCACTATTCGTCGTATGTTATTCGCGAAATTTTCGCACGGGTCGTCTAGTAGTGAAAAAATAGCATTAATTAAAAGATATCTAACATTACTGTGTTCAAACGCTTATGGTGTGTCTTTATTACAGGACTTTAGAATATTTTTTAACAACAAATTTGATAAACAAAATTGACAATACATTTGATAGTGTAGTTGTAACTAAGTTGAAAAGAAACAATGTGTGTGTATATTACATAACAAACTTAGCTTTTAAAATTAATTCAATATTTCCTAATAACAAATTATATTTTAATTAAATTTTAAAACATGATATTAAATTAAATACATAATAAACTGATTTGTAGGTCCAACAATAAGAATCAAAAGATAATTTAGGTACTGTATAACTAATTAATCATGCGTGTTGTCTTTAACACTGTTTCTAGTTTAATGTTTTTAGGATAATATAATACTTTTGCAGCTTTAGTACCGCATTAACGAATATAAAAACTGTATGGAAATCAGGTAATTCAAAGAAATGGATTATATTTGTATAAGATGTTCTCGGGTCTCCCATCAGCGGAGCACGTCAATTTGATGTAACGTTCTGAAGCTACTCTCAGACTTCATCTTTTGGTAAAGTGTAAATATCCGTCCTTTCGTAGCCGGTCAACGGTGGCTGGAGATGTCATGGTCACATGTGCCAAGCACATCTCAGTGCATTGGTGGTGGTATAGGGAGCCTGGTATGGCAAGATGAGCTATGGGGCAGGAGACATAGAGGAGGATATGAGCAGAGAAAAAGGACAGCTGGAGATCAGAATGCATTCTGCAACAATCTTGATGCCTTTGTCTCTGCCTTTTTAACTGACCAATAAATAACAGGTTTCGATGCCACAATGAGTCAATACCCTGTGTGTCTGTTTACAATGTCTTCCGTAAGATGAATATCCACAGCCTCTTTAATCATACTGTCCCAATATCTGTTTGCAAGGGCTAGAATTTTTGTCACCTCAAGCTCAAAACTGTCTTTTTTTTTCTATACTGTGCAAAGCTACCGCCACATGGGGAATTTATTTGATGGCTGTACTGTAGATAACTCTCAAATATAAAACATGCTAGCTTTTCAGTGTGCTCTCTGTATTATATAAGAAGGAATAAAATATAATGCTGAGTAGTTCACATATATCATAAATTTGCACATTTAAACTACTTTCCTTTCGCATGATTGTATTTGCTATGATATCTTCAATTGAGATACACAATTTTTGTTTAACTTCAGGCTTCACATTCAATAAAACATTTGACATCCACTAATCTTACTTGTACTGTAATGTTACCACAATTAGTTCATATGAAGGTTAAAATATTAATTGTCAAGACACGAAATACAAAAATTTCTAACACAAAATAATACATACCTGTAAATGCTCTGTCTCGTCCACGAACTATCTGATTTTTATTCTTGATACTGACACAAAGATGTACCATTATAAGCATTGTAAAATTCATAACTATGCTCTGAATGAGAAGTGGTGTTTCATATTCTCTGCCAAACCTAAAATGTGGTTGCAGGAACAATATTAAAACACAGCTAAAAAACAGAAATCAACAAATAGTAAATGTATTATATGCATACCTCAGAAATATTTTGTTTCATATCTCTGCTATAAAACTGAGTGTTCCACAAAAGTTTGAGGTTATGACCTAAAAGTCTGTCCGGAATGAAACCAGACTGGCTCTGGTGCAGCGCCTTCTCAAGCTGGGCAGGGAAACTAATGGTGGAAGAAGTAGGAGGGAGCCTCAGCAACAACATGCAACAACCACCAGTTCATTGTGAGCACAGTGTCGAGGAAGCTCGCTTCTTATATGATATGCCGTGTTGATGTATTGTTATAAATCAAAATGCCTCAGTTGATTGAGCAACGGCATGCCATTCAATTTTGTGTCAGGCTTAAGAAATCAGGGTCAGAGACTCTGGAAATGTTGAGAACAGTACATGGCGATGAATGCATGACAAGATCACAGGTTTTTGTCTGGCATAAGGCCTTTAAGGAGGGAAGAGGGCGTTGAGGATGAAGAGAAAGGTCGACTGCCAACAACAGCCAAAATGGAGGCCAATGTTGAAAGGATGAGAGCTCTTTTAAAAACCAGTCGACATTTGAGTGTACAAATGATTGCCGATGTGTTAAATTTGCCAAAGATGCAAGTGAGGGACATTCTTGGAATGCAGAAAATTTGCACCAAGCTGGTGCTCAAAATACTCACCAATGCCAACAAGGAATCAAATCGGATAATTGCACAAGATCTGTTGAATTGTGTACAAGCTGGCACAAGTATCTTACAGACTGTTATCACAGGGGATGAAACGTAAATTTTCCAGTACGACCCAGAGACCAAACAGCAGAGCGTAGAGTGGCACACGCTGCAGTCTCCTTATCCAAAAAAGACTTGGATGAGCAAATCAAAATGATGCTCATTGTTTTTCATGACACCAAAAGCGTTGTTCACAGGAAGTTCATAGCAGCAGGGACAAAGGTCAACTCCACACTTTACGTTGAAGTCCTCAAAAGATTTCGCAAATGCATCACTTGAGCTCATTCGGAAATTGTCAATGTCTGGACCCTGCACCATGACAATGCACCCAGTCACATGGCAAAGATTGTGCTGGACTTTTTGTCGCAACAAACATCAAGATGCTTCCACAACCTCCTTACAATCCTGATGTGTCCCCCTGTGTTTTTTTCCTGTTCCCATGGCTCAAGAGGGACATCAAGGGATGCCGGTTCAAGTCCATCAAAGCTGTTCGAGCTGCTGTGACAAGGACACTGAAAAGCATCTCAGAACAGGAGTTCCAGGACACATATCTTCTATGGCAGAACTGTTGGAAACGCTGTGTTGATGCACACAGATTTTACTTTGAAGAGAATTAATTGTATTTTGCAATATTTTCATTAAATCGAGTTCTATAGCTTTATTCAGGTTTCATTCAGGACAGACCTTGTATGTAAGAAATACCAAAAAGATAAACATCTTTTATTCTTTGATGAATGATAAACACAGCTCCAACTCATCAAAATATTCATGACTAAACCGAAAGTTCCAATTTAATCTCTCCATATTAACTCTGTGCATACAAATTGGAATTTGTAACAAATGAAAATATATCAGTACCCACATAGCAGCAATGGAGAGGAATAAATGCCTTTACATAGTATTTATATGAGAAAATAAATTATACCTATCACTCACCAAACCTGAAGGGAGAAGGGCAGCAAGAACAAAGCTCACTCCCAAAAAAAAAAAGGCCAATATTTTGGGCAATGTTCTTCTTCAGAGAAATAGAACTATGTGAGCTCATGTTGACACATGAATGGGAATGGTAATTTTGTCTAGGGTTGCAATGGAGCACTGTGTCCACAAATATAAAGCCAATATTTTGGACAATGCTCTTCTTCAGAAAAATAGAACTAAGTGAGTTCATGTGGACAAATGAATGGGAATGGCAGTTTTGTCTAGGGTTGCAATGGAGCACTGCGTCCGCAAGTGCAGAACTTCCACATGAAATTGTACATCTGCCTCCACAACCACAAGTTGTGAGGCAGAGATATAGTGAATATGTTGTTTACATTGCAATATATTTAAAGATTGTTTGAATCTGCAGTAATTTATTTGCATAGAAACTATGTAGTGAGAGTATTTATTGTGTATCAGACGTGAGAAGTAACGCCAGGAACATCCAGCACTGGGCGTGTGAGACAGTGCGGGCCGCTCCATCCCCAGGAATAATCACTTAGCACAGGTAGCCGGCCTCAGCGCGGCAGGTAGACGATCCGGTGTCAGCAGTCAAAGGGTTAACATAAAAATTTGGAAGTCATACTGATAATTCAATATTATAAAGTCAAGGTATACAAGCTTGTGTTTGTTAGACAGACATTCCAACAATACTATGAACATTAATAGTAATAGAGTGAACCGATATAATATTGTACAGACATTACAACAATTTTGGAGTGAATATATATAATCATTTCCACAATATAATAACAACTCTATGCACATTTACAGCCTCTGAAAATGTCCCGCTCCAAAAGGCGGAAACGCAGTAGTGAAATACATTAATAAAACAATTATTAACAGATGGTGTTTAATTTAAATCAACAATTATATTTATTTCAATAGAAACTTTGTCCAAGTATTTCTCATAAACAAAGTGACATCCATTGAGTACACACATACGAAGCCTAATGGCCCGTTTTTCTACCACCGAAGAAAGCAGATGCCGAATATTTTGTATTGTGTATTTGTTGGTCATCATAAGTGTTCCCTCTCATCGCAGCCATCCACTTTGGTTTGTGGTGGGTTAATTTCCCTTTCCTTTATTATTTATATCGCCTAGAAGCAGTCTCCATTTTCCTTAGTTTCATCATAAACAAATGAAAATTATTAAAAAGTTAAAGCATAATTCCTTAGATTATAGAGTATTGCATATAGCCTTAGTCTCTGTTTTGTGGTTAGAGCTTTTATATGTGAGAACATCTTGGACAAAATTATCTAATAACACTTCTTACAATAAATTTTCGTTAATAACTAGCTAAAAATCATTGATTGAATGGAGATTTCTGGATCATAACTTAAATAACTCATTTCCTCAGTTATAAAGACAAATGCTAATATTTCTACATGAAAATTAAAGGTTTTATCACACATTCATTAAATATTAACTGTATCACCATTGTAATGTGATTCCATATTTATTTATTTATTTACTATAACAGTGATGAGAGAACTAATTAACAAAAAATTAACTAAAAATGCTGGTGCATGTATCAGTGTGTAATAATGGAAGCTCCTCCAGATGATGTAGTCGCGTGAGCATTAAAGCAATTTAAGCTTTAACATTTTTGAAATTTAGGTGTACTTGTGAAAGAGTGGAAAATATAGCTGTATTGCCATGAAAATGTAAATAGTTATCCAGTATTGTAGCTGCTTGCATCAAAGTGTCATTAAATGTGCACGTGCAAAACATTGTGGCACATGCGTACTTAACGCATAACTCATAACACGTAAATTTCTCCCTACGATGCTCAAGTTTCACTTGAATAATAAGGGTTTTTTTTTCCTTGTTTTTTTTTTTTTTTACACTTAATGATGCAATAGTAAAATCCATGTAATGCAAGCACTTTACATACATCTACAGAGTACTCCACCATAAAAACGAGTGAAGATCATTGCTTTATCTGTGGAGGGACTGATGGGGAAGACCAAGAAGGGTGAAAATAACAGCAGATCAAGGAAATAAAGTATACAATATGCAACAACTTTTTGTCATTCACACCGAAGACACAACAGCAGATATAACCAAGTGCACTCCACTTGTTTCACCCATACAATATATATTTGTACCTATTTCATTATTTCACTGCCACGCCCTTTGTAAGTGAATGGTTGGTTTGTGTCACACAAAATAGACTGTCAATCTTAAAATTAAATATTATGAAAGATACTCACCAAAACAGTATCCTCAATATATTAGCTATTAGAAGAGTCAGACACACAAATAATGAAAATCCTTCAGCATCTTCAGTTCGCTTTATTTCTCTGTACTGAGGGATGTATGGTACAATACCACCAAATACAATTGCCCCAACAGCTGTCCATGTCACCAGCTTTGATAAAGAGAGCTCTGACAATTCCTCTGCGATTGTATCCATTTTGTTATTTGTGCTATATTATAGGCAATACATTAATATCTGAAACATAAAATCAACAATGTGGTATTGATGTAAACTTCTGATTTAATTGATACATACCAAATAGGAAATATGTAAAAAATTCAAAAAATGACAGAGAAAGTAAACTGGACTCTTTTCAAGGCTGAAGGTAGAACAGCTGTGACAGCAAAAAATAAGACATGCCTGACAACTGAAAGATTTTACATAAACCTGAAAGAGATTACAAGAATCAAAATGTATGTCTTTTGCTGGTAGCTGAGATGAAAGCATACATGGTCTTCCTTCAGAACTAATAAGAGAAAAGTTTTTATTTTTTAACTTTTTTCAACTATATTTAAAACTATACCATTTTTACAAGAAATAATCTATTTTTAAAAATTAGTAATTCAATTGTGCATGCCATATTGGGCAAGTTTTAGGGAGAGGAGTCAAAGTAATACGTTTATTGGAGAGTAAGATGAGTGAATGTAATATGGATACAAAATCATGGTATGTGGGATTTACATTATGGGTTTCGAATATAGGTCTTGCAGAGTGTACAAAGGGGAGAAACTAGATTTGTTTCTGGAAACTGCCAAAGAACGCAATCAGTAACTAACATGATAAAACAGCTGCGTTAGGAGTCATTGGAAGAAATGAGATGAGAAAAAATTACTGGGAGTTTATACTGCATATAGTGGTGATGATGATTGGATGAATAGTGGGGGAATTATAAGTGCTGCATGGAAAGGGAAGAGAGGACCATTGCCATAAAACAGCATTTGATCTGGGCCATTAGGGAGTAAGAAAATTTTTATTTGTATATACGAGAATCATAGACTGTTTTAAATTACTGAGGACTATGCTGAACAGGATGTCCAGAACACAAAGAATTTCATGTAGTAAGTTGTCGTGCAGGGAAACAGCCACTGTGGCAGATGTCCCATGACAAATTAGTTTCTCTTCTTCTGGGTGCATGGTATTTAAGAGCAAGGTAAGTGTTCTGTTTCTATCCATTCACTGAAAATAGTTTATCCAGTACCGTACTACAACTGCGAGGAAGAAATTTAATTTGTGTTGTTTTTTTTTCCTTCATTCTTTTTCTTCTTTTATGTTTCAAATAACATCTGTTCACTGGACTACAAAATATCAATTCAGAATACTATTTTGTTACTGTAATTTGTTTTGTCAACATGAGTATTTTTTTTCCATAAATCAAAGTTATTTTTGCTACAGCTGGATGAATTTAGAGCTGATTGCTCATACTAATCTAATTCTTTTCATAAAATTACTTTGACTTTCATTTCCTCTGTTTAATCAATTTTTCTTCATATAATTTTTTCATTGTAGGGAAGTTACTCTGAAACATTTGCTCAAAAAATGATACGCCAGCAGTAAATTTGTTGGAAAATTTATTTAAGTATTTATTAAAAGCATAGAATTTTTAAGATACTCATTAATCTGTGAACAATGGCAGAGTTAATAAGACATTATTTACTGCATCAATATACATTTTAGATAACAACAATCCAGTATCAATGCCTGAATAAAGTGAATCATAATATATGTATCATATCATTGCAGTGAATATTGTGCACTATTGTTATTATTATTGTTTCCTGAGAAATGGTCGATTGCTAACAATTATTTCATTAATTGTTTTTCTAATTCCATTTGTAATTGATCATGTAGAATAAGACTTTTTGCTAGCAGATGTTGAAAAACTGCTTTTAAAGCTGGGAAGATGGAACTATTATGTCAGTTTTCCTTGAATTCATAAAGAAAACTTCCCAGATATCATCAGCAGATGTGTGGCTGATAATCAAAGTAGCAACCAATGCAATTAAAGTAAAAACTAACAATCAAAGGTGATGAATTTATGTCAAATAGTTATTACAGGCATGTTAATAATTTTTTGTTCTCATTGGTTTCTTTTTCGTCATTATTTCAGACTCATCAAACTAGGAGTGAGGAGGGGAGTGATTTTGGGAAATCACTGAAAACCGAAATCTCAATCATCAGACATGAATCTGAATGCCGGTATCCTCCCAAATGACAAACCCGATCATTACTGCTCACCCATCAGGTTCGGTTACTTTGGTTTCAAGAAGGAAAGATATATATATATTCTTTCAGTCAAGGTCAAGGTGTGGGGAATATTATTCATAGAAACGTGAGTTATAGTACAGAGAGTGACCTAAGGAAGGTGGTGAAGGAGGAACAGCAAACCAGGTGCAGGTCTTAAGTCGCCACGATCAGCCACAATTGAACTATGCTATGAGGCATGTAAACAGAAGTGCTACTTGGGAAAAGCATTAGTTCCATGTTGTGGGTTGTTCCGGCGAACAACCTTTGGTAGGTGGGGTTTCACTAGGCATGGCCTACACGTAAATAGAAGGGGCAAGGGGGTACTTTCTGAGTTGTTAGCATAAACAATAAGGGAGCCCATTTCCAGTGATGATAGGGTCAGGACTGTGCCTTTTTTAGGTTAGGGGCTGTTGGTGAAATGATGAAAATAGATGATCAGAGTGATACTGATTGTAAATGCATGATGGGAAAAATTACAGATGTTAAAGAAATAGATGAAGTTGCTGACACAATAACTGACTGGAGTAAAACTGGAAAGCAGGAGGTAAATGCTGAAAATATAAAGCCAGTAATAAAGGTGTTACTGGTGAACTATGGAAGTATAATGAACAAGAAAATCTAATTTGCAAACTTCATAGAGATACATGAACTACAAGTAATAATTGGGATAGAGAGTTGGTTAAAAGAAGAAGTACTAGACAGTGAGGTTTTTCCTGGTGGTTACAGAGTGTACCGCAGAGATAGAGGAGCAACTGCTGGAGACATTTTCATACTACTTAACAAAAACTACCACAGTTCACTGTCGCTCATAGATTGAGACACTGAGTTCTTTGCGTTAGATTTCTGGGGTAATAAAACAGAAAAAATCAGGGTGCTGGCAGCTTACCGCAGTGGAAGAATGATAGATGAAGGTGAGGTTCTTGTGGAGAAATTAAATTCATAGTCAGATTTCAGAGGTGAGTATTTAAATTTATCAGGTGTAAACTGGGTAGGAAATAAGATTAATAACACAAGGGAACAGAGATTTGCAAATAACTTAATAAGGGAAGAAGTATTTACACAAGTGGTAGAGCAGAACACTAGGGGACAAAATATTTTAGATATATTCCTAATGGGGGGTATCAAGTAATCCAAAAGAATAAGTGACCATGGAGCAGTTATGATGGATATTAGAGGATTCAGTGAACCAACAGCCAAAATTGAAGGGGAAATAGATACAATTGTAAAAAGGCACAGTTTTCGAATTTGAAGATATGTTTCAGAGAACATTTCAGCATATGGAAGGAAGGCAAAAGTTCAGTAGAGTCAAGGTGGGAAGAGTTCAAGGAGATAATAAAGGCAGAAGAAAATAATTATTCCAAAACAGAAAATAAAGAGAACCTGTGTACTATAATAAGGAGGGGAGGAGGTTAAAGAGGTTGGTAAGAAGAGAACATAACAAAGTTAAGAGACAGTATCAAAAGAACTGGAAGTAAAAATGGAAGTGCCACAGGGTAGCATCTTGAGAGAATTGCAATTCATTATTCTAGTGAATAACTGTGTTGATTGTTTATTACCAGAAATTATATTGTTTGCAGATAACATTTCTTTTTTGCTGTCATCAGTCCACTGGCTTGATGCAATCCTCCATCCTTTCCTATCTTGTGCTAACCTCTTCATCTCTACATATCCCTTACAACCCACATCCTCAATTATCTGCTTCATATATTCTAATCTTTGTCTTCCTCTGCAGTTCTTACCTTCGACCGTTCCCTCCACCAGCAAATTAATCAATCCAGCATAACTCAAAATATGACCTACCAGCCTGTCTCTTCTTTCTGTAAGCTTCTTCCACAAACTTCTTTCCTCATCCATCATTTCCAAAACTTGTTCATTTCTTACTTTATAATGCTATGTAAAAGGATCAAAACACTAGAGGACTGTAAAAAGTTGCTGGGTGATCTGGATGGAATTTCTAGTTGGGTTGGTAAACATGGGATGACGATAAATGAAAAGTGAGTCAGCTTATTAGATACACAAATAAAAAACTAAAGGTTGATTATGATTATAAAATGGGAAAAGAATTGGTTGTTGAAGACTTGAAATGTAAATATCTTGGCATTACATTTGATAACAAGCTTCAATGGGCAGGACACATTGGACAGGTACTAGGAAAGGGTTCAAAATTCTGCACTTGTTGGAGAGTGTGATGAGGTAATGTATGAGAGAAGTAAAGGAATTGGGTTACAAAACTTTGTTCAGATCATTGCTTGAATATGGTAATGTAGTATGGGACCCATATTTTGAGTATCAAATGCAGGAGTTGGGAAGGGTGCAAAAAAGGAATGCTAGATTTGTTTCTGGAAATTATTGCAGAATGCAATCAGTAATAGACATGGTAAAAAGAGCCAGGATGGGATTCATTGCAAGACAGGAGGAGGGTGAAGAGGGTAATGGGAGTGTAGAAAGCGTATATTGGTGATGAGGCATAGAAAGATATTGTGTAAGAATGAAAAGTCATCCATGGAAGGGAAAAGATGACCATGACCACAAGCTGGCACTCGATTTCAGGCACAAGGGTGTAGGAAGATTCTCTTTTTTAGGTAAGGGTGTGAGGAATTTGAATAAGTTACCAAGTGAAATGATGATTAATTTACCAAAAATGTTGAAAGAATGTAAAGTTAAAATTTATAGAGGGCAAATGTAGGTGGGTGCAGGAAAGGGAATGTAGGGAAATTGCCACCGGAGCTTGTGCTCCACTGCAATTTAATTAAATATTATTAAAATATTAATTAATTTATAAGCTCTTCTAGTTTATTAACCTATAAAATGGCATTAACTTAATCTAAAAATTACAAACAAACCAAACAGAATTTCAGAATGTAATGGCAACACAGAACATTGATGGAATTGAAATGAAGATGATAGTCACAATTCCTCAAGGCTATTGATATTGTGGGAGAATACAACTGAAAACATGGTTTTATTGCTATGGCCAATTGTCTCACAGCACTGTCAAAACATAAATGTACATTAAGAATTTAAATTTGCCTGCTATTCTAGGCTTTAAATTGAAGGCAGTTATGGTTAAGTTGAAATGAAGCCTGGACCTGAAGTTATATAATACTGACATGCTGTTTGTGGTAGATTAATTCTTGAAATTAAACAAAAGTTAGATCACATAAAATCCTACAGTATTTAATTGAACAAAGTATATATACAGTAATTTGAAGGGTATGAATAAAGCTTTGTTAGTTGCTTCTTACCATCTACGCAATTGACAGCTATTTGTAATTATTAACATAAACTTCATCTCAGACCTAGAGGTATCCTGTTCTAGCATATTACATGCTGTTGAGTTGGTCAAAATATATTGAATGATTTCGATATATGTGTGTGTGCTATATCTTTGACTGTTGTAAAATCTTTGTACCGACATGCTGTACAGTGTACTGTTTAGTAGTAGTTGTTTCCTGTTCGTTGGTCTGTACGAATTAGCAATAAAAACTTAACAGGTTATGGGCCCAGGTACCCGTGCAGGAATCGCTGAATAAAACCTATGTGTCGTTAAAGTCCTTTGTGTGTTGTTGTTCACAGAGAAGAAATGATAAATATGGCGACGAATTATCTAGTAAATGTGCCGAAGCTGAAAGGTCGCGAGAACTACGGAGATTGGGCGTTCGCTATCGAAAATGTGCTTATTCTCGAAGGATTAGCGAAATGTATTTCAGAAGTAGTTACAGCGGAAGATTCTAAGGCCAAAGCGAAGATAATTCTAACGATTGATCCATCTTTGTATGTGCATGTAAAAGAAGCAAAAACAACAGTGGACTTGTGGCAGAAGCTGAAGTCAATGTTCGACGATTCTGGTTTTGCAAGAAGAATTAATTTATTGAGAACACTGATATCAATACGTCTAGAAAATTGTGATTCGATGACAAGCTATGTGAACCAGGTAGTAGATAATGGTCAGAAATTACGTGGAACTGGTTTTGGTATTAGTGATGAGTGGATAGGTTCGTTATTGTTAGCAGGATTGCCGGAAAAATATTCTCCTATGATAATGGCAATTGAGCATTCAGGAATTCAAATCACAACGGACGCAATAAAAAGTAAGCTTCTAGATATGGAAGAAGATGTTACTAGTGCCAGTAGTGCTTTTAAGGTCAAAAGTTGGCAAGGTAAGCCGAAGTTTTCTCACCGAAATGTAGTGGGAAATCAAAATAAGAAGGACGTTGTCTGCTATAATTGCAAGAAATCAGGACATTTTAAAAGAGAGTGTCCTAACAGTGACAATGATACAAGACAAAGAAAAACTTCAAACGTTTTCAGTGCAGTGTTTATGAGTAGCTCTTTTAACAAAAGTGATTGGTATGTTGATTCAGGGGCTAGTGTGCATCTCACAGCAAATGAAGACTGGATAAGAAACAAAGTAAATGATGTTAAAGTGCATAAACTAATGGCTGCGAATCAGACAGAAATTCCAGTGTTGTGCTCTGGAGAAGTTAATTTAACAACTGTAGTTGGAAAGGACGCTTTTGATATTACTGTGAAAAATGTTGTGTGTGCTCCAGAACTAACTACAAATTTGCTCTCTGTGAGTAAGTTGATTGAACATGGAAATTCTGTTGAATTTAATAGGGATAAATGCAATATTTATAACAGGCATAATGAACTAGTTGCTACTGCAGATCTTACTGATGGTGTGTACAAGCTAAATATCGACAGAAATCAGTTTTTGGGAATGATTACCGCATATGATTGGCATAGAAGATTAGGTCACCTAAATGCAAAGGACCTTATTAAAATGAAAGATGGTGCAGTAAAGGGAATGGTGTGTGAGGACATTAACATTAGTAAGCAAAACTGTGTAGTATGTAATGAAGGCAAGCAAACAAGACAGCCTTTTCCACATGGAGGCACTAGAACTTCTAAACCACTGGAAGTAATTCATGCAGACCTGTGTGGACCAATGGAAGTTATGTCACTAGGAGGTGCAAAGTATTTTCTCATTTTAGAAGATGATTACACCCGAATGGGATTTGTGTATTTTCTGAAGACAAAAGATGAGACTGCAGAAAAATTCCAAGAATTTCAGAAAATGGTGGAGACTCAACAAGAAAGAAAAATCAAAATAGTAAGAACAGATAATGGGAAAGAATTCTGTTGTGTGAATTTCGACAGTTTGTTGAAGAAACATGGTATTATACATCAGTTATCCAACAGCTATACACCAGAACAAAACGGTATGGCAGAAAGGTTGAATAGAACTGTTGTAGAGAAGGCAAGATGTTTACTATTTGATGGTAAACTTGACAAAAGATTTTGGGCTGAAGCTGTTAATAGTGCAGTATATTTGAGAAATATGTCAGTGACTTCAAGTTTAGGGAATAAAACGCCCTATGAGCTATGGACTGGCAAGAAACCCAACATTAGTTATCTTAGAATAATTGGAAGCAAGGTCATGGTACATATTCCCAAAGTTAAGAGGAAAGAAATGGGATAAAAAGGCAAAAGAAATGATCTTAGTGGGCTACAGCAACACTACAAAAGGCTATAGACTCTATGATCCTGAAACGAATGATGTAGTGATAAGCCGAGATGTGACAATAATGGAAAATATTAATGATGCAGAAACTGAAATAAAGAATCATGAAGAAATCATCACTTCAGTGGGGGATGATGAAGAAAACAAGAAGTCTGATACTGCATTAAGAGAGGACTTACATGATGTCTCAAAAGAAGTAGTTACATCAGAGAAAGAAACTGATGATGATGAAAAATGTGGTACGCAAGAAGATGAAGTAAAGAAAATTAGAAGATCACAAAGGCAGCCCAAACCAAATAGAAGATTTGATGATTATGATACTTGTTTTTTGGCTGGAACTTTGGATCAACTCGAGGACCCGACAACCGTGCAGGAGGCCCTTGATAGACCTGATGCAGAACAATGGAAACAAGCCATGGAAGAAGAGATACAAGCTTTTGAAGACAACGATGCTTGGGAAGTGGTAAATCTTCCAGAAGGTGCAAGTGCTGTGCAGTGTAAGTGGGTGTTCAAGAAAAAAGTCAACAGTGAAGGTAAAGTGCAACATCGTGCCAGGTTAGTAGCAAGAGGATTCACTCAGAAACCTGGAGTTGATTATGGTGAAACCTTTTCTCCTGTGGTAAGACATTCAACACTTAGACTTTTAATGGCTTTGTCTGTTGAACTAGATTTGAACATTACCCATCTTGATGTTAAGACTGCTTTTTTAAATGGTATTCTTAAAGAGGATATTTTCCTGAAACAACCTGAAGGTTTAAATCTTTGTAGTGATAAAAGAAAAGTTTTAAAGTTAAAAAAGGCTATGTATGGTTTAAAGCAATCATCCAGAGTGTGGAATCAAAGGGTAAATGATGTTTTAAGCTGTATAGGTTACAAAAAATCTGATTTGGAACCTTGTTTGTTCACAAAACATAAAGATGAAGGTTTAGTTACTATGGTAGCGTTGTATGTTGATGATTTTTTAATTTTTTCCAATGACTCAAGTGAGACTGAATTTTTAAAAAATAGGTTGAGTTCAGAGTTTGAAGTGAAGGATTTAGGAATGGCTAAAAATTGTAAAACCTCTCTGTTTACAAACTGCTGATATGCCTGCAGATATCATGACTAAAGGATTGGGAAAAGAGAAACATTATGACTTTCTGAAATGTCTAGGTTTAAGGAAATCATTCAAATGTTTTGAAGTGGGGGTGTTGAGTTGGTCAAAATATATTGAATGATTTCGATATAATATATTATGTGTGTGTGCTATATCTTTGATGTTGTAAAATCTTTGTACCGACATGCTGTACAGTGTACTGTTTAGTAGTAGTTGTTTCCTGTTCGTTGGTCTGTACGAATTAGCAATAAAAACTTAACACATGCTACCATGTAAATGGCAATTTCTCTCTCTCTGACAAATGTGCTTTTTAGTAACTGAAGACAATAACAACCTAGTTCATATTCTGCATTAATGATTATTATGTTACATACGTTTTTGTTGGATCAGTTACAATTAAGCATTTAGTAATTTATTATTTACTGAATAAAAGTTTCAAAAAATGTGCAAAGTAATTTAGACAGCAATAATGGAAGGTATTTTGGTGATACAGAAGCAGAATGGTATAATATAAAAGAAGGTCTCATGAGAAAAGCAACAGAAGGTCTTGGATAAAACATGTGTAAGCATGAATGGAAAGATCCTCAGATATGAAATGAATTAATGAAACAGACGGCATACTTGGCATTTAAAGACGAGGCAAGAATGACAAAAATTAAATTTAACAAGATCAATAGTAATTAAAGCAAATAGAGAAAGTTAGAATAAATTTGTCATACGGATTAAAAGAATAATAAATAAATAAAAGTTGTATATGAATGCTTGAACTTTTCCTATAAACTACTAAAAATAACAGAAAAGAAAGAAACACTACACACATCGACATAACAGTACTACCTGTATGGTTGAAACATTTTTAAAAAAAACTTTGGTTTACTGATAATTACAGAAACACAAGGACTACAACACATAACAATAGAAAAAAAATCAGCTGGATCTGCAGGTATAACTGCCGAATTACTTAAATATGGAGGAATGCTACTGAAGTACTGACTTTTAACCCAATAAACATGTTTGCTTAAAAGTAAAATACATGAACAGAGGTGAATAGCAACTATAATGTCTCCTGTCAAGAAATGTGCAGAACCAACACAAACAGCTATAGAGGAATAAGTATCTTGAATGAAACGTACAAACTTTATGGCAGAGTGTGACTGGTACCAGAAGCCAAACTATCTGAATTACAGAATGGATTTAGGATATAATGCTCTTGCTCATATAATATACAAATAGAATGATAAAGAAGAGAATACAAGCTACTTACATAAATTAATTTTCTTGTCTTCTGACAAAATATATAGCCATTTGCTGTAGCAAATCTTTCAAATAAATGTATATAAGAAACATATTACGTAATCAGTGAAGAGTATACTTTAATAAAAAGATAATCCTAAAAAATGAACAACAGATTACACATATGTTCAGAGCACTACAGCCTGAAGATTCCAACAAATCAAATAAAATAAGGGTTTTCTGTGGACACGACCCTTTTAGACCAAACACAGTTGTAAATGGCTGTTTGAATAAGCAGTACTATGCCCACCTTGGTTGTGACAATACATTGGGAGTAAACAGAGATATCGATAACATATTTATCAAGTATCAGATGATGTGTGGTAGTTTAGGATACGGGAGACACAAAGGTAAAAGTTTCTAAAGAGATGACAGTTCCTATGCTTATCTATGGGATGGACATCATAGATAATGAAGAGGGGAGATATAAGTCATGCACAAGCTGTAGAGATGGAACTTAAATAGGGGAAGTGAGCATAGGCAAACTTGTTTGGCAGAACAGCACCTTCTTAATAGATGTAGGTGCTTCATCTCTGCCTCTCTCTCTTTTTTTTTTTTTTTTTGTTTATGGCTTTACACCTCATCAACATCATTCGAGTTGGGAGAGGACTACGAATGGTAAGGAATACCGCCAGGGCCTTTTCAATGTACCATCCAGGCATTTGTGATTTTGGGAAACCAGGGAAAACCGAAATCGGGATGGCAAAGACTTCTACACATTACAAACATGCCTGAAATGGATAGATGCACTCTATTCTACAATTTAAACATTTCTATTAGACAGTTTAATGTATGTTTGCCTAAAGTTTTAGCTTTGTAAACCATTTCATTTGTGCCATATGAAAAATAAACAAATATGTCTAACAAGTCAGGAAATAAAAGTGTCATCACCAAAAACTGGCTTTTTCCAAAAAATTTATGCAGTTTTAACAATGTTAAACAAATTTTATCATCATTCACACTTTCTATCCAAAGCCATACATTTCAATATACATATCAAAAATTTCAGGAGTAACCATAGATACTTCCCAGTTTAATCCATCATATATACAACACATGATATTTTAATTTGTTCCTTTGTTTACCCGGTTTAGTCAATCAGTGATTGCACAACTTTGCCCACCTATCAAAAAATTGTACTAATCTCTTATCATCTGGATTCTGATAGGATGTTTTCATGTCTACATTCACAGTTTACATAAAAGATTAAAAATGTAAGGCAGTTATGTGACTGTGAAATGTAGCGACACACCAAAAATATCGCCAGTACAAAATGTATTGACTTTTGTATATAGTTTGGAAAGTGGATTATTAGCCAGATATGTGTCTATGCTAGTACAAAAGAATAAAGATGTAAATAATTATAAGACAAGGCAGGCAAATCATTTTCATTTAACTTTTAATAAAAGTAGTAAAGCACAAAAAAACAGTGTTACACAATGGTTTAACAATGTACCAATGCACAAGAATGTTACAAGAAGAAATAAAAAAAAGTCCAGAACTGTTGGAAGTTTCAGAGAAAAGTTGAGTAAATGGCTAGAGGAGCGACAATGTAACATTTTCTTGTAAAGGATTCAATTAAATTAACACTCTGTCCCCCCACCCCAATCTTTTGTTAATATGATGTATGAATTGTCATGTATTTATCTTAGCCATAGGATATTTGAAAATAAATACAAGGAACATATCAACCTAAACTGTTTTGTTTTCTTTGTAACAGTTGTGGTTAGGCTGAAATCAGCATGTACAAGGAGGAAAATTTTGTTAACTCAATTCCTTAAAATTCTTTCCAAGGCTTCAATCTTGGAATGCAGTATTTGCATACAAAGAAAATAACAGATTCCCTTTGTCAATTCAGCATTAAGATATCATACAATACATTTTTCGTATATTTCTTATGACAACTATAAGAAGCTGCAATGCCAACAACCTGTGGTAACAAAGAAATTACCCAACACTTTAAGAGATTAATATTAACCTTGAATTGCTGGCAGCATGTGATAGGTGTGTCACACTCTACATTTTGGCATTTTTAATTTGTAGTTTTTTTTTGTAAAAAGAGAGTAGGAAATGTGAAAAAACATAATACAGATGCAGTTAATTCAAATTTCAAGAGGTTAGTGCAATATTTTTATAGTTGCAGAAAGTCATGCTGGCCCCACAGTTTTCATGAGTTTGGATACTAATAATTTGTGTAAGACAGGAAAATTCTAGTTTACTGTGAAGTCACCTAAATGTTTTTTCAGAGTTGTTATCACAAATTTCCCCACTAATTAGGTTTGCTGACAATACTGAAATTGCAAGCTTCAAGCAGACCTGTGACCGCACGAGAGTCAATGACAGGTGAGGTCACTACAAACAAGGTAGGCCTACTGTAGCAATTCTGTATCAAAAAACGTTAATCCTTGCCCTGATTCTAGTAACACAGTATAGTTTTATATATATTTCTTTTGAATCTACCAGAGTTCAAGATATTGCTACAACATTCCTCCATATAAGTAATGACATCATAATAGACCAGCAGTACTTAGTTACAATCTGGCTCATTATTTCCAAGTAATAATTAGGTTGTAGTGCTCTCATGTTCAGCATGACACCATTAGAATAAATTCAAAATATATTTCTAATGGTATCTTACATTTGACTATTGCAGCATTATGAAGCCAATTCCACCTCAGAATTTTGTTCTCCAGTAATCCTCTCTTTTTAACTGATGAATTGATTTCTTTTAAATCTATCAATGTTTTTATTCATCTTTCCCAAGCTATAAGATTGTGTGTAATTTTTTAGAGATATTAACAATATCAACATTCTTTACCATCATTTATGCAACCTACTATTAGCCTACCTCACCTTCAATATCCCCTCCACATTTTCCAGTAGTAAAGTTTCACAACAATCTATACAGAAGATATAGAAAGAAATGTATCACATTTATTCTGATATCTGAAACATACGACTCCACAATAAAAAAATTAGAAAATGATATCCACCCACACCTGCAAACAACTGTAGTAATACTAAAATCGGTTTACTCAAAAACCTGTTCCAATTTTTGGGCCATTTGCCTGCAAACCACCAGCTTCCTAATCTCGTTTAGAACTGCTATCTCTAAACCCTTCACCCCCCCCCCCACCTTCTCTCTTCAGATTTTTCTGATATTGCCACAAAAACATTTTTATTTTATTAATCCCGGTAAAAATTAAAAACTAATGGTAGTGGCACATTGTTTATGTTAGTAATTTCAACACTGTTTTACAGCTCAAGAGTTCAATTTTTACCTTTTCTAACCTGAAACAATCCTTTCTTTCCGATTTTGTCAAATCAAATTTGAAACGGAAAAAAATAGTTGGCATTGTTTTCCTTATGATTCGAAGCAGTGGAATATCTTAAACACCACTAGTACCTTTACCCAACAAATTAAAAAGTTGTCAGCTATAAACAAACAAAAATATTAGCTGTTTCTAACAAGTGTTGGCTACCGGATGAAAATATATTCTTTTCATCGAATCTAAATTATACGTCAATTATGAATCAAGTAAGAGTAAAAAAACTGTGTTACAATTCATTGCCAATCAATCATTAACAAGGCTGACAAACGTAGGCCTCAAACCGTACTACATAACAGAGACAATTCCCGTGTAGTGTGTACAGAGAGTGATCATGGTTGGTAATTATCTCTGGTTGGTAATGCCCATGGAGGAAGGAATTATATTCCTTCCTCCATGGTAATGCCTCGAGCCAGAGACAATAGAGCTATTGATAAAATAACATTATTTCTTGAAAATATCGATATTTATCAGTGATGTTTCTTTAGGAAGATATTGAAATCTGGATATCGGAGTCGATATTTAAAAAAATAAGTTACCATTTTTCCAAGATGTTTTTAGAAGAATGGAAAACGATTACTTGTGTTAGACATGCAATAAATTTAATCATAGATTTTCAAGCAACAATGAAAATTTTTATAATCGAACTGATTAAATAAACTCTCTATTGCACCTTATTAATCAGTTGGTACATTAATTACAAGAGGATTTAATGCTCTTTCAAGCTTTAGTTCGAATTCTTGTCTGGACATGAAGAATGGGTTTTTAAAATTTGTATTCAATGTAAAGCGTTACATTTTTGCAAATTTAAGGCAAGTTACAGTTATCCGTTAAAAGGTAACCATCAAAGAAACGTATACCCAATGTCCCTCTATTACCGGGGGTCTACATTTTAATCACATTGTCAAACGTATTGGATTCTACAACATCTGGTGAAATCATGTTGGCAACGAAAAAAATTATTGATTTGCACCAGCTTGAGATACGCCGCTATCGGTAACTACGATGCTAAAAGATATACCAATGCTTTGTTGACGAAACGCTTATTTCTTGTAGTCTTCCTTTCACACATAGAACCTCACCCTAAAATACATTCTCAGTTATAAAATGATCGCCTTATTATAGTTATACCTAAGGTCCCTCTTCCTTCATTACTGATTTACCAAATTCCCTTATGTCAATCACAACTGCCCAGTGACGGATCCAGGGAAGGGGTGGGGGGCAGGAGACTCAAGCCCCCCACAAAAGTATCCAGGGTCCACCCCCGAAATCTTAATTTTGTAGATTTTGAGACCTTGCCTTCTCAGTGGCGGATCCGGAGGGGACTAGGGGACTCAAGCTTTCCCCCCCCCCCCCCCACACACACACACAAATATTAGGTCATCGTAATTTTTTAGATTTGGAGACCTTTCGTTTAACTTTACTCATCTTTTACGGGTGGCAGGACTATAGAACAGACCCTTACCCCGACTCAAGCCTTCCCCCCCCCCCCCCCCAACTAAATCCGCTCAAGCCCCCCACAACCAAAATCTGTTCAAATCTTCTCCCCCTCCCAAATCCTGGATCCACCACTGCAACTGCCTCATGTTCACTTATTCCCTCCATCATGAGAGACGTCACATAACTTTCATCAGGCTTCATTAAGAAAACTCTGGCATATTCTGTACCCTTGTGTTTTGTTCTACTACTTGTATAATTCCGTCTTTCCTCTTTAAACTGTTCGAAAACATCTGCTCACTTGTATTCCTAATTCCACATACTTTCAAGTTAACACCTGGTATATTCAGATTCCCACCTATTATGAACACTTTATTCTCAATGAATTCTGAAATTATCTTCTCCCCGTGGTCTCATTTTCTTTGTTCATCCTCCAATTTGGTAAGCAGTTATTACTCTTATACACCAAAACTACATTCCCACTGTTTGATAATCATAGTTTGTGAATGAACATAAACTGTAACAGTCATCACCAATCTAAATACTCCTCCATCAATTCCTCCTCTATCTATACGATATACTCGTTAGCTCAGGAAACATTTCACTGCTGTAAAATCCTTCCTTTAACTGTGACTCGACCACTATAACACTTTGTGGCTGTCGTAATTCCAATAAACTACTAAATTTTAAAGATTTTTTTTTTGATTTTACTCATACGAGGGTACAGGCTTCAGCTTGTCAGTAAGCATATCACTTTAACACATGCTGTTTATTGTTGAGCCCCTTATATAATGTTCCAGTACTGGACCTTGTGAGTCCCAAAAAAATGTAAGCATCAGTTTTCCTGCGGATGGTTGGGTCTTGAAATTTTTCTTGCAGGTCGAATTTGGAAGTTTCCATTCCATACTCTGCCGTCTACTATCTGGCTCGTAATGATGGATCCATGTTTTGTCACCAATGATGATTTTGTCTATCAAGCTGTCACATTCATTCCCATAATAATTCAAATGGTTTTGGCAGATGTCCAGGTGCGTTTGTTTATGCAACTGTGTGAGTTGTTTTGCGACCCATCTTGTACAGACTTTATAAAACCCAAGTCTGTTGTGGATTACTTCTCAGGCAGAACCATGACTAATTTGCAGACAATATGCCACTTCATCAATAGTTACTCATGTGTCTAACAGATCCATGTCACGTGCATGCTCAATGTTTTTCTCATTTGTGGCGGTAAACGGTCGTCCAGCTCCTTCGTTATGCATAACAATTGTGGGAACATTTTGGGTTTTTCGATTCATTTGTAGACACTCCGTTGCGGCAACACACTTTTCCTGTACTGTACCAAATGTGTTAAATGAATTTCGGCCCCTGGTATACCTTTCGACAACACACACACACACACACAAAAAAAAAAAAAAAAAACAGATCACTGAACGTTGCTCTTCTTTGGTGTAAACAGAAAGCGGAGCGGCCATGATTAATGGCAGAGCAGCATTAATGGAACTAACCCAGCAGCATCAAACCTGCACAGACATAACAATAATTAAACCACGCATTCATCAGCTATGTAACACGACGGTACTACCAACATAAACAAAAATATAATTAAATTGCGGATAATAATTGACTAACCCTCGTACAATTTTCTATTAAAATCCTGATATCTGGTTTTTGTACGGTCTCATTTCTTCCGATTTTCTTACTTCTACCTACACCCACCTCGTCTCCTCCTTTTATCCGTGTTTAATACTTCTGTTAATATTTCTAAGTTCCTTCAAACTCAACAGAAAATCTTCAAGTTTTGCAGAGCAAACTCTTAGAGTCATATACATTTCTATTAAGTAACTCAGCCAGATCAGATAAGGCGGTTTTGATACGTTACCAAATATATTCTGTACGGGCTAATCAAACTCCCTTCAAACCAAACACCAAGTGCTTAAAATTTCTTAGAGTGAATCCGTTAAACACATGTCAAGTTCGTATTTCAGCCTTACCGGCTCAGGCCATCAAAACAGTTGAACCTTTCACTATATTTAGTTTAGCCTATGTTTGTATTACAAGATCCTTCAAACGCAACTGGAGTTCTTGATTGATCATTGGGAACCAGAGACAGATATTATGTACTAATACCTATGATTGGTGACATATCCTTATCCTTTAAAAATTCCATCACTTGTTAGTACACAGCGTATACGGTAATTGAGTTTAGTAACTTCCGTAGCCCACATGTTTTTTCTTGCACCTCAAAGTAAATGTAGCCTTGTAGTATATTGAGGGATTTTAGTTATAGTATATTGTAATTTTTACTCAGGATAATTTTTCACAAGCTACAGCTATGTAATTTAATTCCCCCCGACGCAGCACAGTCCAAGGTTAACAGGTTCTCTTCCCGTGAGAAGAGGCCTCCCATCCAGGTTACATTCAAAATGCCCTTAGTAAGGAGTTTTAAATGAATAGAACTAATGACACATGACTTCCCCACTCCGCTTCAACTTTTCCGTATGTCGAAGGTCAGCCAGTCGGGCGCGTGGCCGGTGGCAGGGGGCCAGGGCAAGTAACCAGTGAAAGCTAGACAGACATTACGCAGGAAGGCGAGCTAGAAACGGGTATATGAGTAGCAAACGATTCCTAGCCAATTCAGTGTAGTTACAAGCAGAATCCAAACACAACAGAAGCACTCTGACACACAGTCTTTTGAGGGTAGTTTGGTTTGTAACTTGTGTTATAAAACTGTGTAGTAAACCAAGGTAAATTGTAATGGATTTATTAGCAACTGATAGTTCTGATGGAGAGTATATTGTACCTTTACGTGAGTTGAGTATATTTGAAACTGTATTTAATGGTCGCACTAGAATAAGTGGTGACAATAGTGAGTTATGTTCTGCAATTACTGATCCTTTGAATTCAGATAAGAATTCTGTAATTAGAACTAATCGAATAGCAAAAGTGAGTTATATTTCGAAGAGATTTACAGATATTGTCAATTCTCTGCACTGGCCATCATGTTTAACTAACTTGAATGTAAAATTAAATTCTGAGGACACTTTTAAACAGTTTCCAGTACATCAAGAGTTTAAGTATAAGTTTGATTGGGTTGATCCTTTTAAACGCTATGACCATTTAATGCGAGCAATTGAATTATTTAATAGTTTTGAGTTAATTCCTATGTCTATGATCAATACTTACATGTCTAATAATTTAGCAATAAATATTAATCTCATGGTAACAAATTATAGATTAGTTCAAATAAATCAACCTCATTGGTACTGTAACAGACTTAGTAAATTTGTTAAACAACCCATATTGTATAAAGTACTTTGTATCAAGTGTTGGCATAAAAATATAATTGAAAAATTTGATCATAATTCCATAGAAATAATAACACGAACGCATATACCAATTTTTTACCTAATGTAATGTCACCATCCCAAGACCATTACGATTTAAATAACCTAGATATATGTGCTGGAAAAACCAAAACAAATTTTTATCAAACTTTATTCATGAATTCAGATTTATTATTTTGTGGGATTTGTTTAGAAGCAACTTTTGGTGTAAGAATATCCACTGAACCGACTAACTACTATTTGTATGTATCTGAGAAAAATGTCTGTATAAATTATCCTTTGGAATTATGATTTCCACTGGCTGACCTTTCCGTGCGCTTTCTGGCGCATGTCTTCTACATACGGAAAGGTCAGCCAGTCGGGCGCGTGGCCAGTGGCAGGGGGCCAGGGCAAGTAACCAGTAAGGAGACCTTGGCTAGAATATATAGAAGTGTCTAGTAATTCTTAGATATTTCAGTATGGATCGTGGTAAGAAAAAGTTTCCTTGGTCTGCTATAAGTGAAATTAACTCGAAAAGGAAAGAAGCTCAAGAACTACATAAACGAAAGAGAGATAGTTTAGAGGAAACTTTAAAACCCAGTGATAGTGACAAAGATTTTTTGGTGCTTTAGAAGAGTTGAATTTAGATGAATTATTTTCTAAAGAAGGAAATACTTCTAAGCGTTTGAAGTCTGATTCATCGAATCAACCTCAGCCTGGTACCTCACGTGCTTCAGATTTCTCCGACAGTGGTTTCCAAAAAAGCAGTGTTATCATTCCAGCTGAAGAAATGTCTACCGACCAGAGACCGATGGCTCGACTTACTCAATCCAACACTAGTGCACAGTGTTCTAGTGGCAGTCAAGAATCAAAACTTCGACTCCGTTTATTCTGTGGAAAGCGGTAGAACAAATTAAACAAAACTCTGTGGTTATTAGTAATACTCATACATTCTTTGTTTAAGGTTATGCTTACAAGTGGTTTGATGTTGTCGGTCCTTCCAAAAAGGTAATTGCAAAACGTCTTGTAACTTCAGAAGCACAATTTATGACGAATTGATTAAGTCAGTTTTTAAGTAGAGTTCAATTTAATTCATTACCTAATAATTGTTTTGTCAAGAAACTGTGGATTACTTTAACTCCGATTGGATTGGAAGCTAGTTTTCAAACTGGTAGTACTTTAAGTGCAAGTGCCAGTAAAAGCCATGTACCGATCTTAATTTACAATAAAGGAGCTAATTTAGCAATTGCACATGAACCAGTTACTGTAACTAGTGAATCTACTAAACCAATGGAAATCAGTAAAATAAGTGCCATTAGTAGTTTAGATAAACTTATGTGGGGTTCTACCGCCATGAATGATTTCCCAAGTTGTTTAACAGTACCTCGGAATTGGCCAATATATGATTCATTCATAATACCTAGTGGCAAATCTGATGACAATGGTAATTTGTTTTCTACAATACAATACATTCATTTTCCATTGATCCCAATATAAGAGACTGGCTCTGTGGGATGTGGAAAGTTGTCAATTTACAGATAAACAGTTGCATAACAAAATAATAAGTACACCACTAGATGTACAGTCATAGTATACATGGTACATTAAACACTTCCATTACAAAATAATACATACACCAGAAGATGTACAGTCATAGGATATATGGTACATTAAAAAAAAAATTAAAATAATACATACACCACAAGATGTACAGTCGTAACATATATGGTACTATAAACAATTACATAACAAACTAAATACATACACCAGGTGATGTACAGTCATAGCATACATGGTAAATTAATTATTTGAACTATATTTATACAAGATACTGGCAGTTATTTTTAAGAGACCTTAGAAATAAATTCTTCGACAGAGTAGAAGGAGTTGTCAATTAAAAATTCTTTCAATTTTTTCCTGAATTTATTCTTATCATCTACTAGACATTTAATATGTGTTGGGAGCATATTGAAGATATGTATCCCTGAATATCGGACCCCTTTTTGAACAAATGACAATCACTTGTAAGTCTTGTGAAGATCATTTTTACTTCTAGTGCCGTAATTGTGTATTTTACTATTTGTTTCAAACAAAGTATAATTTGTGACTGCAAAGGACATTAATGTGTATATATATTCAGATGCTAATGTTAAAATCCCTAACTTCTTGAACAGCTCTCTACATGAAGTTCTATTGCTAACCCCACACATTATTCTTATTACACGCTTTTGGGCTCTGAACACTTTATCTCTATGGGTAGAATTGCCCCAGAATATTATTCCATATGACAATAAGGAGTGAAAATAAGCAAAATAAACTAGCTGCCTCATATGAAGATCACCTAAAGCTGAAATTGTACGAATTGCAAACGTGGCTGCTCCCAATCGCTTTAGTAAGTCAGAAACATGTACTTCCCAATTTAAATTATGATCAATACACAAACCTAGAAATTTCACACTATCTACCTCTTGAATGGACTGGCCTGCAAATTTTATGTCTATGTCAGGTGTTACTCTGTGTGCTGTACTGAATTGCATATACTGAGTTTTATCAAAGTTTAAAGACAAGCCATTAGCTGTAAACCATTTATTAATCAGTTCAAAGACATAATTTGAAATATATTCTGTAGATAAATCTGGAGTGTTTTTAATTCCTATGTTTGTGTCATCTGCAAATTGGACAAATTTTGAATTTTTAGATGAAACACAGGGTAGATCATTTATATATATTAAAAACAATAGTGGCCCCAATATAGAACCCTGAGGTACTCCACATCTGATTAATTTCCACTCAGAAAACAGTGGACCTCTTAAGGCAGCCTTAAAATTCTCCATTGACACTTTCTGTTTTCTATTTAGAAGGTAAGAACTAAGCCATTTATTAACAATGCCATCTATACCATAATACTTAAGTTTCTGTATCAGAATTTTATGATCTACACAGTCAAATGCTTTAGATAAGTCACAAAAAATTCCCACGGGAATTAATTTATCATTTATTCCTTCTAAAATATTGTCAGTGAATGCAAATATAGCTTGTTCTGTTGAATGACCCTTTTGAAAACCAAATTGTGATTTAGTTAGAATATTATTATTTTTTAGATGTTCATAAACCAATGAAATCAATGAAGGTCGACATTTACATAAACTATATGAACAAGGAGTTGCTGCTAAAGCTGTAGATGGGAATGTAAGTTTCAAATATGAATATGAACCATGAATTGGAGTTATTAAAAGTAGAAAATGGGCACATGGATTGGCTTGTACTGGAACAGACTATTATATTGGTAGTAATTCTCTTCCTGGCCGTTATACTTCATCAGATCATAAGAAACTTAACGAGGTAAAGGATAAAGGTGTGAAACCGTTATCTGTTAATCTTGGTTTTTTGAGTTATCAACAGGGCATTGAAAAATCTCATACTCTTGGTGAACTTAATAAACAGACAAATGTAAAATTAATGCCTTCATTTACTTTAGGAATTAATCCTGTAGCGAATAATGCACCTGCTGATGCAAACAGTTATGTTAATGCCAAAATGATTTTAAAGATGGAAACTGCAATTGAAATTGCATTTTCTATTGAAACTTATAACACTATGGTTCAAATATTAGATCATAGCAATGAATTGTATTCAAAGGGAGACCTTGACAGTGTAACATTCTTTTATGAGGGAATTTCTTTCGATTCTGGTGCAGCTGTAGCGACAACAGTAAATGTAAGTAGTGATCATGCTGCAGCAATTACTACTGACGATATTGGCAAGAAAAGAAAGAGAGATATTGAGGAAAGGATTAATCTAGAAGTAGAGGATTTAAATAAAGATACACTCAGGTGATAAATTTCAAAATAAAAGTATTTAATACTAGCATTTGCCCGCTGCTTAACGCGCGTGTGCCTTGGCAGGTGTAGAAATTATTTACCGATTTTATTCTCTTATCAGACATTAACGTGGAAAGACATGAACTGTTAATGTATTCTGAATAGTTTCGTTTGTTTCGGTTAATACGTTAGGTTCGGTTTTCATACTGATGTCAGAGAGTTGTTTTATTCATATTTTAACGTGATGCAATTGATTCAATAGTAGAAAAGGTTCCTGAAAAATTAACAGTAGTAATTGGTGGTTGTAATTATTGTGCAAAGTATAAACATTTATTGTTTAGAAAGGCTTTCACGGTTCAAACGACATTCTTTCTTCTGTGCGCTTTCAGAAGCTATGGATTTAGCGTATAGAACCCGGTTATAGGTCAATCGATTTTCTCGGTGCAGGTTACTTTCATTTGCTCTAGCTATTTCATCTCGTTCTCTTTGACGTTGCAGACGATGTTGAGCATAAACTTGGTTACAATATAGAATATCTGTGGTAGTAATAAATAATATTATTTCTGAAAGCAATATTTAACTCAGCTAAAACATAATATTTTTAATGGAGGATTCCACGTTAACCGTGGTACCGAAAATTTAAATGGATATTTAACAGTTGTAACGTTAAGAAAGCTGATATTATAATCATTATGTGTAATTTTTTTTGGCGATTTTATTTGTAAACTTTGCCTGGGATTATATAGCTAGGTATAAGCTTTGTTAAGAATGTATCTGTGGATATAATGAAAAATATTGTTTCCATGATACTTAACTAAAAAAAGTTTATTTTTAAATGTGGATACCGAGGATTGCAACATAACCGCGGTGCCATAAATTTATGTAAATATAGCAGTAATCTACGACTTAGTCCTCTTGGAAGTCTGCTGAAATATAAAAATTCGTTACCAATAATCACAGCATCTCAATTTTTCTGAATTTATTTATTTTTTGTTGTTTTTTATTTTTTGTTGTTTGGATATTGGTTTTATTTTATGTTGATACACCATCGATTATTCCTGCTTTAAAATAGAAATTTACGTGAATTGGAGCTACTCTTGATTTCAAATCGTCGTATCATTACTGTCATTATTTCAGTCAGATATAATTAATCCAAAAATGTCGAGATGTGATCATGGTACAGTTAATGTAGTAACGTGCATGTAACTGAAAAATTATTTCTGAGTGGCAACATTATCGCAAGTTGTGAATCGCTTGAAATGCAACCTGACAGCTGATATGATGCTTTGTTATAGGCCTAAGAGACGATGCCTGCAGCTTTATAATCTACGCGGTGTAGCATTAGGATATGAAACATTTTTAATTTAAGTTTCTTTCAATATAGCCGTATTTTTTTATGTAATTATTTCAGTCGCATGTAAGTACCTGACGAAACAACAGCCTGGACCAGATGACAATTGACTCGTTTTGTTTAGCATCAGGCATAACGGGTTTAGTTTTAAAATTTACGCGGTGTAGAATTGAATTTTAGGATGCCTAGTTATATTTGAAATAAAAATTCGTTACCAATAATCACAGCATCTCAATTTTTTCTGATTTATTTATTTTTTGCTGTTTGGATATTGGTTTTTATTTTATGTTGATACACCATCAATTATTCCTGCTTTAAAATAGAAATTTACGTGAATTGGAGTTAATCTTGGTATCAAATCGTCGTATCATTATTGTCATTATTTCAGTCAGATATAATTAATTCAAAAATGTCAAAATGGATCACGGTACAGTATATGTACTAATGTGCATGTAACTCAAGCAATTAGTTCTGAGTGGCAAAATTATCGCAAGTTGTAAATCGATTGAAATGCAACCTGGACAGTGATGACAGCTGATATGCTTTGTTATAGGCCAAAGGGACGATGCTTTTAGCTTTATAATTTACGTGGTGTAGCATTAGGATATGAAAATTTTTTTATTTGAGTTTCTTTCAATATATCCGTATTTTCTATGTAATTATTTGAGTCGCATGTACCTGAATTTTCGGATGCCTAGTTATATTTGCACATTATAGCCGCGAGACATATTGATCGAATAAAGTACTTCCAAATATGTGCAATACCGCACAAGTCATTATGAAAGAAGTATGTTTTATTACTTGCTGATATTTATAATAGCTGTTTTTCAGACATCGCTCTTCGAGAAAAAACTGAATTTCGTATTAAGTATTGGCTTATAGTGGCTGTATTGTACAGCGTTCACGTAGCAATTTTGTTCCAGAGACAAACTGTATAACAGTCTACCAGAGACAATACATGTCTTCAATATTAGTAATATAAATTTTCCGTAATTAAACAGACCTTTACGATTCAAGTAAATGCTGATTATACTTGATTCACGTATTCTTTTTATTTTGAAGTACTGCGGTCCAGAAAAATGAATCGCAGAAGTAAAAAAAAAAAAAGGGAAATCCTAAATTTTGTCAGGTCTCTTTATGAAAGGAGTGACCGTCTGAATGTGTATAATTATCTGTGGTCTACAGTTTCACATTTCTGAAGTTTTTTACTGACTTGCTTCTTCCCATGGTACATATTAGTCGTTAGCTACTTCTGCAGATGTTGATCAGCAACATTAGCTTTAAAAATTTGGAAACACCACGCAAATTGATGCGGTAGTTTTTGCGTTATTAGAGATCAAGCCTCACTACAAACGCAGCTTGGTAACACATTTATAATAGTAAGTATAGATTTGTAAGTCTATGTACATGTATTACAATCAATTGTACTCAATAAATATATTTTACAAAGAAAATGGGTTTAATTCTTTAACAAGTCTACAATTCCATTTTTTCCAATAAAAACTTTCAATCCTTTCGTCCCAAACATGTCCTTTAAAATAATCCACATTGCTACATACAATAACTGGAGTTTTTTGGTAATATATAATCACTTTCAAATTTTACAGATATGTTAGTTGAATTGCCAAAAAAAAAATTGTTTTTAACTGTTCTAAACTGCCAGGATCAAATTTTGGATCGTCCATTACAATTAGCCTTCTTCTTGCACATTCATGTAGTCCAAAAGATACATACTTATTATTTTTGTTACACCAGCCTGTGTTGATCATGGCTGCAGATATCATTGACACAAATGTACTCTTGAAACTATTAGGTTCACCAATTAAATTCATACAATTTTTCTTTCCATTAGTTCTATTCAAAACATTATATATACAAGTTATAAAATACTTAATAGCGTCATAGTCATCATTGAACTGATATTCTAACAAATCAAATATAATTTGTTGAGACATTTGTTCAGAATAGTAGTAAGTATCGAAATCTGAATAGTAACTTTGAAAATACACTTTTTTAGCATTATGAATATATTCATATAGAGATTTCAAACACATTTTAGAAATTTTTAATTCCATAGTTTTAATACAATTTTTTATAAACATTTTGATTTAAATTTACAAGTTTAATATTACTTAACCATTGATCAGTATGAGTTATAGAACTTATGGGAACAGTTATTATGTTAGAAATTAATTGTAGTATCTCCTCGGTTGAGTATTTGACTTTTTTTTATATCCTTCCCAGTTTGCTGTAATTTTGCTAGATAGCTTTGAGAATTCAAGATCACATTCCGAATCGACTGATTCAATACAGCGTGCGATTTGTCTGGTTGACAAAACATCTTGATTTCCATTTTCTTGTGTTTCCACCAGTGTTGTCTCTCTATCGACCGGATCGTTCTCGTGGGATAAAATTGCATTATCATGAAAAAAGGTAGTTCCTCGTCTGTCCACGAAAATGTAGTTTTCTGATTGTCTTTTGTTGAAGAAATACTGCAATATATTTTTTCTTCCTCTGTCATTTGGTCTTGAAATAACAGAGGTGTATTTAGATATTCCCAGTCTATTACAGATGTGCTTTCGGAAGAGACATTTGCACCATCCGTTGTATCTGTTGCAAGTGTGGATGACATGACAGTGTTCGTTTCCTGTTCCAAGATTTTCAAAGGTGATGAAGAAGAACCTGTGTTTTCTGCTTTTGGTATACTGTCTAAGAAGTTTTTTAAACATTTTAAGATTACTTTTGTACTGGTCTTGTGAGAAGACAGAATGTGTCCTATCGCAGTCTCTGAATTCAGTACACAAGTATTCAGTGATTTTTTGTGTTCGTTCTGTTCCCATATGTCTTTACATGTGATAATATTTTGAAGAGAATCAATTTTGGAGATTTTCGTAAAGTGTTTATATAGCCAAGCAGTGAAACCAGACATTCTACAGAATTGTTAAAACGAGAAATAATTTTAAAAATTAAGTCAATAACACTTACTAAATCAGTAATACAAGAATAAGTTTCGTCCAATACAACTTTTCAATTCTTACTTGCTTTAATTTCTTCTTCTTCTGATTCACTAATTTCCTCTGGGTAGCTGGGTACTTTACTTTCGTCGAAATCTGATTCAGCACTTTTGTCAGACATCTTTCTTTGAAAAACTTTGTTTATTTCTTCTTGAGACGGAGTATAATACGATATCACTTTAACACCATTAATGATATTCCAAACACTTCTGAAAAATCATAATTCCAAAGGATAATTTATACAGACATTTTTCTCAGATACATACAAATAGTAGTTAGTCGGTTCAGTGGATATTCTTACACCAAAAGTTGCTTCTAAACAAATCCCAAAAATAATAAATCTGAATTCATGAATAAAGTTTGATAAAAATTTGTTTTGGTTTTTCCAGCACATATATCTAGGTTATTTAAATCGTAATGGTCTTGGGATGGTGACATTACATTAGGTAAAAAATTGGCATTACTAGGTATATGCGTTCGTGTCATATTTCTATGGAATTATGATCAAATTTTTCAATTATATTTTTATGCCAATACTTGATACAAAGTACTTTATACAATATGGGTTGTTTAAACAAATTACTATGTCTGTTACAGTTCCAATGAGGTTGATTTATTTGAACTAATCTATAATTTGTTACCATGAGATTAATATTTATTGCTAAATTATTGCTAAGTATTGATCATAGACATAGGAATTAACTCAAAACTATTAAATAATTCAATTGCTCGCATTAAATGGTCATAGCGTTTAAAAGGATCAACCCAATCAAACTTATACTTAAACTCTTGATGTACTGGAAACTGTTTAAAAGTATCCTCAGAATTTAATTTTACATTCAAGTTAGTTAAACATGATGGCCAGTGCAGAGCATTGACAATATCTGTAAATCTCTTCGAAATATAACTCACTTTTGCCATTCGATTAGTTCTAATTACAGAATTCTTATCTGAATTCAAAGGATCAGTAATTGCAGAACATAACTCACTATTGTCACCGCTTATTCTAGTGTGACCATTAAATACAGTTTCAAATGTACGTAAAGGTACAATATACTCTTCATCAGAACTATCAGTTGCTAATAAATCCATTACAATTTACCTTGGTTTACTACACAGTTTTATAACACAAGTTACAAACCAAACTACACTCAAAAGACTGTGTCAGAGTGCTTCTGTTGTGTTTGGATTCTGCTTGTAACTACACTGAATTGGCTAGGAATCGTTTGCTACTTATATACCCGTTTCTAGCTCGCCTTCCTGCGTAATGTCTGTCTAGCTTTCACTGGTTCCCCTGGCCCCCTGCCACCGGCCACGCGCCCGACTGGCTGACCTTTCCGTATGTCGAAGACATGCGCCAGAATTGGAGTCTATTCGTCGAGCCTCAGGATGGAGCACGGTGCCCGTAGGTATGAAGATTTTATTAGGTAAAGGATAATGCATTTATTCCCTTCTGCTGGCTTAGAAAGAATATTCCGAGTGACTGGATATTATTAGTAACAGATTTATTTCTTGAGAGCTATTTTATGCAGTATTTTTCAGTTTATTCAAGTGTATTTCTGTGTGCTTATTTTTATTGAAGTTATTAAAGTCACTCCATTCTTTCAACTACATGTTTTCATTTGTATCATCATTACTAGCACTAAGTGAGGGCAGAACGTAATTGCTCTGATCCTATGACCACATATCTTCGGTAAAACTGATTGGGGAATGGTTGATCAGAGGCGAATCCAACTTGGTTTGTGGTGAAAAGCCGCTCGTTCGCTACAGCCGTATTGAATGGTGTCAAATGTGGAGTTGATTACGTAAAATCAGTTATCGATGATAGCAGAAATATTGGGAAAGTATTTTCCTATTAGTATCGCAAAGAGCCAGGAACTCTCTTTCGCTGTAAAAACCATTTCTTATTTTTGCAGCCGCAGAGGGTAAACGCTAAGCCAGAAACAGTACGAAGAAGTCAGTATAGCAAAGTAATTTTCGACGCTTCAAGGAGTGCAAGTTGGAACCGAAACCGGATATTGCAAGTAGATAAGAAGAAACGACAATGAGTTCTCGATCCGCCGGAGAGAGGGTAGTATGAACCGAGTCCCAGCAGCCAGTGCGAAAGCAGTGGAGGGGGTGACACCGCCAGCAGCCAATACGAGGGCAACACCACAACACGCCCGGAGGGCCTCAGAATTCAAGTCTCGGAGCCGCAACCCAGCAGAGTGAGTAATACGCAGTGCGCAGTGTTTCACAGTGAATACCGCAACGAGTGAAGTAGGTGTTGAAGAGAGCAGTGCGGGCAAGCTGTCAGTTTCAGAAGCATTAAAGTTGATTCCAAATTCGTTTAGCGGAGATAAAGAGGAACGGCAGGCTTTCATTGAAAATGTTTCATCTGCATTTAATTTAATTGCTAAGCAAGATCATGATGTTCTCCTTCATTTTGTAAAGTCAAAGATCTGTGGCCAAATCATGGGATTCTGTAAAAGATATCGTGACTGAAAACTATGGGGAGTGGTGTTCATTAGATCACTATGCTTGTAACCTTTTTGCAGCTCGTCAGGATAAAGCAGAACCGATTGTTGAGTGAGCCACGAGGATCGACAAACTTTCATATGACTTTAGAAAAGTAGTAGCCAAAGAAATTCCTGAAGAAGACGTAAAAGGGAGTCTTACTCTTGTTGATCGCCTGAGTCGCATTACGTTTATTCAAGGGTTAAGTAATGACAGAATACAGACAGTAATCACAGCACGGAGTTCCACTATCACGTTACCAGTCGCTATTGAATTACCACTCGTCGAGGAAAGCGCATTGTTGTCAGAGAAGGAAAAAGCTGTTATAGGACGTTCAAATACACACACAACACAGAGTAATGCTATGAAAAAATGTTTTTCTTGCAATAAAACTGGCCATATTAGTAAAGAGGAGCCAACACGTTTGTTATATTTGCAGACAAAATGGCCACCTAGCCATAGCATGTAAAGGAAGCACACAGTTCAGAAGAATTAGTTATGTCACTTGTGCATATTGCCATAGAAAAGGACATATTATTGCCGACAGTAGAGTAAAGAAGGCAGTTTGTCACAAATGTAACAAAGTCGGGCACTTCGCGTCAGATTGTCGCAACAATGACACAACACAAAAGACAAACAAAGGTTCGGGAAACGAGCGAAGAGTGTGAGAAATGGCAGCCACTCTTATACTCGCTAATATGGCAAAATACATACCGTAGGCTGTGAACATGAGAATGATTTTGTTCAGATCACCTGTGAGCATGTAAATAATGGGGAAATATTCTGTCTCCTTGACACGGGGGCACAGCTATGTCTTATACACAAGAATGCGTTGGCAAATCACGTTCAAATAGTTACAAAGAAAACTTAAAGTATCAAGGGAATTATGTCACACACATTGAGAACAAAAGGAACCATCGTTTTGCAACTAAAACTGAGCAATCGTGTGTTCATTAAGTATGAGTTTCATGTGGTTGAAGAGACTGTTGATATAGTTAAAGAGGGGTTAATTGGGAGAGATCTTTTAGTCAAACAGGGAGCTATAATTAACTATGAAAACATGTCTGTATGTTTCAGTGGTCATTCTATTCCAATACTGACAGAATCAGAAAATATTAGTGCGCCTAGTAAGCGGGCTAGAGTAGTCTCAAATCGGTCAACAAACTGAAGAGGCAAATGTTCTCAAGCAAAGTGAAACACAGAGGCAACGCCCGAAGACTCTCGCAGAAGACGAGGAAAACATGTTAACAGAAGGAATAGGCGTAGCAACAAAAACACAGATAATGCTCAAACCAGTTAAGAATCCACTACACAGCATGTACAGAATGTACAGCAGAAATATAAACAAACTGTAGAAGTGTCAAATTGGAGAGATGCTAGTAATTCAAGTCACAGTAAAGATATTTCAAAGCAGTTGAACAACAGTTCTAAAGGCACAAAAGAAATTGCAAGTCTTCTGGAGGATTACACAGTAAAGCTAGGGCCAAGAGAAGAACGCATGCCGAAATTGTGCAGAAGCTATTGTAAACGAACAAGAAATTATTCAAGGTGTTTTCATTCCTGAATCATTGGTCAAAGTAGAAAATGGTACTTGTATTTTATCCAAGCTAAATACCAGGGAGGACGGTGTTGAATTTTATTGCGGAGCATTAGAGGCGCAGCCATATCCTCTTCAGTCCCGAGGTATCATATATGATAACGCCAGAAATTATTTTTTTCTTGGGCCACTGCACAACTGGACATTTTCTGGCCTATTGTATCATCTACAATATACATCACGCTTCTCACAGCTCATAAGTTCGATCTTCTACTTTTGGCAGCCCTGATTGGAAACTTGGGATCCTGCAGCTGCACAACATGGCCTCTCGAAATAAAGGTAAGGACATATATTTTTTCCAGGAAGTAAAGTAACATGAAGCAGTAAAGTTGTGTGTATAATTTTCCTGCTTGACTCCCGAGGTAACATATATATACCATCTATAAGAAATTAATTATTGATTCAAAATGTTTTTATGGTCATTCATTGTTAACTAGCATTAACACAAAGTAAATAATACAATAGTAGTTCTCTTGCACTTGTATTATGAGCTCGGGACTGAAGAGGTTATTGTGCAGAGAGCGATTTGACGTCAGAGTCACGTGATCAGCCAGCTGACAGCACTTCCGCCATTAGAGTTGTAGAAGGTAAACAAACAACTAAACACGTGCAACCAACACGAGGGAAAACACGCACCAGTTTATTAATCTAAAATTTGAGGCTAGATCATTTGAATGATAAAGAAAAGCGATCTATTCTAAAACTTTGTTTATTGTACAATTATATATTCCACCACCCAGGAGATAAGTTGTCACACACCAACACAGTCACACATGAAATCAAATAAAGCCAGAGGCACACCGTACAGTCATCAAACAGAGATCGTGTTGAATTCCAAACACAATGAAACCCATTTTACAGAAATAAATTGATCAAAAGCTTGAGAATGAGATCATTGTTCCATCAACTAGTGAATCGAATTTCCCAATTCTTGTACTACCTAAGAAACCTGATGCCAGTGGTCAACAATGATACAGAATTGTGGTAGACTTTCGCAAATTAAATGAAATTACTATAGGAACTGTTTTTTAGCTTCCACTAATTTCAGAAATCTTAGTTTCCTTCGGGAAGGCAAAATACTTTTCTACCTTAGACTTAGCTCAAGGGTATCACCAAATTTTGATTAAAGAATCGGATCAACCGTTAACTGCATTCAGTGCAGGTCAAACCCATTTTATGTTCCCCCCCCGCAAGCTTCCAAAATCTTATGACGGTAGTAGCTATGATTTGTATACAGGGTGATCGATGTTTCGTCTATTTATATGATTTCATATGTTTTGGTCCAAACTTGGAATCACACAATGAGAGGTTAAGAGACAATTTTGATAAATTAAGGACACATACTGTAACTTCTTACAAAGAGAGGTCACCTATCAGCGACACATGTTAACGGAACATGGAGGTTACCCAGACCCACAGAAAATTGAAAAAGTTAAAAATTATCCAACTCCTCAAACTACAAAACAATTGTAAAACATTCCTTGGATTTGCAGGTTGTTATCGTCGTTTCATAGAGAACTTTAGTAAGATAGCTAAACCATTATATGAATTATTAAAGAAAAGTGTTCAATTTGATTGGAGTCCAAAAATTGAGAATGCTTTCCAAACTCTCAAGGAGAAATTGATTTCAGCACCTGTTCTAGCGTACCCGGATCCAAATCTTCTATATATTATTAGCACAGACGCGTCTCAGTATGCCATTTCAGGAGTACTTTCACAGGAACAATTAGGCTCAGACAGACCAGTCGCATATATTTACAGAACTTTAAATAAGGCAGAAACTCATTATTCCGGTTCGGAGAAGGAAGCACTAGCCATTACGTTGGCTGTAAAGAAATTTAGACCTTCGTCTTTGACAGGACATTTCATAGGTCTGTACTGACACCTGGATTTTCAGTGTTAAAGATCCATCTTCTAGATTACTAAGATTTCGATTAAAACTTAATTAATTTTAATTTTTAATTTTAATTTAATTGCAATGTAGCACAGGCTCCGGTGGCAATTTCCCTACGAACCCATCTTCCCCTATCCTTTAAGAGTACAATTACGTAATTGTTTATCGCAAGGGAAAATCAAATACAGTTGCAGATGCACTTAGTAGAATTAGGGAAGTAAGTGAGATACAAGAATCCACCCAACCAGACCCTGTCACAAATGAACGAATGCAAACAGAGGAAGAAATTCCCACATCCACAGTAGATGCACAAATTCAGACAAATGAGGAGGAATTTTCAACACTAAATGAGGAAGAAAAACTAGCCATACTTAATGAATACCATGACTAGCCCAATATCTGGACATCTAGGTGTAGCTAAGACTTATGAGCGAATTAAGAGATATGTTCAGTGGCCAGGGATGAAGTCTAATATAGAAAATTATGTCAAACAGTGTGATAGTTGCCAGGGGAACAAACACACATTACCGTATACCTGTATGCCATTAGAGCTTACAAAAATACCTGAGCATGTATTTGAACGTTGTGCCACGGATATTGTCGGGCCTCTGCCTTTGAGCAACAATGGGAACAAAAATGTGTTGACATTCCAGGACGAATTGACCAAATTTACTACCGCAATTCCAATAGACAGACAGGATTCTGATACAGTGGCTCGAGCATTAGTCTTAGAAGTAATGCTACATTTTGGATCGCCCAGAGTTTTGCTTTCGGATTATGGTTCCTGCTTTATCAGGAAACAATGCAGAAAGTATCTAAATTATTAAAGATAAATAAAATCCAGACATTGGCATGTAGACCACAATCAAATTTCGTTGAACGTGCACACCGAAGTCTTTCAGAGTACTTGAGACATTATATTGATAAGAATCAAAGCACATAGGATACACGCCACATGAGCTAATGTTCGGTAGAATACCAAATATACCAGGGGTATTGCAAAGTGTTCCAAAAGAAGTTCATTATTCATATGCTGAGTACGCAGATGAGCTAGAGGCTATACTACAAACACTACACAAACAGGCTAGAGAGATCAATCAGGGACTGAAAGAGAAAAACAAAGAATATTACGATAAGACACAAAATCCAGGAGAATTTAAAATCGGAAGCAAAGTTTTGCTAAAAGATGAATCTGTTTGCAGAGGAAGGTCTCAGAAGCTCGACAGTGGCTTATAGACGACCTTTTGTTGTGATTGGAAAACGAGGCGTAAGTGTAACGATTCAACTGGGCCGATTTAAACGACTCACAGTTCATGCCAATAGATTAAAGCAATATCATTGAATAAATAACGAAATAATTCAGTCACTAGTGGGAACACAACTTAAAAATGCAGTAAAGTAAGTTACAGTACGTTTAAATTGGATATGAAACGGAGAATACCTCATTAGAAACACTTAATTACTACGCACTTGGTCGTATGTTTTGTAAACACAGAGCCGCAAGGAGTAGCACGTGTAGTGACCGCGTGGTCGCCTGCACACTCCTTATAAGGCGCTGTTACAAGGTGGCCACCGGTTATCTGTCTAGGCCGGGGGCAAGGCCACTCGCCAACTCGTTGATAGCGCCAGCAAGGCGAGCCCAAATGATTAGCGCGTCTCTTTAAACTCACCCACATGCGTGAGGCGTTTAACTCGCAGCAGAGAACAGTCGATTGTGACATTACGACGTACACTTTCGCATTTATAATTAAAATTAAACACTTTTTTATATATTGCAACTGATAACTTAACTAAACTTTTATTTTGATTTTCAGATGAAACTGCTATACGGTCTTCTGTTATTAATTCACACCAGCTACACAAGATTTTATGGTCGAAAAATTCATTTCCAGTCCAGGCTTATATTTTGATCACATAACCGGCGCACAAATTTACTCTTTGATCTGGAGGGTAGCCGCGTATGTGAATTTGAAGGAGTTAGATGACTTTTCTGAAATCAATCGCGTTTTGCAAAAACAAATTAATGGAACTGAATGTAACAACCCACGAATGCGATGAGATGTCTCAAGAAATATTCTGACATATTAACAAATTAAAATAGGCACAAAATTTAATCGGACAAATTACGAAACATGGCTTAGCTCGGAGGAAGCGTGCAGTTTTTGGATTCGTAGGCCAAATTTCCAAATTTTTATTTGGCACTCTAGATATGGCAGACGCAGATTATTTGAGATCTAAGATAGATGTCCTTGAGAAAGAGCAACGTAATTTGTTGAAATTCTCTAAAGAACAACTAACTGTAGTAAAGAAAACTTTGACTGAAACTAACTATACATTATCCAGTGTGAACTAAAATGAAGATGTTTTGGTTTCGGGGATGAAGAAAATTCAAAATTATGTACAAGAATGTGTAAATCATACAGATCATTCCATTCGAAAATTAGCTATAATGACTGCCACCAATGAACATTTTATAAGATCCTTGTTCATTATATTTCAATTACAAATACAGTATGATTTAGTTGTCTCAGCAATTGTAAACGCTCAGTATGGAATTTTACAACCCCTTATCATTAATCCATCCCACGTTGTCAGTTACTTAACGTTAATCAGAGATGATATTAAGGACAAACGATTGCCAGTTCAGCTTTCAGAGGAAAAACGGTTATCTTCTATTAAAAATGATCAGTTTGGACATTTTCTTATTGCAAAATATTTTGACGTATGTTCTCAACATTCCCCTTTCAAACAACAATCAATTTAATATTTACAGAATTCTTCCATTGCCTATAGCCATTGGTAATAATTATAACTATTTGTTCATCCTGCCAGAAAAAGATTGTATGCTAAAGTAAATCATGATGAACTCAAGTGTAAACAGTTAACATCTGATCTTAGTATTTGTAAACAAAACTTTTTACTGTCTGCTTCCTATGACATCCTCCGTGTGAGGTAAAATTGTTACAGCCAGTAAGATCAATCCCAAGTGATTGTACAAGAAAAATAGTCTCTTTAAATGAAAGTTTGTTTACGAAATTAAATAACAACGACTGGTTGTTTGTTGCACCTAAAGATGAAGGTATGACTATCTTATGTAGTGAAAATCAGCCCACGGATACCATTTTTAAGGGAACAGGCAAGTTAACATTCTTTCAAAGATGTCGTTGTTATGGAGCGAATATTCTGATTGAATCACAGGAAACGATAAGAACGAATGTTACCAATCCAGACATATTACCTAATTTGAATCTGGAAGTCGATTGTTGCATCATATACAAAGAGAAACGTAATATTACAGAATTAAAATTGAATTTACCAATAGAAAACTTTGTTAAGAATATTGACGATATGAAAATTGCAGGCTTAAAGATTGATCAACTCCAAAATGAAATTGAAGAACAAGAGAAAAACGCTTTTACAAATTATTGATTGTCTCATTATTCAGTCTTATCGTATGTCTGTGTAACTCTAATTTTTTGCATCATTGTATTTTGTCTATGTAAACATTGTAGTTGTCTAAGGAATTGTTTTAAGTATTTCTGGCGTAATACTGCAGGTGAATGTTGTATTCAGATATGTGTGAAAACCACTATTGTAAACCAATCTGCTGGTACTGAATTATCTCGTACAAGAGGAAGAAGACCTATTCACATCAATCGAGACATAAGCAATGAACTCAATGATAAGGATATTGTAGTATTTAAGAGACCTCATTCTTCTATTGGACACAGACAATCTTTCGATCCAGATGATGATCAATTATCTGTTATCTCTTGCCATGATCGGAGATAAAAAAAAAAATTTGGTGAGTTTATATATGTATTATTTCAATTGTGTTTTATTTTGAGAAAAATTTATATGTGTAATATTTCAAATTTGCTGAAGTAGAATTAAGGTTCAATTCCATGTAGTAGTTAAGAAATGATATCCAAACAACTAAAGAATACAGCACGTAGAATTAAAATGTGCAAACAATGGATTAAATCGATTAATGCAGTCAATGTAAGTCAAATTATGTAATCAACAATTCATGTAGCAGTTTTAGAAAATGTTATCCTACCAGATGAATATGATAACAAATAGAAGTAGAAAGATGCAAGCAAGTGTCAAGTCAAATATCCAAGTATTTCAGGACACTTTTATATAATCAACATTTAAATTACTGGCTAATAGTGTATTCAGTAGATTTTAGATATCAATAATTTGTTTATTTTTGTTTAAGGACTTGAGTCCAGATTTTGCAGACTACCAGGTAACAGTCTCACCTAGGCTAAAGCGCTGGGTTCGACTCTTCTCGAAGGGGAAAGGTTTGGTATATTGAGGGATTTTAGTTAATTTTTACTCGGGATAATTTTTCTCAAGATACAGCTATGCAATTTAATTCCACCCGACTCAGCATAGTCCAAGGTTAACATGTTCTTTTCCCGTGAGAAGTGGCCTCCCCTCCAGGGTACATTCAAAAAGCCCTTAGTATGGAGTTTTAAACGAATAGAACTAATGTCACATGACTTTCCCCACTCCGCTTCAACGCTCGGAAGCTCAGTCTGGCGCAGCTCTCGAGGAGTCTACTCGTCGAGCCTCAGGATGGAGCACGGGGCCGTAGGCATGAAGATTTTATTAGGTAAAGGCTAATGCATTTATTCCCTTCTGCTGGGTTAGAAAGAATATTCCGAGTGACTGTAATTTATTAGTAAGAGATTTATTTCATGAGAGCTATTTTATGCAGTATTTTTCAGTTAATTCAAGTGTATTTCTATGTGCTTATTTTTATTGAAGTTATTAAAGTCACTCCATTCTTTCAACTACATGTTTTCATTTGTATCATCATTAGTAGCACTAAGTGAGGGCAGAATGTAATTGCTCTGATCCTATGACCACATATCTTCGGTAAAACTGATCAGGGAGTGGTTGATCAGAGGCGAATCCAACTTGGTTGTGGTGAAAAGCCGCTCGTTCGCTATAGCCTACAAACTCATTTGCTTTTGAACAATCGATATAATTTAATGTCGCACTTGGCCAAATCGCTAGCTGGTCTTGAAGTGGTATTTATTTTGCCTCTAGTAGTAAAAGGTTCTGTATAAAAATATAGCGAAAGTACTCTGGCACCAGCAGGCCAATTTCTGGAGAAACATGATAAACTTTCCAAATGGTGAATACTTGTACTTTCAACCGTCCCGTTACGCTAGTATTATAGGAGAAATTTTTCTTACAATATACTGACATCACCGTATTTTACTTAATTTTACTTTAATTTTACTTAATGACTATGTACAAAGCTGGAATTTGTAGAGTGCAAAAGTAGGTTAGTGCAGGAATCGGGAAAAGTGGATATGTAGGGAAATTGCCACCGGAGCGTGCGGTCCATCGTACTCCACAATTTTGAGCTTCAAATTCTTTCTACATTTTTGATAAATTATTCATCATTTCTCTTAGTAACTTATTCCAGTCCCTGGTCGCCTACCCTACAAAAGAAAATTTTTCCGCTCCCTTATGCCTGAAATCGAGTACCAGCTTATTGACATAGTCCTCTTTTCTCTTCCATGCATTACTTTTAATTCCAACACCAATATCTATCCACGCCTCATCACTAATATATGGCTTGTGGACACCCATGCTGTCTTCCAATTAATCCCACTAGGCACTTTTATCACATCAGTTACTGACTGTGTTCTGCAGTAATTTCCAGAGACTGATCAAGCAACCCTACTTTGCAACTCCTCAAACTACTGTATTTGATACGCAAAAAATGAGTCCCATACTTCTTCACCATATTCAAGCAATGGTCTAAGGAATGTTTTGTAACCCAATTATTTTACTTCTCTGGTACATCTCTTCATCACACTCTCCAACAAGTGCAGGATTTTGAAACTTTTCCTGCTACCAGTCCAATGAGTCCTGCCCAGTTGAGCTTGTTACCAAATGTAATGCCAACATATTTACATTTCAAGTCTTCAACAAGCAATTATGTCCCAATCATTCAATCATAATCAACCTTTAGTTTCCTGTCTGTGTACATTATAAGCTGACTCTTCTTTGCATCTATCTTCATCCTATGTTTACTAAGCCTAGATATCCCGTCCACATCACCCTAGAGTTGTTCACAGTCCTCTACCGATTTGATCCTGTTATATAGCATTATGTCATCTGCACACAACCTAACTTCTGATTGTAAAACATCAACACAATAATTCATTAGTATAACGAGTAGCAATGGTTCCAATACGCTACACTGTGGCACTCCTGTTTTCATCTCCACTTCTTTTAATACTGCATATTACGAGTTGCTTCCTGGATGTAATCTAGAGGTGGCCCACATTCTCCTCTTTTCTACACATGCATGCCGTCAGCTCAGAAATTATAAATATTGTATCGAACAAAAAATATTCCACTTGAGATATTATTGATTTATTAATTTCTTTTATTCAGTGACACTATTACATTTCAATACATTCCTCTCTGTTTTCTGATGAGGCGCTAGGTGCGGCAAACATTTGACAAGAGCAAAGAAAAAATTAAAAAATTACATAATTTCAGTTATGATTTAGTTGTACAGTTTTCAGTATCCTTAGCACTATCCTTGCTAGGAGATGGTAATGTGATTACAATCGGCGCTGCAGTTGGAATTGGTCTTTCAATATCTAAACTTGTTAATTTTTCCCTATATTGTTTGTAAAGTAGCAGTATCAAAATGATTGCAACAGATAATGATACAATAGTTGTTAAACTCACAGTAGTCACCATGGTTTTGTGCCTCGATTGTAGCTGAACTTGAGTTTCTATGGCTGCTATGAAGTGATTATATTTAATTGAGTCCCTTCCTTGTTGTATATGTTTGGTTAGTTCTGTGCTCAATATTGATGGATTTGTCTGGTGTAGCTCAACTAATTTTTGTCTATGATATATCTCTTTACTGAAGGTGGGGATCACGTATTCTGGATAGGACAAATTAGCATGAATAATGGATTTACGCAACAGGGGTAAAAAGAAATTTTCCCCTATAAATTGACAGTGAGTTGATTGTTGGATGATCCCTGATTTTATGAGTTTCTCCCGAGTAACTGTTTGATTGAAGTCATCATTACAACAAGTAACAATAATTTCGAAGGGTTTGGGCATAGAAAAGATCCAATTTTGATTGACAAGATTTAGGTAAGGTCGGTCAACCATTAGAATGTCTCGTTGGCACAGGCTTGAAAAGTTGTTTGAAAAGAACATTGAGGTTTCACATGTGGCTAAACTTCTACTATGCAACGTAAGTGCTGGACAGACTGTTATGCCAGAGTTTCTACATCCCTCTAAGTCATGTTTGTTGAGGAGTGTATACACGTTCCGAGATTGGGTTAATAGCAGTATCTCATGCGTCTTCCACTGCACGTAATAGCTCGTTTGTTTCCAAAAAATTGGAAATGTATTCACAGAATACCTAGTTAAAACTGAGTCTTTGGTACCCACGGGTATGTCAACAATAATACGTAGGTTGTCACCCATCAACGCTACGTTTACCGACGCTAATTGATAATAATGATATGCGTTATCCAAAGTGCAAGGAAAAATCATTTAAGACTTTGCTCCTAAGTACCTTTGAATAGTTTGCAAATATCGTAGGAAGGCTTTTGGATTCATTAGGACGTCGCTAAGTTTCCCATCTGTGGCTTGTATCAGAGCCATTCTTAACTTAGTTAATTCCATGCGAGTAATAGTGATAGTCAAGACCAGTTGTAGTAACAGTTGGTTACTGCATAGTTGCTGGAAAAAAATCTCTCTAACTCCTTTAAATTTTGAGTTAACGTAAGTTGTAGCTGGGATACTTTTGCCATGAAAGTGTTCGCGAGTGTTGTTATTGCGGCTGTATTATTTGTTACTGCATTCTGGAGGTTCTTAGTGACCATGATTTGTTTCGAAGCGATAATTTCCATATTGTCCGTGATTTGTTCCAAGTTGGTCAGTCGAGAATTTAATTTTTTATACTCCTTTTTTGTAAGAGTTCCAAAAATGGACTTCAAAAGGGAACCGCAAAGAGGGAGTTAATTGGGATTAACGCCCTCTTTGCCCTTTACCCGTCCCTGGGCAAGAGATCAACCAAATTTCGATACTCATTGTCCAGAGCTGCGTACAAGGTCCTTAAGCTCCCTACCATATCATCGTCAAATGAGGTGAGATTTTGAAAAGATGCGTCCAATAGGTTAAATATAGGCTGTGCTCCCTTAATTCCTTGAAATTTATCTGAGCCACAATGGACCAAACCAATGGAGAGTTAACAACATTTTCCTGTTTGACAAATAGTATACCGCTATTGAGGGGTGTGATCTGATAGCATTTTATCGGGTCTCTGCCTAGCGAAAGAATTAATACTATTAGTGAAAACCTAAGGTATAATATTATTATTTTAGTAACAAAACTTTAATGAGTTAATTACTGAAAGGTTATAGTCAAATTGTTACTACACGCTACTACAAATTCCCTTAATAGATGAAGTTCTTTGCTACCTAGAAAATTTTACACAAAAGTCTTAAATCTACAAAATATGTGAGTAATGTTCCGATACTTAAAGAGAACAGCGATGTGTTGGTCACTGCTCCGCGAGTATTATCAGCACGCCCACTTGCAGCATAGACACACGTTACGCCCCGCGGTCAGCAACCCGCTTTGCAGCCTTGACCTGCGGAACATGAATACACAGCGAAATTCTGCACATCGGTATTCATGATACACAACAGTTGTATCGGTCGAAGATCAATAAACAACTTTCTAGTGTACACAAAGAATTTGACTTAGTTTTAACTTGCACTGAGGTTCACCAACGACCTTTTTTTCCCTCTTGATTAGAATTCAACACAGATTCGTTGAGTAGAAGTCAATCCAGTTAGACATGGTTTCATTCAAATTCTTATGCACAATTCTGATCCAACTTTAACTAAACACTAGATTGCCTTACTTTGAAACATTAAAATTCATACTTGCAGTTACAGTTCCACTTTCTCCCTGGCAGCACCTTTGCAGTTTTGAAAACTGAATCATTCTTTACAGTTTAGTTACTAGATACTTACTTCTTGTTCTTTAAGTTATATGAATGATTATCATCCCTATTTTTCCCCGTCTTACGCTGCGTTACATGTGCCTGTTGCGGTGGGGTGTCCTTTCCTGTACCATTAGCTGAACGATTTCCTAAATTATACAGTATGTTCTGACGTTGTTTAGGGTTTTGGGCTACTGTGGGCTTACCCCTGGTACTCAAAGGTCCATTGTCGACCGTGCTTACCGCTGTGCTTTCCTCCAGATGTAGGGTTTAACCCGATTTTTATGTACTGTTAAGTCCCGATCTGGTAGGTGAATTTGGACATTGACACCCGAGGGCAGGCCTACTATTTCAAATGGGCCTGTCCAAGACAGGTTAAATATCGAACGTGTACCACCAGAAGGTTTGTTTAAAAGGACAAACGAACCGATGGAAAGGTCCTGGGGGTTAGATCTTTTATAATATTGCGTCGCCTGTCGCGCAAAAGCTTTGGCATCACCTTCCGAAAACTACGCCAAATTCGGCGTAACTTATGTGCCAAACTTCTTACATCAGGGTTTGTTATTCCTTTGGACACCGAAAATATAGCAAAGGGCGAATTCATCTCCCTACCGTAAAGTACTTCATATGGCGTTCTGTTGGTGGAAGAGTGCACACGGCAATTATAAGTTGTAGTCCAATTCTTTTGAGACTTATTCATGTAGCAGCTTAGAGATTTAATTTTGGTTCTGTGCACCCTCTCTGCCCTACAGTTATTTTCTGGGTGTACTGCCATAGTGTTCAAATTCTCAATCCCCAATAGCCTACAGATCTGCGTAAATAGATCAGATAAAAAATTTGGCCTTTGTCTGTCACAAGAACCTTTGGAATTCCATAAATTAACACCCATTTGGTTACAAATGCTCTCGTTATTGTCTCCGTGTTCTGGTCAATTAGCGGAATCATGGTTAGATAACGCGAAAATGCATCTATGATAGTCAAGATGAAAACAAAGCCAGCTGTCGCTTCTTGAAAACGGGCCGACAATATCTAAATGGATTCTTTGGAAGGTAGCTGTAATTTTGGGTAGTGATTGTAACTTCTCCCTGCTTCTTGTCTCCCCAGCGCGATGGTTGCACGCGAGACAACTTCTAACGTAATCGAGCGTATCCTGCCTTCTGGAAGGCTACCAATATGCCTTAGCAATCAAGCGATTAGTGGATATATAGCCTGCATTACACCCATAAAAGCAATCATGATGTAATTTTAACACCGTTTCTCGCAACGATTGTGGCACAACAGCCCGCTCCCGTTGCTTTCTTTTTATATACAATACATCATAGCGTACCACGAACATTGGCCCCTACCGCCAACGCAAGCATTCTTTGTCTTTCGATTGCTCTAGCGGTAGTTGTGCTAACGTCAGAGGTTCTTGCACCTCGAGGGCTCTGACCTTATGGCTCAGGCTGTCTGCATGTGCAATTTCCGTTCCTCGTTTAACTATGACTTTAAATTCATACTCTGCAAGAAGCAACGCCCACCTCGTTAATCTACTAGATGGATCCTTCAAATTCATCAGCATGGTCGATCATTAGATAAAATTGCCTCCCCCATAAATATGCTCTAAAAAGCTTTACACCCCATAGAACACCCAACAGTTCTCTCCCTGTGAAACTGTGCTTAGATTGTGCTGGGCTTAATTGTCGCGACGCAAATGCAATTGGACGTTCCACATTATCGATCCTTTGCGTTAAAACGGCCCCAGCTGCGATCTGAGAGCAATCACAGATAAGCGTGAATTTCTTTTCGAACTGAGGATGATGTAATAGGGGACGTGTTGTGAGAATGTTCTTTAAGATCTGCATAGCCTCCTCACAGTCGTTAGTCCACTCAAATTTCGCCCCTTTTAGCAATAACTTTGTCAAAGGCCTCGCGATTTGGGCATATAACTTGATGAATTTTCTGTAGTAATTAGATAGCCCTAAAAAGGATTGTAATTCTTTGACATTAGTAGGTGTGGGAAATTCTTTAACTGCAAATACCAATCTGGGTTGTGGTCTTATACTCTCTTTAGAAATTACATGACCCAAATAGTCCACCTGCTGCAAATTGACATTTTTCGAAGGACAGTGCTACATTCGCTTTACTGAATCGCTCGAACACTTCCTTCAAATGGCAAAGGTGTTCGTCAAAAGGTTTTCGAGAATACTAAACAAACGTCTATATACACTAAAGCTATCTCTGTCTTAATTCCACGAAGAATCAACTCCAGGACTCTCTGGTACGTGCTTGGCTCATTCCTTAAACCAAAGGGCATTTTTATGTATTCCCATAACCAATGGGGAGTGCAGGAATAACATCTTTCGCCATGTTTATTTGGTGATAACCCGATTTAAGATCGAGTGCAGAAAAATACTCACAGTTTGCTAGGTAATCTACAGTTTCGGAAATTGATAGGTAATGGGAATACATCGGGAATGTTAACACTATTCTCCTTTCGGTAATCGACACAAAATCGGTACTTATCTACCCCATTTACACTTTTCTTTTTTACCAAAACAACGGGACTGGGCCAAGCCGAAAAAAATGGCTGTATTATACTGTCGCGTTGGAACCGGGACAGGTGTGAATTCGAAGGTTACTTGTCAATGAACACAGCACTTAAACTGAGAACAGGTTTATTGAGAACTCAAACATACACGCAGCACTGACTGCCTCTTGGGCAGAATGCTCTTCTATTTATACACAGATAGAACGTACTAGAGATTACAAGAGTAGTTAACAAGTGACATGTGTAGAAGTTACAAGTGACCTTAGGAAACATGTAGAATCTTCTGGAAATAATAAACAGAATTAAATAATTTTTGTCAGTGGGCGGGATTGAACCGGCGACCTTCGGTACCGCAATTCGTGACGCTACCCGCTGCGCCATGCTGGCAGACGGTACACTGGCGTTCATGCGGCATTGCTCCCTCTCCTGAGGAAAACAGCGTCCCGCTGTTAGATTTCTTTTGGGGCACGCTGAAGTGTCCTGGATCTTGATCTTGTCGTGGGTCCTCTGTATGGCAGTTCTGGTGGGCCCCTCCTGTTTGTACTATTATCTTCCTGTCCGACTTCCTCAGTATCCAAACCGTCCTCAGAGTCCTTGAACAAGAAGCTGGTTGTGCCTAGCTGCTCGTCAGGATTGTAGTAAGGCTTCATGCGGAGGACGTGAACAATGTCCCTTCGCTTTCGTCGTTTCGAGGACGGCTCATAATCCTCGACTTCGTATGTGACGTCTGACCGGCGGCGTATGACACGATACGGACCAAAGTACCGCTTCAGTAACTTTTCTGATAGCCCAACCTTCCGGACAGGGGTAAAAATCCATACGAGATCTCCTGGGTTGTACGCAACAGGTCGGTGCTTGCCGTCATACCGCTGACGGTCCCTCTCCTGGGTGGCCAGTGTTCGTATGCGAGCCAGCTGTCTTGCTTCTTCGACCCTGGTAATGAGCTGTTTTATATAGTCATCCTGAGTGTCGTCCGGCTGGAATGGGAACAGCGTATCCATTGTGGTCTCAGCTTCACGGCCATGGAGCAGAAAAAACGGAGTGAAGCCTGTCGTATCTTGCCTTGCTGTATTATAAGCAAATGTGACCACTGGCAGTATTGTATCCCAATCCTTCTGCTCAACATCCACATACATCGACAGCATATCGGCTAATGTCTTGTTGAAGCGTTCTGTGAGACCGTTTGTCTGAGGGTGGTATGCAGTTGTCATCCTGTGGACAACGTCGCATCTTGACATGACCTCTGATACTAGTCTTGACTGGAATACCTTTCCACGATCGGATATCATCACACGTGGTGCTCCATGCTTCAAAATAATGTCTTCTACTAGAAATTTTGCAACCTCTGGAGCTTCTGCAGTCGGCACAGGTTTGGTGACAGCGTAGCGCGTGAGGTAGTCGGTGCAGACTATTATCCATCGGTTACCGGTTGTCGACTTCGGGAACCTCCCCAAAAGGTCGATCCCAATTCGGTGGAATGGAACTGCTGCAGGTGGAATTGGTACTAGATGACCTGGAGGTAATTGCGGCACATGTTTCCGTCGCTGGCACTCTTTACAGTGACTCACATAATGCTTGACAGATCGGTAGAGACCCTTCCAGTAATACCTGCGTCTGATTCGGTCCAGGGTCTTCACAAATCCCAGATGACCGGATATTGGAGCGTCGTGGAAATACTTGAGAATAGCTGGATGGAGATGAGCTGGAACGACCAGAAGCCACTTGGGGCCTAGTGGATCGTAGTTGTTCTTATACAATGTCCCATCTATCAATTGAAACCCTCCTTTGGCCGGTTCTCCTTTCTCCAAGGCGTCTATGATTCTTAATAACTCTGAATCTTCCCTCTGTTCAGCTGCAACGTCACCTAATTCAGCGAGGGCTGAAATTCCATTCATGCTGTTGTGTTCTATTAAAGGATTCCTTGAAAGGCTGTCGGCATCCTTGTGTTTGCGTCCGTTTTTGAATACCACCGTGACGTCGTACTCTTGAAGTCTAAGTGCCCATCTTGCTAGTCGACCTGATGGATCCTTCAAGCTGGTTAGCCAACATAAAGAATGGTGGTCTGTTACGACGGTGAAAGGTTTGCCGAATAAATACGGACGAAACTTGTTGATAGCCCAGACAACTGCGAGGCATTCTTTCTCGGTTGTAGAGTAGTTTATCTCGGGCTTAGAGAATACTCTTGATGCATAGGCTATCACCTTCTCAGCACCTTCCTGAATTTGCACAAGCACTGCACCGATCCCATAACCGCTGGCGTCAGTGTGAAGTTCAGTTTCTGCATTCTCGTCGTATAAGGCTAGAACTGGTGCGGAAGTTAGAGCTCCTTAAGTGCCTGGAAAGATCTTTCTTTAGTTTCATCCCAGTAAAACTTGGCGTCTCCCTGCAAAAGTTCTTGCAGTGGACGTGCCATGTTACAGAATCCTTTATGAAACGCCGGAAGTATGAGCACAGCCCAAGAAAGCTTCTCACATCACGAATGTGCTGAGGAGTTGGAAATTCCATGACTGCCCTTACTTTATCTGGATCAGCGCGGACGCCATCTCCGTTGACCAGGTGCCCCAGGATTTTTATCTCTCTGGCGACGAAGAGGCACTTCTTCGGATTGAGGCGGAGTCCTGCAGTCTGAACACACTTCAGCACCGTTGACAGGCGACTCAGATGTTCTTCAAATGTTTTCGAGAAAACAACAATGTCATCTAAATAACAAAGACACGTCGTCCACTTAAGGTGTCGAAGTAAGTTGTCCATCATGCGTTCGAATGTGGCCGGAGCGTTGCATAATCCGAATGGCATTACTTTGAATTCATAGAGGCCATCAGGTGTAATAAAAGCCGTCTTTTCTCTGTCAGCTTCGTCAACCTCGATTTGCCAGTAGCCTGTCTGCATGTCCATGGTTGAGAAGTATGTAGCTCCTTTCAAGCAGTCTAAGGCGTCGTCGATGCGCGGCAGTGGGTAGACATCTTTCTTTGTGATTTTGTTCAGCCGCCGATAGTCGACACAGAATCGCCACGTACCATCCTTCTTCTTTACGAGGACCACCGGAGATGACCAAGGACTCTCCGAAGGTTGAATAATGTCATTATGCAACATCTTCTCCACTTCCTCTCGAATTATTCGCCTTTCGACTGGTGACAATCGGTACGAGCGCTGGCTAATGGGCGGATGATCCCCAGTATTGATACGATGCTTTATCGTGGGCCGTTTCGTCTGACCTTTTTTTGCTGGGGTGTGAATACACCAGAGAATTGGCGTAGTATAGCTAACACCCGGTGGTGTTGTTCCTTGGTCAGGCCGGACCCTATTGGCAGTTCCATAGTTGTTTCCTCCAGCGTGTTGTCGTACTAGTAACAGAGCATGGATCTTCGTTAATGACGTTGAGCTCGCCCTCCTGGACTGGTTCAGCTGTCCCTATGCACATTCCCTTGGGGATAATTTGTGACTGCTCGTGACAGTTGGTGATCCAAATGTCTCCTCGACCACCGATAATGCTTATGATAGCCGCTGGTATGTAGATTTCTTTCGTGAGCCTAATAAACTTTCTACTATCGACAAGCACTTCAAGGTTGCGGTCGTCCGTGTTTTTGACTGGGACTCTTCTCATTGCGAACGGCGGGATTGTCACGTTGTCAACGGCGAATAACTTCCCAGAAGATTCTGTGTTACGTGTACCCGTCGCAACGACTTCTTCAATTTGCAGCTCAGACGTTCCACAGTCAATGACAGCTTGGGATGCCTTAAGGAAGTCCCATCCAAGGATGACATTATGACTACATTCTGTTAAAATGACAAATTCAACTGGCTGGGTCCTGTTGTTGATGGTTATTCTCGCGACACAAGCTCCAGCTGGCTGGACGTACTTTCCATTTGCGACCTTTAGCACAGTTGCCCCCGTATCACGGAACATTGTCTTCTTTAGTGTGCGACGATAATTGTCCGACAATACGGAGAAAGAAGCTCCTGAATCAACCAGCGCCCGGACAGGTTGGCCGTCGATTATAACGTTGATGAGATTTCCCGACATCTTAGTGACTGTCATCCATGGAGGATTTTCATCTGCGGCGGCCTCACCTCCGTAGATGGTCGCCTTGCTTAGTTTTCCTGCGTGCGGCGGCTAGGGGAGCGGCTGGTAGCTCTGTCCGGCGACGATGAACGGCAGCGGCGCGTCGGGGATCGACCTCGTCTAGGGTACGGCGATGGGCTTCTTCCCGTAGGTCGACCGAACTCGTCAGCGGGTGGCTGCCTGGGGTAGAACTGTTCGATGGCGGACGTCTTGCGGCAAAATAATCGTCAAATACTCGTCTTCTCTCTCTGCAGTAGCGTATGACATGTCCAGGGCGCCCACAGTGGAAACATACTGGCGCGTTGTCTTCTGTCCTCCAGACGTCCGTTCGTCTGCGGGACGTCATAGGTGCCGGAGGATTTGGTTGTGGCCGTGTCGGCCGGTTCCTAGGCTGCCGTTTGGCAGCTGCAGCATACGTCATATCAGGGCGAGGCCATTCTTCACGTCGAGTGCGATTGGCTCGGCAGACAGGAGCTATTGTCTGAAATACCTCTTTTTCCGCCGCGTCGGCTCCTTCATGACCCACTGGGCTTACATCCATGGCCATGATCTGATGCTCACTCGGTTCAAGAGTCCCAGCTGCCATGAACTGTTGTAATTCTTCTCTCACAATTTGTCGTATGAGAGACGCAAAGTCGTGCTGGTCTTCCACAACTGCCATAGGGACTACGTTGGGAAGTCTGTCATACTTCTTTCGCCCAACCCTCCTTTGTTGCATCTCCTCAATCCGCTGGCACCACTTGATGAACTCTTCCGTCGTAGCGACGTCTTTTATCAGAAGAGCTTGGTACATGTCTTCTGCAATACCTTTCATTAGGTGCGTGATTTTGTCGGCTTCAGTCATATTCGGGTTGACTACGTTGCATAGGGCCAAAACATCCTGTATGTAAGATTGCGTCGGCTCCCCATGTCGTTGGGCCCGGTTCTTCAGTTGTTCTTCCGCCGAGCGGATTTGTCGCTGGTGGTCCCCAAACGTTTTCTTAAGTTCCGTCTGGAACATTTCCCAGTTATTCAGTTTTTCTTCGTTGTTCTCGAACCACTGCTGGGCGGTTCCGTCCAGATAGAAATAAACATTTGCCAAGCACATGGTATGATCCCACCTGTTGTACTTGGCGACTCGGTCGAACCCTTTTAGCCATTTGTTAGGATCCTGTCCAGCGTCTCCAGAGAACACCGATGGGTGTCGAATGTGCAGCTGGCTTGCCGCCATGGGTTTCCTAATGACGCGGACTTTCGGAAGGACGTACTGAGTATATCCTTTGTAGTCCGGTTCCAGTCCGTGTAGGCGGCGACTTTTACGTTGCCTAATCGGAGCCACGACGATGCAGCTGTTGCACAGGGTACCCGGCGTCTCCACCAAACTATGTCGCGTTGGAACCGGGAGGTGTGAATTCGAAGGT